>CM036594.1:8002656-8616975 GCA_020745705.1 Hemiprocne comata | reverse complement strand
TGCTCGGATACTGTAATGGTAACGTAGTGTCTATCTTGGCTGTGGATAGGTGTGAGATCTTCCTGGTGGTGAGGTTGGGGCTATGCCAGCTTTTGGGCCATGGTGTCTGTGAGCCTTATCTTTTGCTGGTGAAGCTGCCCAACCGACTGGCACCTGGCTTGTCTTGTCCCCTGTTTATTCTGTGAGGTTGTGGCGTGAAAGGGGCCACTTTGGTGCATGGTTTGGTGCTGGGAGACAGATAAACAGCTAGTTCCTCTGCCTCTGAGCAAGCCCTAGAGTATGGCTCTGCCCTGACCTGGCACCAGGTGTCCATGTGCTGCTCCACTCCCTGTCCCTGCAGCCATGCTCTAAAGTGTGCACACCTGGAAACAGTCTCATTACCTGAGTGCAGGTGGCATTGAGTCCCTATTCCTAGATGTGATGTGACACGGGTTCCCTTCTGATGCTGTACCAGGGTGGGCATTGTGGGAGGTCAGCTGTGCTCTGCTTTTGAGTTGAGGAGCTCTATTGGGACAGTAGGTCTTGCATTACCAGCTAATAGTACAGTCTAGCCTAATGTACAGAACTCTGCAAGGATTCAAAGGAGAGCGAAATTAATAATCTGCAATATGGAAAATACTAAATTAGCTAGTATTTTTTGAAAAATATGTTAGAAAATGGAACACTTGGAAAGAGAAGAGCATCGGGTGTGAGAAGAATGGTATAACCTTTGTGGTGTTTGACATTTACTGAAATGAATCTCAGAGTTAATTGAGAATTTCTAGGGCTTGACTAGTGTTGAAGTAGGATCACGGAATCAGGCTAGCTCAAGAAAACACCAACATGAAAGTTTCAGTAGTACCATTAGCTTAAGGCAGTACAGCTGAGCAATTCCCTAAGCAGGCTGCTTGACATATGGCTTTATACTTGGAAAAAGATTAAATGTATCTATGCTGGTGTTGGCACCGAAACTTCTGAGCCCCTTCTGGCCCTCTTCTGCAGCTGACACCTTCCCACTCCTCTGTTGTACGTTTTTCATCACTCTGCTTCTTCCCTCTACTTCACAAATGCACGATGCTTTTCCAGTGTTTGTCAGTACCGAGTTTCCAGCTGGATGTTTAAGGTCAAAGTTCTTCACGTTCTGGTGAGTAGTAAAGATTCAGAGCTGGGAGCAGGGTGATGAGTGCTCTTGCTGAGCAAGGCAGGAGTGGGGTAGCAGCAAAGAGGTGGAAAAAAAATCACAGGAAGCATCAGTGAGGGAAACTCTTGCACACAGGGTTAGGCTTAGGTGTACGCAATATTAATGAGAAATCCTTTTTTAAGAGTGGGGCTAAAAATGTGGTCTGTTTCTCCAGGCTGTTTGTACACCTACAGCCTTCTTAGTTATGGGAGATACCAGCACAATTCCTGATGTGAATGCACTTATAAGGCACTTTTACACTGTTATGAGTATAGCTAATCCTCTTTCATGAGGGGATAACTCTATTGCAATAAAACAACCTTGTATTTGTTAAGTTATTTATGTGCAAAGAAGCCATAGTTTATAAATAATAAGTCAGAATTTATGAAGAGGATACCTGTGAAATTTGTTTCTGTATACGTGCATTGTGGCTGTAATTGCACTACAATATATGTTAAAGCTTCTAATTTTAATACTATAAATTGGTATTTTAAAGAGAAAATAGAGGATTCCATAGGTAAGA
The DNA here is from genome assembly GCA_020745705.1 of Hemiprocne comata. Taxonomy (NCBI): domain Eukaryota; kingdom Metazoa; phylum Chordata; class Aves; order Apodiformes; family Apodidae; genus Hemiprocne; species Hemiprocne comata. The sequence continues at coordinate 8,615,293 of CM036594.1, read as the reverse complement.
TGAAGAAGTTGAGTAAATTTTCTTAGTGCAGCTTCATAGGTTTCAAATAAGCAAAACCAGCCAGTCAACCAAAAAAAAACCCCGAATATTGAAAATTAAAACAAAATATTGGAGATCTTTAGGCAGTTAGGAATGCTGAACACTCATATTTTAACACAGTGCTGAATGTATTAATGAAATGTAAGTTAATAAATTTGAGTTTAGAGTTTGTTATTCCACCCGCACTGAAATACAAACCACTGAACATGCTCTGCCTCAGAAAAAATAAGCAGTTAACTTGCTCTTCCGTTTCTTTACTCCTTATTGCAAAGTCAGATTTACATTTTTTGTTCCTCTCATTTTCTTTTTTTTTTTTTAATACCTCTGGAAACAACTGTATTGAAACAATTTGTGTCTTTGGGCTAGGACTAAGGGTGAAGTTTTAACTCCCGAAATGTGTTTCCCTGGAAGGTAAAGGAAACAAGGGGGCTGGAGCAGAAGCTGAGCTGCAGCTCTGCAGAGCTGAACCCCCCAGCATTTTGCAAAGCGTTAATGGCCTTACTAGCACAATAGGATGTTGGTTGTTTTTTAACACATTCAGCCATATTAACTTATTTTCTGTTGTCGGGATGTTTGTATTTTTTTTCTTATTTGTTTACTCTTGTTTGTTTGAACTAATCACCACTTAAGGAAAAGTCTCTTTGCCTGCCCTGCCTCCTCTTCACGAAGCATTTAGCCATGGTGACCAGTCAGGCATAAAAACGTGCTTATCTGCAAATGAATGGCAGCTCTTTGCTTCATTAAAGCCTCTTTCTCTTTTGGCACTCGCATTGTGACCCTTTGATATTAATTCAAAGGGCAATTAAAGAATGCGGCCCATCTTTGAAGTAAAGCATTCAGGGCAAGGAATGGGATGAACCTGGGACTCTGATGGACTGTGCGTATTCAACAGGCCTTTTCAAGGCAGTTTGAAGTGACTCAAAGAAAATGGGCAGGAGAAGGTCAAAGAGAAAAAAGGGGCTAAAGAAACAGTCTGTATTTGTTCGAAGTATTAGCCAAGCAAACTGCAAATAGCAACAAAATGAAACAGTTAATAGAGCAGCCAGACAGAGGCATGTCAATCACTTAACTTGAACAGCATTGGACTAACCAAGGCTTCAGTCCACTGTGTTATCTAATTATCTTGGGAAAGCCAGTAACTGGAAGTAATAGTATTGTATTTCTTTCTGCTTACTGCTCAGAAAAGGTGATAAATACTCACTGCTTCATAATTATTCAACATATATACATAAAGAGTGGTGGGTTGGTGGATTGTAGGCAAGCTGCTAGTAGAAAACCAACAAAAAACCCTTCGCGATTAACCTGAGATGCAGAATGTGAGCATTAGCATGTTTAGAAATCCTGTAAGGGTTTGCATATGGAGCAAGCTAAGGCACGCATGGTTTCCTCTGGAACAAACCTTAAAGACAAACACATTTACAAACCTAGGAGGGTCGTTATCGCTCTTTTTCTTTCGAATGTAGTTTTAAACCACATACAACATTAAGGGTCAAACTTTAAACCACAATAAACAACGAGATTAAGAGCTGTGGCTGCAACTCTACTTACTTAGGCTATTGTACCTAAGCGTTGTAGCACACATGGTAGGAGATTCCTGCCTTATTTTGCCCTAACTGGGTAAACTAAGGACAAAGTTTCAGATTTGCTTCACAATTTTATTTGTATTGTTGGTTAAATTATCCCCATGGGGTTTAATTTTCCAGTGGCCTGAATTTGCACATACAAAACAAATACACAATTTTATTTGTACAAATGGATGTGCCCATGAACAGGCATATTTTAGGGTCCTGGCATAAGAAGGGATTCCTGAGCTTACAGTCTTAGTTGCATTAAGTTGTCACTGTTACTGAAACAGGGAGATAATGAATTTGCAGTGTGAGAAGTGCTCTTCTAGTCTTGATGCAGCTGACAGAATTGTTTAAGAGGACACATGGACAGTTAAGTGTGTGGCGCGAACCATCTTGAAATTCATGAAGTTTTACAACATTAAGGACTTGTACATTGTTTTTTTGATGCATGAGGGATTTTAGTTGGAAAGAGTGGTTGTGCTTTGTATGGGCAAAAGCTGCCGAAGGCTTTGCACTGGAGTCATAGCCTGATGCTATCACCTCTACATAAAGGTGACTCTACTCTCCAGTGTGATCCTGTTTGGTGGAATCCCCCTTGTGTTAATGAGCCCCAAGCTGCATTACAAGATTGAGCGGTAGTCTTGGATTTATTGGTATAACAATTTGTAGCAAAAAATGCTTTACACACATGAAATGGACAACACACAATATGACTTAACGCATGTTAAAAAAATACTCCATCAACAGCTGGTAATGGTTTACTGTGGAAGAGAAGGAATAAATAATTTTTTATTGCTGTTGTTGAGAAAACAAAAGCATGGGCACAGTCAAAAATCACTTTTGTTGAGATCTTGCATGCTAAATTTTAACCAGAGGGACTTTTTTTTTTCCTGGCTACATTGCACCCTCCTTTGAACTTCAGTCTAACAAATAATCTAAGAGTATCCAGTGTGGTTGTGCTTGTATGAAGTGTTTTGCCATCATACAAGAAAAAATACCAACTTCTCTTTTATAGCAGCCACTGTATTTTTTTTAAAGGAGAAGAGGAATTCCTGTGTCTGTCAGACATAGCATAGTTTCAAAGCTACATATAAATAGAAAAAATGGTACTATGTGAACATTTCACTGTCTAAGAATTCCAGCTGGAATAACTGTATACAACCAGTGGCCTCTTTCTGAATTTCTGTGGGTCCCTCCTGGTATCCATAGGATTTTATTTGTAGTTCATTGGCATTAAATCCATTAATTGATTTTTAAAAAAAAATTCTTTTAAGAGTTTGGACCAGACTTCTTACAGGAGAAATTAATTAAAACTTGATGAGGGTAAACCTTTTATAAGGATCCCTCTGAATATATCAAGGCTCTGTATCATTACATCAGCTGAAAATGGAGGATTTCTAGAGAGAGCATGAAGCCCTAGCCTGGTGCAAGCTGCCTTGTCCATAACTCCAGCTGGACTTGGACCAGGATATATGGCAGTGGAAATTCTGTTCCATGTATTTTGCGAGCTTGTCTGGTTTCATCATCTCTCTTCTTTGATTTTCAGCTGTTTCTAAATATTATCTAAACTTCTTTCTTCTGCTACAAAGGGAAAGTGCTCTGTTGTACCTTCCTGGGAGTAGCTGTACTTGCCCAGAGCAGGGAAGGCTGGTGCTTATCACACGGAGGTTGTTCACTGTGGTGGTGGGTTGCACACCAGCTCAATAGGCTCTGTGGATTTAACATTTGGTGTGTAGGACTGAGAAGGGAAGCAATAGTCTTCATGTTGTGAATGGAGCAAAGAAAGAATGGTGGATGGAGTCAGCTGACCTGGGGAAAGAAAACAAAGCATTACTGGAAAGTCCTGTGGTGTGTTTTATCTGGTATTTGAATGTACAGAAAACAACTTGGTGTTTGAATAGCCTGTTCTGGGGAAACCTGGAGAGTCAGGATACCTCAGGAATCAGCACTCCAGCCTCAGTTCCATGGGCTTCAGGGAGTTTTGCTTCTTCCTTAGATTTTGGTTTCAAACAAGGAGAGCCCTGGCTGCAAAGCACATGGATAGATGGTGTGTGTGATTGAGGCCCTGGTGTCCACTGGAGGCTATCCTGGGCCACCCCCTGGGGTGGGAACAGTCAGCAGGGAAGGAAAAAACCCACATGTCAGCCTGTAGACCTGAGATGTGGGATGAGTGCTTGGGATGTGTTTATCAAGTCAGCAATAGGATGCTTGGGAGTGCAAAATTTCTCTTCTGGCTCTTCCACCACACCAAATTGGAGCTGTGTTCACCCACTGCAGCAAGAAGTGGAAACTAAGTGTATCGTCTTCTGCGCTGGCTTCTGCCTCTCGTTGTTGGTGCTGCTGCCTGGTGTGTCCCTGCCCTTAAATTTCTTCAGTGAGTTGATTGGTGGTGTGTGCATTTGTTTTTTTAAATGTAAACCTTAATTTTTAATGGAATTTTCTTGGAGCTTCTGGGGAATATTTTTGCTTAGGAAGAGAACAGAGCAGCTCTAAGAATATAACATTGTAATTGCTGAGGCTGTGCTGCATTTTATGAACAAAAATAAAGGCCCGTTGCTTTGTTTTGCTGAACCCTCTCATTTGCCATGTTCCAGTGCTCCTTGTTGAGACTGGAGGCCTTTTATTTGCTGGTGTTCCTTCCCAGACGCTGATTGCTGTCATGCTGTGTGTGCTGTACACTTGATACACCATCCGAGTGCTGGAAAGCCTTCCTTCTCTTTGTGAGATCTCTCAGTCCTGATGTGAAACAGGCAGAAGTGCAGCAATTCTTGCCATAATGTAACATGATCCTAGGAATTAAAAATTTCCCTCTTGGAATGTATTGGTAAGCAGCAGTGGGCTGGTGGCGGGCTCATCACCCGCCCCTTTAGGACACAGTATGTGTATATGGCTGCTAAAACAAAGTACAGAGTGCAAGGAATATATGTGTATATATATTAAAATTAAATAAATGATACATACTTTTTTGTGTAGACAGAAATTTCTCCTTTCAAGAAGTAAGTCTAAAGACGTCAGGCATTGGCTAGAAACTGGCACTGAGCGTCTCAGCTGAGAGGCTGGATCCTGCTGATTTGGGAATTGATGGAAAATTTGCCACTGGCTTTTATGGCTGCAGGATCACAGCTGAAGTGTGCTGTAAAGTTATCTGAAAAAAGTTGTGAAGCTGCAGAAACATACAGATAAATCTGAAAAGCAGTGCACAAAAGAAGGCTTTTTAGAATATATTATTGTTCATGGGGTGCTTTTTTTGAAATGTCAAGGCTCTCTTGAGTGTTACTGGGAGTTTTACAAAGCTTGAAAACAAAGGATTAAACTCTAAAGGAATATCTTCAGGTATTTATTTGTACTCTGGAAAACCACTAAATGAAATAAACATTTATTATACCCAAATCCAAATGATAACAAGTTAAAAATGGAGGAGAAATGCTTAATGAAACACGACCAAATTTAATTATTACTAGAAAATAAATTTTTTCCACTTGCAAACAATTGACAGGATTTAGGAATCAAGTCTGGGGTCAAAGGGTCTTGATGGCCAAGTCAAAGGGCACCCAGAGATGTATATTAATGCATGTCAGCTTCTAGATCTTAGAGTCAAGCAGTAGTTCATAAAAGAAACAAGGCATCTTAAGAAGAAGTGTTATTAGCAAACATCAGGTCAAAGTTTATCTTTGGGTCAGTGTGTACTGGAGGGTCACCCATTCACACTCCTAACGCAGGCGTAACCCTTAAAGCTGCCTCGGTGCAAGGTGTTAAGAGAATATAGAAACATGAAGTTGTAACTGGGCAAACTTGATAATTTATTGGAACACTTTGCAAGATTGAGACTTACATGGAGGGATCCAAAACGGAGAAAAGGAAAATAGGGATTGTATTAAAAATATTTTTTGGATTATTTGTTGTGTTTTGGTTTGTTTTTTTTTTCAAGTCAAAAGCTAAGCTATACCTTTGTATGGACATAGGGGATTCTCACCAATGTCTGGTGCACTATTTCCTGGATGAGTTGAGTTGATGCTATAGGGGATAGACATGGCTTTCTTTTGAAAGAACCAGTACAGCCAATGTCAAACCCTTTGATGTGGAGGTATTGTAAATCTTTGCCTGTGATTCTTCCTGGAAGCCATGCATTTCCTAAGAAGCGTGTTGACCAGTTCATCCCATTTACAATGCTGCTTCTGCAGCTCTGCTCTCTCCTCTTCCCACCGCCTTGGGTGTGGGAACCCCGGCGCCCAGGGCAGCGGCAGCCGGGGGCACTCCCTCCACTCAGACCTGGAGGAATGCTCCCGCTGTGCTGGAGCACACAAAGGCTGCCTACTTGCTTTGACAAGCCCATGCTGCAGAAAATCCTTGCAATCTTTTGTGCTTCGTGGTGTTGACTTTAGTTCCACGCGAAGATGCTCCTCATTGAAACAAGAGCCAAAAAAAGAGTGGAATAAGTTTTTTAAAAATAGTGTTACTCGTGCCTTTAGGGGAGGCACTTTGCCTGACTTTCTAAAGAGATTGGTTTGAACGGTGCAACTTTGGTTATGCTTTGGGGGGTGAAGAGAAGAGCATTGTTGTTGGAATAATAAATATGACTGCTCACTAAAGACAATTACGTTTACATTGAATGGCGATTAAAATATAATGTGCAATGATAATGGTATTTCTGAGAACCAACGTGACAAGTACTGACAGAGAAGAGATTATCTGTTAGATTTTTACTTGCTTAATGTGAATATTGTAGTCCTGAATTGTGCATTTAGTACCTAACATTGTGCCCTGGACAGTCCTAAGCTCCAGAGACCTCAGCATAATGGAAAACCACGGTGTGCTCATGAGCACAGTAATGTGTTTGCTGCTCTTTAGTGGAGTTATACCAGAATAGTTCCAGCCTCTTAATTAAATGTTTTGGTAAATCTTTCTGAATTTTTTGTTGGTAATGTATATGAGGAAAGGCATGAAAAAACATCTTGATCCATAACAGACATGCTTCATTTTATTTTTTTTTAAACAAAACACACTTACTGTTGTGCCCTGGCAGTTGGACAAAGCAGGCTTTTCTAGGGAGCACATAATATTTGCTAGGAGAACTTTCCTGACTCCAGCTGGAATTCCTGATTGGATGTAGCCTGTCCCCTCTGCCATAAGCAGAGCAGCTCCTGGCCTCAACAAGGGATATGTTTCCCTGGCCTTGAGGGAAAAGCTATAAGCAGACATCTCTGGGTCCTCCCAGAGTTCTTCATGTCAGCTGTGTAACTACCATCTATTGGGTGTTGGGATGCTTGCTTGGTTATGGGAGAGTCAAGTTCAAATGCTTGGGGCTTATTTAGGTGTGTATGTGGAGGAATGCTGGGGGGTTTGTTTGTTTGGATTTTGATCTGTTTGTTCTTAAGCACTCAGCTGGACCTTTTGAAGAGTGGAAATGGAGAATGAGCTACTGGTCTCAGAGACTGTTCAGTGCACAGTGGGTCTCGTCTCTAAAGCATCCTGAATGAGTGCCGTGACCACATGCCTGCCCCCTCAAGAGAGATGATTCCCTCTCTTTCCATTTTTCACAAATGACTTTAACAAGATTTTGTTTTTCTGTTAGCACAGAATGGAGGCAGGGGGGGAGAAAGCTTGAAAGGAGAAATGTGAAACAAAAAAAAGGGCAGTTATTCCCCTCCTCACCATGTTGCAACCATGGTCTGAAAGCATGAAATGATATGAATTAGAAACATACCCAAACGACAGAGCAGCTGAACCTCTGCTGGTATAATCTGTCATGGCTCCTCTGAAGTTAATTTGGAAGTCTGTCTGTTCCTAAATAGGTGCAAAGGCCTTCCAATGAGTTGTGTGTTACCATAGGAAATCGTATTAAATGGGATGGCTTTTTAGGAGTCTGTGAGTCGTCAGTTTTAATGGTAGCTTCCTTGAGTTTGATATAAACACTCAAAAGACTTTGCAGGATTTACTTTAACTTTCTTTGGGAGGTTATCTGTACTGCTACACTGTCAGTTTAAGCCCTGTAAAATATTTTGTGCTAGAGCCTGGTCCTGGTGGAGCTCTGATAATTAACGTGAACTGAATGCTCATCCTGTGTCATGGGAAGAGACTCCTGGAACCCTGCTGTACGTGGGGTGCAAAATTCAGAAAGCCAGAAGTTTGTTCAGTGTGTTGGTGGACTCGAAGGCTGAGGAGAAGGGTGGGAATCTGGGTTCCTTTAGTGGCTCAGTAGGATTAAATTTTCTCCTTTCTCTCTAATTCTTTTTGCAAAAATTAACCAAATAAACCCTTGGAGTTATCAGAAAAGAATTAGGAGTTTATCTTGCTCCTAATGAAGCCAATGGCAACATTAATTTAGTTTACTGTAAGATGATGCCCACTAGTGTAATAAACAATTACTTTAAAAGAGGAAAACAACTGAATGCCAATTAAGACAAGCATCAGAATGACAATGTTCCATTTTTCCACTGTACAGAGAATGATTTATGGCCAAAGGATTACTTTTGAAATTGTTTTGAATTCTGCCCTTTAATTTATTAAAGGAATCCTTCTTAGGAACTTGATTGCTAATTCACTTTAATATAAAAAAGCCCCACTGTCTTCTTTGGATGTAGGCAGAGCCCTCAGGGGTCTATAAAACTGTCAATATGGCTCTTAATATGGGTTTTCTTTTCTTCCTCATGGCTTAAAGCTTAATTGTGAGAGCTGGGAAGATGCCATGGTTTTGGTTTGCAGGGACTTGAACAGTGTCTTATGGGTTTTAGATCCTAACAGAAGTTATAGGAACCCTCCTGCTTCTGCTGCCATGTCAAGTTGGAAAAAGTGCAAAAATTTGGGGAGGAGCTGGGGTCTGCTGGAAGTGAGTCCCACCTGGTTTTCATGCTGAAATCAGAGATGGACAAGAACCAAGTGCCTAAGTCTTAAATGTCCCTCAGCTTTGGGTGGGTCTGGATCCAGATCAGGATCTGAACTTCTTGTGCCTCAGGCTTGTCTCTAATTGAAGCCATGCAAAACCACACATTTCACATGACTTTGATGCAAAACCATAAATAGGCCAATTTTTTATTCAAAACAAAGTCCAGGCTTGCTTAGAAAGATCGCAAACCTTCTGCTGAACCTTGATGGTCCCAGGTTGTAATGAAAACTCAATCTCCAATGCAATAATCTTCCTGGAGGGAACTACGTTTGCTTTTGTCATTCTAGTTAAATGTGTGACTGCTCTGAGACAGGCAACAATGTCCCACTTACTGTGAGTTGGTCAGAAGATGGTATAGACTCTTCCTCACAGAGATCTTAATTATTTTTCTTGTTTTAGATCCTGGTGAAAAATCTCAGTGGCACTCTGTTTTTGTCTTATAGAACAAAATAGGAAGGGTTATGAGGGATTGAAAAAGCAAGAGAAGGACAATAATGGAACCTAAAATGAAGTTCTGTTTTGACTGAACCACTTCTGCAAACTTCTCAGTCAAATTGCAAAAAAAAAAAGCATGTTTGAGTTTTGCAAAAAAATTCTGCATGTTTGAAGGAGACTTTCAAAACAGTGCAGGGATTTTAGCAATATAAATTCTGCTACCTGAACAGAAAAGCATGACTATTATTAATTTTAATAGCAGAGGCAGGCTTGAAGATTGCAATCTGAGCAGTCGCTGTGAAATTACCCACTGCACACGTTGATTAATCCATTTCTATATGGTGATACATGTTAGAATTAAAAGAATGTTGACCAGAGCACAGCCTGGGTCAGCGTTTGTTTGTAAGGTGGTATTTGGTAACTACCATTAGACTATGATTTGGAAAGTCTAACTAGAGTGTCTGAGTAAGGTAATTGTCACTGAAAACATCAGAAATGTTTCCAGGCCATCTGTTGCTCAGCCACTTGTTACTCGTATTGCGATGGTAAACAGGTGCCCTGCTCACAGCCTGCCACTGCTGGGAGCTGTACCAATATGAGTCTTAAGATGTCCCTGGGAAAAGGACCTAATGATGTAACCATATGACAGTGCATCAGGCTTGTTTAGACTTCAAAGGAGAGATGGAGGCTCCTGGGCTCTGTGATGAGCAGTGGTTTCAGCCCCCTGATACCCAAACTACAGCAGAGTTGTTGAACTGTCACAGGAATGAAGCCTCTGTTTATTCCTGTCTAATTTGATGTTCATCGTGACAATGAAAGTTCTAGGCTTCTGCTGTGAGCCCAGAGGCACACATTGTGCTACTCGGGGCAGAGAAACTCTGATTACTTGGCTAACAGTAGGTGAAGCCAAAAAGTTCACAAATATGCTCCTTACAGGCTAGCTCTCTTGCACTTTTTCTGTGGTTTATCCCCTGGGGCAGTGTTAAACCTGGGACCCTGGGTCTCCTTACCCTGCTTCCCTAACAATAAAAAGGAAGCCACTTAAGAAACCTGCAGAGAGCTCCCTTCTCAGCTGATCTCTGTTGTCCTTTGCAGACACAGGAGGCTGGCTGGCAGCATGGGGCTTCTATTCTTTTCTGTCTCTGCTATTGAGCAGAGTTCACTCTGGCAGGCTATTGGTATGCACCTGGGACATCTGTCAGGCCCTGTCCTCCAGCTCTGTTTGGCTGGGTGGTAGGCCAACTTCGGACTTCCTAATCTGTATTTAACACTGATGTGGCTCTCAGCAGGATTTGACCCAAAGCAGAGAATTGTATCTCACAATCCACAGGGTGTGAATTAAGGGGAGGTGGAATTACTGTCAAATAAAACCACAAAATTTTTGCTGAAATTCTGTGGCTGTTGAATACTTGAATTTCTAAGCTTCCTGGAGAAGTCTACCAAGATAAGTACTGTTTGTCTGCCTAGACAGGGGGACGTGGGCTGTGTGTTTGTGGTTGCCTTTCTTCTAGTGCTCATCATGGGGGTATTTCTGTTTCAGCCTGGACTTACAAGATGAAATACAGCTCTCATGCAGCCAAACCCAAGTTCCTATTTTAGGACCTTGTTGTGATTTCATATGGTGGCAGGCAAATGCCAAGCACCCTGGAGCTGTGAAGAGTCTGATTTCAAGAAACTCTCTTGCTTTTGAATATGTTGCAGTGTTAGGAGGGTTTCAGTGTTTTCAGGAAAAAATAGAAACAATGAAAACTACCTTTATTTTCACCTGTGAAAGTGCTCTCATTAAATTTTTTACTGTGGAGCTATTCAGACACTCTCAGCAGCAGTGGGCTCCCACCATCACACGTGTGAGTCTTCACATGCTGTGGTGCTCCCAGCCATGTACAAGTGGAACAAACAGGGACTCAGTTCAGTGGTGTTGGAGTACTGGAAGGCAAGAAGATGCAGAACAATTTTTACAGTTTTATAGTTGACAGAAAGCTTTTCCCTGATCCCATCCCCTCTCTCCCTAATGTTGAGGACCTCTAGGAGACAAAGAGAACCTTTATATAGATGCTATCAATTCACCCTACAGCCTAACAATTTAAGATAGTTGGTTTTACAGAGATCAAAGATTTTAGCTAAGAAACTAGGCATTTTAACAGCTTTTCTGAATTAATACGTTTGCATTTTGGTAATTATTTTCCAGTTTTTAAACATTACAAATGTGTTTGGGACCACTTTCACTGTTATCTTACAGAATTTGCTGTATTTCTGGAGGGTAAAGCCATCAGCTTTAATGAATTGATTTGCAGCATGTGGGAGATCATGTAAAAATGAACTCCTCTTCATGCTCCAAAAAAAGGTTTTCCTTGGGTTCGCATTTGAGAAAAAAATCTAAATCAGAGGTCACCTACCTTGTGTCTTCTGTGTATGGAAACTCTTGATACCTGTAGGTGATTGAGGGCTGTGTCTGAGTCTAGAGGGATGATCTGGAGACCACTGAAATAACGAGCTTTGCTTTAATACTTGGGAGGAAGAACCAAAGTCTTCAGTGCCTCTTCCACTGGGAATGGCAAGGAAAAAATGGATGATGGTATGTGTAGTTTCATACCTTATATATGACTTAAATACTCTCTGTGGGGATGTTCCTGTCACTTTAAGTCATTGAAACTCCAGGTGCTCATATTTTGGGGACATTACATGCAAGCAAAATGCATGTATCATGGTACTACCTTGACCTGTGTGCTTAGGATATCAAATATACTTCAGCATACTGATACCTTCATAAAATTAAACCCGTCTTCCTTTATCTCCTTGTTTTCATGCCAGTTGATTGTTATTGTTAGCCTTAGCAGAAGGTGTGTTTTGTATTTTCACGCATGCACCCCCCGTTTGCAGGTTATGCACTCCTGTGTGTGCATTTACATACATACTCTGTGCTCAAGCTGTGACCACAGTGTATTTTGGCTGTGGCAAGGATCTGTGCTTTGAGGATAGCATGTAGCTACTGTGCTACTTAGGTCTCTGGAAGCTGAGATGGCAAAAAATACAATTTACAAGTGTGAGAATGGAAAACAATCAGGAGAAGATGTTAGCGAGAACTGGATGTCTGGCATCTTGGGTTGCATGTCGTGGGTATTGGACCTGGGAGGCTGTAGTCACAGATGAGATGTAGCAGGTGTCCCACATGCTTGACGTGTAGCAGAGGTGGGATGTTGGATCTAAACTGCTTCACAGCTGTTAATAAATACAGGGTAGATTAGCTAAGTGGCCAAAGCCAGCCTCAAATCCCTGAGACTCTTAGAAACTGAAGAAATATCTAAGGCCTAGTTCAAAATGTTATTCCTCTGCTCAGGCTGTTCAGTGTTGTTTTTTTTATTTAAAGGCTTATCTAAAAAATTTGAGGGAAATCCTTGGATCTTATATTCCACTATTTTGCACTGTGGCAGAGAAAGCTGGGAAATTGACAATGCACTTAGTAGCAACTAAAACTCTCATTACTGATAATTAAAAAACAACGAACAAATAACTACTAAACAAGACTGCCACCTCCCCACCCTTACAAAAAAAAAAGGGAAGGGGGGCTAAACCCCCTCAAACTCTTGAAAACCTTCATCACAACTCTTTGCCAAAAGCTGGGTAGTAGCTGAGGTTGACTCTGGCCCCCGCAGCTCTGGCAGTTCTGGGAGCAGTTGGGAGGCAGCAGGTGTTTCACAGACCGTTCTCCTGCAGGCTGCTGTGCTCCCTGCACATCCCTGTCCCCCTTAATAAGCAGCCTTATTGGTGGTTTAATTTGCCCCGTTTACTTTGTTTAGTTTGCCCAGTTTACTTTGTTTAATTTGCAGATTTCTGGGACATGTTTTGCAGTCAGATTTTGTTGGGAAGTGCCTAACATCAGTGTTCCTTTTAAACAGTTGCAAAATGCGAAGTCCCATGGTGAAGTCACCTAAAAATACTACAGTAAAGCAATAGTTAATCTAATATTTTAGATTGGTGTAATAATATGATGTATAAAAGTATGATGTAAGTTGTGCTCTGTGCACACAGTGGATTGCACACTCATCAGCACACATTTCATTTCTCATTGTTTTAAAGATCTCTTAATGTCAGAGTTATATAAAGGGGCTTGATAAAAATTAAAACTTATATAATTTTTATTCCTGAACAAATATGCTCTCAAAAGAAATTAAAACTTTATTTCAATTCCTGAACAAATGTGTTTTCAAAATAGTATTGTGGGAGGGGGGAAAAAATAAATTAGAGTTGTTTTGTAATGTTAGTGTCCAAGCAAAGCCCACAGGATATACCAACAGGCATCCTGCTGCTTCTGTCCTATCTTCATAGAGGAATATTTATGAAAAGCCAGTGTTTTTTATCTCACAAAATTTGGTGGAGAGTTATTTTTTTCAGTTTTTGGGGCTGCTAATAATTTAGATGGAAGGCTATAAATGTATTGTTAATATCTGTAGAGGTTTCAAAGCAGATGATATAAGCATGTGTATGTTTACTCAGATAATTTTTGACATCTCTACCAGTAAGCATTCACCAGCAACCATGGTTCTTGTAGGTTTTAAAGAACATTTATCAGCATCTGTCAACAAGTAGTGAATGAGAGCAAATGTATGGGAATTACATGTATCTGTGGTATAGAGAATGGATTGAGAGTGATTTCCAGCTGGACAAATTTTCCATGCTGTAAAGGTGTTGTGGGGCTGGCTGCAGGCCAGCACAGCACATCACTTCCTTCTGTTGACTGCTCTGAGCTCTGCTGATGTTGTGCTTTGTTCTGGTTTTCTTATTGGGCTGAAAAATGGTGAGTTTTCTTCAGAAATTAAGCTCCCCATATTTCTTTCAAATAGATAGCAAGCTGTATACCTTCCTTCATTATTGGCAAATCAGTGCTAATCTCTGTGTAGCACTGTGTGTACCCATGAAATTCCCTTTTTTAGTCACCTGAATGTCAGTTGTTTTGATGTCTGAAAAAATAGAAAATGTCTTGCTTTAATTTCTCATGTCTGTTTAGTATCTGTAATATGGCAATGGTGTGGCCAGGGGGCACCTCCAAGCTCTCAGCTTTTGTGTGGTTTGTTTAATCACGTTTCACCTGACCAGAGCAGTTTAGTTTGTGTAGGTGTTGCACCACAAGTCACTGGGAAGGGTAATTAAAAGATGGTGGAGGGAGCTCACTGGCACACACACTCCACAGAGCAAGAAACAAGAAGCTGCAAGTGACTGGCTCTTAGGTGGACCCAAGTGAATTACTGTAACAGCATCACAGGCAGTATAACAAATGAAACAGCATTTGTTGCTGTGCTCCAGGGAGTCCTGTGCACCATGGAGTCCTGCACCCCCGTGCTGATGCCCAAGGTAGGAGATGGGAATGAAAAACCTGCCAGGGAGTAGCACAAAGAGGTGCTGAGCACCCTACTGCTGTTCTATTGTAACACTTCAAATACTGGAACAACCATAAGGGCAGAAACTGTCTTCGGCCAGTGGGACTGGAGAGCTCAGTACCCAGCAGGACTAGGTCCCATGACAGAAGATGATGGATTTTGAGGTCAGCACCCCAATTCTTATGTAGTTGTGATGGGAGTGACCTTGAGTTACTAACAAATTTGGCTGGAAAAGAGGCATTTGGCAGCGGTAGATAGGACATTGGAAAATCAATCCCAGGAAGAATATCTAATAAAAAATTTAACTTTTTTTATTGACTGAAATCTGGAAAAAAAGATCAGCACTTTTAGTTTTCTTTCAGAAATCTTCTGTACTCAAGGACAAAAAACCCCATATTCTGTTAAAGAAAAAAGTCTGGAAATACTTCAGCTGTCCCAAGTCCTGGGAGTGATAAACGGAGACGATCATATAACTCACTTTAACTCTATAGTAGGTAAAAGTGTCTTGAGGGGTGGTCTGGCTGCAGCTGCGAGTTCAAGAAGAGATGATAGATTTGATTTCCCATAGAGACTTTGAAGACTTATATTGACATTGAGATGGAAGTATCTACACCACCTTGCTCTGTCAGTGTTTGTCTGTTTTGGATCAAGGGTAGTATTAATTCAGGTGCTAGAATTAGTTGAGAGAGATAGGAAGTGTATTAAAACATTCTCCAGTTTTTTTACCTTAAGCATGTGTGCAGTTTTTTCTTCAGAAATATTCTAGCAATGTTACAAGTTGGTAAAAATCTAGTGGAGCAGAGCTGGTTTTGGTGTCCCCAGTAAGTTTGATCATCTTGTATAACTTTAGGAGTTTGTTCTGCATGCTGTTGTTGCAAAGGATTGAACCAAATATAAATTATAGATTTTTTTTTTCTTCTGAAGAATCCATACAGCCTACAGAGTGAGAGATTGCTGACAGCTCAATTACTTGCAGTGCTTTAACTTGGTAATACAGTCTCATTATTTATCCAGAGACTCCTTCATTTGCTTTATTTAATTTCTCAGCTGACAAGTTCCATTTTCAGCCTTAATCGGTTACCGATATGCTCTTTCATCAGCTGATACTGGCTTGAAGACATGATGCCAACCCTTTCTTAGGATGTTCTGGGACTTGGAAAGAAAGATTTTGCTTTCCTCTTAAGTCTCCTTATCTTCTCTATTAAATTATAATCTAAAATAAAAACTTACTAAAGGTGGTTGAGAGCAAACCTCATTCAGATTTGAGTATTTAGTTTTCTTCACCTTTCTCTAAATTCAGGAGACAAAGTTGGTGTTTCTTGTGTGTTTGTGTCTTTTTTTTTTTTAGTCCTCTGGGAGTTTTCCCTTGAAATCTCATGTTTTTTTAAGACAAGATGTTACAATGCTTAAGAACAGTACTTGTGTTACCGTGGATGGTCCCTGTGGGAAAGGCTGGAAAAGCCCCCAATATGGGCACTCGTGAGCTCCCGGTGAAAATCAACGGGACGTGCTTGTGACTCCTCCGCGGGGTTTTCAGAAAGTCCTTCTCTCCGAGTCAATAGGCTGTATTCAGAGAGACTGTCTGGGGTGACTCAGAGTCCAGTGACAGTGTGATGGTACAGGCTTGTGCTCATACCCGGGGTTATCACAGTGCCGGCTCCTGCTTGCTGAACTCCGTTCCCTGGATCTGCTGGGAATGATGAGAGACATTGAGCAAGGCACAAAGCTTGCCCAAATCCAGCTTTGCTCTGATACTGGTGGAAGTAGCAGAGTCCTTTTGGGGCCAGTGAACAGGAACTGTACAAAGTCAGCAAGGCAGTCCTGTCTTTGTAGGGCAAGTTGTAGCTGTATAACTTTGATTTGGTCTTTAAACCTAAGCTAACCCTACTGTGGGCACCAGCCTCTGAAATCATGGGGAAGCCTCCCACAGGTTACAGATAACATTTATTGTTTTTGTTTTGGGTAGTACAGTGAGTGCACTATCTGTACAATAGGATTTGAGTGCTAACCTACAGTTCCTTTATTTAGTTTAAAACATAAAATTAAAATGATAGTAATTCCCAGTGCAAATCTGCAGCAGTGAAATGTGAGTGGGATCAGGCCCACATGCAAAGCTGTTAAGTAGTGAAATGTTATTTCTATCAACAAAATAAATCTCTTTGGAAGAGGAGGTGGGGGAATAAGAAGAGATTTTTGTAGTTGTATTTGCAGTTTCCTCTTCCTTTCACTCTAGAAATTCTTTATCCTTTCATGCACAGTTGAGAATTAGCCATTTATTCTTAGTGCTGGTGATGCAGTCTTTGATATTTAAAATGGAATGTGTTCCTTTTTGATGCTCTGTGATTTTGAATGAAATACATGCTAGCAGATTAATGGTGCAGAACAGTTAGGTACTGGCCATTTTTTTCCTTTCCATATTAATAATTAAAAAAGTAACTATTTTTAAAAAGAGACTGTGAATTGTCTATTGTTTGCGTGGTGAAATTGCTTTCACAGTGTTGTCATTCTCTTCTAAGTTGAAATCATTGAATAGCTATGAGCTGTCACATTTTTTTGTAAGTTATAACTGCATCAAGCTGTGCTGACAAAATGTCCCTGCGTAACTGTTAATATGCATTGACATTTTAAGCATGAAACAGTTTAGCTAATGATTTATCTCTTATAATGCAGCACTTGGGGCAGCTGTATGATTTGTCTCTTTAGCAAGTCAAGTAATTTCTTTAACAAAATGTTAAGCACAGATGGGCCATAGGCTGTCAGTTAACCATTATTGTGCATGCATCTGCCTGCCTTCAATGCACTGTTTTATGTATTCAGCCACTTACTTAGGCACAGCTCTCTGAAAAGCGGAACCTACTCTGATTGGCAAATAAAATGTTCATTTGTCTCTTCTTCCTATTGTTTTGTTTTGGTAACACATGTCAGCAGCTCAATTACCCAGTTCATTAACAGCTCCCAATGGACATGATGGCCAACCCATGATAAGGAGGGCGATTGTGGCACATATGGTCAATAATAGCCTGTCTCTTGGTAATTGTAAATAAAAGTCACTGTTGGCCATTTCCTTTTACTGCAGCTACTGTTTTCCTTTTCACTTCGCTGTACAAAGCACATTTCTCTATGTGAATCAGTCCAAACAAAATAAAAATACCATCCACTTATCTCAAGGAGATTACTTTTATCACCGTTGTGGTGGTTTTTCCCTTTCTGTGCTGACTTTCCAGCTTAGAGCTCGCAGGAGGTGGGGTTGCTCTTTTTCATTTCCAGTAACTGATTAATTATTCTTATTAGTTGGTTTACCTAAACAGTAACATTTTCTCTCAATTTCTCTAACTTCAGACTTTTGTAAAGTGCCTGTGGAATTTTAAAAAAAGCGATTTACAATGTTTTTGTGAGTATGCCCTTTGCAAATAGTAGTGGTTTTCAAAGGAGCAATTGAAGTGTGACTTAATCCTTGGTAGATGAGCGATACTCATGTCTGGAACAGAGGCTTGCTTTTTAGTTCCCTTTCTTGTTTTTTAATATACCCTAGTCAAAATGCCAGGATAAAGTGTTAAAAGTGATTTTACTACTTGTGAGCATTTCAAATGGTACTAGATAACCCTGTTGCTTTCTAGCAAGGTTGAGAATTTTCTCATATTTCCTGATCCAAATTTTTCAGATTTAACAGGGAAAGAGGAACATGTAGCAACATTTAGTGTGTTTTATCTTCACCCCACTGAGAATTCTCTTGTGACTTTCTGTTGCTTGTTGTGGTATTTTTTGGTTTTTTTTTTTTAATTTGCTTTTCCTTTTCCTCTCAAAGAAGAGTCCAACTACTAACAAATTTTGAAATAATTTAACCCTAACAGAGTGAAACTTGGTGTACCCAGATCTCTCCTCTCTCCACTTACCGCATTGATGGTTAAGCACAGAAAGTGAACAGTAAATTGAATAAAATTACAGCTCTGAGTTCTGGTAAACTTGCCAGAAGTGCTTTGGTGGGAGCAACACAACCTAAAATTTAGGGGTGCTTTTCTAATCTTGGGAGCATGCTTTACTTTAGATATACATGGTGTTTGGTTGTGGTGTCTTAAACAGCTCACAGGTGGCTGAGGGGTGACTCCAGACCCCCTGAGCTCATCCCCTGCTGCCTGCCATATTCATAACTAATCTGTAGTCTCCGCCCAGGGCTGTGGGCACTCAGGGAGTTGTTGAGTGTCAGGGTTTATTTGTCCTGTTTTGATTAGCACAGACCTGGCAGGGCGTATTTTCTTTTTAATGGCTCCTTGCTGTGACAGTGACGTTTTGGGAGGAGGAGGAGAGGGCAGCCTGGCGTCAGGTTTCCTCAGGCCAGATAGAGCAAAATGAAGGGCCACTGTGTTGGGAGGGAGGTAGTCACTTGGCTCCAGAGTTTTCCTTATATTTTGTATGCGAATATAAACCAGCCCTGAAATGGAACTGCTTAAAGGGAAGGAGACAGGGGATCTGTAAATAGGAAGATGCCATTTTATTTTCCCTTGGACTTTATTTTAAGGAAAGAAAGGACGGCTGACATGTTTCTAGTCCATCAACTGTTGAAACGCCAGCTGCTGAAAGCCTACCCCAACACAAACAAGGATCCGGGCAGGAATGCACTGCTGGCCACCTACCCCTGCTGCCAGCCCTTGCAGCAAGCCAGCGCCGGAGGTTTATTTAGCGGGTGCCTGGGGAGCTCTGACAGCCCACGTCCTGGGGTGGATTTTTCCCTCTCTCCCTCCCTTTCCTTGTTAATTCATCCACAGTATGGTGGAGGGCTGCGTTTGAGCCCCTTTACCTCTGCAGGGAGAGGCAGCCTTGGAGGGATGCCTCCAGGTGTCGAGGTTTGGGGAGGGGGTAGCCTGGATTAACCCCTGCTGTGCATCCCCTTCACCCTGGCTGCCCTCCCCGGCCCCCCTGGCCCACCGCCCCCCTCGCCTCTGCCACAGCCTCCTTTGTGCCTCCCGCATCCTGCCAGGCAGGTGTCAGAGCCCTGAATGCGGGCGAAGGCCCTGCTGATGGATACCACAGATGGAGCGTGGAAATCGGCCGAATAGGCCTCAGCCACAGGCCGTTTCTTAGGGCCCAACAAAAGCCTCCCAATAAGTCAACAAAAATCCCAAAGATCACAAAGAGAAAGTGTCATTTGTCATTTACTGCGGGTTTGTGTGGGGGTAGGGGCCCTGCTGCACTCCTCCGTGCCGGCACCCGAGGAAACATGAGGGAGAACACCGGCGTCTTGCCGGGCTGTGGGGCTGAGGCGGCCCCAGTGCCCATGGCTTCCCGGTGCAGGACACCCTGGCCTTAAGGAACAGAGATGTGGCACGAGAGAGAGCGCTGGTGAAAATAATCTTGCACAAATAAAGAAATGGGAAGAATGGGGGAGGGTAGCTAGCGATAAAACTGCCACCAGAACCCTCCCTAAACTTTGGTATATTGTTTTCTTTATTCTTATTATAGCGAGAACTGTGGCTTTACAGAATTTGTCTAGGGCAGACCCCAGGCTGTTATGCTTAGAGAAAAAGGCTGCTTAAGATTTTATTTTAAAGTGTCACAGTGACTACAGGGTTGTCAAAAGCTGCCTCCCCACAGGTCACAGACAGATAACCCTCTCTGTCTATGTTTGTCAGGTGCACTGGGCTGCAGCCATTATGTATGAGTTTTAAATGGTTGTCATGTTTTTGTTATTTAATTATTCAAATGAAATGTCTTGCTGAGAGGAAGAACAACCTACAGAATGACCTCTTGGGCGTTATTTTGTTGTTTGGTTTTTTGTCCTGACATGTCTATTTACAGTGTTTGGAAAAGAGATCACTGCAGAGCTCCAGGTGACTGAGTGCCTCCGACACTGGGCAGAGGTTTTTTTGCATTTTGTGGTGATAACCGGCATGTTGCTTTTCCTCAGGCCACCAGGCAGGTCGTGAAGGGGGTTAAGGGACAAATAATTGCTCTTTAATTCTGTAATTCCGGCTTTAATTAAACTTCATGGCTCAGATACTGGTGGTGGTTTTGGCTGTCTCTCCCATTTTCAGCTGTGCATTAAGGTGGGAAACAGAGTCCCCAGGACTCTGGCTGGGATTTCCCAGGGTACTGGTCAGTCTTTCTGACTCCTGTTTCTCCTATTTATAGCTTGAGGGCTTTGAGTATTAAGATCGTTAAGACAACTGTAAAGGTTAGTGATATGTGTGTTGTCTGTCTGTGGAGGTGATGGGGATACAAATAGCCCAGCTAAAATCTGATCACTTTTACCTGTGCTGGGTAGTATCTTTTTGTATCATGGAAATCAGTGGATCCGTTAGTGAGATACTGCTTAGCAAAAGGGCAATAAGCTATTGAGCATATACAAAATATATACTGCTTTTATTAAAGGCTGATGTATGTCCAAGAAGCTAGGCTTCTTACCTATATGGAAGTTTATTAAAATGTTAAGGTGAAAAAATGAGTAAAAACTTCCTTGAAACTAATAACCCTTAAGAAGACCTTGTAGGAAATAAAAATAGTGTAGTCTGTTGTATGGACATGTAGTAGTAATTTGAGATTACACTTGTCTAATTTTAATATTGCAGATTAGACAAGACAAGGAACTTGATGTTTTAAATAAATCTGGACATAGCAGCCAGGCTTGGCAAAGGATAGCATCAATGAAATCGGATAGATATGAAAGCTATGTTGTTTGGTACATGTTCTTTCCCTGTTTTCATTTTACTGCTTTTCCTCTAAATATTTGCAATTGATTAGACATATTGTCCTGGACTCTGTTCAAGTTTTTTTTTACCTTTGTGCTTCTCCTATGCTTTTTAATGAAATGTAAAGCTATAATGAAAATGAAATTAAGTTAGTGTTTCCGTTCTTTATTCTCCCTGCTGCATGAATACAAGGTGCAGGGAAACAATGTGTGATTTTGCTAAGCCTTATAAAGCATTTTTGGAGAGATCATAGTAGGTCTCCTTATATTTACTGCGCAGTTGGTGAAGGAATTCACATGGGAAATTTAGGTATAAATATCCACTTTAAATTGCACAGGTTAAACTGGCTTTTTACATGTATATATGTAAACGTTTGAAGAATTTCTGTACATACACGTAGAGTCTGAAAGAGGTTATTGAAAGAGTTCCTAAGATCTGTGGATTTGACTTGTTGGTGTTTTGTTTGGTTAAAACTCATTGTACACAATCAAGGGCAACTTTTGTCAGAAGTTGTCTCCAAAAGGGACCTTCCTGAGCTCTGCTTCAGATCTTACTAGATCAGGTATGGTCAGAGTGCAATGCCAGCCAATATGTCTCTGTCAGCGTGGCTGGTGTGTTCTCCTCCTAGTCTAGCTTGTCAGCAATAGCTGTTCTGCTTAAAGTGGGTGATTGTATATGAGGTTAGCATAGGAAAACTGTTTCACATATCCTGTTTCTTTTTATTCCTAAATGGCAGCATGTAGCCATCCTGGAGGATTGTAACTTGGCAGTTGCTGAGGAAGGCAGGTGTCACTAGGGACCACAAATCAGAAGACTGGGGATTTATCATTAGTTTAGACAATGTGTTATGTTCATTTTGGGATACCCTAGATTGCCTGTTTAATAAGGAATGAACTTGCACTGTTTGGGGTAGGATGTTTGTGCTGATTCTGCTTTGTTCTTGAGGACAAAATTCTCAAGAACCAGAAAAGCTTAATCCAGTCTTACTTGGGACAAAACTTCCTTGCAAGTAAGAGACTCTGAGAGCTTGATGTTTTCACAGTATATTGATGCTAAGCAGTATGGAAGTTTTTCCAGATCTCCTGTGCATGTTTGGTCCAAGATATTGATGATGTCTGGACAATGAAGGCAGCTTGCACATAAGATCCTCTGGTCTAGCAGTAATTGTTCTTTTTTTGGGATACAGGAATAAACAAACTCTTCAGCTGAGTTTTCTGAAAAAGCACTTTGTCTTTCTCATGCTACAACACCAAGTAAACAGATTAGGTGTGTGTATTAGTTCAAACAGCTTGAGTGAATTTGGAAATGTTAAGATAGCTAGACGTGAACGTGGTGGGGGGTTTAGTTGGAGCTTGAGAAAACAATTGTTTCTTTCTGGCTTTGTGTTCTCAGTTACTTTCAAATAAATCACGTTAAGAAGATTATTTTAAATAGATGTCTATATCAGAATTTGTTTGGATTTATTGAAGTAGTGGAAGCAATACTTGTATTTCAACTATACAAGCAGTTTCAGCATCACTGGGGAGTGTCTGCCCTCTTTAGGTGGTTTCCCTGGAAGACTCTGGGAAGAGGGAATGCTTGTGGCTTGGGACAGCAGCTGATGCAAGTGAAGACGGCTTTGAAAGTCTAGTCTTTTGGTTCATTACTGTTGGAGAAAGAGAATGTGATCAGGTACTGGAAGAGGCTTTGATGCCTTCACATTTAGAGATTGGTTCAGCTATGGCTGGATTGTAGCTGGAGTCCATTTGGTTGCCAGTGAGCACAGGAGGAAACAAGCAGTGATGCCAGGAGCTGTCTGTGTGTATGATCTCACTCCCTCCACATCCAAGAAACCCAGTAGGAGTTTTGGTTCTGATTTCTCTTTAAACTGCTGATGGCAAGAGTTGGTTGCCCCTTCCTGAGTCATGGAGATGCTGTACATGGTCTGTTTCTTGCCAGCTTGCCTTAAGTCCTGACTTGGGGCATGGTGTCAGGGGCCTTTGGTCCAACACAGCCTGGCTGTTTTGCGGTTGTGTCCTGGACTGTTCCCTGGAAGCTGGCCATCACATTGGCTGGAATCCTTTTACTTTAGTAACTGGAAAAGTCAAGTCAAAATATTGCTTTGAGCTATTCTTACAGGACTTCTGTGTGCAATGTGCATCTAAAATTTTCTTTTTTCAATGTTAACACTTGTCTTGCCTGTCTGAAGGTTATGTTAGGTGGTCCCAAGACAGGCAAGTAAGTTGCAGACAAGGGAATGTTTAAATGTGCTGAGACATGCTAACACAAACATGTAAAGTACTGTTCAGAGTGTAAGAGCAATAATATACATGACATGAAATAAATACTGTGTACGAGAATGAAATTTCTTCAACAGCATTCCCCATATCTTTGTAATCACTTCCATAACCATTTCAGCAATAAGGTTTTAGTGGTGGACATACAGGGAAGGTCTCATGGATGTGTGACCATAGAGTTGGAATATTTAAGTTACAACATGCACACCAGCGTGACAAATGTTTTTATCTGTTCACAGCTCAGGGAAAGGAACAAGGTCGTATTGCTTGACTGGTTGCTTGGGACTAAGCAGTACTGCTCAAGTTCTTAAAACACTTGCAAACTGCTGGAGGAGTTAAATCAAATAATTCATTTTTCTGAAGAAAACTGCTAGAGGTCCCCAGACATTCTTGGGCCAGGAAAAGGTGCTAAACTCCTAGTTGAACTTCGGACAATCATTTGAGTACATTTTCACAATGTAACATTTAACTCTGATTAATTTCTAACTTTTTTGAAGTTTACTAACCCAGTTCAGAGTCATGGGGGGAAAAGCAGCTCTTTTATATAAGAACAAATCACCAATTGATACAATATTTCAATTTTTTCCCCCTTAACTAAAGCTAATTTTTGTCTTTAATTTTTTTCTTTTTTGAGCATCAGCACCCCAGTCTGATGAAGGCTCTGACATCGATTCTGAACCAGATTTACCTTTAAAAAGAAAGCAGCGTCGTAGCAGGACAACCTTCACGGCAGAGCAACTGGAAGAGCTGGAAAGAGCTTTTGAGAGGACACACTACCCTGATATTTATACCCGGGAGGAACTTGCGCAAAGAGCCAAACTCACAGAGGCTCGTGTCCAGGTATATATTTAAAAGCTGCCTAACAAAGGGAGTTTCCTTTTCTAATAGCATGTAGTGTCCTTTTATTTTCTCACATGATCCTACCCTGGGGTAGAGAGAAAATGTGAAGCTGCATTGTTAAAAGCCATAAGGGATTTTGCATCTGTACATGGACATTGATTTTCCAACTTTTTAAGGCAACAACTGCATTGAAAAAAGTTTAGTGTTCTCCCCAGTAATTGTTCCATACCTACCATGAGTATAATGGTGAGCTTTTGGAAAAGGTATGTTATCCCAGTTTGTTTATTTTATGCATTTGACAGCACTCTGCATGTAATCAGGTCAGCTATTGTGCCAGTTTATAGTTCTTTTAACTGATTTCATCTGTTGTTGTTTGGGTCTTTCAGGCATTAGCAGAGGAGAGAAAAACATTTTCAAAAGGACAATGTGTCTATAGAGCCATCAAGTGAGCAGGGTTACTGGTGCAGTATCTACAGTTTACTTTTAGTTTTGCTTTTGAAGTTGACGTGATTTAAATCTTGTGATATCTCTTTTATCCCCACTGTCAGTTTAATTAAAAGGAAAATAAACCCTCAATAAGTGTTAGGTCTTCAGAGCTTCATGTAGACCTGCATTGTCCAAAACAACCTAATGTGCTGGAGGAGTAAACCATGGAGTTGATTTAAACTAAGAAAGGCACAAATGTGGATTTTCAGATGTTCAAGGCTAGGCAGATAAGAGCCAAATAACTGTAGAATAAACTACACCCAGGAGTTCAGGTTCAGACTAGGACTTACTCCATTTATGGCACAGAAAACATGTGCTGTGAAAAGTTTAATACCACAGGCAGAATCCTCTGCTGCTCTTTCAGTACTTGACATCTAAGAGTCATTTGGAAAAGCATGCCCAGTTTAAATCAGTCTGAGCTGCAAGTGTTTAAAGCAAATGTGCAGTTGGGTGACAAGCAAAATGTGATCTAACCAAAGAAGAGAGGGTGGTAATTTGTGATCTAACCAAGGCTACAGGTGGATTTTGTTGCTTTGAAACTCCATGTTTTGACCTTTGGAGCTCAGCTTGAGACATTCAGACTCTGCAGACTGAAATAAGCAGTACAGAATATTCGTTGGACTTTAAGACAAGCAGACCTACTGCAGCATGGGTGTATTACTGAGTATCTGTCTTGAAAGTTTCAGACTTTTACAGTTTTACCTGCTAAATGCTTTTGCAGAAAATTTCACACCACATTTCTTTTAAATGTTTGTTATGACTCCAAGAGAAAAATCAGATGTATGGAGGAATTTATCTGGAAAGCAGACCCCAGTGGTGCATGACTCTTTTCTTAACATGTTTACTAAGTGAAATGCTTGCAAAACAGCTTCATGTATAGACTTGGGCCAGGTAGGATAAAATCAAGACCTGGGAATGATCTATGCACAAACATAATGAGGATAACTTCCTACATAAGTTCTGTTAGCAGGACAAATGGGATCTAGAGTATGATATTTTGGGCTATTTTAGCTTCAGTGGAAAAATACGATAAAATGAAAAAGACCTTGTTCATGTTTTTCTAAATCAATGACCCACAGCTAGAAGAAAAGCAGAACTCTCATTAACATAACAGCTGTCTTAATGTGGCTTTAACCCTGTGACTTCTTACATTCCTTATGGCTTCCTTGGTTCCCTTGAGACGCATCCTGCCTCACACCACTCCTATGATCTACAGCCTCACAAATTCCCCAGTACCTCTGACATATGGATATTTTACCTAACCCAGCATGGAAGAAAGTTCCCAGTCAATCAATGATTAAAATACCAGAACAAAACCTTCCTGGATTAAAGATGAGCTGGGGTTGAAGTAGCCAGCCTGTGGGCAGTTTTCTAGTGCACTCCATCTGTCTGGTACCCTTGAAGCCTGGCAGAGTGATTTAGCACTGGATTAAGGGATACAGGATTTGCCTTATCAGCATTCAGCACCTCTCTGTAGCCCCTTAAAATAGCCACCTATGATGGGCATGAAATAAAAGACGACCTGTGAAAAGAAAATAACCCTAAGAGACTTGTGGCTGAGAGGGCTGGATAGCCATACTGATGTAGTATTCAGGCTTTCTTAGTCACACTTCTTTTTTGGTAACAGTATGATGGAGAGCAGAGATACCAAATTTTATGGGGTATATACACAAAGATCTCTTTGACTGCTTCCTGATCAAGCATTGTCTAAAAGATCTGGCTCTTTGCACCCTGAGTCTGGCTGAGCCCAGGAAATTTTCTTCTCTGGAACTGTAAGGACTAATTTTAGAGTTGTTTTACATCGTCTAGGAAGTTATTTAATTGATTACAACTGGATCAACCTTTCTATTCCCTCAGTCCCTCCCTGTAGTGCTCACATCTCATGTTTTGTTTTTCCTACCCTGCCACCCCTGTGCTTCCCCTCTCCTTATTCCCCAAGGCGGTCTCTGAACACCCGTGAAAGAAGGAGTCTTAAATGCTAAATAATCTATTTTCTCACTTTCCCACTGCTGAAGGGTAACCAAATGCATGTTTCTAAGTTGGCTGGCTGAAGGGGGGGGGGGGGGGTGGAAATGTTGCCTCTGGGCTAAGACCAAACTTAGAACATTTCAGCCCCAAAGGAGAATTTTTTGAAAGCTACAAGCAACTGAAAACAGACTTTACACTGTGGATGTTATTTGTGTACTTAATTGTGGGGACAGGAAAGGCTTTTTTGGGGGGAAAGCAACGTTCCAACAAACTCCACATTGCAAGAGTCATGAGACGTATAACTGTAATAATTGCAAATACTTCAGCATTGGGTGTAATGAGGAGTTAAAATGCTCCCTGTGATTCCTCCTGCAGTGCCTTTTCACTGAAGGACTACTAAGTCTTACTGCCCCATGTCTGAGCCTTGCTGTGCTCTGGAGCCAGCACCACCTCTTCTGCTGCCTCTCCTGAGGGCACCCAGCTCTTTTGTGCACATTGGATGCAGCAGGAAGAGGAAAGTTCTTTGGTCTTGTGCATTCATCAGATACAATTCAGAAACATAAGTGGAGTCCCAAAGGCCCATGATGACCCTTCATTAAAAGAATAAAAAGTGGAAATACCCTGGGAATGTGAAGTTAAAGCTTTATGTATTGTGAGTAAAAACCTCAGACATGCAGTGCTTTATGGGTCTGGTTCAAAACCTCATCAAAACCACCATTAAGTTGCAGTGTAAGCCCTTAAGGTCTGTGCCCTATTTTTACTGACTCAATCTGAAGGCAAATTCTAGAAGTGAAATTCTCCCTCATGTAGATAAAGATCAAAGGCTGTTTCTGAGCTTCAGAGTAGTGCCTTACAGTTTCTGTAACGAATAGTGCATAAGGAATGAAGTGGGTAACATCTTTTCTGGCCACATTTTGATTCCCACATCAGGCTTATTTTTAGACATGGAGGAACCACATGAACTTCGGCAGCAGTTTGGAGCCTGTTTCAGATTGGCAGTGATAGGTATTTGCTTCAGTCTTTTGGTAAAGGATTTTTAAATAACATTCAGGTTTGTCCTGTGGCAGGTGGAGGGCAAGGACCCTGCCTTGGCTGATGGGGGCTGGCCAGCCAGACCAATCTTTTTGGGCTGTGTTGAAGGCAGGTCTCCCAAATGATCAGAAATACGATGTGTGAGACTTGTGTGTTGGACCATGTTGAGGACATGCCTCCAGCTGTATGGGATCATGGAGGGCAGGAGGTCCTATCGTGAGAAGCTGCTGGCACATGGCCTCCCTGCTTAGCCTCAAAAGGCAACAGGGAAAATTAGTTCAGATTTCTTTTTTCAGTCCATGAATAATGGTAAAAAAACAGAGGAAGTCAGAATTATGAAATGTGGGTCCATCATGTCCTGCAAAGATTCTTCTCAGTTAAATCCCAGATTTAAATTGGTTTGCTTAAAAACTTTCAAAAAGAAAAATACTGTTTAACAAGCAAGCATTTCTGAAAATTCAGGCAGATCTCTCTAGGCTACTAGGATGGGGTTGAGTGTTCCCATGTCAAAACTTGTAATCAGCTTGTAAGCTGTTGTAAAAAGCATATTACAGCCTCAGCAAATAAGAAGTCCCAAGAGCTCAGAAGTCTTGAGTAGCTGGAAGAAAAACAATTGTAAAAAAATTTTCTTAAGTGCTGTGCTTTCATATGGTTTTCTTTCTTTCACTGTGATACAGGGAGGGGGAGAGATGGTTTGGAGAGAAGATAGTGAGGAGAAAAGTGAGAGAAGAAATGATGTCTTTTAGGCTAGTAGTAAGATTTGGAAGCTGTGAAATCCAATCTTTCAGCTTTTCAGTTGTCTCTTTTCAGGAGCAAACAGGGAAAAGCACTCACTGGGAGGTCATGGGGGATGGAGGATCTAAGCCAAAAAAGCCTGTATTTGCCCTCAGCTCCTCTGAAATGGTTTGAGCTTGTATGCTGAACTATATGGTGCTACGAGGAGATGGGGTAAAGGAATGTGGGAGAGATTTAGGAACTTTTAAGACCTTTCAGCAGATATTTACAGTTACTCCTGGTGTGGTTTATGGAGAATTTAAAGAGTCTTTCCTTGAGGCTGCCCCTCTTGCATCATATATAGGATAAAGAAAGAGAATGCTGTGTGCATTCTTGTAGTAGATAACCCTGTAATTGCAGATTTTTTTTTCCCTGGGGTAAAGAAGAAATTCTTATGGGTAAATGAGCCAACTGCAAACATATGCAGGCCCAAGAAGGCATTTAAATGTAGAGGAAAGGAAGGGATGTGATTTTGATTCTCTTTTTCTGGTCCTGGCTGCCTAAGGGCTCCAATTAGTGGCACTTTAATTTATAAATACACAGTTCAATTTGCTTATTACTCAATATTTTGCAGAACTATTCAGCTGCAGTGTTTTAGAAATATTTGTGTAGGCTGAGTCAAAGTATTTTCAAAGAAACCTATGGGAGTTGAGTATGTTGGATCACACTGGGAGGTGGTTGGAAATGCTTGTTCCCTTTGGCAGAGCCTGGTGGTTTTTTGTCTGGTCTTTTTCCCTTTTTTATTTTGTGTGGTGTGTTGATTTTTTGTGGGTTTTTTGTGTGTGTGTGGTGGTTGTTTTTTCTTCCTGTTTGTTTTGAAAGAACTCTGGTTTCCTTCACGTTGATAACTCCTTGTAACCCAACCAGCATGACTTCCCATCACTGCTCCTGGCAGACCCCAGACAGAGAACCTGCAGCCTTGCTGTGTTCCTACTGGTGGCCACGGCAGGTTTTTCTCAGCAGGTTGGCAGCACTGCTTGGGCATGCTGCAAGGAGACAGGCCCACCCAAGGTGTGCCTCTACAGTAGACCTTATTCCTGTGGGGCTGGGGGTGTGCAAATGTCACAATGGAGCTGATTTACCAACTAGTTATTGCTAAAAAGCAATTCTGTTTCTACTCTTTCTTCTGGTCCCTGGCAGAGCTCTCCTTGGAGCCCATCTTATACTTGGAAGTCACACTGCCGTGTTGTGCAAAGGTACTGGAGTCAGCTCTGGAAGGAGTTTCCTTCTTGAGCCTCCCCTCTTTGCAAGGCAGCCCCACTGCTTCTGGGCATCAGTCCCTGCTGGCACACCCAGTAAGGGTTCCTGCTTCCAGCATGGTCAGGCTCTAGTTTGAACGTGTGAATTCTGGGAGAAGGGAGAGGTGGGGAGTAGCACGGGGGAGGGAGTTACCATGGAAAAATCATAAGGCAAAAGGGGAAAAAAACAAAACCTCCCCCCCATCTAAAATTAGAAGTGCCATTAACAATACATCAGTCTTTTGACTTCGTGTGTTTTTGGCACTCATGCTTGCAATGGTCGGGACTGTGTATAACAACATATCCATGGGTTTCCTGCAAAATTCACATGTCAAATGTTTTGCCTGGTTGGATCAGAGATCTTTTTGCCTTAAAAGCACATAGAGCACTCTGTGTTTATGATCAGACTGTTGAAATGTCAAGGCTAATTACACTAGCGTGTTCCCAAGTGAATAAATGCATCTTTTAAAGAATATCCTGTTGAGATCAACGAAAGATGTTGGCGTGATCACTTGCAAACTACTTAAAGGAAAAATGCTAATAGAAGGCAGGTTCTCTAATATTAGAAAACAGAGATGGGAGAAACCTATTAGTTCACCTCATCCATTTTACATCAGTGTAAAATGATAAAATACTTTTTATCTTCTGTTGCAGACTTACTTCTTTTTCAGTCCAGTTCCAGATGCTTGAAAAACTGGAGCCTCCAATACTTCCTTCCCTTAAAAGGACTAATTTTTTTTTCCTTTTGCTCTAAATTTCATCCTCTTCAGTTCTGTGTTTGAGATGTGAATTTTGGCCAGCCACTGGGGTTCAATTCTGTTTCCAAATCATCTGGGTATTTTACATTCTATCTTTGAAAGTGCCAGAGAAACTGGGAAGCCAGAGCCTCACTGAAATGAATATGACTTGGCTTCTGGTGCAGACATTGCTTTTGGATGCTTGGGTCTCTCAGACAAGCCA
Source organism: Hemiprocne comata (assembly GCA_020745705.1). Classification (NCBI taxonomy): domain Eukaryota; kingdom Metazoa; phylum Chordata; class Aves; order Apodiformes; family Apodidae; genus Hemiprocne; species Hemiprocne comata. The sequence continues at coordinate 8,584,736 of CM036594.1, read as the reverse complement.
CGTTTCCTCTGTCCTTGTCTGCATTTGCACAGCACCAAGCACAATGCTGGCCTAATTTAGAGCTCCTGCATGTTACAGCAACACAAGTAGATCATATTCTATCAGACACAGTACTCTTGGTGTAAGAACACTGTATTTTGAGACTCCAAAATGCAGTAGCTTGCTTATCTGCTGCTTTTGCTATAGGTGAATTAGTGTGCTAGTGGTGATTTGGAGTATTGTGTTGGATTGGTCTGCCTTCCACTGAGATCTGTGCTGTTGCTGGTGAAGGCAATACACAAGACACGTTAGTTTGGCAGATTCAGTAGACCTAGTTTGGAGTTGGTTTTCTCTTATGCCCACTACAGGGAGGCCCTTTCTCACCATATGACACTGGTGATCTTTACCAGGGGCTGCATTATACTCTGAGCATCTCTGCACCCAAGTGATGATTGCTGCCCTCTCAGAAGGGAGAGTGTGGGAGAACAGAGGCATCCTATAGGGAACCTGCTAGATTTTAAAAGGCCACTCATAAGATGAGGGTTTTGTCATGCTGTTGGAAGTTGAAATTTGCTGAACATAAGAAGACATAGTGTTTAAATCATGTTGGAAATGTACAAACAAAAGAAAATATTTCGCCGGGTGTTTACAACATGTTTCTATGCAGACACATTGGTTTGTGGTGACTAGATTTATTTTTAAGTCTTGGCTTGATATTGGCAACATTTTTCAAAATTTCTTTAGTGGTAATAGTACACATGGATTCTTCATGATATGTGCTGATTTAAAAAATAAAACATTCTGAACTCTTAAGAATAAGTCAAGGCAGCCAAACATAGTCTAAGTGAAATACTATGATTTAAAAACAATAAAATAATTTCAGTTAACATAAAAAGCATGTAACTGCTACTGACTAAAGTTTAGGATCTGACTAATTTTAGTACACATTATGTAAAATGTAAATAAAATATTTAGGTTTGAATTATTTAGGCTTGAGTAATTTTTTCTTGACTTTCCAAACCCAGTTTTCAGTTTTTAATTTAATGATATTTGTATTTTTTCTGCTGTTTTACTGTTACATTATTTCTTTATATTTTGGCACACAAACATCTGAAATCTGCAGTCCCCTGGGATAAAATGGGAGCTAAACACAATTGCAAAATGAATCTCAAGCCATGTGAAAAGTGAGGCTGTGACTCTTACATCATACGTTTTTACAAATGAACACACTGAAGCTCGACATCTGTAAAAATACCCATAATTACAGATTTAGAGCTTCAGTGTGTTCATTCATAAAAACGTGTGATGTAAGAGTTAGGGCCATGCTTACATGTGTGGTTTGGTTTGGGTTTTTTGGTTTGTCTGTTTTTTTATGTGCCTTCACTGTTCTGTAGCAACGAGTGTGTGTGGTATAAGTGGCAATAGGACTTGCTCTGCCATTTTGAATCTGTTCAAGGAGTTTTGGTGGACAAGAGGAAATGGGATCAAGTTCTGCCAGGGAAGGTTTAGATTAGATATGAGAAGGAGCTTCTTCACTAGAAGGGTAATTACACATTGGAATAGGCTGCCCAGTGAGGTGGTTGAATTGCCATCTCTGGAGTTAAGAGAGACATAGATGTGGTGCTGAGGGACATGGTTTAAGCACTGGACTTGGTTAGATTTAGGTTAGTGGTTGGAATCTATGATCTTAAAGGTCTTTTCCAACCAGAAAAGAGTGAGTGAATGAGTTAATTTAGGATTAACCCCGTTGCTAGTTGGGTACCATCTGCCTGCCTGCTGCCTGGGTAAAGCAAGAAGGCAGGGCAAGTGGCAGAAGGTATGTGCTGTGGCTGATGGGGTGACAGTGGCTGGAGTGATGAGCCTGGACCCACAGCTGTGCCAGCAGCATGTGGCACGGGTGTCAGCCATGTACCATCCATGTAGCATGTCCCAGTTGCATAGGACTGAGGTGGTAGTACACAGCCTTGTTTCTGCACAGCTCAGGCAGGCTCCTGCACCCTTGCAAAGTCAGTCCCACATAATTTGACAGGGCTCCAGGTGGCAACAGAGCTCTGTGCAAGTGTGTCCAGTGCGGGGCTGCTGTAGGCTTTGATACTATTGAGTACGTCCCATTCAGGGATGTTTAATATATATCTGCAGTTCTGGAAAAATGCAAATCTATACAATAAGCCAAATAAAAGCATAAAACTTGGCATTAATGCAAATCACTTGCTACTGAATTAAATTTTGGGATCTGACTTTTTACAGTAAAGATCTAGGGCTTGAAGGCAAATGCTTATCTGTAGAGGAAACAAAACCTTGTTACCTCATTTGAGTTAAATCCACTCACATAGTGTAGTTCAGTTACTATTCCCAAAGCCTTTAGAGATCATCAGATAACCCTTTTGACCTGAAGAAGGGAGAGTGTCATGGAGAAAGCCATAGTTAATGACCTGGGTAGGCTAATTACAACATGCATTTGCTGTTCTCTGCTCCCTCTCTGATGTCCATTATCCTTCTTAAGTGGTCTTTTGCAAAGCCTCTTCAGTGTGTCTTGCTCCTTTTTCCTTCTCTTTGGTCATTTTCAAAAGATACTGCTGCAGGAGTGAAAGACTGGTGGGCTTTGGGAGACATAAGCAGGTGGAATAAGTCTGAGAAACAAGAAGGAAATTTAGACTTGAATGTCAGTGAGGGAAGTGAAGGGGATGAGGTACAGAGAGAGGTGAAAAAGGATACAGATGTCTATAGGATGAGAAAAAAATATTGGTGAATCTAGACCCATCATCAGCTCTTGCTCATTGCAGATCTTGCATCTCCACCCCTGTTCCTTGTCCCTGCCATCTGCTTTCAGAAAATGGTTTGTGTGGAGGCTTAGTATGTACAGCAAAAAACAGGGGGATTCTTGAGGTAGAACAAAGGCTCCACCTACTCCTCTGTCCTAAATCTTAAACTGGAGTGGGTGTGTGTAATTGAGGAGTAAGATGTTGCAGCCAAAGGAGGAGGCAGCTGTGTGAACTGAGCATCCTATTCTGAAAAGAGGATGAAGCCAGATCAAACTACATGGTGACAGATGGTCTGCATCAGAAACCAGATGGTCCAGTGAGTCCCACCGTTCCTGCTTGGATATGGCAAGCAGAGGAGCAGCCCAGATTGTAGTTCAAAATGTTGTTAGGCTCTCATGTAAGGGCCACTCGTGGTTTGTAGCCATGATGTTACACCTAGAAATCCAGTCTGTGGTGGCTTATTTATAGCCTCAGTGGCTTTCAGGTCAGACTGCCTTATGGGCTGTGCAGATATACCTTGTGAGATGCTAACACTCGGTTAAGGTCTTACCTAATTGATAGTATTGATGGGTTATTGTTGCAGCTGCTTCAGGGTGTACAGTTATGAGTAACTGTCTGCTTGCTTTCAAGTGTGTCTAACCTCCCTTTCCTCAAGCAGGACTTGAGTGCTGTAATCTAGAAGTTGCTCTAAGCCTGCAGCAGGGCAGTGTGGCTGCACGGTGGTCCAGGCACCCCTGCTGTGGCTGGTTGCCCTTCCCATTTGTAGCATGAGTAATTGCTATGACATCAATATTAATTAGTGTTTTGCAACTCTTATTATGTCTGCATTGTGAAGTCTTGCCTCTTCCTTTCTTGGAGGCAGTAAGAGCCATGCAAGACTTGAAAAACTTAAAACATGAACTGAGAATGACGTGAAGGAAAGCAGATTTATAGCTAAAATGTTGCACTAATATGAACCCCATCTGTTTGGTACCCCATCCTGGGAACAGATTTCAAAGTGGTGCAGAAATGCTAATCTAGTACTGAAATTCTGATCTACTGTTAATGTCAAGTTTATTAAGAGATATTTCTTGCATATGTGAATACATGACAACTTGCTGGGAGGGATTTGTGTGTTTTGTACATGGGGCTTGTATTTTTCAAATTTAGAAGCTTAAAGTTCTGTTGATCATTAGGGCAGTATAGAATCCCAACATACAGGTACAAGCATCTTCCAACAGTGCCTGAAGTGATGCCACTAATTTGTCAGCAAATTGATATGAAGACAATACAATCCAGACCAAATAGATTTGGCTAGCACTTAGATGAAATGGAGAGATATTTTCCCTTTCTCGTTAAATCTGGCACAATAAGGATTGTGATTGATAGCTGTTAAAATCACTAAAGCTTGAAAGTGTAAGTCAGCTTGCTTCTCAGGAGAGGCTGTATTTGAGAGGCAGCTGGGGTTTGGGATTCCTGTGTCCTCTCTGTTGAACCGTGGAAACAAATGCCAAGGGCTCCTTTCTTGTCTAGGAGCTCTGAGCCCTGTGTGCATCTTCTGTATCTCTCTTCTCAGACACCAAATGCATTTCAAATATGATGCCATTATTTCTGATGCACCAATATGAAATATTCAAAAATCAAATGTCCCTAATTAAAACACTTGTAGGTCTGGTTTAGTAACCGTCGTGCTAGATGGAGGAAACAGGCAGGCGCCAATCAACTGATGGCTTTCAACCATCTGATCCCAGGAGGATTTCCACCCAGTGCCATGCCAACTTTGCCAACGTACCAGCTCTCTGAGCCCTCCTACCAACCCACCTCCATACCGCAAGGTACAGTAGCCAACAGGTACTTGGTTAAAATAGTGTTATTGGGGGTTTCCTGTGTCGATTCATTGTAGAAACATTTTCTTCTTTAAAGTGGAAAAAAGGGTGTTTGCTGATTTAGGGTCTGAGTCAGTGAGGACCTTGCAAGCCTGCTTATTTTAAGCATGTAAGAACTCAGGTTTGTTTTGCTGCGAGGGCTGGTTATGTGTGGAGGGTGCTAGCTAGAGAAACAGTAGCCTCCTGCACAATGGGAGTGCAGCATTTGGTGAAGCAATGTACACATTTCCCTACCCTTTCATTGTGCTGGATGCTGGGGAAAGAAGTAGCAGTTGTTTTTTGTTGTCTTTGTTGCTTTTGATGATGATGCACTGGAAACTTCCGTGTTTACTTGCAATATTTATCTGCTTATGGAAAAAAACAGCTATTATGACCATCTTGTTTCACATCAGATAGTAGCAAGTCTCAATATGGTAAAAATTTGTATTAACCTTACCAGAAATTCTGTGAACTCTGATTTGGGGAGGAGGGAGCCAGATCTTCAAATCTAGGCTATGCTAGATTTTACTGATAAAGAAAAACCTTACAGGTGAGTCTTTGTAAGACAAGTTACTGTGCTCTCCTTGCTCCCTCCTTGAGCTTTGTATTCTGACTGTTGGTGCATGTTTTTGCCAGGCTATGTTCTAATTAAGGGAATTTAGCAAAGCCCAGGGCTTCTCCCATCCATTGCTAGGTCTACTACAAATCAGGGCAGAATTTCTATTCTGTGACCAGGAGAGCAAAGCTTGTAGGCTTCTAAAGCTTTTCAGCTTTTAATACATATAAAAAATTGATTTATATTATATCTTATATGTGATAGCTATAGAAATATAAATTTTCTTAGCAATTTTGAACTGTATGTGCCCGTTAAGGATTGTCTGAAAACTGCGTGTGGCTGTTAAGATTTTTACGGTCTTTTCAGAGTTTATGTAACTTAGCTGCCCAGTTAAATATCTAGCAATATTAAAGACTTACCTTTTTATTTAACCAGTATTTACATGCAGGCAATTCTGTCGAGTTTCACATGATGAACTTATTATGCCAGAAAAAAAGGAGGAAAACGTATCAACATGTTTCTTTTGCTTCTAGCGGTGTCTGATCCAAGCAGTACCGTCCATAGACCTCAGCCTCTCCCTCCAAGCACTGTACACCAAAGCAGTCTCCCTTCGAATCCAGAGAGCAGCTCTGCCTATTGCCTACCCAGCACCAGGCATGGATTTTCCAGCTATACAGACAGCTTTGTGCCTCCGTCCGGGCCCTCAAATCCCATGAACCCTGCCATTGGCAATGGCCTTTCACCTCAGGTCAGTCCTGTGTTTTCAGACAGAGGATTTGCTGTATACCAGAACCAAAGAGTCTATTCCCTTAGGCCACAGTATAATGAATTGCCAAATTTAAACCATAATGTATTCTTTATACAAGCCACATGATTTCAGTTTGCTAGTTTCCTTCTTTTTTTATTTTTTTCCTCCTACTGGCTGAATCAAGAGTCATAGCTTATATTTAATTTCACGTGATTTATAATGTAATCATGCAGGCTTCATGTTTACATTCAGTTGTCAAGCTTTTGTAAAGTACTGCTATTTTCCTGAAGATCCATGGCTAGACACAGAAAGTAGATTACGTAGTTTTTCTATAAATAAAATATATCTTTATGACAATCTCACCAAGGTTTGACCAAATGGTCCAGGAAAATTACAGGCAAGTTGTACAAGGAGAGTTCCAAGGGCTGAGCAGTACACATCGAGGTGAGCCATAATCGAGTTATAAATACATAAATTAGGAGTATTACTGCTCTTTGGCAATATATAAATGCATTAATACCATAATTGTTTTTCTAATTTGCATGAGCTCCTTTTAGGAAATCATGTTAATAAATTGCCTTGATAATTGAGTGTCAAAAGGTTGGCTAAATTTTCCTACATGCAGCATCTGTCTGAAGCTGACATTATTAGTCAAAGCTTGATTAGACGGTAGTTTATTTTATTAGCAAGAGCTTTGCCCAGGTGCTTGGAAAGAGATGTCCACTAAATTCTGAGAAGTTACAAAGAGGATGCAATCTATAATTACAATCAGGAATTTCTTCAGGGCTGAAAGTGAGAATTTTAACAGCTTTATCTTCTTTCTACCCTTTTTTCCTCTCAGTGGCTTGAAAAACAGAGAGAAGCTCAGAATGACACAAATGAAAAGTGAAAAGACAATTATACTCAATTACACACTAATCACTGACTATCACCACTGCCTAAGCAGGGAGAGGGCATTCTAATAGGCAGAAAATGAGATTTTAATGGCACAAAGGGTGGCCAAAATAACGACTCGTATATCTTTGCCTCCTTCGTTTTCTTCAACTTGTGGTTTGCATCTCGGGAGTACAGTTCCTGGTTCCTGTGCAACGGTGATAACTCTGTGCAGCTGAAAAGTTCAAAGGCACTAGAGTTGAAAAGAATGAATAACAAAGGCAATGAAATAAACATTTTTGCCCAAAGGCAAAAGTTCATAAACCCTTTTTTGTAACAGTAAATGTAATTAAGTTTCACAGATTCCTATAGCATAGAGTGGGGTACAAAACTTTATGGCTTGAAACCTCAGGAAAAAAATACCAACAGAAAAACAAATGGATGTACTTCCAACAAAACTTGAATGGATTTTGTTCTAAAGAATTCAGATTTCCAAATGCAATCTCCAACAAAAGCCATGACATTATATTAGTTGCTGCTTTTTTTTTTTAATGGCCAGTTTGATAGTGTGCAAGGGTTCCTCAATTTCGATATACGTATCTTTCTGGGATTCAGTGTTAATCCATCAAAAGTGGTTGTTAGTATCAGTTTAAATGTATGTTGGTTCTGGCTATGGAAAATGAGGGTTTTTTTTATTTTTCTTTTCACAAAGCTTTTATTGTCTATGGCACAGAAGTGGAGCACAACAGTAAAGAAATCTTGTGATGTCTGGGCAAAGTGGGACAAAAAAAAGTGAGGCCAGGTTTCCTTCCCCCAAAGTCTTGCTGATTTGAGGTTTGCTATAATCAAAAGGAGATCCCAGAGCAGATTAAATGTCTTTAATCAGTTACTGTGCTTCTTTACACCCAGCCCTGTCTTTATGCTATGAAATCTCTGTATTTTGTTGTTTTTCGTTAGACTTCTGAAACCTTTTCCTGTCTGTGTTTAGAGCTCCTGGTCCTATTCTGCATCTCTGCCAGGTTTAGGAGAAGGCTGATCACTCAAAAGCTGATGTTGTATTAATCACTGAATGCAGACAGGAGACCACTTATAGCCATGTAGATTTTGAACAGCTTCTTGGCAACTGAATTATTACCTTCACTGGCTGATAAAGATCTTTCCACCAAACAAACAAAAAACCCAGCCTTAAATTCATGCAGTGTTACCAGAAGTTCCTCTAAAAAATGTTGGGGCCTAAACAATGCTTTAGAGAAATTTATAAAATGTATGTATATACAAAATGATATAGCTAGGTTTTGTGTTTATATAAATTTATATATGTATAAATACATATATAAGTACTTCTATTAAATATGTAAATTATGTGCAACACATTGTGGGTCTCTGGCAAAACAGCAATTGTGCTTTATGCCTGAAGGAGCAGCCTCAGACTTGGGGTCACGTAGGTGTGATGTTACTGTGTGTGAGATGCCCCACAGCCATGAGGTGTGTCACAGTGCATCCTCATGTCACGCTTCCTCGGGCCTCTTCCTGCAGGCACCCAGGTGGCCACAAAGTCAAAAGCCAGTTCTCTGTTGGGGGTTTCATGAAGAGAGAGAATCAGGAGTTTTCCTGCTGAGTGGGCATGTTGCAGTGCCCTGCCTGTGTGCGTGGAATTTAGATGAGAAGGAGAGGTCTTCTTAGGATCCGGTGGATTTTTGACCACAATAAATCTGGGTGTGTGAGCAATTCACATAATGTTTCCACCCATCAATGTCCTCTCAGGCAAGAGCTCTGGATGTGCTGTGTGTAAAGCTGAATTTTTGGTGACTAGAGGGGGGAGGATGAGCTTTGTCTGTAGCCCAAATCTTTTGTGATTTAAAAAAAAACAACTCTCAGAACGTGAAGAACAAAATCTAATATTAAGATTCAAGGGATCATATTCTTACCAGACTTAACTCTTTTTCCCCTTTGACTTCAGTTTATTCGAAATGAGGGTCTGACACACAGATCCCTGGGGAAGCTTTATTTTCCACAGAGGATGTTTCCTTTCTAACTTTGTTCAAGAGTATAATGGACAAAGATGTTGTTTCGGGCAAGCACTGGGTGAATGCAGAGGAGAAGGAGAGATGGCTTGGGTGCTGTAATTTTGTTTTTTTATCTTGTTAGCTATGAACTTGCAAGTTAGAGAGAACTGTATGTTTTGGTCTTGTTCAGGAAGCAGAATGCTCCATAATGTACCTGTCTCGCAGGGAAATAAAATGTTGTTGTTGTTTAATAGAGTAAGAGTCCCACCTTGTTAATACTATTCAGCACTTTTTAAATATCAAGAAAAGATCTGCAGCTCTCTTCCAGATAACTGCTTATTCTTCTAATTCATCTGATTTACTCGTTGCTACCTGACCATGGTGAGAGAACCTCTGTCTTACAGCAGACCTGCAAAGGGTGAACTTTTGCAGGAATAAAACGGGGATTAATGTCTTGGAGAAGTGGTAGTCAAGAGTGTCCTTGTTTGTATTTCATGGAAAAGCAAGCAAAGTGCAAGCATGCCATCTCAGCCAGAGCTCTTGAAATATAACGTCAGAACAGAGATTAGTAGTGTGTAATATATGTAAATTGCATATTTTTGTGTTTTCTATGCCTATTATGCAGCCTCTTCACTTTCATGCATACATTTATGGGAATATTATATTTCCTTTTCAAATTAGGTTTAGTTGCTCAGTGGATTTTCTTTTAACAAACGTTTGTTAACTCAAAATTATTAGGGAGTAGCATATTTATGTGTTAATATGCGTGTATGTGACTTGAGCGTGCCTCTAGGCTGGCATGTCACTGTCTGATCCTGGCATTAGCAGCCATCACTGGTTCTTCCATGGAAAGCAGAATGACGACTGCAAAACCACTTGTCTCACAACTGCAGGTGTATGGTCTTACTAGAGAGCAGATTGTTTTTAAGACAGGATATCAATATTTTGAACTGCTTCATTTAAGATAAGGAAAAAGGCTTTTCCGGTGTACATGGGCATGTGTTTTTCATTAGTGTCAAGGCAGCAGAGCTCGCTCGGAGCCAGGTGGTTCAGGCAGTTGGTTGGTTCTGAAGTGTGCCATTTCTGACTGGTCGTGCATCCAGATACTCTGCTCCAGTGCTGCCCATGAGGCCACTTGCTTCCTGCATGTGACCTGTAGGATACCCAGACTTGACTAGTACTGCAGTGTCAGGTTCTTACTGGAAAGAGAACAAATGTGTATAACCTGTTTCCTGCTGGACATAATTTTTTTCCTCCTTGCCCTCCAGAAAACTTCTCAGATCTTTTTCCTCTTCCTTGTTATCTTCTCCCATGATTTGAGTCAAACCAGTAACTTTAAAGGCTGCAGTTCCAAAATGGGAAGTGGATTGAACGTTGAATAGGTTGTGTGAAAGATCATAACGGTCTATAATGAAGTTTGCAGTTCTCATGCCGTTATCTAGAGCTCAGGAATAATCTTGATAAGAAAATTCCAAACTTTCTCAGAACAGCAGTAATGATGCAAGCTGTTTCAAGGTTTCCTTCTTCTACTGTCAAAACATTTCACTGCCTGAGTTTCAGAATTATCCTGTAATTCTTTTTGGTGAGTTAGATCTTAGGCAATTGGCTTCTCTTAAGTTTTTGAGAGCACTTGGTTTTCATTAACTTGAAGTATGGATCTGATGGCAGCTGTCAAATCAGTTAGATTTGTTCATATTGTCTTGTTAACTCTGCTTTTAAGGGAAATACAGGAACCAGTGGCTAAGAACTTGCATTCCCTCGTTAAGAGGGACAGGAGAGGGGAAAAAAAGCAACTGTTAATTTATTTTGCTTTTTCCTATGCCCTCTGTCGAATTACTGTCCAACTGGTGTCCTCAGAAACATTCCATTTGGCTACAAGTCCCACACCAATGACAAGTTCATGATCTTTGCGACAATGAACTTGGCTTTGAGAGCTCTTTGCTTAATGACCCAAGAACGTGAGACAGAGGTCAGGGATTTCTTTGAGGAAGAAAGTTAATTCACATGATATAACTTACATGAGCACAAATTTTGGTTTGTGTTTTTATAAAAAAAACAGTTCAGCCAATGGGATTGATTATTTCTGTTTCTGTAATGGGTGCAAATAGATGAGATCCAATAGTTTAATAATTGTTACTGTGCAATAATAATAATGATTAGTGACAAAATGGCAATATTTTAAGTATTACAATTATCTATTCATATATAACATGCATAATAAAATATATTAATATAACAATAGCAATTAAAAAGTGTCCTTGCATTTTGAATGTCTGCCTTAACCTTCTGTCTCTGGGCCTGTTTCCACCTCCATCCCCACTATGACAGAAAAGCTTGTGGCGAGGTGGGCTTCAGCCTTCAAAAATAGATCTCTTACAGCTTAGAAATCTTACATGGAGATACAAAAAGATCTCTGGACTTTTCTGGAAATGTAAGACAATTGTACTGTAACTACATGAGGGTAAATATTTAGAATAAAACTAAAAATATAGATACCCTAAATACAAAAATGTAACAGTAAAGTGACACAGTATGTAGAAAACATCTCAGTTTCTTGGTTTTCTTAACCCTTTTTTAATGATATTGCTCACAAAACCATCTGATATTCTTCCATAATAATTTGTAACATTGAGAATACACACAGGCTGAGTATTCAGTGTCACTGCAGCCCTTAAAACATTTTTATTTTTGCTAAGTGTAGAAGTTCAATTTGAACCACTTGTTAAGTGAAAGTATGAATCAGCCCTTCCTGGAGTATATGACTGGCATGCATTGGTGAACTTTTAATTCTTTAATTTACAAAATAGATATAACAGGAATCTGAACATTTGCCTGTTTCTTCGTTTAAGGACTGCTATATGAATGAGAGCTTTGTCATGAATAATCACAGATGGCTCATGTGAGTCCTTACTTATGCTCTATATTTTAGATTTCCAAAGAAAGGTACTAAAATACCATGGCATGATCCAGTGAAAAGCATATATTGCAGTGGGATCAGAAATAGCAGCATTTCATCCTTAGCAAATTAGTCTAGAAAGCCACACATCTGTTTTTAAATGCATCAGGCTCAATTTCCTTCAAAGCTTCCTACCTCTCTAGAGATAACTGTTTAATTTTTTATTTTTTTGTTTTTTTTTTTTGCCAGGACATCAGTAATATTTTTTAATAAAGAAAACGTTCCTCTAATCAAAATAGCAAAATACCTGTTTTTCCCCACACCTGGTTAGATCAGAGGCCCTGGCATATACATGAACAGGGGCGTCATCAATAAACCCTTCCTCAGTGGTTGGATTCCTCCAGTTTTGCTTGTCCCATTATCTTTTTTCCCCATGTTTATGGCTAACTTACTGCTTTTACCTAAACAGCAAGGATCTTGTAGCAATTTCCTGTTGGTAAACCCAGCTAGGTAGGTGTAGATCATGCAATAGCTACTGTTGTAGGGCCAAGAATTGAGTTTAGTGACTCCTCCTGTGAAAGCTTTGCAGATCCCATCCCCTGGCCACCTACCAGCAAAAAAAATTGTGTACTGTTTGAATTAAAAATTTTTTTTTTTTTTTGAGGGAATAAACCTGTGTTATCCCAGTCGTGCAGCAAAGATGTGGGAGAGCCCAGCTAGAGACAGCTGGGTTGGTTTTCATGATGGGCAGAATCCTTCTTCATAGTTTTGGGTTGGGTTTGAAGGTGGGAAGAGAAGAGTTTACTGACAGACACCAACATAATCTCAAATTTAGGCTTGTTATGAATTGTATGTAATATTGCCATATTTAAGCATTTAAACTCATGAGTCTACATTCTCTGAGACTACCTGAAAAAGTTCTGAGATGTTTAATTTTATGTATACACATTTATGTATTCATATACATATATAAATTGTGATTATATGTTCATCTTTGGGCTGTTTTTCAGTTGTTCTGATGTTTTTGAAGCTTTTCCATATAACCAGGAGCTAGATAATTAGTTTTTCTTGAATTATTTTGATAATGTTACTTGTGACTCCATGATCCTAGCACCTGAAAAAAGACAAGTTCAGTGACAGACTGTGATAATGTTGTGAGCATAAGTAATCTCCTGCAGATAAAAATATAATTCACGAAGGATCAAGTTATCCTCTTAATTACCCTAAATATACACCAGTGCACCTTCTCTAATTTCAGTGTGGCTACCACTGATGTCTAGTGCTGTGAAATCAGCATGAGGTCCCATCTGATATGAGTATGCAGAAGGTCAGATCATCAGATGTTCAAAGTCAGTGTATTTGCTCCTATTTTCATTAAATATATGCTTCCAAATGCCTCCCATTTGGCATGGAAATGCTGTCTGTTGGGTTTACTCATATATTTGGCAGAAATATTTATATATATATAAAAAGAATCGGCAACATGGTTCTAGGATCCTATAGGTATAGATCTGTGCAGCTAATTAATTTTAATTAATCTCCTAAAGTGTCTCATTCTAATGCATTAGAACTACCCTTTTTGTGTTCTTGTGCAATATTTTGGTTTTGAGAGTTTTTTCTACAGTGAAAGGAGTTAACAGCAGGTAATGCCATTCATCTCGGAAGAAGTTTGAAATTTTCAGTGTTAGTGATGAATGAGGGTATCTGACCCACATCTGTTTTACATTAGAATGGAACATTGCCCTGACATCGTTAGGAGCATTTGTCAAGATTCCCTGGACAGAGCTTCTGTAAATTACATGCTGCAAATGTGTCAGGGTCAGATAAGAGGATATCATTAACTCCACTAAAGTTTACTCATGATTCTGTCAGTTCAACTTAATACGTTAACTGCCCACAATTTTCCTTGAGCTGTTTCATTAAATCTTTCACTCACAGGAGGAGGAAAAAAAAGTATCACTGTACCCAAAAATATTGCACATGTTCTTTTCTCATAAATCATATTAATTGCAGGCCTGGTCACAAAGCATATTAAATGCAGGCATGCGTAAATGAATTAAAACATATGAGAATTTTATTGTGCCGATGGTAGGTCCTACATCCTAAAATACCAACCATGTTAACCAGCATAATGTTTCATTTAAATATAATAAACTTCTTCTCAGTTTAATGACTTATATTCTTGATAATAGAAGTATTTTCTAATAGCTGATAATGGGCCAGATGTGGTGTACACGGTCTTTTAAGGCTTTCATCACTCATTTTCTCCTTTTCTTCCTGGATCATATCCTCAGCTAGTGATGCTGTGCTCACCCCACCAGCAAGGGATTTGTCCTAATGAGTGTTTTGGATTACTTGGGATGTGCTCCCTGAACATTTTCTGTAGTTTGGTTGTTGCAGTTCACTGTGTTCTCTTTGCTTATTCCTAATTGCACCTTTGTTTTCTAATATAACATAACTATTTTATCAATTATATATATACTGCCTTTTGTTGTATTAGCTCGAAGGCTCCATGTTTCTGCATGTTTTTTTAAAACAATGAGAACAAAATAGATGTAGCAAAAAAACTCGCATCCAGATTTGTTTTTTGCATTTATAGGACATTTCTAAAATATAAATTGAGCTGTTACAGCAGCATTTGATTTTAGGTGTTGGATCAGCACTCGATTTGTCTTTCACCTTCTTTGGGATCCAGGTCGGTAAGGCTGACAATTACTACCTTGGCTTTCCCAAATTCAGAGGGGGGAAGTACATATTTTCTAGTAATTTGGATGGTAAATGGATTGAGTACATTTATTTTCTTCTTTGTTGTAAAACAATCACATCTGTTTACCGATTTAGAGCTATACAGTTTCATACAAGCAGAAAATCTGAGTTGCAAAATCCAGATCTTTGCATGTCTCTTGTACACCACTAGACAGAGGGTGGTGAGCATTCTGCAGACATGGCCCATTAATGACTCTCTAATTGATTAGGTGAAAGTCAGCCATGCCCTTCCTGTAACTCCTTGTATGGGTGATAAGGTCATGGCACATACCATATGAAAGACTTCTGCCCTCAGGCTGCTTCCCTTACAGCTTTCAAAACAGACATGACCAAAAATCTAATTATTTAGATACTAATCAACTGCAGGATGATTCTGAAGGCCTCTGAAGAAGATATTTCTGAGATGGTTACTGTTCAGACTTCAGTTTTTTCCACCTAAGAGACAGAGAACTGTGTCAGTTCTGTTCCAAAATGTCTATTAGGTACATATGTGCTTAATAAAAAGATGCCTAAAGACTTGTATTATCTGATTAATTTAAAATTTTTAAAGTAAACCTCATCAAATGCTAATTTTAGTTAGTCAGAGAAGATAAATCTCTGTCCAAATATAGATGCTACCAAAAACTGAGCGGTTCTTCAGATCATATCTGGATTCAGGTTTAAATTTCAAGGCTGATCTCTAAAAATACCTTCCAATCCCAAAGTTTTTGAGCTTGCTGGTTTTGCTGGCAAAGCCCAAATAATGTTGTCGTGGGCTGTATTCTATTGGAAATATTAAACAGAAAAACGTTTTGTTTCAGTACGTAGTTGGTAAAATATCTACGTGCCCAACTTGGCAATTGGTCCTGGAAGTCCAGGTAGAGGCAGATGGGAGAGCACTCAGTGACAATTGCCATCGGGGCTGCAGTGGGGCTGTGAGGGTGACAGGAGCCTAGCCCCTTCACCCTGCTCTTGAACTTGGAACAGAAGGTGGTGAAGGCCCATCAACATCGATGTCACATAGGTGCTGTGCTGCAATGGAAGGGGCTGTGCACTTAGTTCACATTTCTCATGCTTTCAGCTGTAGTCAAAACTGTGATACTTGTGCCAGCAGAAACGTGTTCCAAAGTAGTAATTTTCAATGTGAATGTTTAAGTTAAGCTATGTTTTTTTGGGATCTTTTCTTGTAACTCTGTTAGTGTTGATCTTAAAGGACAGGGGTTAAAATAACCTGAGGGAACATAGGTTCTAGTATTGCATCTTGCTGATGCAATGTCAGGCCATTAAAGGTGTGAGATTTTCAGGAGAATATCATTTTCCGAACCTGTAAGAAAAATATTTGTAATTCCTAAGCAGAAAATCTTGCTAAAATAAGTTTTATTTCCTAAAAATATTAAGATTCCTAATTTTTAGAAGAAAAAGTTGAACCCAGTTATTTCAGCTTTTAGGGATCTATGGGACAAAATGCTGTGCAGGTTGCTGTGCAAATCCCATGAACTTTTTTATCTGGTGATTACAGAGATATTTTTAATTAACCTCATTCTTTTAATAGGTTTTGTGCATTTAAAAGATTATTTGAATTAAATGGAAAATATTTTATAGTCCAAATCAAAATTCTTCTTTTGTGTTTTAACTAAAAAGTTACACAATTTCAGTGTCTAAAGGAAGGCTTTGAATGTATTTTGAAACTTCTTTTGGCATTGATACTTCATTTTTTGAAACATCCAGAAAATACCATCGAACTAACTTTTTTCTTATTGAAGCAAGTCAGCATTCTCGTGCTGAAAGTAGTGATTGAAGTTCTTTCTCAGCATTTATCTTTCCTGTGAGATGTCTCAGGTGTAGCTGATGCAGAGATGTTTTGTTCTTGGTGATGATATTGAGGTGTCTCTTTTTGAAGTACTCTGCTTGTGCATCTTGCTCTGCTCCTTATCAGACACATAAAACCTGGATAGATTGTCTTTCCTACTTAAATAATGATCCCTGGAACTTTTTTGATTTATTTATTTAAAACCTCAGAGCTGGGACCATAGACTGCTAATAATAATAATAATCCCTTTTCTGCGATAGAAAACTAATACAATGCAAGAAGGTACACCAGAGCTTTAGGAACCAGACATGTTCATATGAGAATAAGTTTGTTCTTTACAAAATGTACTCCAATTTTAATAATACTTTTTTTAGCTTATGGTAGGAAGTGCAGTAAAGCAAAAGGATCATAAAATAGCATATGTCAGGTATTTCTAATGTCTTTTTGGGGGAAGAACAACCTGTAAATTATCAGAATACGCTGTTTGGTAGAAGCTGTACACTGTCCATCTGTTATAAGCTGTAGGCTATTTCTCAGGCTTTGAAGCACAACTTACTCAACCAGAAGCAATCCCCTCAGTAGTACTTCTTTTAAAAATGTGCTATAGAGATGTGCCAGGAAAGGAAATGCATGCTGATCTGTAGTGTGAGTGATTTTTGTACAACAATAACTTATCATTGTCACTTCCTTCACTCCTTCTTGAAAGCACAGGTGCTTTTGAAATTGTTTTTGCTTTTCTACTAGAAATTAAGGCCTAGAGGGCTGGGCTTTTATAGGGACAAGCATGAATTTTCCAGTAATCTCTTTTCAGCTAATCTTGACTGCTAGTTTAATAACTGTTCATGTAGAGGCAGCTTATTAAGGAAGTCAGTCAACTTGAAGCTGGTCTGGAACACTTGACCATTTCTGTTGTGTCCTGTAACTCAGTGGATGAAGTTGTGAACTGGTGTAACCAGCACTTTGCTCTTTCACACTCATTCCCTCACAGGCCAGCACACAGGGCACGCAGCAGCAGGAGTTGTGGCTGCTCTGGCCCTTCCCCATGCATTGATCTTGTTCTAGGTGCTGAGATTCTTTGTTACTTCCGTTGGTGGTGTTGCCGTGATCTGCTCCAAATTAGTTACACTTCATTGACTGCTGATTGTTGAAGAAAAAAATTGTGAGCTTTTTCCACAGATTTTCTGTGTTTGCAGATCATGCAGGACAGTGTGGCTCAAGAGCCACTACTTGCTTCTTATTCTCTTAAAATTGAATCCTCAAGGATTAAACATCTGCAGAGATCCCAGCTGGGGCACAGGAGGATCAGGCACTCTAAAATAATAAGTTTTTAAACTGATTTTTCCTTATTTGCACTTGATAGTGCTTTTTATTGGTTTTTAGCAATCAGTTTTTATTTTGGTGGATGATGCAACCAAATTCCAGTTCTTCTTTAGATTAGGTATTCAAAGCATGGTTTAAATACCAAGTCTACCTATTTTAGGAAATCAAATTTTAGACTTGAGAACTCCTGTGGGTTCTGTAAGCAACATGGTTCTTCACCTATTGTAACTCTATTATTCCACCTTTTATTTTAGGTAATGGGACTCCTGACAAACCATGGTGGTGTGCCTCACCAGCCCCAAACTGATTATGCCCTGTCCCCTTTAACTGGGGGCCTGGAGCCCACCACCACTGTGTCAGCCAGCTGCAGTCAGCGCCTAGATCACATGAAGAGCTTAGACAGCCTGCCGACATCCCAGTCCTACTGCCCACCGACCTACAGCACCACGGGGTACAGCATGGACCCTGTCACGGGCTACCAGTATGGACAGTATGGACAAAGTGAGTACTGGGACACTGGCACTGTGAAGTGCAGTACTGGACCTGGTTATCAATGGTCCATGTTTTCTGTCTGTAACAAAGAAAACTATGAGTGGAGATCCTAATGGCTGACTACTACTTCTCTCCAAAGCTGAGCAGAGTGCACTGGTGAGACAGCTATGTTGGAGCAAGATTTCTGCTGCATAATTATTTTCTTAAGTGATGTCAACAACATCTTGATGTTATTAATTGTTGAGACATGAAACCTGATTGCCATTAGGTAAAACATAAGGGTTGTCCAAAATGAAATAACCACTGGCATTCCAGTATTAGAAACACATGTTCTTAATGAGGTCAGCTCAAGAATCATTACAGTGTATAATCCCAGATACATAGAGTTTTGTCAAACTTGTCCTAGGAATAAAAATATTAGTCCCTTTCCTTTGATATATTGGTATTAAATATGACAATGTCAACCTGTAGTTGGCATGGCCCCATGCTGTGAGGTTGTCACAGCATGACTTTAAAAGCTTCTTTTGCTTTTTTGCAGGTGCCTTTCATTATCTGAAGCCAGATATTGCGTAAATGAACTGTCCACTTCAAGTTAAAGCTGGTCTTGTTTTCCGGTCTCACTCCAAGGCTTGGATGCGAGGGATCTTCTCAACACACTGCAGTCTAAACTGGGGCAGTCCCATTGAGAGAAGCAGGCTTGTTATGTTCTCTCCAGTCATAGCTTTTAGTAGACTTTTGAAGGCTGGACAAAGCTACACAGAAGACAAAGGCCAAAAGCAATAATGAACAAATAAATGCGACATGGTTCGTTACGAGTGGGTATACAAAACAGAGCAGTATTTAATATCACTGCCTGGCAAAACATTCCATTTCTTGTTGTTGAAATTATTGTGCATTGATTGGGACAAATGGAACATTTTGAAACTTGGAGCAGTTGAGCTCTGTGTACTGATTCATCTGACATCCAGTGCTGGCTTTAGTCTAACTTTAAAACTGCTCAAGGACAGGAGAGCCTCTTTCATTTTACACACTGGAAATTGTCATGAAGAGGAAATGTCACAGTCCATGGGAAGCTATGATAAATGCGAAAGACTTCTGAGCAACTTACTGGTTACCTTACCATGCTTTGTAATCATGTCATCAATAAATCTCACTTGCAAGTTTTGCTTTACCAAAAGGCAAGATCTTGTGTAACATGTAAAACAAATTCTATCTTTTTGTATGTGGAGTCTTCTTCCTAGTCTGTTGTACCTCTTTGAACAAACGTGGGAGAAAAAAAAAATCAACAACATGACAGATTTTTCACAACTGCCTAGCAATGTGCAATACTGTGTACCTCACACAAGCTTTGGGATCATCCAAAGTCAAATAGATAGAATCAGAACTATATTTTTGCAGGTGCTTTTATTTTTGCAGTGCATGATTCCTGACGATAAAATACAGAAATGTTGCAGTGTGCTGGACAACTAAAATCCAGCTTGCTTATCATGATTTAAAGGTCATTTTCAGGAGACAATACGAAGAAATAATTACGTTTACATTTTTAGTGGCGTACAGGACATGGACAGAGATGGACCTGTATTTGACACATTTGTTTAAATTATACAGTGATATCCAATATAGAAACTATAATTATAGGAACCAAGGTTTACAAGAAGTTTGCATTGTGACATTTTAGAATGTCAATAAATTTGTGTTTTGTGATGTTGAGAGGAAGATGAAGATGGAAGGCGGTGTTATTTATTTCTCTCTATTTTTGGAATGAAGGGGGAGGCAGAACACAAATACATTCCTTTTAGCATTAAGGACTATGAAGTAGTGAGTTAGACTAGGTTCAGTACAGAGGTTAGTTCGCACATTGGTCTTAAGGGTGATGGAAAAACGAAATATTATCTTTGTGTTGCAGCCTCTACAACAACACATGTGTTGTAAAAAAAAAAAACAAAAAAAAAACAAAAAAGAAAACAAAAACCAAACGTCTTTCATGTAAAAAGTTCAGTAAATATGTACTATTTATAATGAATAAACATTATGAAGACTTGCAAAGCACTGATGATTTTGTCCTAAAATGTAGTGTTGTGCTAAATACATTGATACATTTTAATCTGAATATCATGAAGAAATAAACCATGTTATCTTCAAAGCAAACTGTAGTCATTATGTAAGTCTATTCTGCACACACCCCAGGGCTGCTTCTGTGCCCAGGTACTGCTAATGTGCAGCCCTGAGCTCTGTTTATTAATGAACTGTGCATTCTTGAAGTGCTAGTGGTACCAGTAATACATCTTCCCAACAAGAGAAAAGTATTGTGCCTTTACTGTGCATTTAAAAGAAGAAGAAGAAAAAAAAAGGCTTAAACCCAGCACAAGTTGGGCAATTGGGATGGGTTCATGCAATGCAAGAACTTTGTGATCAGTTATGGGTGGTATCTGTCCTGAATTATTTTTTGTTTCCTTAGAGACCTGAATAATTTTTTAATAGGCTTACACACAAGATGATCGAAACATGAGGAAGCCCCTTCAAAATGAATGGAGTAAGTTTTAGTGACACATCAGTGTGTGAGGAAATTCTGCTGCACACTAGGTTTGGTGGACAGTTCATTTCTTCACCATTTTATGTGGGATATAACCACCTTGAATTTCTTGCAGCTTCTATTTTGGTGTGCATTTTATTTTTGTTTTGGTTTTTTTTTTAATTCTTTTAACTCTGGCCCTCTTGGAAAAGGAAGGAATATACTTTTTGAAAAGAGGGTATTAAAGAAATACTGAAAAATGGGGAGATATTTTTTCTTCCAGTTTGTTTCCCTGATATGCTTCTCATTTCTGTGACAAGCAAAATTTAAGTCTTTTATTAATATTTATTCTATGCTCTAAACAGTTAATTTTTCATATTTTTTCAATGTTTCTTCCCCTCCCTGAGGACTTACTTGGCCCTGGGCATTTTTCTTGGGGCCCTAGGCTTGCTGCAGAAGTCAAATAAGCCTCTTTTTCCCTACTTGCAATCCCTTTGCTCTAAAGTACAGGATAAAAGCCTGCTTGCTTGCACAGTTTGGCAGTGGATGATGTCTGTATGATTGCTCCATCACAGAAAGTGTGTATCTTTGTCACAGGATGATTGCAAAATGCCATCCTTGCTGTGTGTCCTTTTGGGTGGGAGAGAGTTATAATTTCTCCCTGCATCCTTGCAGTGCTACTGGTGAAGTGCTTTCTTGGCATTTTGGCTGCTCTATCCTCTTTCTAATGTCTCCCAAGCAATTCCTTGTGTGAGAGGTTACTGTGGAGCAGGAGAGCCTAGAAATGAGACAGATAAAGAAAAAATAATCCAGTCCTCTCACAGGCAAGCCACACAAGTGGGGAATCAGGATGAGCTCTTCCCAGAGGAAGTGAGGAGCCCAGGAGGGGACTAGGCAGTTTCCTGATTTATGATGCACCACAGGAATCTTAGACAGCTGTAAGAATTACTTGGGGTACTGTTGATCTTTTCTTGTTATCACTGTCAAGGCTGAAGAGGTTCTTGGGAGTCACATGTGTTTCTAGCATATGAATCCTAAACATACAGAAAGTCAAAGGGGCACGAGCCCTCCATGGATACTGCATTCAACAGAAATGCCATGGAATAGCTTGGAGGAATGTGCTCGTAGCAATGGAGTTCAAAACCTCCTCGCTGATGAGTGCAGAAAGGGTGGATCTCAGGGTTCTTTGTTGTTGTTACATATTTTACAAGATAGAAATAAAGAACAACAGCTGCTTACCTGTCTCATCTCACAGATATGAGAATTGGAAGCTCTTGAGAGACAGGCTTTGATGGAAAAATATTTATTCCTTGTGTCACAACCATGATTTTTAATTTATTCTTTGCTTTTTACTCTTCTTTTATCTACAAATATGAGCTCTGCTCCCATCAAAATACCCAATGTATGCCTTTTGGCATATATTTACATCAGTAAATGTTCCTATTTCTTTGAGTATGCATAATACTTAATGAATGAGCTAGGAAAAGAATTATTTTAATGGCACCTATTTTCCTTCTGTTTTCATGGGATAGTTCAGTGTATCCCATTCAAACAAAACCTATAAATAAATATTTTTTCCAATAAACATGCAAGGTTTTCTACTCAGTATTGCTGAAAAACCTCACGTCTGCCCATGTGAGAAATGCTGTTGAACTGTCTCTTTCTATAGCTATTTTGAAAGGCACAAAATGTCTATCTCAGGCTACAAACCTTCATTGAAAATAGCTGATTGTTATACAGGATTTATGTCCTCAGAAATCCATTTCAGCATATATGTGAGATCAGAGCTAGATTTTTAATCCCTAGGTTAAGGTCTGTGTAAATTCAAACAAAAAAATCTTGCTACAGGTCTGTAACCTGTATTTCCAAACTTAATGAAAAAATTCAAACGTAATTTTGGAAATCCAAACCCCACCTGAAATTATCAAATGCTACTAGTAATTCACGTAGCAAGGATGTATTTGCCTTTTCTCAGAAGTATGACATGCTATAGCATGCAAATTGTTACAGCTGAATTCTGGGATACACTCTCATACATGTGAAAATTTTATTTCCTCTTGTCAGAGTGCTTTTGGGTACTGCTAAAGTGTAAAGCATTCATTTTTGCTATGTTAGTAACCATGAAAGTTCTCAATGTTTTTTATCCATAAAGTCTTCTGGCCTTAAAGTCTATAAAGTAGATTACTAAAAGGTATCTCTGTATAAAATAACACAAAATTAATTCAAGGCAATATCAGTGAGGCCATCAGAAACCCAGAACAGCTTGAATTCATAAACCTCTTTGTCTTGTTCATTTCAGTGTTCTATTGCTCGCTTAATAACTGCAAGAAAACCTGCATCCTGATTAGAACATCTTATTTTTAATTTCTTTTGGCTTTTCCAGTGACCTCTGGGTATTGCCTAGAGCCAGGCAAAAATAATCTCTAACAATATGAACAAATACACTAAATTAAATTGCTAAATTTCTGTTCAGTTAACATTAGATAGGCATTTTGTTTAGATTATATATATGACATTGCAATGCTCATTTGCCACTCCTTGAAAGGGTCTTGTGGGTCTTTTAGTTTATTCTGTAGCTAACGTTATCATAAATTGGTGCAATCATTTATACAGAGTCTCAGGGTTATAAAACAAAAATCACACAAGTTTATCTGAGTCTGTTCAAGATATTTTTCTATTGTAAAAGAACCAAAACTGCAGTCTGCTTCTGTGGTTATTATAGGTAATAGGCCCTTTGGTCTGTCAGATTTTCACTACCTACCTGTTCTTGTCCAGCACTTCTGGGCAGCTCGTAACAGTCTGGGAAGTTCTCATCAGTCACAGGGAGAAAATTGCTTTAGCTAGGTGGTTAGTCAGGTTCAAAAACTTGCAAAGTATTTCTTGTACAAGCAGGCTTCAAAAGCAGCATGTAAACATACTGCCAGAGAGTGTGGTTCTGTTTTGTCATCATGGTTCCACAAACAACACTTTGCAGTGCTCACACGTAGTTTAAGTCTTTGCTTAATGCATTTATATTGCCTCAGAGCTGGTGATCGAGTAGGTTCATAATCCAAGAGTGCCTGTGGATAGCTCAAGCTCTGCAGCATTTTGACATGCACTGTTTATTATTCAACTACTCAGGCAATGTCAAGAAAAATCATAATAAAACTACGAAGACACATCACATTTGACCTTTGCTGAATAATTTAATAAAGCTAACTCGATACACAAATATGAAAGAGCAGTTGCTGATAAGAGCAGAACTATTGCTTCCTTGTCTGAGAATTGGAAACAGTTCAGAAGCTTTATTAACTATTCAGTGTCTTCATCTTCAGCAAAGTCTGTCCCTTAGGCCATAACCAAATGTTAAGCTACTTGTTTTTCCCGCACTCTCCCCCTTTCAGCACTCACATGGGTATCTTTGCTTGTGCTGTACACAATCATGTTCTCAGTTTTTCTTATGCCACTGTATAATTATCCATGTTTCTTTCTCACAGACTGTAAGAAAAAACTTATTTACACACATATTTTTTCCCCATGTATATGCATTTATTCATAATGTTCTCAAGTGGCTATACCTGTAAGAGTTTATCTTTTTAAGGATGATTGTTACAGGTATGCTGCACACTTAACATACAATACTTTAGAATTCAGCAACTCAAGATGGACAAGATTTCTTTGGAGCCCATCCTTCTGTGAGTGTCTCCACCATCAGTAGTGGAATCATTTACAAGTGTACAAATCTCCAGAGGTTTTTGAAATGCTGTTTTAGCCCCGCTGCATCTGTCCTGGCGAGCAGCCCCCGAGGCTGCAGGGAGGTGGGGCTGGCAGGGTCATCCAGCTCCTGAGCAGGACCAGGCACAGATCCCCATTGGAGCCTTGCCCCTCTGTCAAGTCCATTACCCAGCATTTGGATGAAGGCTTTCTCCATCATCTCCATCTGAAGTCTCCACATGGTGGAAGACACCCCCTTTCCTTTGGTGCTGTGGCTGCACTCCCTTGTGTCCCTTTCCCCTGTGGCTCTCTGGTGCCTTGAGCCCTTCTGCTCCACAGGTGCTTACCAGCAGACCATTTTTTCCTAGCGTCCATGTAATTGAAAGAGTTCATCTCTCACCTGCTCTTTTCAAAGGCTGTGACTGCCTGACTGCCTCAGCAAGGGCTGCAGGCTGCTACCCCGGAGCTGTGGAAAGCTGAGGTAGGCAGCACTGCTGTGGCTTCCCAGTACTGGCCCCCTGCACAAACTGCAGCCATTCCAAAATGGCGCCTCACAGTTTCACCCGGCAGTGAATCCTGAGAGAAATTTTTAAACAATCAGAGTTGCCTGATTGAAAAGGGGACAATGAATGTGTTTTAAAAAGTAAGATGGAGTTCAGCTTCTTTTTTACAGCTCAGAGGGGTTTCTAAGCACGGTGTAGTGTGGCTGTGGCAGGCCTGCAGCAGGAATAGCAGAGGGGCACCGAGGGCCACTGTGGAGCACTCATCCTGTGGGGAGTGGCCAAGACATGGTGCCCACCAGCTGTGGAGGCAGGGAACCCTGAGCAGGGCAAGAAGTTGCTGCTGGGGGGGTTCTGATTTGCTTGGGGCTGGGGAAGATCAGGGTTGTGAGTGTGGAGGGGGACAGCATTCAGCTGGGAGAGGTGGTGGGATTGGGCTCTGTGGCGCGGGAGGGCCGAGGGGTCAGCCATCTTGTCTCTCCAGTGCTGGGATGTCTGGCTGCCACCTGTGATGGCGACAGCATGGATTTTCCTGCTGGCAGGCAGGGGATGCAGCAGGAACCATGCTGGGAGTCCTCTGAAAAACCTGAGGGGTTGTTTACCCTGAAGGGGAAGCCCAAATCCAGTTTTCCACGAGGGTGCTGCTGTCCTAGGGAAAGTGCATAGTGGATGGGGAGTGGAAACTGCTGTATTGCCTCAGTACCACAAGTATGTTTTTGTCAAGTGTGTGTGGTCAGCAAGGGACAGCTGAGGGGAGCAGCCAGGACAGAGGTGTTTCTGCCCATGGCAGAGGCGTGCCCGTGTGGGTGCCTTTGGGCAGAGCCTGGTCTGTCTTTTGGGGGTGGCTGGCAACAAGGTGTGCCATTTCTGGACTCAGTTCCTGGTGCATGGAGAACCATGTAAAATTAAATCCCGCTGCCTCTGCAGGTGCCACTGTGGGACATGGAGGAGCTACATTAGTGCTGAAGAGGTCCCAGGTGATCTACATGTCAGGACCAGGATTGCTGGTGAGTGACTTCTGGGGATTTGTCTGATAATGAAACCTGGGATACAAACTCGATCATGCCTGTGAGCCTTCAATTTAGGCTGGCTTTGCTATCAGAGCATTTTTTTTATCTGGTCTTGATTCAGACCGTGTGTGCCAGTGCTGAGACCACAGTGGAATCTCAGGTGTGAGGTCTCTGTCAGTCCCATGGGCCGCTGTCAGTCCCTGGTGTCCTCCCAGGCTGGGTGGTTGTCCCCAGCTATGGTGGTAAGGGGCAGGGCTGGCCTGCCTCACCTTAGTGAGAACCCAGCATGGCAAAACCATCTGGTGAGCCTCAGTAAAAATAGTTGCTTTGGGTAAAATTACCCTGTAGATCCTGGTAAATTGTATCTGGGGTTAAGACGCTCATTAAACTTGTGGCAGAAATCCCTGCCTGCCTCCTTTTGTCATCCTTATCCATAAAGGACTACATAAATGCCATGTATTTAGAAGACGTGGAAGGAAGTGGTTTTTCCACCCCTCAAAAGGTTATTCTGCTATTGTGTTCTAAAAATCTAAAGGAAAACAAAAGCTGTATTAGTATGAGTAGTATCACAAGCTCTGTTGCCAACAAAGGGACTTGGAGTAGCCAATTTTTTAATCCCTAAAGCTTTAAAAAAGCTCCTAAAATGAATACACACAGTAGATAAGGAGCTCCATCTTATGTCCATGTGCACCCAGGCCCTTTCCTTTCATTTTGTAGCACAAGGACTTGCAGATAGCAAAGATGAGTGAACAAGTCAATTTTGATCTGTGAAACTGTAGTTCTGTTGCTTCTATTCTGATTCTGCTCAAGTTAATCAGGAAATATTAACTTTGGCAGCTTATTCAGTGACTAAATCTTGATATTTTTGTGGCTTAATTCATAACATAACTGTAAGCTATTGCCTTGTGTTTATATTTCCCATCCATTTCTCACATTTCCAAAGCATACTGATATGTGATCCTGGCAATTTAGCTACCATAATTGGCATTTTTCTAGGGCCAAAAGGAAACAAATTCCTTATCCTCCATACTTCTTTAATTTCTGAAAAACAACAAGTAACATGGTTAATCCTCTTTTTGATCTTCCCCCCCCTTTGAGTTTTTCTTATGGTCTTTCTCTTTTAATCTTTTACTTTCTTTTTAATCTTCACTCATTGTCCCTCTGCATTTGAAGAATTTTGTGTACTTACATCTCTAAAAAGAATTGGACCACTTTATGGAAATAGCTCTTTAGGATCTTGTTCAAAGCACCATTATGTACTTTTAGCTGTTTGGGGGAGGGTGAAAAAAAGGAGAGAAAAAGCAACTTTAAAGCAGTGTTTGTTTGTGTAGCCTAACAGAACATCAATCTGTTCAACAAAATGCAGAAACAGTGCACAGAAACACCCAAAGTTACAATTAAACCAAATTACATCAGAGGAGCAGAAGGGTGAATGGACATCTTTCTTTAATTGGGGTTTGGTCATATCATCTGAGTCTTGATGCAGGTGTGTTCAAGCAAGCACACTTCAGGGGCAAGGCAGGGCAGCACAGGTGAGTTCTATGGGCCATCAGTGAGCAGCTCCCCTCTCCCAGCTCTTCTGAATCAGCAGGGAATAAGCTACACTGAGGCTGGAAGGCATAATGCTTCCCAAGGCTGATCAGAGTGGAGCTCAGGTCTCACCACACACCAGAAGCCTGCCTGGGTGCTCAGTCCAACCATTGGAGTTTGAAGGCAGAAGAGTTTGTTGGCTCTGGTATGTGTGTTCCTTGGTTTGTAGTTTTCTTGTACGTGTCCATGCATAGTCTTTGAATCTTTCTTATAGTGGGCAGTGTAAATGCTACAAGTCTTCCTTTGTGTATTATCCTTTCTGAGGTGGTGTGGAGTAGTCATGTGGAAACTGGTGAAATGTAGTATCAGGATAAAGGTGGTTTACTCTGGCCTAGAGTAGCTCCTATTGTGGGAAGACTTGGATACTCTATGTCATGTCTGAAAAGGAAAGTGTAGAGCTGAGTTCGTTGTGCCTGGACTCTGAGTTTGTGAGCTCCCTGTGAGATGAAGCCCACGCATTGACAAGCATGGTCCCTGTTAACACAGTAATCTAGCTTCCAGACTTAGACTGATGTATGTTCGTCCTCCACCTTTCTGACAGTCAGATCTGCAAGTCTTTGTGTGCTTTTCATGAAGTAGCATTAAAAAATTGCTTAGACATGTGAAGCTGTGAGTTCACTGCAAAGCATAATATAAGTTAAAATACTCTAAGAAACAATGACTATGTTCCTAAAGAAGCAGGGTGCTGCAGCTCTCTGTTAAGAAGCATGGTGAAGTGTAGGCACACTACTCGTTCATCACACGCTCCTTTTACTGAAACAAATTCTTTAAAAAACAAATGGACAGTAAGAGTTTGCAGAATGCTGGAAAAGTTGCAAAAGCCAAATGAAAATCCTTTTTCGGTTGCATGAATGTAAATTGGGTATGGTTCTCCTGAAGATTTTATATTAGTTTAATGAATATATTTTATTTGTAGTTAAACTGATGATAAAGCTTTTCTTCTCTCTTCTCAAAATGAGGTTAGGTCACCTAAATCTGTTCTCCTTTACCCATGGGAATAGGTGAATAAGATCTCTCCCATAACTTCGCCTTAACCAAGAACAGGATTTGGCATTGCTCTTTATGGGGATTTTTCATCTTTTTTCTTTTTTTTTAAAGGCTGATTTAAAAACAAATAGTTAAAATGTGGACTCAACATTTCTTCTAGAAGTTGCATATTATAAATGTACTTATACCATAGTCTGCTGCTCATATAAAATTACAGACTCCACTTTCATCTTTCTTTTTACAAGAAACCCTTAATGACAAATACAGGCTGTTTAGTGATACCGATATACTGCAATCTTAGCATGTGAATTAGTCATCATACAATCAGTTCAGGGGGTCAGGCCTAAAGAAACAGTACAGAGTTGGCAAACTGCTAGTGGGGTGATGTACTCTCCACTTCAAAGTCATGGTGCTTACTCCTCAGAATTCAGATCACAGAAAGAAACAGCTGGCATTGTCGTTTGTGGCAGTAAGGATTTTTTTTTTGTAGCGAGATAAGGTTTCACTACTTTGTAAAACAACAATTTACTCAAGAGTGACCTAGCCTGTAAAACACAATAGGAAGCAGGAATCCACAGAGCACTGCTCTGCCATTATCATGCAAGTAGACATGACCTGTGACAAACCACACTGGAGAAGACTTAACCTCCTTGCTCCTTGTCTGAAATATTCAGTGGAGTCCAATTGCCAGTGGCAGTCAAGGTTTCATTTTCCAGAATGACTTCATAGGTAGTTCTTTTCAGTTTGGATATTACTGTCTTGCACATTTCCAGCATGGTATGTATCTGTGGCAGCATGCAACTACAGACTACCAGTCCTAATACTTACACAGACACATTAAAACCTTCAACTTCCCACTTAACCTCAGAGGCAGTTATATTTGAGTAAAGATTTAAGTTTTTGTGTTTAACGCACAGATAGGAACTGGTTGAAATGCGGTGCCAGTATTCAGCATCC
Organism: Hemiprocne comata; assembly: GCA_020745705.1. Classification (NCBI taxonomy): domain Eukaryota; kingdom Metazoa; phylum Chordata; class Aves; order Apodiformes; family Apodidae; genus Hemiprocne; species Hemiprocne comata. The sequence goes on along the minus strand of CM036594.1, from coordinate 8,555,456 downwards.
CTTTACTATCCTGAATGCTGGTTTGCCCCACAGGCAGGGCATTTTGATGGCCTTTTTGTAGGGACTGTGTGGAAAGGTGCCAGACTCTGGGCCATCCCCTTGCACAGCCTGCCAGCAGTGATGCTGAGAAAAAGCACCTGAGAACAGCATTGAGAAATGCTTGTTAGAAAATGTGTGAGATTTTTTAAGTGCTTCAACTTAGAGATGGGCATTAGCACCTTCCTCCACTGAGGATGTGTGCATTCTGTTTGAGTTTTTTTTCTCCTGCCCCTGAACCCCTATCACATCCCACTGCTGCTTTTAAAACCCTTTCACTTAGTGACCTGAGTGGATTTGTTCCCCAAATATAGGGAAGGGTAGAGAGGGGGGGAAGAAAAAAGGAATCACACATTTAAAACTGCTGGGCAGATGTATGTCTCGGGGATTTGTTATTGTTCCATGATTGTTATTATTAATAGACTTCACTTCACTGGCAAGGCAGGCTTATCAGCCAAATGCCTCATTATCAAATGACCGAGACCCAATAAGTGCTTAACAGCATTCCTTACCAAAAGAGGAAATGATTAAGATTCAACTCCTGTTTAAGGTAGTGGATAGAATCCCACTCCAATGAAGCGTTGCTTGGGGCCCCTAGATGCTCACTCCCCTCCGTGTTTTCTGACATGCTTTTTAATTCCCCAACATGAACCAAACAGCTTTAGCTTCTCTCATCTCGCAATGTGTTCTGCAACTTCTGGAAAGGAACCTGGACACAAGGAAAAATGCTACAGAACAAAAAGAGCCACAATACAAACCATATGACAACGCCTATTTCTTCATCCTCTTTGTCATGTTGTTTTACTCTTTCCTGGCATTAACTGTCTTTTTTGGTTATGTGCGCTCAAAGAAAGCTATTTCAAAGAAAGATCCTTACCAGGAGTTCATCGAGGATAGGCATCGAAATAAGAAGTGGAACATGACCCGGCCGGTCGTGGTGAAATTTGACTTTGAAGAAGAAAGTATTCTTTGAACTCCTTAAACCAAAATACTCTGCAAAATGCACCGGACTGTCTCTGCTTCCTTACATCTCAAGTGAAGATCTACACATTTATCTTGTTCGGCTGTCCCCCTCTCCATAAATCAAAGTATTGCTTAAAATAGGTAATGGAAAAAAGAAGAAAAACAGTGGTGGGCTTTTTTTTTAAAATCAATTTCTTGCTGGAATGTTGCTCTTCTAAACATTGGAGAAATCTTTTATACTATAAAACGACAGTGAAAAGTCGCCTTTTTTAGCTTTCACTTCCAGTTTTGTGGAACACGAATGGGAATCCATCCTACATCAAGACTCTGAATTTATTGAAGACAGAGTGCTGGTTTGTGTATGCACATACCCGTGCCAGGGGGATGCTGTTGCTTCTGAGTTGTTCAGACCTGGAAACTGGTGTGTAATGTCCCTGGAAACTGTGTCCCTGGAGTAGAAGAGTGTATTTCACCATGCCTTAACCAGCAAATACTCTCTAATGTGTAAATACAGAAAAGCTCCTCTTGCATTCCCTCCCCTGAAAAATTAATTTCACATGCTATGGCAAAAGATTCAAAAAACCATCTGCAAAACATAATTAAAATGCATCTAGTGGAAAAACAGGTTGTGTATTCGGGGAATTTGGAGTCTTTGCCTTTTCTGTCTCTTAAATGTCTTTATTCTTTGCCAGTTTCTCATCAAAATGTATGTTTTGGTTCTAGTGAATGGTAACTACAGCTGAACATCGACTTAACAGAAGAATGGCTTCTCTGTGTCTACAATAATACTTGCTAAAATGTTGCACAAGCTTCATTCCGAGTTGTACTGCATACATGAGACTGCCATCTGCTTGATTAGTTTTTTTCCTGCTTAATAATATAAGTATCGAAGAAAACCAGAGTTCTGACATAGAACATACTGCTGTGCTTACTATAAAAGAACAGTGCTTATTTATTTGTGATACCATGCGTGTGATATGACACACACTGCTTTCTGATAGTCTTCTGAGACTTCCATTTCTTTGCTGCAATTTCTGGTCTTTGCTTGTTGTAGAGCCACTTAATACATTGTATTTATCTGCATTACAGACCCAGTTGCTGCTCAGAGGGTTATTTGAGCACAGTAATAACTTTGAAGTGGTTCATTGGCTCTGTTTTTCTATGCATATTAAGGAAAAATCAAAGTAAAATTATTTTTCATTAATAAATTAACTTTTTCTGCTGATGAACTTACAAGGTTAAGAATTTGGTTTCTCTTATGTGTGCAGTGTTCATGACTATGTGTTGACTGTTTTAGAGATGTGTAGATTTTTAATTCTTTCTATATGTAGAAAAAGTTTTTATATGTATTCAGCCTGGGCTGAGCGATCAGATGTTGTTGTTCCTGTTTCCTGATGGGATGTGTGAAGTGTTTCTAGCGTGTATGCAAGCAGGGAGGTTGATGCTACACAACCCTCTTCTCATAAAACTAAAATTTGCTTCCCATTTACTAGCATGGATGTTTGTAGAAATAGCTGTGTTGGCTCAGGTCCTAGTGCTCTGTCTCTGATAGCTGTGCCAAAGGAAGAGCATAAGGTGATACTTTCTCAGTTGTACTTATTCTGCCTTCCAGGTTTTGTTGTTTGGGGACCATCTGAGCCAGAGGCCACTCCTTTTGTCTAAATGTGGGGGTGGTATATGTGCAGAATACTGATGTGGAAGTGTACAAACATAAGCATTTCAACAGGCCAGAAAATGTTCACAGATGTATGTTTGCTGGATTAATCCAACTCCAATTTAAATGGTTTTGACTATAGAAACAAGACCAGAGTTGCAGGTCTTGCACAAATCAGTGTTTTGTCTGTGTTATACGTGTCCTGGCTGCTTCATCTAGAAAGTTTAGGGTGAAGAAATAAAAGTTCAAGTCATCTGTGTTCACATCATGCTCCTGACTTAAGAGTGTATGAAATGAAAATCACTCTCTGTTGAATGTCTTGTAATGGCTTGAAACAAGTGGGGAGACTTACTCTTTGGAACCCAGTATTCTGTATGTCTGTCCTCTGAAAGGGTGTGTAAATGTGGATGTTCTCTTCTGACAGAAGATCCTTTCTATTTTTATCTTGTAGTCAGTGTTTTTTTGATTCTTAGCTGTGTGTGCTGTGTCATCTTAAAAATAAAAGGTAATTTTTTTGAAACTTCATTCAAACCCATGTCCTTTATTTCCGTAAGCTGTTTCAGCTTTTGTCTTACCAGGCAATTATCAGATCAGCCTAAATCCTTTAAGCATTCTTTAGCAATGTGCTGCCATTGTCTAGTGTTTAGGCTTTTTGGAAACATTCACAACTCATTTAACAACAAGACCACAAGCTCTTCAAACAGTTTTGCTCAGTGTGTGTCTGTGTGTGCATGCATGTGTGTGTACGCCAACAAGACAAGGCTTTTTCCTATCCTATCTCCATGCAGAAGTAAAAATGTCTCTTTGTAAATGTTAGCCATGGGGCATGTTGGTGACATTATTAGCTTTTCTTCATTTGTGTGTCAAAGCCCGTTTCTCCCTACCCAGGACACTGTTACATATTGGTAACAAATGAGAGGGGACACTTGAATACTATAGCACCATAGGTGTATCCTCAGCCATGACTGTTTCTGTAGCTTCAGTGCAGCTAGGTTGATGTGCACCTCCTGACACCTAAAGTGGTGGGCTAGCTAGAAGTAGAAAAATATTAGGCTTGGAGGTGTAGCACAAGCCCTGTGAGCAGCCTTGGATGCCTGTTTTGGAGGACAAGCAAGACCTCTGTCTGACCAATTGGAGCGTAGAGAGGAGGGGTAAAAGATGCATCTTCTTCACTGACCAGAAGGAAATGGGGCAAGGCAGTCTAGATTTTGGTCTCTCTATAGTGTTGGCTACTTGCACGGGAAATGGAAGGCATGAGGGTGGAGAGGAGAGGGCTAAATGGCATACATTCTATGGTGTGTCAACTGCCTCAGCAATTTCACGTTCCTTATAATGTGAGAACTGTCCACCTCATTTTCTTATGCGATCTGTAACCTTGTCAGTCTCCTTTATTGCCTCTTCTGGCTTGCTGCATGTGGGATGTGAAAGGGGAATAGGAGAGCCAAAATAACCTCATTCATGCTGAGCCATGTGCCACATGTGAAGTATGATTTACACCTCTGAGATGCCCAGTCTGTGCCAGACTAAGCCCTGGGAAAGTGGGAGGGCAGTACAAAGCACTGTAACATAGACTTAGCCCAAGCAAGCGGCTGTGATGCTGTAGGAACTGAGAGAGAGATGGTGTTTGCATCTGTACCTTTAATTTTAGAAGATTTAGCATTGCAAGAAATAGTCATTTATTGTCTTTGTTTTCTGTTTTTCTTTGCCTCTCTCGACTTACTGGTGTTCTGAATCATCTGGTTATCTAAGAAGCTTCTTGTTTCTTCTTCCTTGCTAGTAAGAATCATACTAAGACCACGTAGATCATGAATCCTGTTTTAGTTCCCCTACCTTTTGCTATTTATTGTGGCCCTCTGTAATGCATTGCAGCTGGTGAGTGGGGGTTGTTTTTGGGGAGGCATGCACCTTGAATTGAGTTTGAGAATTTTGACACACTCTATCAAAAACTTAACTGAAAGACTTCACTGAAATACAGGCATTTTGCACGTTTCATTTACACTTTGTGAATTAACACTGTAGCTTTCTCAACCTGATCTGTGAGGTTGTCTACTTCTTATTAAACCCAAGCTGAGAAACATTAGGTTGCTCTCTACTTTTATATGCATATGTGTACACACAAGAATTCATATGAGTTTTAGTGTATTAGGGCCTGTCATTCTCTGAATGCCAAAAGAATGATAGATAAGCAGGACAAGCTAAAATGGTAGATATTTTTGACTGCTCTCTTACTAGTGTAAATCTGGAGTAGGCTGATTTGGCTGTTTAAGTTCTGGTGTTTGCTGGCACATGAATTCTGTCTAGACTGTCTAGACTAGAATCTTATATTATAGGTCCATTTTGATTATTTGCAGCTCTGATCTCTACAAATGAAACCTTCTGCTTCCATGGGGGGTCTAAAATACATATTGTACATGACCAAGATTTCCTGGATCCTGTAGGCAACTGTAGATATTAAGAGTGTTGTTCTGCTGTAGTTACTCATGTGTGGAAAACTTCATGGCAGTGACTGCTGTTGCATTCCAGAAAAATTAAGTGTGCCTGAATTAAGGCAGGCCTGATGCTACACATCTCTCTGCCTTCTTTTCTCTCTAATTTGTATGTCAGATGCTGCAAACTTTCATCACTTCATCTGTGTCATACTTGTATGCATAAAGAGACAGAGCCTGGTATTCTGAAAGAAAATATTTTACTCATCAGAGGAACACTTAAAATGACATGATAGAATTGCACAAGTACCCTCTGGCCTGGATTCAGAGGAGCACACCAGTCTCTACTAAAGTCTTTTGCCAGTCGTGTATGAGTGCAGGGGACTTGGAAAGCACATGCTTAAGCTTAAACATATGCTGCCATGTTTTCCTGAGCAAGTGTGTTTTCCTGAGCAAGTGTGCTTCCCTGACTTGGAACCTCAGTAAGTGCAGCAGTATTTGGTACAAACTTAATCAGCTGAAATCGGTGGATTTTTTTCCTTGTTCTTTTTGGTGTAGGATATATAATAGCAAATCCTTTGCCATGTAAATAAGCTTAGTGAATTAACAGAGCTCATACTACTGGGAATAAGTGAATCCTGTGGGCTTGTTTCTAATTAAATGAATGTGAACCCTCCAAAGAATTTTTTTTTCCCCTGTAGCAGAATGGCACATTTAGAGGGAACCTTCCATCTTTTCTAGTTTTTCTGAAAAAAATTGGAAGGCACAGTAAGAATTGATTGACAACTGCTTGTAGTGTGACTGCGTGCTACCTTCAACTTGTTTTTTAAAGTCCCAGCAACAGAGCCTTTTTTTCAGCCTGGGAATGCTATGTGACCCAGCACATGAAACTGCATTAAATATAGGTGACCTTTGGCAGTGACCCCTCCCCTCCATAGATTTGCTTTCATCCTGCAAGCAGAAGCAGAACCAGAGGGGTCATAAAATTAACACGAAGAGAGAAGATTCTGACAACTGAGGTTACATAGCTAGGTATCCTCACGTGTATAAGAAGATACTAAATGTTTGAGTAATCCAAAAGAAAATTCTAATTTTTTTGACTCAATTAGAAGCCTGCGGCCAGGCCCAGTATGCTGTGTTGGCACAGCTGTCCTTGTTTTCTGTCCTAGTGAAGCATGCCTTGGTCAGTAGCAACAGTTTCAGGCTGATGACATAACTTTCATTTCCTGTGTCCTGACGAGGAATAATACTGGCTGCAGTTTTGCTGGCACAATTGTCAAATCTTAAAATGATTATTTTGTCTTTTGCCTTGAGTCGCTGAGGTGTCTCAATGTGGTAACACTTTTAAACCTGTATTTAATATGTGGAGTGACTTCCCAGGGTCATTCTAAGAGGACCAGGCACAGAGGATTTTATAGACAGGTAACATGTCTGTGATTTGGAAAGGGTATGGATGATAGGAGTAATGGACTACTGAAACACAACCTGACATCCTCATGTTCTGAGCATGGTCCCTGCTTCAGTAAGCCTATAGGTGTTGTGGTCCATGGTGACCTTGACAAAACAATGAATTCTACATTGTCATTTTTTTAGGGTGAGATAAGGGGAAGAGGAAAAAAATTGTTGACGTAATGGCAAGACTCTAGAGGGTTTTTCCCCCTTAATAAAATGTCTTTAAGTAAAGATGTATTAGTTTTATTTCTGCCAGAATATTTTTTATTGAAGATGTCTATGGGACTTTTTGATACACAGAACTATTAGATAATCACATAAATGATTTAGTCATGCAGTGTCATGTGGCTTTATTTAAAATGTCTAGTCAGAAGTTTGGTGAAACATTTTCTGTCTCTTCTTTCCGCCATCTCCCTGGTATTTGCTGATTCATCTGAACTGCTCATTTGAGGGGATGATTTAATTGCAGTGGAGTGGGACTGCCAGAGCCTCTCTTGGGCGCTCTCATGTTTGCTTATCTGTGCTAATCCTGCTGGGCTTGGGGGAGAGGGAGTGTAATCTGCCCTCAGCAGATTGCTATTAGCCTGGCAGGGCTTCTGGCTTTCACAGCAGCTCTCTAGAAAATGAAAATTCTCATTTTGTGGTCATTTAAAGAAAACTGCCCTGCTGAATTGTGACGTTTGGCTCCAGTGTTGGAATCGTGAGCAAAACAGAATCTGTTTTGCCCCTAATTGCCCTCTCAAGTCACTTCAGTGTTTTTTTAAAAAAAGAAAAAAACAGTGTTTTTCTGACTGTCATCTGTATGCTTTGATCCTGGATCCTTGTGAGTGTACAGAGCTTTGGTTTCATTGGTATAAGGTCAAGATGTGGAGGACAGAAAGCAACTTTTTTTCTTTAGCCTTATATTAGACATCAGCTTGGATGCACAGCTCATCTGAGGAGGATGGAAGTAGTTTAAACTTAGCACAGGGGGCTGCTTGCAGCAACCAGCTTCAGGCACCAGGCAGAGTGGGTTGGTGAGAGGCAAGGCTTCCTGTGGGTCTGGGCAGGCTGCAGCTCTGACCTGCTGGAAAAGCTCTTCTGTCCTAGTGACTCCATAGGATAAGCACACAAAATCTCCTAATTAATATCTCTTAGGTGAGGTCTAAACTTTAGTATCCAGATAAAGCTTTTTTCATTAAACCTTTATATCATACCATATATTAAATCTTCATAGCTTTTTCATTTAAAATTATGCATAAAAATTTATCTGTGTCCTGGCTCATGTGACATACTTTTACCTGCTTTGTTATACATCGTTATTCTAAAGCTAAATATAGGGATATAAATGAATGAGTTTAATAAAAGTTAACAAGCAACTCTGCTGTCACAAGAATCTCACGGAACACAAGCTCTCCAGCTTCTCATTCTTGAAACTGTTTGACTGCCACATTAAATTGTGCAAAATGCGGTTTCATTTCAGGAGGCCCTACCATCCGAAGCACCGTTGTGATAATTGAAGCATGTTTGGTGTTTTAAGCTTGTGAGCAAAAGTTACTGTGAGAATGTTGTGTCAGCTCTGAACTACAGCATTGTGTCATGTAGAAAACAAATTTTCTTTTGCTCAAGAGCATTCAATAGCAGGACACAGGCAGGGTGAAGAGGAGGCATTGCACAGGTACTAATCACAGTTGGTGTCTGATGGCATAATTGTGCTGGGACAAAGCATAAAAATCTCAACACTTCTCATCACGTTCTCAGACACTTTTAAATTTATTTAAACAATGGATTTCTCTTTCCTTTCTGTGTTGATGTCCAGGCATGACTCGTGATTAAAATTGTATAAATGTACACATGCAGATATTTTGACTGGATGGGACCTTTGTCTCTTTTGTGAGTGACAGACCATGGCACTTCACAGTTCTGTGCTTCTACAGTTCTCCTGGTTTACTATCTTTCTCAGATTTGAGTTGCTTCCTGTGTTTGGAATACAAGGACCTTAGAAGACACCAGTTACTTATGTCAGAGCTGACTGCAGTGCTGTTACGGATTTCCTGTGCATTTGTCAGGATTCTTTGCGAGTCCACAGTTGAGGTCTCTTCCAGACTTGGGCTTCCTCTGCCTGCTTCTCTCCCCATCAGTAATGCACAAGCTGGAATGAAAACTTATTCTGTCAGTTGTGCCTCCACTCTCCAGCTGCAGCTCATGTTTTAGAGGTGTAAGGGTTGGTGTTTTTTTTTTCATTAATTTTTATTCATTGGAGCTGGGTTGGTGATGGCATGTCTCAGGAAGTGGAGTTCATGAGACTGCTCTGTGTGACTTGCTTGGGAACCTAGTGCTTTGTGAATATTTCACTGTCACGTATATGAATGTCCTTTGCGTGCCAATGGCAGTATCTAGTTATTTAAGTTGTACAGCATGTGGTGAACATAAACACCAGCTGTGCATTTAAACATCTGTCCATACTTCTGCATTGAGCAGCTTTCAGGCAGGAGAGCACTGTTGTAGATGGACTGCAGCGATCTACTTTTCACATCTTCACCATTTCAAGCTGGATGCAACTTGGCTGGTTATCCTGATTAATCAGTTAACCCAATGGACTCGGTAAACCCAATTTCTTATTATCACCTGAATTCTTTCCAAACTCTGCTGCTGCTAGTAGAGTCATGTGAGAACTGAGAAGTAATTGTCCCTGTTTACTTTGCTTCATTTGTTTAATCTGATAAAATGCTTTCAGATTATTTTTTTTCTATTACTTAATTTAAACTTTCAAAAGGGGAATGGACAGAGTGAGTTCAAGAGAGGTCACCTCTGATTCTCTTGTTACAATTGATAGGAATGTTGCACTTTTGTACTTTTATTTCCAACTATTTGGTACCTATAAGAGGGAGGAAATGTAGGATTGTGTACCAGATAGCAAGAGGTTTTCAAATGCAGAATTCCATCTAATGGAGTGTGACTGAGGGAGGAATTTGATCCATGAGTTTTGTCTCCCAGATCTGTTGCTGACAATTTAGGTTTGCATCAGCATAGATTGAAAATGCCATCCTTTATAAATACGTACTATAAGGATTAGTCTAAAATAAATTTCTTAGAGGTGTATGTCCATTATTAATTTAGGAGGGGTCTCTCTTCCTCAGACCAACACCTACTGCAAATCAGTCTCCTTTTTCTGAAGCCAATGTTGCTTCATCAATTTACACCAAGTAAGGATCTGCCCAGTGTTCCTTATATGCACTTGTAAGAAATGTCCTTCACTTCCTTTGAATTTAATTACCTTGTTACATCTGAGTACTCTAAACTCTGTGGCCTTTGAGGAAAGAAAATAAAAATATCAAAATGTTTTTGTGACTCATTTTTCCATAAGTTCTTGCAAAAGCAAAGAAGATCCTTTATTCTCAATCTGAATAATTGCTAGAAGATAATTGTTGCTTTTTTAATTTTTAAAAAATATATCCACCCTCTTATTTCCCCCTTAATTTCTTTCTTTCTTTTCTTTAACTTCTGACAATCCTTTTTGAGTCTGTAAACAGGACACCTGTCAACCAACTGTGAGCTGAATTTCTATAATTTACAGAAAGACTGGTCATAAAATGCTTAAAGCTCTGGGGACTTGGGTACCACCCAGCCCAGAACAGATTAATTTCATGGTGTTTTTCTGCATTTGCACAAATTAAAAATATGAGTTTATGCTTTGTTTGTTTGAACTTCTTGAATAAAATTTCTTCAATTAGTTTTGTGCTCAGATTTGGAGACTCAGCATTTTCCAAAAGTCTTCAAATTCCTCTCAGTTTAATGCCAGTCAGATATGCAGGCCAGTTTCTCTGCTTGGATCCTGTTAGTCCCTGATGCAAAAGGCTTTGTTTCTGTAACGTCTGTTCATCACCAGTTTTCTCCACTTGGATGTAACCCTTGTTTGCATGTTTCAGATCTGATGTTCCTACATTACATGTTATTGCTGGATGAAATGCTAATCTGGGGGTCTCTCAGTTTGTGTTCACCATTACTTCAAATAGTTTTGGTGCTTCATGATGGGATCAGTGTTTAAAGATTCCTGTGGCTTCAGGAATCTCTCATGGCTATGCTTGGATTAAACAATTCTCAGCAATCCAGTGATGTAGTGTAATTCAACCATGTTTAAATTTAGGCAAACTTGTCCAGATCTTTTGTGAATTCATTCTTTCTTCTTCTCTTTCTTACTTCTAGTGAGAGCTGATAAAAGAGTGTTCCCCCCATGCCTGCAGAAAGTTGCCATGAAAACAATACCTTTCAAACCTGCTGAAAAATAGAAAACCCACAAATGGAAAATATTGGGCCAGGAAAAATCGCTATAACAATAGTTTGACTCAGAACTTCCTGAATCACATCTCTCTGTAGGGTTTAGATGTCCCCGTGAATGGGGTTAGGCTGCAAATTGGTGACTTTGCCTGCAGCAAGTTTTGCCATTTATAAAATGTCTCCTTCCAGTTCCTGCAGTGATTCTTACATGCAATCTAGTAGAAACTGTTCTGAGTTATTCTGAGTTAAAGCATCTCAGCACTGCTGGTACTACACAGGAAATAACCTGATTATCATCTTGATGACTGAGCTACAGTTTCTGGCTTTTCCAAGAAATTTTCCCACTAAGGCAGTGTGTGTATGTTTTTTTTTTATTTTTCTTTCTTTTAATTTATTTATTTTCCCTCTTCAGTCAGTTATGATGGGGATTCATCTGCTCTGCACTTATCAGTGAGATAAACAAAACTAGTCTAAACAAAACTCGTCAGGTCAGGCACCATTTGTGGTTAATGAAGCAAAATGGGAGTGTTCCCAAGAGCATACAAACTCACTTGTTTAAACATTTATTTGAAGATCAGTGTATCTGCTTCTGGGGTCTCTCTGTGCACTAGTCACTTAGGTTAACATCTCTTCATTTTATCAACTTGATCAAAAGGAATTCTATATATGAAAAAGTAAGCATTAGTATGTAACAGGAGAGCAGATTATTTTTGTTTAAGTTCGCTTCATACTCATTATCTATTCCTCTATATACTCAACTGAATCAACATTAAAATTACTTGGGTAATTAAGGAGTATAGCTGAATGGTTGGTTTTTCTTTTCTGAGATCTGGAACATTGGTTTGCATGTGCTTAGTCCTTGAGGGCTAACAATGCATCTTTAATACAGGAGAATCATTTGCTCAATATTAGTAGCTGTTGCCTACTTTCATGCCTATTCATTCCCCCATAATTTTACAAACCGCAGAGTATCTTGAATTTATGACTATTTATGTTCAAATAGGACCTATTTAATCAAGGCCAAAGCATAAGACAGTCTGAACTGGCTGTTGTTACCTGCTGACATAAATAATTTCAATGGATAAGCCCTGTGGTGCTGAGGCTATGTAAAGACAAGTTGGAATGACCTACATTTCATAAACATTTCAAGGGCCACTCTAAAATTGGGAAGTAATTCTCTTATTCTTGCTGCCTGCCTTTAAAAAATAGTTGCAGTTACACTGCTCTCCTTGAATTAATAGACAGTAAAGGTAAAGGCACAGCTGTATCCAGATGGATTTTGAAGACTCCAAAAATAGACAATCTGCTTTTGCTGCATTTACCCCATTATGGAGGGCTGATCTGCAACAGTGTGTTTCTCAGAGACCATGCCTAACTCGCACATACAACTTTTCCATTCTAAAACTAATTAGTTTTGGTTGAGTAACTCATCAACATTAAGTAACAATAAGAATCATATTTCCAGGAACACTTTCCTTGTTATAGAAAATTGGAATCAACTGTGGAAGTGTGGTTACTGAATCTAGTTACTTTTAACAAAGCATTCTTTTAAAGATTTAAGAGCTTCCTGTTACAATGCAAAGTATTTTGAACACAGCTGATTGGGTGACTGGATTATAGTAATAAAATTTTAGGTGACTTTGAATGTAAAGTTTTATATCACTTTGATTTAAATAGAAAGATTTACATATTCTGAAAACCTTTCCAATATGAGGCATAGTTCAGCTAACAGAGGATGATTTGAGAATCCTGTTCTCTGGAGTAAGTAAAGAAGAGGCTCTGAGTAGCCAGAGTTGGGGATGACCCTCTGAAAATCCTTTCAGTTTCACACTTTCTATGAGCCATGTAATCTGTTTAGTCCATTTATGTTACAAAGGCTTGCAGTTGGTTTCAGTTACAGAAGTTTTGTTTACACTGACTGGGCTTCAATCTTCAATTCAGGGGCAAATTCTGAAGACCCATATATAGCACCTCTCCCCCTGAAAACCAGCCCGGAGTCCAGTTTTTCATCAACCAAGCATCTGCCTGGTTTCTGCTAGTCCCTCTGTACGACAGAGAAATTTCATCCCCTCTCCTTTCCTGCCTGTTTTCCTGTCCCTCTCAGTGCCAGAGGATGCGTATCTTCTGCTACTTTTCACCTACCTGAAGGCTGCTTGCTTTAATATCCTCTTTTTCAGAGTTATTGCTCAAAAAAAACAAGTCACAAAAGTTATTGCTGACCTCCTTCATAGGAGGATGCAAGGATCTACATCTTTCTCAAGATCCAGATTTTAGGGTGTTTGATCACTCTTGTGAGAATTGGTTTCTGCATATTTTGCCTTTTTGCTCTCGAGAATCTCCTGCTGCAGTTCTGCTTTGATTTCACACTCTGTCCATTTACAGTCAGGCAAGACTTCAGTAAAATTAATTGATTCCCTTGACGCACTGTGGGACATGTTTCTTTTGAATGGTGTCATGTTCTTTCTGTCTTGTTTTTTCATTACTCAGAAAAGAAGGGAGAAAGGTGAAGACCTTAGGCTTTTATATTTCTCAGTTGTCTCATTGCTTTTCATTTTAAGTTCTACTTCTTGTCTTTCATCATTATACCACCCAAATGTGCTTAGGTCAAAACTAAATGCTTTGCCCTTCAGTGTTTTACGTTCAGGCTTTGCTGCAGAATCTGCAGCTTCTCACCTCAACTTAATGACAAGGAACAGCAGCTATTGAGTAACCAGTAGCCTTATCACATGTTTTGGGGTTTTTTCTTTGTTGCTTTGACTGTCTAATGTTGTTAGTTTACATAGCAGGAGAATGTATATAAAATGAGATTGACCCATTGAGGCCTGCCCTTATTAACCCTGAAAAAATCTTATCAACTGATCCATCATCATTGTGAACTAACAAGTTCAACTGGTGGCTGCGGCTTCTGGTTTCTTCTACAAACACAGTCACAAGTCTCCTTTGAACTGACCATTGTCATTTTTCATTGCTGGGCATGTTCATTTGTTGCTCGTCTCAGCTGTTTAATGGGTAGATAAACTTTGTTTGCTCTGTGTACTATAGTCTCATCTTTAATTTTTCTTTGTCTTTATAGCATCAACTTCATTAGAACAGCTTTACTTACAGAAATTTGTCACCTTCCTTAACTGCACGTGTACCACTGTGTTCATGTAGTCAGAGAAGCTGTGTTCACATATTGAGATTATTTTGGTATACATGGATATAAATCTTCACCACAGAGTTAACCTGAGTTGTCCACGCTCATGTGAATCCCCTTTCAGCCCGGCAAGTGAGAGCAGCTGCAGCGGTGGGCAACACAAAAAATGAGCACAGTGACTTTATTAGCCACTATTGTCTCAGGCTCTCAGTGCCAATCCAGCTGAACCAGGTTTGAACAGTCACATTTGCGCCTGAGGTGGCCATCTGCGTTGGGCTAAGCCCCTCAGCTGTTGCTCTGGGAAAGCTGCAGTGAAGAAAGACCAATAACTTCTTCCAGTTAATTCCACAATGTCTGACACTTTCCTTAATTTACAGAACCTGGAGGAACTGTGTGTATTGGGGGAGATTTTCACTGATATCACAAACTAATGAGTGCTGAATCCCAAAAGGTGGGGAGAAGAGTTGTGTAGCTTTAACTTTCTTGCCTCTCTGCAAAACTTTACTGGTCTCCTGGAACAACTATATCAATGCAATTTGCCTTAAATCAGGGATAATTTATTGATGTACAGTAAGTCCTGTCATTCTGACTGGCTGTATGGATGCACTGTGGATCACAGCCCGTGTTTCAGTTGGAGTTGAGGGAGAAAAAAATAATTAACCCCCCCCCCCCCAAGCAACCAGGTTACAAATGTAGACCAGCAGTTTTTTCTGGGCATCATAGGTTTCCAGTACTGCCTAAGAATAATCTCACCTTCTCTGTACTCACATGTGGGCCAAACCTTTAGTTCCTGTAAGAAGGGCAGAGCTGCATGATGCCAAAGTAGCTAGGCTAAGAAGATCCAAGTAAAGATCTGACCTGATTTTACTCTTGCTGGTTACTGTGCATTTCATTTCATGTATTTCACGCAATATGTTTCCTATTTGCATAAGTGTTTATATTTTAAACAATCCTATCTCAGAGCAACAATGTGTACTTGCTTTTTAAAATATTTGTCTTGATATGTTTCCCAATTTCTGGTCCTGGCACATCAAACTCAATAGAACATATGCTGGTTTTGGGAAGATGAAATAAGCAGGTGATGTAATCTATGAAACTAATGTCTCTTTCTTTCATGGCCCCATGGAACTTGCTGCCTTTTATTTTATCTCTCAAACTTAACAATAGAGGACAAACAATAAAAGTAAGTTTGACTTTTAGGCCCTTACGGTGCTTTTACATTTTAAGAAGATCATACAAGTGACTTAGCTAGGATGTAAGTCAGTAATACGCAGGAGATAAGAGGAACAGCCTCTATAGGCTCAGTGCTTGTCTGTCAGTCAGCAGAGATGCATGTATCTTTAATGTGGGAAAGAATAATTATTTTAAACTGTTACTTTGAGAATATTGCATTTTAAATTCATTGCAAACATCAGCCATGCACCTTTAGTAGGAATGTTGCTTATCCTGGCATGAGGGTGCTCCAGGTGCTGAAAAAATTGCCTGGTACCAAGGATATAGTAATTTGAGTAAGCTGTTCTTGCTATTGAGTGACTTTTTTTGTATTTGATACGTCGCACACACATGCATACCTTACCATACAGTGGCAGGTGCTGGTGCTGGCAGGCCAGTTCTTATGGATGATTATTCTGTATCATTGCCATTGACTTTACAGCAAGCCCTGTCAGAAAAGTTCAGGGGGAACAGAAAGCTCTACCCAAAGCAGTACCTTCTAGGAACTCTTAAGCCTGTACTATTGTTGTTAATGTAATTTATATCCATTTAAACAAGGTATGTTTGGTCTCCTGATTTTTCAACTTGCAAGTGTGAAAGCAAGATGTTGGCAAACTTGAAAAGACCAGCACTCTTTGTGATAAACACAGCAAGTACAGGAAATTGCAGATTGACAATGGTGGAAAAAATGTGCCAATGCATCCATAAAGTAATATTTCTTTTTTTGATGTATCAAAAGGGGAAGTTACATTTTTTTTTTTAATCAAACCTGTTGTTAAATGGCCGATTTTAGATAAAACTGTTTAGGAAGCTCATTTTTGCTGCTTTGGAATCCCCTTCCATTATTGGCATACTGTAACATAGTGCTCTTAATATCAGTAAGGGCCTATCCTAAGATACCAAGAACCTATTGTTGACTATTGAATCATTTGTTTATGCAAGATCAACTCTGCTGTTGGAAAAATGGACTTACCCTCTTGCTGGTTTCAGAACACAGGCCCTGAGCAAGAAACTCATGGCAATAAAACATTTTTCTACTACAAATCTGATATTTCCTTTTAAATATTATCTCATTTTTTTTCATTTTAAATTGCCATGCCTATACACACATATCAAAAGCAGAGCAATTTTTTTCCTGCAAGAAGTGAATGCCATCTTCGTAGCAACAGGCAGATTCTGTGATGTTTTAAGTAATATTTCAGCCTAAGATTTTATGGGAAATGATGTAAAATACTGAAGAAAACCAACAGCAAACAAATTACACTTGGCAATACCGCTTTTCTAATTAGCTGGCAGTCAAAAGAACAGATGTCATAGAGAATTATTTTCTTTTACTTTGTTCTTTTCCTTAAAAAAATTCTAATGTACTCTCTTCAAAAACTTCAAACAAAAGTAGTATTCAGGCCAAAAGTGGAGCAGCCCTCTTTGTTTAAATGTCCTAAGTTAGTGGAAAATATAAGACACTGTGAATAGAAACCTGAATTGTTTGAGGCTATACTAAGAATGGAAGAGCAGTAATTGAGTGCAATGACAGTGGAGAGATTGGCTGGTGATGTCTGAACATTTGCTGTTCAAGTAGATGTCGCTGTCACAGACTTGCTTCACACTTTCTGTTGCTAGAAGCTGCTCTATGACAAAGGCAAACGCCATTCGTTTTGACCCCAATAATGACTAAGATAAACACTTTCAAAGTTATAGGTGAATGGCCACATGTGGCTTCTGTTGCCTTCAGTGGAAGCATTGCATGAGCTTCTGGGTTCAGTATTTGGTTTGTCTTGTTCATGGGAGCGTGGAGCCATGCCTGTTCTGCCTCATGTTGGTCTGGAGACCACAAAAAAATACATTTTCAAGTAGTGGCCTGAGTAAAAGCCACAGAAACATTGTATTCCAAAGCTACAACAATATTCAAGGTCAAGTACAGAGATGATATGACAGATGGAAATGAATGCAGCAAATGGAATGAGGTCTGGAGACCAAATATGTTGTATAAATTTAGCCCACAATAGACATGTTAAGTTCAAGCAATCTCTCAAATCCCATCATCTATAAAGCTCAGTTATAAATTTTGATATATTTCCAGTAGAATTTGTAACAAAAAGTTGAATATAGTCCTAGCAGAGTTTTTCCATAATGCAACAGGAACAATATATAGCAAATAAGAATCAGATTTATAGTTATGTTTAGACACTGGGAAAAAAAAAAGGCAGATTCAGTGATCCTCGCTGTGGAAATCTGTAGAGTCTGTGCATTCTCATTAAATGGGACCTACAGCAGCTCACATTCTTTCCCCCTCTGCCCTGCTTTGGTTGTTGCCCTTGTTGCAGGCTTTGAAAACAGATGCCTGTGCTGTGAGGTCAAAAATCTTACACCTATCTACTATAGGTGCAACTCCAGAATGACTTTAGTGTGCTTCCTCCATTGGCTCCTGGCACTTGATTTATTACAGCACACAGGTCAAACTTGTCTCTGGTGCTTGACTGGTCATAAACTCCCTTTAGTACAAGGAGGAGAGGAAAGTATGAAAAGTCAATAAATTATAAAATTAAAGAACACTAAGAGTAACAATCTCACTGATTTTAGTTTGGCTTTAAAACCTCCATGTTAGGCAGAATTGCAAGCATATTTTGACTAGAGAAGTCTGAGGCCACCTTGAGTCCTGAGGTTTCTTGGACCTTGGGTACCTTCAGTTGAGTGTGGGCTGCACACTCCACTGCCTGTTTTCAGAAAGGAGCAGAGGAAGGAGTGGAGTAATTGTGAATTACCTTCCCTCTTCCCACAAGACCAACTGCTGTTGCAGTGTGTTTAGATATTGAGGGTCGCTTTTTTCACAAATGGCCTTCAAGCTGCTAGTGACCCAAGCTGTCAACGCTTCTCTTGGAATTTAAGATGGAATTTTCTTAAGAACCCTGTAGGCCTAACTCTGTCCCCCTGAAGGTTGATGATACTTTTATTGATTTTTATGAGAAACACTTTTGCTGAGCTTAGAAAAATCTTTGTGTTCTTGTGGTTTCAGGAAGGCAAAATAGAGGCGTAAATGATGGCATTTAACCTCTCCTTTTGCTTTGGTGCTCTGGTGAGCTGTTTATTTTCAGCTTATTTCCTCACTGGAGGAGTAACTGGGCATTTTTTCTCAAGCTGTCATGACAAGCTGAATAAATAGAGCTGCAGAGAGCTTTATCCCGAGTCTGTCTTCTCACAGTGCAGAAGAAAACTGCGGACTTAGGATTAGATCCAAAGTGGAAGGAAGTAAATGGGAGTGTTTCTGTTGTTTTCACTAAAATTTGGATTGGGGTGGTTCTTGTAAAATTAAAAATCTTCCTGTACAAAAATTCCACCCAAAAATGTTTAGTACTGCTTAGTATCACATTTGCCTGCAGTGTGGTAAAACCAGAAAATTATAATAAATTAGACTTACAGAAAGGGGTCAAGTCCAGCAGTTAATTTTTATTGCATCCTCATTCCTGTTGAAATCTGGAAGACTTTTACTGCTATTAATGTGAAGTTTGAAGACCAAAGGGTGGATAAAAGAAGCAAGATGATTATATTTACCAATACTCTGAGACATGAGTGGATGGATGCCATTAATTCTGCTTGGCTACATTGTGCTCAAATAGCTGAACTGGCTAGCTGTAGTCTTTTAAAAACAAACAAAACCCAAACCCCAAGTTTCAGTATGTATCTGATAAATTATTTGATAACGTTTTGTACTCCTTCCTCTAAAGAACTTTGGTAGGATTTTCAGACAGGTATTCTGTATGATGATAAATTCAGTTTATGAAGATGGGAAGCATTGCACTTCAAGGCTGAAAAATGAGTTTGCATAGCTCATACTGTGATTTTGCATATGCTGAGGCTCTGCCTTGGGAGGCAGAAGAGTAACCGCTCCTTCTCGCATCCTGTTACCTTTACTATAGCATGGAAGAGCTTGTTCCAAACCCTGGCTGTACTTGTGCAGCTCTGTTCAAAATGTTTTCTTGTGTCAATTTTTCTGATAACACAGGAAACAGGGTGAACTTTGTCTCAGTGTCTTGGAGAAGTGTTGGTCTGCATTGTTAACAGAAAGGGGGGAAAAAAACCCCTGACAAACCCTTGTATTTGTAATAAGCAATTCAGAGCCTTCCTGCTTTTAGAGATTAAATCCTTTTCAGAACCAGCAGTAGGATTTTAGGCATCTCGCTTATCTGTCAAGGTCTATCAGTAGAGAATTCTTTTTTCTAAAGAAGCTTTGTATTGAATGGTACAACTGTGTGTGAAGAGAGGATCTGGAAATCAGTGGCCCATCTGCATCAGCGAGTTGCAGTGGTATGATACAGCACATGGTTTTTACTGATGCAATGAAGCTGTGGTAAAGGCCGTTTCACTTGTAAGCCTGGGTGGTTTTTTTTTCTAGGTTTCTTAGACATGGAGCCACACCTGATGTGCTCACTCTTGCAACTGTCCATTATGTTCTCCGTTTCCTTAATTATGAGATGAGGTAGAACAGGTTCATTTCTTTTTCCATGACTGGAATTTAGACATTGGCTTCCCTAGCAAGAGACATCTTGTTAAGGCACTAGAATGGAGTTGCATTTAGGTTAGGGTGGGTGGGCTCTCATCCAACTGAATTAAGACCCTCTTAAGCTGCTATGATATAGTTGCAAGTGTTTGAATATGTTTGTATAGGTTTAAACATTGATTTAATTTAAATCAATATACTAGATCACACACTGGAAATGTGTTTGGGAAATTCTGTTACGATTTTCAAAGGAAGTGTCCCCATGGTCAGTTTGCTACTTGTTGGAGATTGTAGCCAGAAGCATTTGGACCTGGCAGTACATGAACCAATTGGGTCTTTCAATTCAGATGATGGAGAAATATATTTCACAGAAATATAGCCATGTGAACAATGTGACAATTTTTGTCAAACCCAGACCTTTGGTGGATTTTTAAATATTCAAAAATGTGTCCTCAAATGTCAAAGTTTTGATCAGCTCATTCTCCTGCATCATGGGCAGTTATATATAAATCTTCTGTATTTCCATGGCCCATGGGGAATTAATTCCACTGAGGACAGAGAGAAACTTTTGGAGGCATGGATAGATCCTTAATGTCTTATATTTGATTAGCTCTGCAAAAGGTATGCTAAGGCACCTTAATTTCATGGACCATGTATTCTATGGGACTGCAACAGATGATTGTAAACTTAGTGTGGACATGGGTAATAGTGCACCATGTCTGCGAAAAGTGGAGAAAAGACTGCAGGGGAAAAGGAAAAAAGCTGAGTTTTGACTGATCAGTTCATCAGCCATTGTACTTTTGTGGTGTGCCATACAGCCACGTTCTTCCCAGGTATAGAGATTCTTACATGGCAAGAGATCTGCTCAGGGTAATAAATCCTAGAGGTTGCATTAAACCAAAACAAGAGAAAAATGCAGGTTTTATTCATCTTGCTGTAGTTTGTAGTCTACAGTTGTTCTCTGTCTAGTGCTGCAGATCTTCTCACTGCCAGCTTTCCCAGCCCCATCTCCCAGGTGGCTGGTGGGTACAGATTAAAGGAGCAATATTGAATATCATCTTAGATGAATGCTAATATCTAGTTGGTCTACCAGAGAGATTGCACATGCACACTGATGCAATAAATGGGCTAGCATAGAGATTCTCTTGGCTAAAGAGAAATATTCAATGTCTCCTTGTCCTGTTCCCTGTCATCTCATTTTAACATGCAAGTTTGGTGAATTTTCCTTGTTTCCCAAGGAAAATTTTAGAGTGGTCAGGGTTGGGCCACGAACATTCCCTGTGGAAGCTGGAGCCTTTCACTCACACAGAGGGGACTTGGGTTTTGGATGGAAGTCCACAGATAACTCTGCAACTATGTAATCACAAATGCTTCCCTGAAAAAACTTCTGTGCAGTGTACCAGTAAATCCCTGTTGGAGCTGACAGGGACACGAGGTCTCAGTTATTCTGCTCATTGGAAGAATTACAGGATACATTTAGTCTCAGGCTGGTGTGCAGAAAGTAACTTCTCATTGCTGTGAAGCAGTATTCCATGAGGTGCTTTTTCTGCAACAGCTGCGAGCAGTCTCATTAGCTTTTTCAATGGCTGCCCTGACTCCTTGTGGCCAGTAAAGACACTTGTCATACAAAACCGAACTTTTTGGAGGACAGTGCTATTTTTTTAATTCAGTGATGTTCTATGGGTCAATCCTTCTTGTAGTTAGTTAAAATAGGTCATTGCTGATTCATCAGTTTTGTAGAATGCCCCATTTACCTAACTAGAGATCTTTGGAAATTAGGAAGGGACTCACAGATCTTTATTAATGCTAAAATTTAGCTTGCCCTGAATGCATTTACAGTGAGCAGGTAACACTGCTATAAGAGTTCTTTGCTATTAGCCTTACCTCTCCTGTATGGTCTTTACACTTCATGTAGCTACAGTGGCAGCAGGTACAGCAGAATAAGGTGAAGAGCATCTTGAGAGATTTTTGTCTGGATAGCTCTGTGATACAAGGATGCAGTAAAAACCACTTATATTTAGATGAGCTCAAGTCTTCCATTCTTGCATCTTCACTGTATGTTAGTCTTAATCTGTTTCTGTTTGGGTTGTTTAGCTTGACTGAAATTTGGAGGGAGGAAAATACTCCTTTATCTATGTAATGCTGCTGATTGTTTTCCCTTCCTTTCTTGGATTAGTTTGTAATGGTAGGTGGGTTGTTTGTTTTTCTTTTGGCTTCTTGCCTGTATAAAAACAGACTACAAATATCCTGACTGATACAGTTACCCAAAAGCAGCATCAGCAACAGGCACTGCTTATCAGTATTTGAAAATTGTTAATGTAGCTATGGAGAGAGCATCTTCAAGTACTTCCTACAACTGAAAGTTGCCTGTGCTACTTTGAATGTGCTTATGAGATCTTTTGGGAGGAGCTGGGAATAAAAGAGTGCAAAGGAGCTCTTGGCCAGGTTCATTAAATCTTAGGTTTAGCAATGTGGGGACATCAGCCCAGTTTTGTTTCTGCAATAGTGTAGGTGGCTTTTCCTTGTTGTTGACAATTGTAACTAGTCCTGGATATTCAAAAATTGCTGATGGTAATGAGTGGCTTGTGTATATATATAATAGAATTTGCTCTTACTTTAACTTTCCCAGGTGCATATATGTAAACTGATGTTTTTTACATAATGATATGGGACTTTGTCCTCCTTTCTCAGAGAGGCTGAATACAGCAATTCACTAGAATTCAGCCTAAATTTTGTGTTTTCCACTTGCCCTGGATTTTATGGGCATACTTGTAAACTAAATAGCATTTCTTGTACATGCTTTCTGAATGTGAAATTTTAATTCCCACAGGTGAATACTTCTGAACAAACTTTATTGATTCTAATGAGATCCTACTTCATAGGTATACAAATATGAACAATTCTAATGGACGTGGTGCAGTAGAAAATATCCCATTATCAATGAATATTTAAAAATTGCAGCGCAAAATTAATCTGTCACTAGAATCAACTGTCTCATGATTCTTTCTGTAACAAGGTAAAAAGATAGATCCTCTGAAGTATGGTCTGACAGTTCATTCTTGTAGTATGTTAAGAGAGGGTGACAGTGAACTATGATAATATGACAGAACTTCAAAGGAACTTCATTCTAGCTGACCAGGAGCTAACATCTAGGACTCAGACACAGTGTTCAGTCACTTCTGTGTGGGAAAGCACTGGTGCTACTGGATGGCAATATTGCAGCAGTCTGTAGATGCATGCATCTGTAAATGACCTCCAAGAAATTAATAAAATATGGTGCACGAGCCAGATGCCAGTCTGTGTGAATCCTTCTTAGGACAGTTACTCTACAGTAATATTAGAATCATAGAATAGAATCAGAGAATGGTTAAGGTTGGAAGGGACCTTAAAGATCGTACTATCAGATGAGTCTTTATAAAAGCTCAGGAGGAAGGCAGGTTCAGTATTTTCATCCTCTCCTGTAGAGAGGGACTCCGTGGAGTGTTACAACTTCCCCCTTAGCTGCCCAGTGCTGCTCATACTCTGCCACGTGTTCTCAAGCAATAATGCACAGCTGAAATGGGGCAAAAGAAAACCATATGCAGCACTCTGTATAAACACACCGAACTTTATTCATATTCTGACTGAAGGGAAAGGAGAAAAGCTATTTTCCTGTATCCCTGTTTGGTTGAGAGGAGCTTAGTAAACCAACAATGCTTAAATGGGATTGCTGGGAATAACACAAGCAGGGGATTAAGTAGAAATACCTGTGTGCTTTATGCAAGCAGAAATTATTCCTTTACTTTCAAGTCTGTAGTGGAAGTTTCTCTGGTAGGAAAAGTTATGGAAGTTACAAATACACAGTGATTACAGAGTTCACGGTTAAACCTGCTGAAGGACTTAATTTGAAGAGAAAGTATAGAATTGCTTGATATCTTCAATATGTCCTGGATATTAGAGATATCTTCCCAGAATCAGATTAAGGAATTACCTAGTGAGAAATTTGTCACTCTTTTTCTGGCCTCCATCCTGCCAGCTGCCAGATCCCATCAGCATGTTTTTGCTATAGCATTTCACATTGCAGGTGCTGGAGTGCGACACACAGTCCAAAGTGCTGCACACTACTAGCAGTCCCAGCACTGTGCTGAGCAAAGCCAAGCAAAGCAGAATTCACCTTTGAGCTGCTCTGCACTACTAGAGCTGGCAGTGAGTTTGCAGGAAACTCCAGGACTGACGCTTGTTTGTTCAATTAGGGGAACACCACTACATGGTCTGTGTAGCTGTGTTTCTGGATGCTACAGAGTATGGGGGACGGATGAGAACTCAAAGCCTTCATTTTGCTATCTAAAGAAGGTATGTAATAATCAGAAGATGAAAGGCCTGCAAAACATGCAAGTTTGACCCAACATCTTCACTATAAAGATCAAATGTCACAGTCACTTAATTTCAATGGTTTTCTGCAGAGAGCTCAAAGGCACTTAATAGGAATCAGGTGTACAAGAACTTGCTTCTCATTAAATGTATTCAAAATCTTGTGGAGCTTTTTATATGATACTGACCAGTTTGGCCAAGGCAGAAACTCCAAAAGCAAAAACGTCAGAGGAAGGTGGGAGTCACATCTGAGAAAGGTGGAAGAGCACCTGGGATCCACAGCAGCACTGCAAAAGAATTTAGCTGTGTGAGAGTTTGTCGGTTGTGTGTGAAAGTACCTTTGGGTGGCTTGCATTTGTCAGTTTTCTTGGGTTTGAAGGGATTTCTAACTGAGTAGTTTCAGTCAGCACCAACAGATACTGCTGCCACAGGGACAGAAGCTGTTCTCCCCTCCTGCCTGTGGTCTCTTGTTGCCATCCCTCTGCTCTCTCTTCTTTGGCACAGAATTTTCAGCAGCTGCATGGGGGACTGGAGAAGTGATCTGGTAAAAATGTGAGAGTTGCATGTTCAGCTTTCCAAGTTGGTATTTCTCAGGAAACGTGGGAGTTGTGTTTGTGACTGGCACTGAGTAGGCAGACTAGCGTGACACACTAAAATTGAAGGAATCTGCCTGGCTTATTAAAGGGTGTGTGAAGATGGCAAAGAACAAAGGAAATATGTTAAAGCCTGCTCTGAGGAGTAGGGAGTAGAGTGGCAAATGGGATAAGCAATTGGCAGAGGTGTCTGAGTTAAGGGTTAGAAAAACAAGGAAGAAAAAAAAGGAGGGGCATGTACTTAGGGAAGGAGAAGGGATCGTTCCTGCTGGAGCAGGCTTTAATGAAAGGAGAGGCTGGCTTCTGTATTGGGGGGGAGGAGGGGGGGGGGGGGGGGGCAAAGGTGTGTACCAGGAAGGAGGATCCTAAATGCCTGACAGAATTCCAACCAAATTTCAATAAGTGCTCCAGAGTGAGGAAACACAGGCTGCTTTTTTTTTTTTTAACATAAAAACCCCTTGTGCTTTCCATCAGACAGAGTAACAGAGTGAGAAACCTTTGGTCAGGCTGTGTGTCTGTCTGCTCCAGCTTTTTGTAGAAGGGAATTGTAAAGTAAAAAGCAGGCAAGGATGAAACTATGGCTTAATTTTTTGTGGTGGTGTGACAGGTTTTATGGCTGGGCCTAATGTCTTGAAACAGCGAGACAAAAAGGGCCCGATCCTATGACAGGATAACAGACAGTCTCCCTGCCCAAGAATTGCAAGAGCTAAAGAATATGAGACAGTTGCAGCCTGCTCTGATAGACCAGCTTGCAAGTGTTCCTGTTAAGAGTGAGAGTGCCTTGGCAAAGCACAGGGTGTGGAACTCAGCCATGTTCATGACGTAAGGGAATGTCCAGTCTGTAACTTAGGGAAGGAGCATGGTAGATGTGAAGGAGAGGCAGGCAATCCCCATGCAATACATTGAGCCACCCTAGAAGTTAAACTTTTGCAAAAGCTGTTCCTGGGTTTTAAAGACTTGCCAGTCTCTGAATGCAGCTAGAAGCTTGGCTGGGGGTTCTCCTTACTCTCCTGAGTGTCTCCTTATTGTGCACCTGAAGAAAGAAATGGGGTTGTTTTCCTTGGTCTGACACAAATGCTTCCAAATGCCTTTACTCCTGAAAAGTTCTGAATAGCAACACAGAGAGGGAAAACAGTGGTGGGAGAGCTGACAAATGTCCATTTTCTTGGATAGGAAAATAAAACATTAAATCTTTATTTGTGGAAAAAAATACATATTTTGAAAACAAAATCTGGCTGTTTTGGAACAAGTTACATGCAAGACTTGGATCCTCTTTGCTTGTTTCCATGTGCAACCTTGTTGATTTGTTTGTTTGACCATCTCTGTCCAAACTTTCCGCTGGGGATTTTTGTATTCTGCATTGACATGCAAAGAAATTTTGCATCTAAAACTTCAGCTGCTTTTGACAGTTTGAGCTGCTGTTGTGCTTTAGAAGCACAAATAGCACGCAGTATGCAGAGGAGAGATCCAAGTCATGCAATCAGTCCTGTGAAGACTGGTGTGTGCCTGTTTTCAAGCAAGTGGATAGTCCTACTGTAGCATTAGAATGTCTTTGAATATAATAATGAATAGGTGTGTCTTGTGTTCATAGTATTTAAATGTAAATATTATAGAAATACAAATGTTATCAGTTTCAAAAGACATATTTCAGCTGCACTGTCTGTTTCTTTAAGAGTTATCATTCAGGGAGAGACAGTTGAGTGTATGAGAGACCAAAATGTTACTTTACAGATGGATTGGATCCTGTAGGCAGCAGAGAGGGAAGTTTAGAGTAGATGGGGGCATAAACAGACACATCCATTAAGCTAACCTAACTGGTGAAGCATTAAGGGTCACTTATATTATAAATAGAAATGGCAGCAGAAGGTTATTTCTGTGAAGGAACTAAAAGTGAGGACAAGAAGCTTGAATGTGATGTCGAGCAAGTGAGTCAAGGGAGAGTGATGTAAATGGAGGATAGTGTCCAGCACGTGAGACATTGGAGCTGTATTTGTAACAACAGGAAGAAAAACCATGAGACTCAATTATAAAATATTGGCTTGTTGAAACCAACATCATTAAAATTTGGAGTTTCTCACACAGTTAAGTTTGTTCTGTTCTTTCTTTGTTGAACAAACAACTTGTCAGATTTAAATTTAGACTAATTTTACTTTCTATAAGGCTCAAGTACTAGGAGTTCTGCAAATTGATAGCAGTTTTGACAGTTTTTAAAATCTTGAAATGCTTGTTAATTATTTTTGCTGGGCTTTTCTGTGACTCCCTCACCCTGCCCTTCTCTCTCCCTCCCCCCAAAAAAAATCGTTTTGGGAGCACGTGTCCCTTGTTCTGACTGGTAAATAGACAACCCTCACTGTCTGAGGAGGTAAAGTATTCTAAGAAATACACGCTGAAATGAAGTCTAGAAAGCAATAAAGAAATATCATTATACAATAAATATTCCATAATTAGTAAATATGGTAATGTAATAGTAGGGTCTCAATAATAAATTTCCCCAATACACATTGTAGAAATGCATTAAGAATAACATGTTAATTCCAATGATAATACAATGTGAGGGGAGAAGACACCATCAAACAGCTCCATCTACTGTTCCTGTTTGGAGGGTGAAGACCACAGTAAGATGAGGTTTGTTCCAAAAGGAATATCCTGACAAGGTGGTTTTTGATATTCTCTGAGCAGTTTATGAAAACTCTCTTAGCGGTCCTATTGGCTTCTGTAGAAATGTAGACACGTTAAGTCTTTTATTTTTGGTATTTTTGATAAAACCCTGCTTTGATAAAGCCTGAAAAGTTGATTACACCTTCTTGTTTGCAAAATTCAGAAATTTGGTCATGAGAAAAGACCAACACTTCCTTTAAGATAAATATATTTGCGTTAATATAGACTTATTTGCATATTTTTGACGCTTTCCCAAATTAATACGTTTGTTATTACATACAATAAAACATTAACACATACAATAAAATTATACATCAGTGCATATAATAACTAATATGTACAATAAAACTTTAATATGGTCATCACATGACAGTTTACATTCCCTGAAAAATTTCCTTTGGTGTTTATAGACTATAATTTTAGTAATATCCAGCCTATGAAATAATTGTAAATACATGAAAGTAAATAAAAAGTAATTAATAAGAGGTCTGAGGGACAAGAGGTTCCTTCAGCCTCCAGTAATGGCAGCTCATGCACCCTTAGATGGTACAGAAATAACAACAGGATATTAAAATGGCACATAAGAAATAGAAACACTGTCCACAAGGGCAGGGAGGAAAAAAACAGTTGTGTATTCGGTTGTTTATAAATGCTTGCAGTGAATAAAGTATAAAGGCATGCAAAGAAATGATAGCAACTTAGAAGGAAGGTTCCCAGCACTGTCAGCTTGGAAAGAAAAGTCATGGGCCCTGACCTTCTCTCTCTTGGATGAGGGATGTCAGCTAACTTCAGCAGGAGTGGTGTGCTGGAGTGAGTGCAGGATTAGGACCACTGGATACCTGTGCATACTGCGTGTGTGCTGAACTTAACTCTAGTTGCTCAGAAACTGGCTGAAGCTTAGAGCCAAGTCGGAATTGAAGATGGGACTTTTTGAGAATGCGGAGGTGTTTGGCAGAGGCGTTTTACGGCAGGTCTGGAGGCAATGTGTAAGCAGGCACTTCAGCAGCTCAGCCATGCGTGCACAAAAGCTGCGCTGCTGCAGCTGTTACAGTGCTCACGCTGAGGAGGTGAGGGCTGCTGAAGGGCAAGGTGTTGCCATTGGCACCGTGTCCTGCTTAGGCCAGAATAGTGGGGAAGCTGCTTGCAGCGAAGGCAAAGCTTGTTCATATTTGTCTGCAAAAGTCTAGGTACATATACCCTCAGTCTGGCTTATTAGAGAGGAAGATACTTGCTGGGAAGTGCAAAACTGGGTCAAAACTCTTCCAAACTGGTTAGATGCTGGGATCTGGTTTTGGTTAATTTCCTTTTCCAATAGCACATTTATTCCAGATACTTATTTTACGTCTGAGATGATAGAAATTTTGTTTTTGAAGACTGCACAAATGCATTTAATTGCTTTAAGGTGTGTTTACCACTACTGTGTAGGAATTTTCATGGCAGACTCATAACTTTTGAATAATTCTGCAGCACATAACAATACCTTAATGAAATTACACTGTTTTTATAAGGCACATATGGTATGTTTAAAGAGCTCTGTTATCATAATCATGGTCTTAGGCTGTGCTGGGTTCTCCTACAGCTTAATGATAGATGAAACATTACCACAAGCATTGGACTGCCACAGAGGAATGCAGAGAAATATTAATCTGTACCTTCTCCATCTGTAGCCTGTTGCTGTGATTATTAAGATCACTATTTGTTTCTAAACAAACACCTTCGATTAGGGAAATCCATCGATGATGATTAGTGTTACTTGTTTTCAATGCTGCTACTGTGAAATTCAAAGCAGAGAGAGTAGCTTAAAGAAAAGCCTTGGTGGCTATCATACTGAACATGAGTATATTAAAGCAATAATTTCTGATAGTAACAACTTTCTGATTCAGTAGTGGCAAAGTACTCAAAAATAAATTTATTCCAGACCATATGGATTAAATTCATTGAAATGTTTTAACTATTTTTTTCAACCGTATGTTAGGGAGAAAATATAATTGCTTTAATCAATTTAAATTTTAAGCTCCTATTAATTTAACTGGAAAGGAAATTAAGTGTTGAGTTTTGGCTAAATTTTATACTTTGCTTGCCCCACAAAAAAATTTTGCTGAGCGTGAGGATTTGGAGAGTTCATTTCAGTGTAAAGATGCAACACTTTTAAGTTTAAATTATCTTAATTTCTTTTATTTATCTGTAAAGCTAGTATTTTCACAGTTCTAATTATGAGCTCTGTCACAGGACCAGATTCTCTGCTTTGCTTCTCAAGAAGGGTGCATAGCTTCATTAAGAGTACTGTGTCTCTATGAACAATCTGGCCTTGAAACTTGAGGTTCACACATCACTTCCAGTAATGTGCTACTGGAGCAATTATGGAATCTCTTAAGTGTTTGAGGTGAGAAGAGCAGTAAATAAGTACTTAGCATGTATTTTTAAGAGCAGGTGGCTTAATCTTCCACTAAATAAAGCAATAATTTCAGCATATTCTGGTAATTAAAGATAATAGTTATTCAGGTAATATTAGCTTTTTCAGGTGTGGCATCTTGTTCTAGGTGTTGTAACCTGTACTTTACTCCCTCAGTGTATTCAGGTTTACTTTGTAATTGCTTTGCTGAAAACCAGATTATATATTATTTAGCTGTCAGCTGTCCTGGAAAAGTGCCAAATAACTCTTAAACAACCAAATGTTACCCAATAAGCAGCAGTGAGGACAACTCATGCATGAAGCAAGGATCCAACTTGTTTTCTCTTTAGATGGTTAATATTGGGCAGAAGTTCTGAATTGTTTATTTTTCTCTCTGCCACATAATCCAATTTATCTGATGGGCTTGAAAAAGTTTAACTTTTAAATTAAACAGTAGACAGAAGTATCTTAGCCATGTAAAAAAGACCCTAAAATTATTTTGATTCAAGGAAAAGGCTCCAAACAGTCCTCAGTTCAGCAAGGTGTTTCTAGATGAAGTGTTCCTGTTCAGTGTAAGTCATTACACTTTCATAAAATTGATTGGAAACAGCTAATGGTCAGTGTTTTTCAGAGCCAGAACAAGAATCCCTATTGAAGCTTCCCTTGGAGCAAAGCAGGGGAGCTGTCTAACCTCATTTTAACAAACAACTGGGTTATCTTATATTTTGTACTTAGTCAGCAAGGACAAACATTTTACAGGAGATACTGGCCAATAGCAAAACTGCACATGTGCTCAGACTTAGAAGAAAGTTCTAAACCTAAGTTTTGGGTTGCATCCATTTAAATTTGGCTTAGCAGGAAAGCTGGGCATATTTAAGTGTTAATGTGTTTCCCTGAGTAGAGAATCATGCAGGATTTACAGCATCTCTGTGTATATCAGTTCGTTGGGGTAGGGAAATTCTATCAATGCTGTGATACAGCCAGGCAGTGGAGGCAAGACTCTTTAAACCACAAAGGAAGTAGGTGGCAAGGTGAAGACTAGGAGTAGGTGTCCAGTCTTGAAACCTAACCCCAAGGTTTCTAAAGACCTTTGAGCGTCAGGGGCCTTGGTTATATACTTACATCAAAGGCTGTCATGGTGTCTTTTTCTAAAGAATGAGACTATTTTGGGTCAAACAATTGAACATCTAAATTATCAGGCTGCCTCATTTCTGGCTCTCTTGAAATTTTCTTCAGTGGAAAGAAGTCAGGCAGAAAGGTGGCCATGGCAGGATGGCTGTTTGGTCAAGCAGGTCGTTGGGGCCTGTTATGCAGTTCACATTGCAAGAGTGTGTGGTCAGAGGGCAGAAAGCAGGAGTGGAAAATATCTGAAGAGTGTTCTTCCCACCCTTCCCTCCTGCTCTGCTCTGCTCTGCCTGAAGCAACTTGTTTGATTCCATATATATTATTTTCCCTGTCGGAAAATGACTCCCACTCAAATAGGATTAGGGAGCTTGGCAAAGGGAGGGTGAATTTAATTATAGGACAAACCAACATTCCCTCCCCCAGGAGTCCTGGCTTCAGTTGTCACTTTTGATGCTTACTGTCTACAAATGGTATTTGGCTGGCCTGTGTTCTTTTTCATCTGTTAAGATGACATCTTTTTTACTCCTGTATTGTTGCCCTGGTGTACAGATTTCAGATATCGATGGAATAAAATAAGCAATCTGCAGAACACAGGGACTGATGCTTTTAACTGCGCTGAGATTATGGCATTAGGTTGAGATTCCATCTAAGTTTAGACACTTTGAGGCATGTAAAGAATGAGTAAAGTCTCTCCAGGCTTTTCCTAGTTGATGGATCAAGACAGGGTCTCCATTCAGGCATAAGGAAGACTGAATAATTTTTTGCACATACATAATTTTCTCGTCTGCTGAAAGAACATAAAGTGACAAAGGACCTAAAGACTACTGAAATGAATCTGAATGTTACAGATAAAATTTAACCTTGTGGCTCTGAACTTGTAACAGTTATTACATGTCCTTAACTTTGTGCACACAGAAGTAAACAAAGGGTTTGTAATATAATAATTCTGTGACAATATTTATAATCTTGTATCATGTAATGGAGGAAAAGCAACACAAGATATAGGGTACAGTTGTAGCTGATAGCATTCTGTAGTGCTAGATGGTGCAGTGTTCAAGATGTCTTTATTTCTGTAGCTGATCTTTCCAACATCGAGCCACACCAGGTGGATTCAGTGCTGACTCTGCCTGGGCATCTGACACTGCCGTTACACTGAGCAGGCAGGATCTGAGCAGCCACAGTGCAAGTGATGCATGAGGTACTCACAATTCCCAGTGCCTGCCTTGCCTCAGTGTTGCTGGGAATTTGAGGATTGTTTATGCCATAGACTTAAAAGCTCTTAAAAGGTGAGGTGCTTTGAAGCTCTTTTCCAGTGAACAGATAGGAGATACTGGTACAGTATCCTGCAGCTCTAGGAGACCTGCAGGAAGGTATTGAAGGACTCTCATCAGACTTTGCATTCTGGCAGAAAAAATAAAGGGGTTAAAAAAACCCCAAATGTAAGAATAGTAGTCTTCTTTGCCTTCAGGTAGCCTAGGTTGAAAACCCCATTATCTTGGCATTTTTTGTCCAGAAATAGAGGGGAGCTGTAGAAAACACCTTTCATGCTGGCTCTGAAAAGCAGCTATCTTCATTAAGTAGATACTGGCTTGCCAGATTTCAGTTTCATAGGTCTTGTCTTATTGTTACCAGCCTTCAGTTAATGTTTTCGTGCTGTTTGTCTACAAATCAAAGTTACCAGATATCTACATGTATTACAAAGCAATAAAAGCAACACCAAATTAGGAAAAAGGGAACATGGGCAATGAAAGATATATAAAAGGATGAAAGGAAGTAAAAAAAAGTCACACTGGGAACTGAAATATCGCTTGCACGGTAATTCCATTTTGGTATACCAGGGTAGAGGCAATGAAGGACCAGGATCTTATCCTTCAGTTATAATCTGATCTGTAATATTTTGGGTGCAAAACCCACCTGTCTAAGAAAGATCAATCCCTATGCTGATTGTAGAATTGCACTGACAGTGGAATTGAAGAAGGGCAGCCTATACCTTATAGTGCTCTATTGAAAAGGGATTGGAGAGGATTTAGCTCTGGAGAAGAGCTTTAAGACTGAGAGGCCCACTACAAGGTTCTTCCATGTTCTTCTGTGTTTCTATGGACTGCTCTGGAGCCTGTTTAAACTAACGAAAGATTCCTCATTAATTCAGTGGAATTTAGTAAAGTTGTTGTTAACAGCTGGCTCAGAAGTCGTATTTCTGTCCACTGGTTTCATTCTGAATGAAAGCAAAATAAACGTTTACCAAAAGAAATCGTCAGGCTTTCTTTGTTTTGACATTGCCAGAGTATTTGATAAGGTTGCTATGGTTATTTTCTTATAACATAAATGTAAAATTGACCTGGTTCAATCTTTAATTATGAAAAGACTTTTCTTGTAGGATATTTTAACCTAATCAAATCTACATTTTTCATTGGGGAAACCATTGTGTGCAGTCTTATTTGACCAGCAGTGGCTGAGATATATTAAAAGCCATTGTAATTTAAGAAAATAGACTTTGGAAAATGCAGATTAGTGATGTTCTTGTTCAGTTTCTGCCATCCAGCACGAGAAGTGCTGAGCAGGAAGAGAAGGAAAATCACAAAAGTAACTTTGTGGGTTCTTTCATTTACATTTAAAAAACCAAACCAAACAACAGAAAAACCCCAACATCCCCCTCCCCCAAGAAAAAAAAAAAGAAAAACAAACCCACCCCACAACTCTTTTAAAAACAAGCAACTATTTTCTGCTATCTGAATGTACCACAAGAGGACTTAGAGTAATTTCTTATCAACTTTGTTGGGTGCTTTGTGTTTTACAATTGCAGAATTAATTTAAACTTTTTCTTTTAATTTGAAACTTGACTAATGTGAGAATGTTTAACATCCCTGTTTCAATGAGTGAATAATCGAGCCAAAACTTATTTTATTAAACCTTTTATTTTATTACTTTTTTCTTTGTGCCCCATTTTTATCTTCTGTTTCCATATTTCAAGCCAAATAGCCACAGTTTTTCCTACTTAGTCTAGTAAATGTTTCCTCAAATACAGTAATTACTGTAGAACTAAAATTATGCAAATTAGACATTTTCTTCCTTCTACGGTTTCTTTGTATGGCAGAAGAGTAGAAATGTGGATGACTTGAGTTTCATTAGTTTTGCTACCAGAAAGATACTAGGAACTCTGAAGTGAAGAATGCTGCTCATTGAGACATGCACTATATCTTCTTACTTCTAGGTCTTTCAGGCAAGAAAAGGATGAGTGTTAAATATTATAAATATTATTGGCTGAATAATCTAAAAATAAACAAAGTCTTGTGAGCAGGGTTATCAACTATTGTCTAGAATGCTTTGGTCCTGGTCTTGGCTTTCCACAGACTTCATCCACCAGTAAATCTTCCAGTGTTTGTGTTTCCTGTCTTTTACTTATGAACCTCCAATACTTTTTTTGCCTCATCATTTCTTTAGCATCTTCATATGCAGTTGTGCTGTGCTTAAGATGTAGTGAGTGGTTCCTCCTTCAGCTGGCTGTGAGTAGGGACCTTGCTGGGATCGCTTCTGCCTCCACCCTTTCCATCTGATGCTCCTTTGGAGTTAGGTGGATGTAGCAGGAATAGTATTCTGGAGTAGAATGATCACAAAATATAGAGATTACTTGTATTCATTAAAAAAAAATAAGTTTCTTAATACATTAAAAATGAGCTGTTACTGGCAGAGAAGGCAGTTTGGTGCAGTTTATGATGACCCTGTATGGTTTGTTAGCTACCTTGGCAAATGGGCAAAATCTGACCCTGCCGTATGATTGAGCTGCTCGTGATGTGATGATGAACGTGCTAATGATTTTTTCTTTTTTTCAGTACACATATGGGGAAAGAGCCTTACTTAAATACAAATGCTTGTAAATTAACCTGAAATGTGTGTCATGAAAAGCTTGTGGAGTAGGACTAGCTAGCTAGTGATGACTTTATATCAACAAACCATTTAAGTATTCATATTACAGCTGTACCTGGGGCCCCCTGAGGCTCCTGTGCTAGGCAACATACAGGCACTCAGCACAAATATGCTGCCCTGTACTGAACATTTCAATTCAGAACAAGAGCACAAATAGAAATAATGATGTAATGTAAGGGCAGACATCTGAGGAATTACTCTGGCTGTCTAAACCCAAAGAGAGAAATAGGCCTAATAATTCTGTATCTGATAACCCCCTTTGAACTGGAGTGATAGAGACCTGTGATTTTGCTATTGAAAATCTTTGCTTCTATCTTTGCTGCTGCCCAAATGTAGGTCATCTGATCGTCATAGTGATTAATTGTGTACAATGATCATGATTTGAAGGTCAGTGTTCTTATCAACACTGTGACTGTAAGTG
Organism: Hemiprocne comata; assembly: GCA_020745705.1. Lineage (NCBI taxonomy): Eukaryota > Metazoa > Chordata > Aves > Apodiformes > Apodidae > Hemiprocne > Hemiprocne comata. Next base: position 8,520,362 of record CM036594.1, on the reverse strand, counting down.
CTAAAGTGGGAAGCATTGTAGAAAGTACTGCTTTAAATACACGTGTGCAGCTATAATGCACATTTATACATCTTATTTCAGTGAGCTCTCACACCAGATATCTAATATATCATCACCTGCAGATAGAATATCTCTGTATTATGACAACTAAGGGACATGCCTTTCCCTTCTTTGCCTTTTAAAGTTGTATCTTGAACAGAAGGCTATTTATTGAAGCTGTTCCAAATGCAGTGAAGCTGTCAGTAGACTTTTAGCAGTGGAACTGGTGGCGTTTCACTCAAGTGATTTGGGCTCTAGCAGCCAAGCTCACAACCATGCTGCATTGCTTAGGAGACAGGTTTTATGTGTCACTTGCAGTTACGAGCAGCACTAATAGGTATCCTTTTCTGCCACCTCTGCAGAAGTATGATACAGGAATCTCCCCCAGTCTTACAAAGGGCCTTGACAGATGTGCCCAAGCACTGGTGGGGGGTGTGGAAGAAACCTTACATGTCTCCCATTCCTGACGAATAGATGACCTGCAGGTAGGAAGTGAATTTCAGATGCCAGCACTGCTATTTCAGTGCATAGCCTAAGCACTCCAAAGGCCTAATCCATGTGGGATTACTGCACAGTATTGAAAAGACCTATGACTGAAGACAGACTCAAGTATAACTCCCAGTGTTGATGTAAACCCACAAATTTATTTAACCCTTTTAAACTGAGGTTGCAGACTGTAAACAGACATCAGCATTTCCTTACTAATTTCAAGTTCCCTTTGGAGTCATGTCTGTTTTTAGTTTGAAGCGCTGCAGTAATACAAATAACTGAGATGAGAAGATAAAGTCTGCAGTAAAAATGTTTGACTCTGAAGGCTGGGTGCAAACTATTAACAGCTGGTATCTATAAGAAATGCTGTGATTATGCTATCTAACAGATTTACAGTTCAATCCAGTCTGATCAGACATGTGAATGACACTTCTGTGTGGAGTGCACTGAAGTCTCAGAACTGGGGTCAGTTTTTTCTTGCCTCCAGAAAGCAGAGGGAAAAGCTCTGTGCAGTTCTTCATATGCTGGAGAAAGGCTGCTCTCTAGTGTTCAGTGATGGGGTAATTCTGGGAAATGCTTGAGTCAGGTTTTCTGCTTATTGCAGCAGTCATCGGTCTTGAATTTGACGTAGGCTTCTTTAACTTGCAAAGGTGGTAACAATTTGGTGGAGAGCATTTCAGAGTATATATCAATTGAGACTCTGAGACATTTTGCTCTTTCTACTCGCTGAAAGAGATTAAAACCGGAAAATCTCTCCTTTTAAAAGACTAGAGCTTGCAAGACTACAGCTTGGTTCAAGTGAAGCAAGTGATTGGTGAGGAGCTAGTATATTCCTTTGCTCCTGGCCTCACAGAGACTGGAGGAATCACTTTCTGATCATTTCAGTTTTTGCCCTTTATGCTCCGATAGCATAAAGATATATGTAATTAAAAAATGTGTGTGCATTTGAGAGAAGAATCCACAGGGAAGAGCTGCTTCCTGCTGCTTTCCTCCCTGATTAGAGTGAAGATGGGTACTCCTGGGAGTCAGCCAGGTGCAAAATCCCAGTCCACACAGCTATTTAGGGAGGGAATTCCTGCGGCTGACTGACAGCTGGAAAAGCAGAAGGCAGTAGAGGTTGCTAAGGCTGGCCCTCTTACTGGAGGGAGCCTGAGGAGTTTGGACTTGTTGGGCAAGTGATATGCAGAACCAGAGCTCTGGGAGAGCACGTCTGAGCAGCTGCAGGGAGTATAGAGTATCTTTACCCAAACAGCACAAAAATTCTGCTGAAATGAGTTAGCTAATAGTTTCCCTCTGTCCTGGTTTCCCACACACAGTCAGCTTTTTATTTGAGTTTGCATGGCCTGGCTGAAGTTGGCACCACTCATCAGCAAGGCTGACTCCTATTCTTTCTTCTCTTGTAGAAAATAAGTTTCCAGTTTGCTTGCCTTCAGGAGGTGGAGGGTGAATCTGATTCTCTTCCAGCAGCTCAGGTCAGCTCAGACAGAGAAAATGGAGGACCCCGTGACCCTACTGCTACTGCATGTGGTAGGTGGCAAAGCTACTGTCATTGCTGGCTTTGGAGGTAGTGTGGGCAGCAAATGTGTTTTCATAAACAATTTCGACAATCCTCTAGAATCAGGGGAGCTAATGAGCAAAGCTATTTGCCATATCAGAGGGAGCAAAGGCCTGGTTTATCCTAAGTAGGATATGTGATAATTTTCTTCCTCATTACAAGGATGAGCGAGTATGTGGAATTAGTGGATGGTGACATTAGAATTAGCAGTTCTGTGTCTCAGTGAGTGGTGGGAAAGTGCCAGGAGGAAAATGTTTACTTTTACTGTAATTAGAAAAGCAATCCGTAGAAAATCTGAAGGTATCTGGCTTCGGATTAGTTCCAGACTCTCTTGCTGCCTCTTGAAACCATTATCTTTCCATGGAATAGAATGCAAGGACCACACTTGATTCACCACGTGTCAGAAGTGTGGAAAAGCAAAAACAATGCAACATGGAAGGTGTGTATCAGGAATATCTTGGCTTAGAGTCAATGTAATCTAGTAACCTTCTGCAGCCCATGGGAAAAAGTATGGGCAGAAGGGGAGAAGCAAGGCATACCACAGAGTGAAGATGGACTGCAGGGAATTCTGTTTCGTTAGGCAAACTATAACCACATCTGCTGAATGTTGACTGGTCTGATTTTGTTATGCTAGTGTGAAAAGGTAAATTTTCTCCATAAGAATTCATGAAATATCTTCTGGAAGGATGTTCTAGGCAAACTTAGATGTCAGAGTTTGGCTGTTTGCTGGGGAGCAGAGATGAATGTGCAGCACCATGCCAGGGCAGAACACAGGTGCTGCTTTGTGAGGGATGCTTTCTCTGAATTTTGCTCTCTACAGTGTACAGAAGGCTTCTTAAGAACTGCAGACTCTGGTGACACACCTGAGTGTGGTGAATTGTAAAAGGAATCTTAACATTCCTTAGAAAGGGGACATTTCACCTAACTAAATAAATAGTCACAGTAGTGATGTGTTTGTTACCCTGTTTTCCCTTTGCTTAAGCAAAATATGTTCACCGCTTAACCGGTAGGGTAAATCTTGGTTTATGCTGAGATCTAACCAAAACCCTCTGCAGATGTTGGTCTTGATGAATGGACTTCAGATCATACCTTAGTGTCAGTAAAATTCATGCTCTGAATGAAATGCCTTACAGAGTCAAAACCCCATTGAAGTCTAATCCAGCTCTTAATTTTAAGGCTCATACAGAATTTGAGCACTGTACAAGACTTGCATTTACTCTGTGAATAAATCATGTATAATATCTTTGCCTGGTCTTACTAAAGGCTGTCTTTCCACCTCTGTTGCTAAACAGGAAACAATTGGTCAATGACTAGGTTTAGTGTTAACTACTGAATGAATATTTATAAAGTCCCTTAGTTGCCTGTGGTTCTAAAAATAATGATTTTGATTACATGGGCTATCAGAATCCATAGTTTTAGATATTTTCAAGTAAATATTTTTCTGGTTTAAAAGGTAAATTTATTTATGGTGACAGTGGAGACATGGTTTAATTTGCTGCTCAGTAAGATATTAAAAAGTAATATAGTTTCAAGGAATACCTACAGCAACAAAATTCCAGGTGAAAGGGCATAGTATTGGTATTTTGTCTTGCTTAAGCATGTGCATTTTGACCATCTTACATATGTTAAATACCAGCACACATTACAATGATTAATAACCCTGTGTTAATGAGATGGGAAACAAACTGTAGATGCGTTTTGGTTTTAGAAGTAATTGGTGCAAAAAAATAAATAAATCCTCCAGTGACTCAAATACTTACTGCAATTTGGAACACATGTATCTGGATAATGTGTTATTGGCACATTAATATTAGAGCCAAGCTTATTATTTTAGGCAAATTTTTGGCTCAATGTCAATTAGTAATTAAAGGCTAATTAATGTTTATGACTTGGGGTATTTTTCTATACTGGTGACTTATTTTTTTTTTACCTGTATCATTATGGAGAGGTCTTCTTCCTTCCTACTTTTCCAATTAAAATATGGATCACTTTAAATTGAATTAGAATTCGTATAATTTTTGAGAAGCAAAACCAATATGCACATTTTTAAGTCAGAAAAGATGTGAGCCTTGATGCAGCAAAGAGCTGCTTAAATACTTTTTTTGCCGGATCAGGGATTTTGGCTTAACATCAAGAATCTTAATATGTTTCTGCACTACTTCTACAGCCTGCATAATTGGGAAGGAAATTCATGAGTGAGCTCTGTGAACTAGCAGTGTTGTGGAACAGGCAATTTTATACTACTTTCCCAGTTGGATTGATGGTTTCACATTTTTATTTCAATAATCAAATTAAACAGACAAAAGCAAAAATGCCACTAAGGGGTGCAGTACAAAAGCATGACCTTGCTATGACAATTCTTAATACAACAAAAGCCCCTGCTGCATTATTATTACTAAACTATTGGCTAGCAGGTACAGTTGTGTACTTCTTGCTGGAAAGCTGTGTTGGCCAAAATCAGTGTTTTCTCAAGGTGTTTTTTGGAAACATTTCTTTTAAGAGTAAAAAGGAGTATGTGTCTTGGGTTGTTTTCAGAAAGGTGGTGATAGTTTATTAGTTATTCTATTTCTAAGTTAATCTGATCTAATTCAAAAGGTTCTGTTGACTGTATCCACAATCATGTTTTTGCCTTGTAGACATTGTCTTATGGAAATTGTAGCTTTTGAGAGCATGAAACGAAGTGGAAATGGATGGCAAGAAATGCACTGATTTCTCCAACTTTATTGAGATTAATATGACAGAGTGCACTGGGAAAGAGAGTTTGCTTTGGGAAGAAAATGGTCTATTTATGGGACTTAAAGTTCAGGAGTCATGATTCAGTATTAGGTTAAATCAGTTCATCAAAATGTCAATGAAATACATGAATGTAACAAATGTCAATCACTTGTTTTTCATAGAAAATATCAGAGCTCAAGACTCTGCTTCAAAACCAAGATATTCACCTTTTCTTGGCCTGCAGCACTGTGCAATACTTAGAGAAAACTGACATTTTTGGTCTTCTATTTCAGGAAAGCAACAAGATAGCAAAGTCTTGAGCATTTTCATAGAGCTGGGAATTCCAATTAATGTGTGAATTTGGTAGCATGATAGAGTTGTCCACATATATACTTACACATATATGTAAGAGATTGCAGTGCAGTACAGGATAAACCATGACTCCTGTTCAGTAGCTGCATAGGAAAGTTTGCTGGAGTTGCACAAAATCACAGTGAAGAGCCAGGTGTCATCAGTGGAGTTATTCCACCATGAATTGTTCACGTGTCTGAAATTCCTTAATGTTGTACAAAATACATTTGCATTGGTGTCACTTTTGTGATTTTTGTCTTTCTTGTACCAGTGAACACACCAGGTAAAAACTGTTTGAAGCATCAAACCCTTAGTATGTCTACTACTAGGTTGCCCAGGGGTTTGGGCAATGCTAGTCCCAGTACTGATGTTGTTGTGAGTCCTTTTCTTCACAGTCATCGCTGAGCCAGAAAGAGCAAGGCAAAGTACCATGTCTTTAGCGTAGGGTTAGAGCAGGTTCCAACCCAGGTAGGGCAGGTGAGAACTGTGGCCCAAGGACTGTCCAGTCACATCAGTTAAGTGTGGTTTTGTGTAATATACATAAACATCCTTTGAGCAGACAGTTCTCTACCTATCCCCCATTTCAGTGCAGAGCACTAGGTGATACTCATGGACACTTGGATTCTCTTACTACTGTTTTCTCTATGCCCAAATCCCATGTGTTAGGACAGCACTGTACAATAAAGTTAGGGGATATGAATGGGGATTCTTACTCTTATTTTTTTTTTGCCCCCTACCAACAACTTCATAGAATGGTTTCAGCTGGAAGGGACCTTAAAGATCATCTAGTTCCAACCCCCCTGCAGGGGCAGGGACACCTCCCACTAGATCAGGTTCCTCAGAGCCCCATCCAACCTGGCCTTGAACACTTCCAGGGATGGGGCTTCCACAATTTCCCTGGGAAACCTGTTCCAGTGCCTCACCACCCTCACACTAAAGAATTTCCTCCTAATGCCTAAACTAAATCTCCCCTCTTCCAGCTTTGATCCATTACCTCTCACTACAAGCCCTTGTCCAAAGTCCATCCCCAGCTTTCCTGTAGCCCCTTCAGGTACCGGAAGGTTCCTATGATGTCTCCCCAGAGCCTTCTCTTCTCCAGGCTGAACAGTCCCAACTCTCTTGGCCTGTCTTCATAGGAGAGGCCCTCCAGCCCTTGGATCATCATGGCCCTTCTCTGGACTTTCTTCATGAGCTCCATGTCCTTCTTATGTTGACCTCCCTTGACCTGCTGGCCATGCTTCTTTTGATGCACCCCAGGACACAGTTGTCTTTCTGGGCTGCAAGTGCACATTGCCAGCTCATGTTGAGCTTCTTGTCCACCATCACCCCCAAGTCCTTTTCCCCCTGACTGTTTTCTATCCAACTTGCTGCATTTAGCCTCTCTGCCTTCATCCCTCTATTGATGAAGTGGATTTTAACACTTCTTCTAAATAAGATATACTTATTTAATGTTTGCTATGTGCTTTGAACTCTTCAAGAAAGGGTGCAAGAAGAACTTGAAATGAGACAAATCCAGTTTTAAAAGCACCAAACATTGCCTGTGAACTACACATTTTGAAAGCTGATGCTGGATGCCTCCTGCTGCTGCCTACAGGGAGTGCACTTCACTAAGATCTATGGTTGTTTATTGAATTATAAAACAAATTTGTAGTACAAAACTGCACTGGCACATATAGCAGGTGCCTCCTGCTGTGTTTCAGATTGCCAGCCTGAGCAAACTGGCACATGCAGGACATGTTTGAACAGTCATGAAAGAAGGGAAACTTTCAAAAGGCTTGTCTGACTTGTCACCAATTTCTGTCTATAAAGATGCCTGTATTGCAAAAACACTTGTAGTATCTGAGCAAAATTGGGGAAGAGGTGATACTTGCTGGCTGGCTTTGGGAGCCTTTGATAGCTGTTTTAGGAAGGTACATCCACTCGCTGAGCTCACAATAGAGGCCTCGGTGTTCTTCTCATTTTTAAGCCCTTACTCGAAAAGCTGCATCTGAAGGCCACTGTGATCCCATCAGTCTGAGCCCCAAATGTCTGGCTGTGGACAGCAGAGCCTTGAGGAAAACTGCCAGAATGTAATTTGTCTGTTGCTCCTTGGGAGAAGGAGACCCCAGGTGAAGATTCTGTGAAAGCATCAAACCACACTGCACTGAGGACATTTAGTCCAGGGGCCTGGGTAAATCTAATTGGAAGTAAATCTAAAATACATCTAGTGGAGGTGTCAGGAGGCTGAGCACCAACTACTTTTACCTACTGATCCATTACTGTTGTGCCAAAGTACTTGCTGATGATGGAACTTGCCTAATGCTACTTACTGGACCAAATCTAGGACAGTTTGGGAAGGGTGGTGGATGAGAAAATACATGTAGCATGCTCCATGAATGTTTTGTGAAAGGTAGTGAGGAAAGTATCTAAAAAGCTGTTTTTTATTCAGCCTTTTCTCCTCCATGAAGTCAGTTTTTCAGTAAACAAGCTGCTGAGACAATCACCTCTATTATTTATAGGGTGGTGGATTTTCCAACGTGTGCTCTCACCAACAACGAGAGATATACAAATCGACTGTATTCTGGTGTGGCTGCTTTTCCTCTGTAAACTTCAAAGATAAAATGCCATTTTAAAAGCAGGTTAACAAAGTAGGTCAGTATTTGTTCCACGATGAGCATGTGTGGTCTTTAAGACTGCTGAAGAAATTCTTCTTTTTGAAAGTCTACATTTTACAGCATAGAAGAGTTTGGCAATGCTGGTTTAGCACGGTTCCTTTTTAAAAGCTGCATGCATACTTCAGTGCTAAGGGGATTAGACTTGAGCGCACTTTAATGAACACCTGTGAAGAGAGTGAACCTGTTTAAAAGAATAGACATGCTGTGCTTCAAAGTAATCCATAGAGAGAATCGTGGAGAGCCATTTTAAAAGAATACTGCGCATTTTAACTAACTAATCCAGTTTAAAGAATAAATTTTCAATGTACAGAAAGGTGAAATACAAGAGAAAGCAGAAGAGAAGGGTTGTGTTATACGGCTACATCTTTCTCTGCTACATTTTTTGTTCTTAATCTGAATAAAGGCAAGAACACTTTGAACCACCTGCCTGAAACACATTCAGGGTGCAACTTCAGTGGGGTTTCTCTGTGGCAATGGGATTATGCATTTAATGGGTGTCAGTTTTACCTTCTCTGTGCTTTTTAGCTAATAGTTGTTCTGATCCCTTAGGAAATGAGGAACTTTTGAGTGAGGATGTAATGATTGCATTCAGTAAGGGAGAAGTAATAGAATTTTTGCTGACTGATTATTTTATCACCATTAATACTTCCTTATGATGGTAATGAAAACCTTGAAATATTCAGCTGATGAAATGTTTTATGATGAAGACTGAGCTGGTCTTCTGCAGGACTGATTTTGTAGATTGATAATGACTTCAGAAGGCTGGCACAGATGGCAACAGTGGTAAAATACTCAGTGAATAGCACACAAATAGTGAAGTGAGGGTCTCTAAGGGTCTTCCTATAGTACTATCTTGTGCTGAATGTCTTTTGTATGAGAAACAAATAGAACCTCATCTGTCTAGGCAATGCTGCTGGAAAGATCTATCTCCTATGGTAGGAAGACCAGTAATAAAAGTCTATTTTCAAGGTTTTTATTTTTAATTAGATGTTCTGTAACAGCACTGCACTTCACCCAGTAATTGATTCCTTCTGCTGTTGCTGGTGTACCAGAACTTTTCCTGGAGTGGAACCTGTTTACGGATGTTTTGATTAAAATAGTTACATCATCTTGGCTTCCCCAAATAACTATTTCCATGGGAGGTGTTATGTCTCTTCAAGCATAACAGATGTACACAGAGTTCAAATGAAAAAAAAGGATGAGAAAATGAAATTTTGTCCTCTGTAACCCTTATTGTCTGAGCCTTCTGAAGCACTTGGGAAACTTTAGGCCCTTCTTGTAGATGGTATTTCTCTCTCTGTTTCAAATACAGGGATGGGGGAATGTGGGGCGAAGGAACTGAGACCTAAATAAGTGAGCTGGACTGAAGTTGAAGGTTGACCCTCCACTTCTGTCAATGCACGGAGGACTGGAGCTCTCTCCTGTATTTGAGTGCACAGTAGAAGAGGGAACATATGCAAGGGAAGCCAGTGTCAGAGCTACATCTGATTCTCAGGGTAGGCCCCTCTAATTCAGCTTAACCTGCATCCCTTGGCAAAATCTTCCCTAGTGTCCTGGTTTCCCTGGGGCAGGATCTCAGGCTGGCCATGGAGGACAGGCCATCAGCAGTCCAAAGTCAGCTGGAAGCTCCAGTCAGGGCAGCTGCCCCAGCTGGTGACAGGGGTGTCCCACACCTCTCATTTCAAGCTCCTTGAAAAGGGGGAGCTGTGCTGAGGGGGGAGTTCCCTTTCATGGGGCTCTTCCTTCTTGGTCTGCAGCTCCCTCTGCTCCATCCCCAGGACTAGGCTGACTATAAGCGTATATATTTGTATTAGTTGTGTTACCTCATTAAATCTGTTTGTATTTCAACCTGTGGGGCTTCTCTCCTCTTCCTGATTCCTCTCGTTGGCTGGGGGAGGGGTCATTGGGTGAGAGCCACTGCTTCAGTTTAGTTCTGGATACGGGCTAAATGAAGACAACTAAGAAGGGATTTGGATTCCCCCTTGGCAGCACCTCACTAGGCTGTCATGCTCCTGGTGAGAGAGTGCCCACGCATTGGGCACGAGGGTGCTGTGCCCCCATAGCAGCCCTGCTGGTGTGAGGCAGAGGGATGGCTGTGCTGCAGGAACCCCCTGTTTGGCTGCACAGAAGGGACCATGCTCCACCGTGGAGATCAGCCCAGAACAGAGGCTCACTGGCCCAAGAGCCATGTCCCTGCCATTCTCTTTGCTTGTAGGAATGGTGACAAAATGAGAAGGATCCTTGAGTCAGTGCTCAAGTGCTGCAGGTTTGCTCAAATGCAACTGTGATTTAGAAGAATTTTGAAAGTGTTTGGCTGTTTTGCCTACAGGGTCTATTGCCTTTTAATGCTGCAGGGTGAAAATAGTGATATCTCTTGCATTTGGAGACACTGATGTCTCCTAGTATCCTTTGTAAAAGGAATTTCTGCTATGAGAACCAATTCTATAAAAAGTGTATTTGGAGTGATTTAAGGGCAGATTTTCTCTTACTGCCAGGTGTCTTTAAACTGTTCAGATGAGACTCAGCTCACCAGACACAGAAACAAAAGAACAGTGCAATCCAAAAATGTGTAAAATGAAGGGAATGAAAGTATCATCTTAGTCTGTGTGGAATCAGCTTAAAATGTGCCTAAAATAAGTAGGATTTAGCTGAAGCACAAAAGATCAAACCTCAGAACAAATTGTCAGGTAATTTTAAATAAATCCTCTTTGCTTCTTGTGCTAATAATGAGACTGCTCTGGAAACCTGGATCACTGCTGTTTCAAAGCAAACATCTCTCTATCTGTATGGTCGTTCTCCCTCTCACCTCAGCACTTCAAACTTGAGCAACCTGTAGTGTTTTGTGACTTAAAAATGTCCCCTGGATAAAACAACTGATTCCAAAGGTAATTTGAGGTTTCCTTCTTAGTAACTTTGATCCTTTGGAAAGGGGAAAAAGCTCAGTTCCTAGACTGAGTATGGGGGGGATGCACAGGAGGCTGAGTACTCAGTGTATCCCATGGCAGGGAGGGAAATGAAGTGCCATGAGTAAATTAATTTACATGTCAGCTGCATGTTACAGGAAATCAATTGCAGCGGGTGAGTGGCGGGGACAGACTGATTAGCAGCTCTCAAAATGTGGGTTTAACAAAATTTATCAAGATTGGGAGTTGTTTGTGCTTGGTTTAGAAGTAAATCGGAGATTTGTGTATAATTTACTGATTAGTTTTATTTTATGCAAGTCTATGAAGTGGTGCTTAGAACTAGGTTTCATGAACTGAGTGTTCAGGGAGTGCAGCAGATGAGGAGAGCAGCCTGTGCTCTCTGTTGTGATACCTCTGCAGAGGGGCTGCTCTCGAGAATGCACAGCTAAGAACTTCAAAGGACTTATCCTACCTGCCGTGTCATTCCCATCAGGCTGCTCCATGTTGCAGGCAATGCTCTGGCAACTATTTTAAAATCTGTCTTAAAGTACTGTAAGATCCCATATATGCTAATCAAATCTTTTGTGATATTAGCAATTATTAATGGAGAAAGGCAAGAAGAGGCTGCTTAATGTATTTTTTGGGGATTTTTTTGGCACAGGTTGCTCTCTAGCTGTGGTATGAAATACTTGGAATTGTTGCAGTTGGGAAGGTAAAGTTCTCAGGAGCTGGCTTTCCTATATTATTTTGAAAGTCAAGTCTCTGAACAGATACACAGGGAAGAGATATTCTGTGGAGGCTTTAGAGCTGTTCTCCCTGTTCCTCCCTCCTTCCCTTTTATAGGGGAAAAGCAGAAAACGCTTCAAATAATGATCAACGACGCTATTCCCCAGAAACCCCGGCGTTTTAAAGAGAAGCGGCTGCCTGGCGTTATTTTCCTTCCTGGCCGTTCACCTCCCTGGGCCGGGCCGGGCCGGGCGGAGGGGAGCGGGCCGGGCCGGGCCGGGCCGGGCGGAGGGGAGCGGGCCGGGCCGGGCGGAGGGGAGCGGGCCGGGCCGGGCGGAGGGGAGCGGGCCGGGCTGCGGCTCCGCGGCGCGGGGCCAGGGGGCAGCCTCGGCACGCAGCAGCGCTCGCAGCGCTCCCGGGCCCGGCAGCGAGCGCTGGGAGGGGGCAGTCTGCAGCCGTTTGGTTTCAGCAAACAGTAACATTCTTACGAAAACAGAAATGCACTAAAAATGTCGTCTCTCTTGGAAGAATATGTTTAAGCGTGAAGGCACCTATGCGGTACGCTGAAAGGGAGCAGGGAAACACTTAGTGCAGTTAGGGCTGTCAGGCTGAAAACCGTGAATCTCTTTCTGGAAAAATCTACAAAGGAGGAGAATGAAATGTTCGGCAGGTGCTCTGGGTTCAGGCAGTAGTGTAGGATTTACTGGTAACATTGGAAAACACCTTGTTTCTACATAAGGTGCTTTCTATCCAAGAATGGATTCAACTGTGTTTATTGTAAATGTCCTAATTATTGTTAAGAGATGCTGGTTGTTTCTGGTTTTTTGTTGTGAATTTTAAGATACTAAGCAATCTTTGTTACTGATAGTGGTGTGCTTGTGCTGCCCAGGTGGGAAGAAGGGGTGTGCAGGGATTGATCTACACACACGTTATGTTACAGCAGTTGATTCTCACACCCTTAAGGACTGTGAGGTGCAGGCCCATCAGGAGCTGCGGGGTGCCCAGTGAGTGGCTCCTGCCTGGGCTGGTACAGTCAGGACAGGCTGTGTTGATGGCATTTTACTTTGCAAGTTCTGCCCTTAATTGAGTGAGGCTGTAAACTACTCAATGTGAGCAAAACGATGGCAGTCTGATGCACATAGTATTTTTGGTAGTATTCATTATATTGCAAGTGTGCTTTTTTTTTAAACACAGTAATGCTATGGTCATTCAGGACTAAGTGTACAGAAATGTAGTGATTGTGATTAACTTCGTAAATCCTTATTAAACAGGAAATCTTGCTAGATATTTTACCTACATGTCTATAGTTTAAAATCTCAAAATAAATGTCTTTTCTTTTGCTTTCAACATACAAACTTTCTGACGCTGCCCTCTTCCCAGTTTTTGCCAGAGTAAGTGAAGAAAGGATGTTATGGTGGTTTCTGTCTTCATATATAACAGTAAAGAGATTTTTATCAATGAAAATTCCAAGAGTCTTACATACAAATACTTATTTTTTAGGGATTTTGCCATTACGTACATTTGCATTTCTTTTTTTAAAACACTAGAAAAGAGCAGGGAGATATTTTCCAGGCTGCTGTTACTAAAATAATTCTGTCAGGGGTGGAGGAAGAGGTGTAATATTTGTGTTGTGCCATACTTGGGTGAGGGAAAGGAGAGGACTTTGCTGCTTTTAAATACAGCAGGTCTCTTACAGGTGACTGTTTTGAAAATATGCTAAGGCTGTTTTATATAGGGTTGTTTAACTAGGCTTTGGGTTGCGTTTGAATCTGTTAGACTGTACCCAGACTACAGCAGTGACAAGAGGATAAGAGTGAAGGAAAAGCAATGTAATCTTGTTAAGGTGATGTTTCGGGCAAGTGGGTTCCTGGGTGTTTTATGCTCTCACAGGTCAGAAGGCTGAAATGAACTTTAAAGTACTCTTGTGGAGTCAGACAAAATATGGAAGACTTCAGTTTAGAGGATACACACTAGACTTTAGCAACAAATCTTCAGGCTTAAACGAACATAGCTTTCAGGTTTATTAAAAGTTTCCTTAAAGCTTGTAAACTTGCTCCTCCAATGTAAACAAGAGCTCTGACCAAACCAGGGCTAAAACTTGTAGGCAGAATCTGTGTCAATAATATGGGTTTGAATTCATCACCTAACTTGCAACACTTGATAGTTTGGAAGAATTGGGAACAGATGTGGAGAAATTCTGAAGGCTTGATGCACAGGGAGCAGTGCAAAATAAGAGGCTCGCCTCATCTCTAGCCATGCCTGGCAAAGCTCTGGTGTGCACACGTTAGCCTAAGTGCAGCAGCTGTGCCTTACTCCCAATCCCAGTCTTTATCCTGATCTCTTCTAGGCTTAGGCATGGAAAAGTGTTAGGGTGATCAGTGATACTGCTTCATGAAAGTTGATTTTTTCTTAGTTTTTTTTATTAGATGTTTTGTTCTTGTGGGGCTGCAGGAAAGCATACAGTATCTTTAGCAGTCAAGTCTCTTCTCCTCAACAGCTGATTAACTGCTTGTAGTAGCCATGTTTTTTCTGTACGACAAAGCCAAATTTCTGAAGCTGATTTGCAATCCAACGTACCCAAAACTGGGGTTAAGGAACTGGCTTGGTGTTTTATAAGTAAAATTATAGTAATTAACTTTGTTTTGTTAAATAGGATAAATATCAGTACTGGCAATAAAAACTAGAAAAAACACCTTGAGCTGAAGCTTAGCTGAACTAAAACAGATATTAGGAGTAATTTGGCTATGAAGTGGATTTCCAGCTTCCATGATTGGAGCTTAGGCTATTCTGATCAGCTTATCTGGTCTCTAAGCTTCTGCCTGCCTTTATTTTGCCCTATCAGTAAGATAAGCCTAAGCCATCTTAGATTTGGACCTTTGTGGGACCAAAGTATTCCTGATGTGGGTTCATAAAGTCAGTTGCACAGAGAGGAATACCTGGAATTTCTTCCTGCCAGTGAACTTGATCCCTGCATGCACTGTTATTTCCATTGACGAAAGCAACAAACAGTCATCGATTTTAACACCCTAGAAGTCATGTCTGATCATGATGAAAGATGCAGTTTTCCACATTAGGTATGCTTGTCATTTAGACTTGTTCAACTGATTTTGGTCCAACCTCTTCTTTATGTTTTAGCTCAGCTCATACCTAAACTCAGCTGCTGGAGACTGCCAGAGCTGGCCAAAATGTGCAAGGCACTTCTGTAGAGGACTCAACTCTCAGGTTCACTCCTCTCCAGTCGACCAGCACCACCACATCTCTTACCTTCCACTGCTGGATTTTCAGTTTATGCTTTTTGTCATCAGCAGTTCTTTTGTTGTGTGAGTTAATGCTAATTTAGCTGACATACAGTTTTGATTTTCGGAAACTGAAAATAAGCCTTTCAGCTGTTAATAGATGTTTTTTTACAAACAGAAGGAAAGACAGGCTGGATTTTTAGCTGAGAGGGATTGCCCTGTAGCTTTAGAGAAGAGTGTTAGAGGAACACAATTTCACAAATGTTTCGCACAACAATACACTAATTCTTTGTATGTCTCCAGAGGCCTTAGTCCAAAGGTAGCTGAAATTCTATACCATAATTGCATTCTTTCAAAATTGCAGCTATAAGAGACCATAGTTGTTTCCAGAGAAATGTTAAAAATGGGATGTGCATTTTTCTGTACATACGTTGCATATGTTAGCATTCAGTCATAGATTACTTCATTAACCTTTGCTCTTCAGAAGCCTTGGAAAGGAAAAAATATTTGAAGGAAGAAATAGATTGGGGGGAGTAGGCTGAAGGGTTTTCATGAAAGGTAAAAATCTGTAAATTTAGATCCCCCTCACTCAACCAAACTGCTCCTGCTCCATGTCTCCACAAAGAAACAAACAGGTCTTGCAGGTGCTGCAGAAGCAGTTGTTGTTTCAGTGCTTATTCCCCAACTTTGCTTTCATGTATTTTATAGTGCTCTTGCATGATTTGCTAATTTAGATGTTTATTTTTCTAACAACTAAAAAACCAAAAGACAAAACAAACAACCCCCCCCACCAAAAATAATGATAAAATGTGTTCTTTTTTTTTCTGTTTTGTTTTACAGACAATGGAACAAGGGGTACCTGAATGACTTAAACTTGACATACCTTTAGGATTGATAGCAAATCAATACACCTAGTTTTGATTTAGATGTAGTTGTTCTTTTTTAAATTTTATTTTTATCACATTTTTTGTGTCCACCTTGTGACAATAATTTACAGAATGCAGCTAAATGCACTCTATATTCTGGATTCAATTTTAAAAGTGACTTCTCATGGGCAAGTTAGAAGCCTTTGAAATATGGGATCATAATAGAAACACTGACAATATCTTAACAGTGTCTGCAATAGTGGATGTTTCTCTAATGTAAACAAATGATGTTATTTGGCTCTTTTTTTCCACTCTCCTTACTTCCTTCCAAAGATGGCTTTATCATTCATTAGCTATGAAGCCATCATATTTTTTGCTTTACCTGTGGCAGGATTTTTTTTTTTGTTCTTTCCCTTTGAATTGGGAGTGGAACAGGGCAGACAGGGAAAACTGATGTTGTACCCGTTCCATCCTTTTTGTAGCTTATCCAGAAGACTTCACTGCTGTCTGATGCTATTATGTGCTTATGTTCAGTACGTGTGTAAATAAACACTTTCAATCTAAGCCTTGAAGTAGACTACCTTTAAAGAAAGTGTCATGACAGTGTAATTAGAAAGATGGCCATTTTAAGATGCTCTATATCCAGTGTGTTGTATTGACAGAAATTAAGCCTTTTCCCATAAAACGCTAGCACTAAAAACACTATTACTTATTTAAGTGATACCCAGGGAAACATTTACCTGTAACATTAATTTAAAACTGTCTCTGTAAAGCCCATATTCTGGGCAGCAATTGCACAGAGAGATGAAGGTAGAAGGGGCATATGTCCTCTTCTGTTTGAGTGATAATGTTGGGGCTGCCCATAAGCTTTTCCTAGAAAAGAGCTGGTACAAAGAAGGAAGAGGACAGAAATGAGACAGGAGCAAATGATCTGCAGACAAGCAAGGGCGGTGCCAGGGCTTCTTCCTTTGTGCTTTCTCCTGACTGTGTAAGTACAGGGAGTGGAAGCTGCCCCTACTAACTCCAGGATGTTGCTTAGCTTCCTGTAAATACTGTTTTAACACACATGACTACCCAGACGCTCTTCAATTAAGTAGTATTTTCTCTTAGAAAGTCTACCACACACTATTATTAACTGGCAGTAGTTGTGGATTCCTCTTCTTCAGCTATTTCCTTTATCTAAAAACGCAAAAGTTGTGCTGCCCTGAAGGGTTATTTAGCAAGAGTTTTAATGAAATAATAGAAACATTGCACTCTAGTGATTTCCCCCATGCAGGGAAATGTCACAGTCCATTGGTCTTTCCCAGGAACATTACATGAAATTACACCTATTTTCATTACTCTGCTCAAGTACAATATTGTTAAGTAAATATTTGCACAAAAATGTGGCCATCCTAAGGTGTGAGCTGTCCCGCAAGGTAAATAATTAAAGCATGTGCTTTCTCTAGTAGTAGAAACCAGTGCTTGATACAGGTTTGATAATTTCACATGTCTCTCTGGTAATCCATAACTGTCTTCTGCAATTATTTTCATTGTCCAGCCAAGCAAAGATAAAAGGCCTCTTTCACCTGCTCCCAGGAAAACTCCATTACCCTTCAAGGGTCACGTGGCTGTGGCAAAGCCAATCTGAGTGGGAAGAGGCAGCCCACAAGGACAAGCTCAGTATGAGCAGAAAATGAAGTTGTTACTAGACAGCAAACTGCAACCCTCGGTTCTTATGAATATTTGAATGAGTAACTAAAAACAGCTCAGTGGACTCTAAGCAACTGTGACAGCTGAAACTGCCTGGGAAACCAGCAGTCTACAAGGACCATGATGAAAAGATCAGCAGTCGCGTTTCCACCTACACCACCATCAGTATATTGAAAAGCATGAGCAGGTTCATAGTCCCCAAATATTGTTTAGGTAAAAATTTCTTTGCCCCTCTATGGATCTTCATAAGCAAGGTATCTACAGAATCTGTCAAGAAGTTTTGAATTCATTAAAATACAATGATTTCTAACAATCTACTGAAGGCAGGAGAATAGCCACATTTTCTAGACATTGAAATATTGATGTTGCTGTTGCTTATACTCATAGAAAATTGGCCCTAGTGAATCTTTAATGAATATCTTTCAGCTAGTTCCACGTGGAAAGAAAGATGATGAGAACAGCTTCCCTGAAGCTAAAATGTTAAAGGGGGTGGGAGGGAGAAACACAATTAGCAAGCTACCAAAAGACTGGGCTTTATTTTATAGAATTCAGAAAGATGTACAGCAGTTCTGAAATGAACAAAGTGGCTACATCTCTTTTCTAAAAAAAAGAAAAACAGAAGGAAAAGTTTGTTACGCTGAAGTGCAATTTCCCAACACTCTTTTGTTTGTTTGTTTTAAAATATATGTTACAGAGTTGTGTTTAAAGATGTATTTGGTATGACCTTCTTGATGGTATAGACCACAGTTCATGTGTCTTCTACTGTGTAACTGCCCAGCAGTGTTTAATAACATGAACATTGCTCACTCAATTGTTTTCACTGCGGCTGCTTACACAAGAGATGGTTGCAGAATCAGTTTGGTATGGTGTTTAAGATGTTGGCTTTATAGTAAAAACTGAGAGTGACATCTTCCTCACATTTTTGTTACTATTTCAAGTTTACACTATAAATCTGACTTGAGAACCAGATGAATTGTTCAGATAAAACGTAACTGGCTTGCCGTAAATGAAAAACAAAGAAAGTAGTATGCTTTTAAAATAGTAAGATGAAGAGCCTTTTTAACAAGAACTGCTCTTACATTTGTCAACTGGCACTTCATTCTGGCACTTGTGCCATGTGGTAGCAATGACACTGGTTCAGTGTAACGTCTGCAGTGCTGGAACAGAGGACTTTGAAAAATCGTAGAGTTCCCAACAGAGGACATCTGTCTAACCTGTTCTTAAACATTCACCAAGAATGATGGTGGAATAATTGATCCTGTAATAATAAAATACAGACACTGACTGGCAGACTTCTTGAACTCCTGCCTAGACCTCTTTTCTATGAGCTCAGGAATTAGAGATCCAAAGTTGAGTCATGTTTCTTAAGGGAGTGATGGCAGAGCAAACTGGAAGGTTTTTGTCTGATTCCACCTATTTGGTCAATACCATCAAGTAAACATTGAAGTTTCCCACAAAATGTGGAATAAATAAAACTTCAGGCTGCAAGAGTTAGCTACAGAACTGGATTAAAAATTCTGTACACGTTTCTCTTTCAAATTTTTTCATCTGTTATGATATTTTTGTTTCTTCATTTGATCTTTTTAGTTTGATTACATCCCAAAAACTTTACCTGATTGTGATTAACTGGTGTGATTTATTTTGCATTTTGTCATAGTTACTTAATTTTGATCTATCTTGCATAAATAAGATCTTGAAACTTGTTCATGTCTTTCCTGTGCCTTATGTTTTTAATAGTATTTTCTTTCTGCAAATCTGATGAAAGATGTTGTGGACACGAGATGATGATTTCACAAGGAGGAAGAAAAAGAGGGAAAAAAAATCAGGAAAAATAAAAGGGATCTCTAAAACTATTTGAATTCTAGAGATCATGCTGCTATTTGGGCCCATAGCACAGCAAACATGTAAAGCACACTTTTTTTGTTCCCAGCACCCTTCGGTAAATGCAGAAAGATCCTGTGCTTTGTAGGCTGGAGTGATCTGCTCCTCTTCTCACATGTTAGTTTTGAACCGGTCTCTTGGATGATTTAAAGGGTTTGTGATTTTGTCTATACCTTTATAAACCAAAGTTTTTATTGAACACCACAGACAATACAGGAGATCTGGAATGGAACAGGAACTTGCCTGGAAAGACTTGTTTATAATGCAGCAATATCAAAAAAGAAATGAGCTGAACTGTTCCTGTGAAAGATGGCCGTTTTCCCTGTCTGGACTTGCCTTAGGTTCCTGACTCCATGGGGAATGTTACATGGAAAAGTCATTTATCCTCAAGAGCTGAGGAGCTGGAAAGCTCTAGCTCTGTGCAGAGGCAGGAGATGCCAATGGGCATCCTAAAGAGCTGACATCCCCCATGAAGGGTGTGGCAAAGATATAAATGTGATGCCCATGTCCCAAGGATGTTCCCTGTCCTCTGCTTCGCACCACAGCCAGGAAGTCTGAGTCAGCAGCCTGGGGCTGCTAGCCAGGGCTACTGTGGGTCCAGTTACACTGCTCCTTATTCCTCTGCCCTATTGTTGACTGCTGACTTGCTGGTGAGCCCCCTTCCCTGGAGGCAGGCTCAATGAGGTCCAGAGTCAGCTCTACCTCTAAGCTTAAATGTGTGCCACAGTGCAAGGAATTGGCCCAGCAAAGATCCACATCATCTGGTGTGGGTGGGTAGGAAGAGCCTTTGACAGCTGTGTGACCTAGGATTCATAGCCTGACACATTGTGGATGTGGGAGCTCAAGGAATTGAAATGCTTTGTGCTGGCACGTGTGCATAGTAGCTGAGTCCAAATTTCACAGCCTAACTTGCCAGTGTCATCTTCTGTTTAAAGAGATACACATTGTCTTGCTTCCTCATATTCCTCTCATCCTTGGATCTTTTTCATGGGTAAGCACGATGAAGAGTTATGATTCAGATAGTGGCATGTCACAGGTAAAGGGGTTTGCTTATTTGGCTGCTACCTAATGTTTCTAAGTCCTCTAGTTCTTCTTTCTACTCTGCCTGCCTTTGGCAGCTTTAATATGAAAAATAAATAAGGAAATGTGAATGGGGCATAAGTTCTGCCCTGCAGTTAGTATCTATTAAGCCTCTAAAAACAGAGCCAATAAAATGTGATAAGATTGATCGCATGATTCCCAGTTTATTTCTGTGTGTAAAGCAATAATTTTCATCAGCAAATAGAGCCTGTGGCTTCACAAGTTATAGCAGCAACAACAAATTGGTCCTTAAAAATAATCCTTCTTTCTGTTTCATGCTTTTCTGGGAAAGGAACTCTTTTTTTTTTCCTTCCCATGTAAATTAATGCACCAGACTGAAACTAGTTGTTATGCACACACAGATATCTGAACCTGCACCTAACTAGAGGCTTGCTTCCACAAGCGGCTTTCATTTAACCATCAAAGGAAAGGAAAGCACCACTCCTGAGATCTTAGTGTCTTTTCTTAGCATTCTGCTTGAGAAAGGTCTTTTAGGTGCACATTAGTGACCTCTTCACCTACAAAGAAAAAGAGTAAGGATTTGTATCCTGCTGTCCACTGCAGAAACATTTCAGCACTTAACAGTGACTCTGGAAGTCATTTCCTCTGAGATTTTTTTGGCTTTATACACAAAAAACAAGACCTGAGAATTGTTTCATTGCTACTCACCTTCTCCCCCCCGCCCCCCTCGCCCCAGGAGGCAATAGCCAGTTTCCTTTTGTTATTCTCTTACTAAATTCTGAAAGGTTGGTGGTTGCTGTTTCTGTGTTGTTGTTTTTTTTTTTTAGTGTGGTTTTTTTTTTAATAGCCACCAAATGGAAGCTTTTTTCCCTCTCCATGGTTCTTCACATATGGTGGGGACTTCTCTTTTTAGTATTCAATTGTATCCTTGCCAATTTACAATATTTGATTATTCTTTGAGTACATAGTACATTGAGGGGGAAGTTCCTAGTTTCTTGCTTTTAATTTCTAAGTAGTCCTTTAAAAGAGACAAAAATAAAATGGATTCTTTGAATTACTGGGAAAACGAATTGACTGACTTCAAGACTTGTGTCTGAAGCAGGGTGATTCTAATTAAATGAGATGATGGAACAAGATACTTACATTGTAATTCTAAACAATTTGCTTTCTACACAATTTTATTTTTTTAGGATTTTCAAATAAAATAGCAAAAAGAGGATTTCATTTCTTTTCTTCTTTATCTAGAAGAGAATTCTGTTAAATAAAGGCTTTTTTCCGAAGGTGTTCTAAGGACCTCTTCAGAGTCCCATGAGTCTTAATTACAAGTCTTCATAGAGATTAAAAGTAAACCGTGCACTATATAAAAACCAAACACTGTCTATGGAACCACCTAATATGATTAAAATTCTCAAGGAATGTTTGGATCCATACTCTATTCTGAGGATAAAAGGGAGTCTTGATTTGTTCATTGGAAAAGGAAATTAGGTCATAGTCTTGAATGGCAGCTTTCTGAAATACTGAAAATATCATTCTTTATTATTTGGAATGTGAGTGTATGGCATTTTGTTTTTTTCTGTTGGAATTATTACATGACAGTGTTACCAAAGGCATTTGGGAGGGGAAATTATCGCTTGAGAAATTGTGTAGCAGTGGAAAGTGAATAACCCGAGGCAGAACAAGAAAGAAATCGGAAAAAGTTAGGTCAGGGATTATTGCTTTAGGAACTAACAGTCGAGAGCAAGGCAGTTGGAAGGTGAAAGCAGGCTAAATACTTAAGAGCTGCAGTCAGAGCACACAAAAAGACTTGTAGAAACATGGCAGTCCTGGCATGTTAATCAGCTTTTGGCCAGGAGTGGTGGAAATGCTTGTATAGGAATGGTAAAGAAATTTATATTTCACACTGTGTATGGAAAAAAAAAAGCTGATTTAACAGTTGGCTTAAAAACTGATGCCAGATAAACTGGCATGGATCCTTAATGTCAGTGTGTTCAAGTATCTTAGCTTGTCCTGCCAAACAAATACAAGCTTGTTTCAATCCTGTTTAGGTGCCTTCATGCTTATGTAAGTCAACAATTTTGACTCTTAAATTACTGGGCTGAATGGATGCAATCCTGCTGGTAGAGCTGTGTCGTAAAGACAGCAGAACGGTCAACTTCAGCTCTAGAAAGTAACCCTGATGTTTAAACTTCTCTTTTACAGGATAGTTCCATGTGCCTGTGTTCACATGTTGGGCTTCCCAGGAATGTGATGTTGCAAGATGTTTCAGTTTGCTCTCTGCCCGGAGTAGACTTTAGCCAGCTGCTTACTTGACTCTTGTTTCAGATGTGGACAGACCTACCGTCACCCTGAGAAGGTGCCAGTGGGTGCCAGGCTGCATCCTGCAGCAGAACTGTGGTAGGGTTGCAGCTGCCTCCACTCCAGGTGTCTGTTATGTGGCACAATAGAGACTGGTTCCTGCTTCCTACAGTGCATTACTCTTACTCCTCTTTCAAAGCTGTGGAAAGCTAACATCAGGTGGCCTTCCTTATCGTGGTTTTTGGTAGGAGGTGAAGATACAGATGATCACAAATTGTGTAGCAAGCAGATAGGCTTTCCAGTGGTTGTGGCAGTAGAGGTTGGCCTTGTCCTAGCTGTGTAGCGTATTGAGAATTGTAAGGATGAAGGACTGCCTTACCCTTTAGCATTTTCTAGTTGTAAGAAAAGTGCTTTCAAAAGAATGAATTTAACTAGTGCCTTTAGATATGGTATATGAATTATAATATTTTCAATAATAAAAAATCGGGCAAGAAAGCTAGCTTGTGACTGAAGAGTGATCCAGCACTCTGTATACACAATTCAGTATTATGTGCCTAGTGTTTGGGTCTAATTTTCAATGTCTCCCTTTTAAGTGTGAATTTCCTAAGTGTGACTGTGGAACCTCTATTAATTGTATTTTTACTCCTTCAACTCTAGTACCATGTGAATACAAATTAGACTTTTGAAATTGTTCCCCTTTTATCACTTACTGTTCATTAATTTATTTCTTGCTAAGATTGCAGATCAGGTGTTCTGTCTGTTTAAATGTTAGTTTTTGATGAGAGAAATGTTGAAGATGGGCAGATGACACTTGATTTAATTCAGAATATTCTGACAGTGACTTAGTCTTTCAGCAGCATTGCTGAGTACCTGCTGAAGCAGTGCTAAGCTTTGCAGGTGTAATAAGAAGCCTTCAAGCAGCTTGTTACAAAATACTTGTTTGCATTCTGCGCTAAGCAGCTGTAAATAAACATGGTGCAACAAGGCCATGTTTTTGTCTTTAGTTCAGGAAGGAGAGGAGGTGGCAGTCAGGCTGTTTTCTTCTTTGGGCTGCTTTTATGGTGCAATCTGCCCTAAGTGATCTGTGTTCGAACAGACCAGAGCAAGCTCCTAAAGTCCTTTCTGATTTCTTGCAACTCTAATTTCTTCCAGAAACCCCAAGAGCTCCTTGCCTTGTTCTGGGGAAGAGTAAGACACTTCACTTCTTTCTTTTTTGGTTCAAAATTCTCTTTTAAGTGACCTGAATTGATATTAAGGGAGAAGATGACTCCAAGGCCCCTCTGTAGCCAAGCCTTTGCCAAACACCATCTGTGCCTACTTGGGCAAAGTTCTTGGTCACCAGCACTACCAACTATCTTCTTCCTCCTGCTGCTAGTCAAAAAGCCAAACACAAGGAAAAGCAATCACATTTTTCTTATCTTTTTATTACTTTTTAGCTTACATTGGGATTTCTGCTTTGCCAGTATCATTGAAAAAATGTAAGAGCTGATAATTCAGCCACAGTTAGTATTAGGTGTAAGTTATACTGTGATGTTCATTCCCTTTGCTTTTCACTCACCTCCGATCCCCAAGGTAAGGAAAGTGACATTCATGGAAAAAAAAGTTAGGTCAAAACTACTCAATTTTCCACGAGAGCTAAACTTGGCTGCACAAGTCCTGAAGGACGGGTGTCTACTTTCTTGAAAACAAATGATATATTGATTTCCTATTAAAAGAAAGCACTGACAGGAACTTTCGCAACAAAAGCCTTCTTTCAGCAGAGCATTTAAATATGGGACTGCTTAAATTGTGCACAGCCTTAAGTGCTCTCCTGGAACAGCTCTTCAGTGCCTGGCTTTGACTCCCTGTGTCATCCGTGCCCCAGCCCTCACCTGGGCTTTGCCCTGTGCTTGGAGGTGCGCGGGGGTCACCTGTCGCACTGCTGATGTGCATTTTGCATCCCTGGGCAAACTGCTGGGATTTTGAATTTCTGAAGTGTCTGAGTCCATTGAGGGTTTCCTTTCCTTTCACTTTCTGTTTTCCCTTCTCTCTCAGTCACAGTGTGAACATCAAGATTCGTTTCAAGTCTTCCTCCATTTTGTGAGGACAGGGAAGAGGTTAAGGGAGTTGTTTTTTGTAAAACTTTTCATTTCTCCTTTTTCTACCATTAACTGCTTACATGTACTGCAATGTGCATTTTCCCCAGATTCTAACCAAAAAGTTTCCCAGATGAAGGCAAATAGGAGTAATGCATTTTAGGTTTTTCAGTTACTTTCTCAGATGAGCAGCAGCAGCCGTGGTGTGTGTTCCCATTGAGATGGATATTTATATCTTGCTCTATGGTTCATATCTTTGCACACATGCAGGTACAGTGGTTACTGCTAGTGTAATTGGTGATAGTTGCTGCTCATCCTACAACACAAAACAGGTGGCTTTAGACCTTAAATTTTTTAAATGTTTTAATTATAATTTTTTTTTTAATTTGCTATACTAGTACTGTTTTCCCACAGGATTGATTCAGCTCACAAAAGCATTTCCCAAGTGACTTTGCCCCTGCATTCCTCCCAGGTGATCCCTGCTGTGGATGCTTCTCCTGTCCATTTGGGACAAGGGACCAGTTCACAGCTGGAGCTGTTCCTTCTTGCCCCAGAGTGGAAGAGTGACATGCTGATATAGTGACTCATGGAGAAAATGTCTTTCAAGTGCAGGAAATGAGGAGACAAAATATTAATCTTTTCCGATCGTATTTGTCAAGAACTGTATGAATAAGAGGGAGATGATAAACTTTCAGGTATTTCTAATTTGAAAAATACCTGCAGGACTTGCTGTAAGCAGATTGATATTTTACTTAAAATTCTCAGAAGCTATAAAACACAGCAAAGTGATGGCAATAAGATCCCAACAGTTTCTTAAATAGATGAAAGGATGCTTCAAAGTCTATTTGTTTAGTCAGTCTCTCTTTTCATCTTTCTTAATTGCTGAGAAGGATGAAGTGGCATTAGTATGCACAGCTTCTGAATTATAATCTTTAAAAAGAATATTTTTTTAAACATAGGTGTTCAGTGTAATCCTGCTTTCTCATGAGTTTTGCACGTGTGTTTGCTGACATACTATAACATTTATTGTCATAATCATAGTAAAAAAAGACAAAATAAATTAATAGGTAATTGGAAATTGTATTTTTAATGGAGAGGTCCTATTTTCAGACATCCATGTCCCCATTATATTTTTTTTGTTTAAACCTCTTGTAATAAAGTATGTAATCTTGTTAATTGGGAGTGCTATTAGAGTGTATGTAATAGTTAGTTTGGAAATTATTTTATTCTTAAATTGTACAATTTTTGTACTACTTTCTATTGTACTATATGCAGTAATACTTGAAAAAATGACGTCTTTAGTAATACAATTCAACTTTTGAGTTTCACATGTATATCTGAGATCTTGCTTCTGATACTCCAAGTGCATTCATAATAATCCTAATCTTTAAATTGTGAGTAGCCTAGGTATAGCTTGGAATGAGCTTGTTAACAGCTGGTGTGTTGCAGTGTTTTTTCTCCCCACAGTATCAGTTTGGAAGCAGTCAGGGATGGCATTAACAAAACAGAGAGAAACTGAAAAAAATAAAAAACAAAACTGGAAGGGGAGAATGAACTTAGTTGTGGTTACACACGCAGACACAATTTTCTCAGCCTCGGTTAACCAAAAGCTGCCTGGAGCTGTAGCGTTCTGCATGTATCAAGGGCATATCAGCTTGACTGTATAACATCTAAAACAGCAGAAAAGTGATGAGGGCAGGGCTGTGTTCTCTGGTAACCTGATTTTTTGCTTTGAGTGCCTTCCAAATTATTTTTTTCTTTTAGAAGTGTCATGTAACCCTTGGTAGGTAGATTAGCAGGCATGTGGGGTTCTTCTCTGTCAAGGCTGGAGTAGCTTTTTTTCCCCTCTGTACCTAAAGAGTCATATTATTGTGCCCAGATCTTTTCCTTTCATCTTGTGGCCCCTCAAGCACTCTTAAAAATGCCTGTTTCCACCTTCCTTTGTATACTGTCTGCCTTCCTGTGTTTTCTGCTGCATACAGAAGAGCCCAGTTTATAAAGATATAGAGCCCAGTGACTATAAAGGAGCTCCCTCTGTCAGTTTGTCATGCTTTAAAGGATTGTGGGCACCCTGAAGGGAAGATTAGTGGAAGATTGTCCAAATTGTCAGGGTTCTGAATTCTTTTTTAGCAACCATTTTCTTGTCTAGGCTTAGTAAAGAAAAAGAAAAAGGAAGGTCTGTTTATGGGAGAAGGTGATGAACAGGCAGGAATGATGACATTCCCTCTGTATAAGATGCTAATCACAGGCCATGTGGAGCCCAGTTTCTCAATTCAAGACCCAAGGCTCTAACCTCTAACCCGGCCCTTTGAAATCTAAACCATGAACTTTGAATATTTTGTACTTGCCCAGAACCTGAAACCAAGGAACCCAAATACTCAGTGGGATCTTCTTTCTCAGAGCTGTTTTCTCTTCCTTTAATAAAATAAGCTATGTATCTCTGTCTTCCATTGATTACATGGGTGCTTTATTCCCCCTTTTTTTTGCAGGGAAAGGGCCAGGATTAACAGTTCCCTTTTATTAAGCAGCAGCTCCCTCTTGCTCCTTGGGCTTTCAGGGGAACTTGGAGGGCCTGGGCCTGCTGTAAGTGCAGAAGCTGTAGTTAGTGGCAAGCCCTGTCTCTGGCAGAAATGACAGTCAGGTTCACTCTCTGGTGCTTGCTCTGCTGCCTCATAGGTTAAGTGACTGCAGCTTGCTGTCATTCCTCTGCTCTGTATGGCTGTCTTTGCCATCACTAGCACGTATCTCTGACTAACTTGCAGCTTGGAGTGATGGATGGGCAAAGAGGAAGGCTGGGGCTACTGGGTCCAGGTACTTCTGCACATGTGCTGTGTAGTTCATTCGTAGTAGACCTGACCCTTCCAGCAAGCACTGATCTCACTGTCACACACACAACACATCTGGTCAACATGTGTGCTATGAACGCGATGCTTTTGGGACATGTCAGATCCCTGTGTTCACATGAATCATGGGTCTTGCCCATGCACAGCAAATCCACTGCTTCTGGGCAGGCTCTGGTGTGCTGCCTGTGCTGTGTGCAGCTGATCTATGTGTACGGTGTAGAAATCTCTGAGCCTTCCAGCTCTGTGGCAGACTCTTGTGCAGGCCAGGTGTCCCAATGTCCCAAACAAATGTCAAACTCCCAGATTTTATTGGATTAAAATCTCCCCTTGGGAAAGCTGACTGTATGACAGAGAGAAGGTAAAGTATTGCTCATGGCTGTGCTGGGGAGCTTTGGTGCACTTGTTTTCCAAATCTGAAGCACCGGTAAAAAGGAGCAAAACTGCATATGGTAGGAGTTTCATGGGAATTAGTAGTTCTAAAAGAGCTGGTTCTAGAAAAATACTGCAGAGCTGAACTGCAGGATATTACTACAGGTTTTATTTTTTGTTCGAGATCACTTCTGAAAACTCACTATCCCAGTAAGAGCTATCTGAGCTGACAGCTTCTGAGCTTTTATCTAGCCCAGCTACTACACATCCTAATCGAAATTCAGATTCATTTCAGGCATCGTTCCGTATTACACTGTGGACAGGAGTGTAACCCAATTTACCACTCCACATTGTCATAACAGGGTGGGAAGTTGGTGATGCACAAAGCTTGCTTTGGATACCTGTGCAGACAGGAGTATTTTTTTTTTTAATCTCACTGGCCCCTTCCCAGGATCAGCAGGAAGAGCTTAGCTTTCTCTCCCTCACACTTTTACCATGGTCACACTCACCCTGAATAAACTGCTGTGAGCCTGTTCCTAGTCTGAACTGGAAGAACATCAGGTAAAAGACAATGCTTTGGTATGTGTCATGCTGGAAGAAGTGGAAAAGTATTTGTGATTGCAGAAACTCAGGCCACTAGCTGAGCAGCCATGGGCCCTAGCATAAACTCGATGAGTCTTTTATATACTTCCAGCAGCTTCAGTATTATCTTGGGTCCGTTTAACTGTACAGCAGTCACTAGAATTTACTGTGGCTAGAAAATTCATCCAAACAACCTGTTTTGTGCTTAATCTATTCAGGCTTTATACCTACAGGACATTATCTGATGTTACTTTACACAGTTCCTGCCTGTGGGAGATCGTACTTCTGGGAATATATTTCTGGGTCACTAGGTATTGCAAGGATATGCAGGATTAGAGAGATAACCAGTGACATGTCTACAGTATCGTTTGTTCCCAGTCTCAGTGGGTAATAAATAGTTTCACAAAACAGCAATAGTCAATATACCTACTAAACCATCCGTTCAGGACTGCTCAAATGGAGTTGGTTAAGTAATTATCCCCTAAGGGCTGTTTGTATTTTAGAGTATCTCCTTGTCCTTTAGATCCTTAACCTTTAGACAGGTCCACATAGCAATGCCATGATTTATTTTCTTTGTGTGGTCTTGACCTTCTCCTGGCAGCTTTAACATTACCTTCTGCAAGAATGTAGCTAATGCTAGAAAGGAGTGACTATATATGAATTTCTCTACCGCTGGTTTTATGTGTGAGTTTTAGTAATCTCTGCTATTAAGCTATCAAATTCAGGCCTAATAATCCACTGAGGCTGGACAGGATTCATGCAGTACTGTAATGTAAGAACTGTGATTTAGGCTAATACTATTCCAAATATGCTAACTTGCCTGCTTGCCTGCCTTTGCATGTTTCTCTGCTATTGGTTTTTTTTTTCTCAAGTCTTGGAAAGCAGTAGAAATCAGGTTCTTAGCAAATAAATTTTCTGCTCTGAAGCCTAGACCCCCTCTATTTGAATCTGAGGGAAGAAATCTTACAGATTGGAATAAGACACAGCAAAAATAAATCTGGGTTTTTGGGATTGTTTCCTGTTAATTTTATAGTGTAGTTTCCATTGGGTAAATTTAGCTGGGCTCACAGTATCTGAATGCCCTACATTTTTAGTAGAAATGCATCACATACTGCAACCACCTTAGGTGGTCATAATGAAAAGTGTCTTGTGAGACTCCACTCCTGGTGACCTCAGAAAAAGGATACTGTGGCTTGGGAGAGGCATGAAGAATGGGTTAGTTTCCCTGCTTTAGAAGTGCTGATCCCTTACAGTTCACAGCTACAGCATATACTGACGGGGCTGTGTGGGAACACTTGCCACACTGCTGTCAGTGCTGTTCCTGTTCTGGAGGTAAAGAGAGAATTTTAGCCCTTTCACTGGGGCTTCAACTTTTCACTGAAGTAGTGAGGCAAACGGAAGGTTGTGATGTCAGTAACACAACTTGACAGATCTTAAGTCTGTGTGTTTGCAAATAAATTAGAACTCTTTCACGTATATTTTAAATAAGCCCTATGATTTATTTTCTAGGCTCTAAACTTGCTATGTGGCTTCAACTTTTTAATCACAATAAAGGTTTGATAGCCTTAAATGCATATCTGTGAGTTGCTTAGAAAAATTGAATCAGTCATGATGTGGTCAGCAGTTTAATGGTCAATTCCTGATGCAAGATACTTTGTGCCTTTCAGTAAAGAATTAAATTTTAAGTATTAAAAAAAATGTTTATAAAAAGAGGTTATAAAATGCCTGAGAGCCTGTCCTGCATTCATGATGATGTTTCTAGTTCTGGGCCTGTGCTGAAGGCAAATCTAACTAAGGCCCTGGTCTGCAGTGGATATACCCCAGGGCTGCGTACTTTGCTTTTGGGAGATGTTTCTAATAATCTTTGTCTGGTTTTTTACTTGTACAATGAAGGATAATGATATTCTAGCCTCTGCCCTTGTATCTGCCCAGTGAGAGGCACAGGTCTCATGTTACCTGCTAGGGGCTGCTGTGATTGCAGTAAAGAACAGCCAACTTCTGTAAGTTTTAAGATTTAAACATTTATTAACTATATAGAGAGCTAAAACTATGAATCATGAGCCACTCTTGACTTTCAGGCTTGTTCATGGAAATCGAGGTAGTTCAGCACTGGTAGTGATGGAACCACCCCCGTTGCTTGGTTCTCAGTTGCAATTTGTCGTTTAACAAAGAAAATCTAAATTCTCCAGTAAGATGTTTTCTTCTCTGTATTCCTTGCCTAGTTCTCAAGGACAGTCTTGGTATGATTGGACAGAAAAAAATGATTTTCTGGTTACTCTGTTGTATAGATACTTCATGGGATAATAGTCTAAGAAGTGTATTTATGATGGTGTCTTTTTCATCAGTAGATGTCATAGGAATGCACAAAGAAGGTCAACACCATTATCTCTTTTGCAGATGGAGAAACTGTCTCTGTAGTTATTGCAAACAAGGAAGCTGTCTCGCCTCACAGACAGTGCCTGGAACCTGCTCTGTAGCCCATAACTGAATTTGAACTTGCCTAAGAATTTATTCTTTTCTATTGCACCTTTGGAGCCCATTTAACCTTTTTAACGGATTATTTCTCCAACAGTAAATATGAAATATTATTGCAGAGATTGCTACATCCTTTTTATTAATTACTTTTGAGTTTTATTATTTGAAATTGAAGTGGATTAATTAAGCTTCTTAAATCTTCAAAATTGGCAGTATTTTCCTACCAATGTCATAGTAGCCAGTGATCAGAAATAGCATTGTGGTGAGAGCCATGTATGTCTGCCTTTTCTGAGTAATTTTCTCCTTCTCAACACAGAAATTTGCCTGGAAGAAATATAGGGATTATTTTTTCATGTTTATCCGAGCTCTAAATGTCCAGCAGCCTCAGTGGAGAAGCTTTGTGGAGCAGGCAAACAATTGGAAATCCCACATCAGGCTACTCTCTGCCTATGAAGTCATGCTGAAACATGAGGCTGATACGCTCCAAGCACCTGGAGCTTTTCTGCTCGTCACAGGACATTTTTACACATGACTTGCTTAGAAAACTGATGGTTTGTTTAGGGTTGGCTTAAGACAAAGCACTTTGAAGAATGAGTAGGAGATGAGTAAGATTAAAAATGCAATTGGCTATAAATATGGGTGTTAATGTTAACCACATTTAGCATTTACAGGACAAGTTTTGGAAGGAAAATTAACTTTTCTGCTTCAGGGTCCAACCTAATCTTTGTTCCTTAGGTAGGATTCCTCTCAGTAGCTGCATGCAGCCTGATGCAGGCGTTTACACTTTTTCTTCATGAAAATTTGCCTTTTTGACTTTGGTAGAAGAAAATATTAAATGAGAGAACCAGCTGCTTGTCTGATCCTTTCTGAAGCCATTTTCTTCTCCGTGCATGTGCTGGTGTGTGTGGAGGAAAGGGAAGAAGTGCATATAGATGTGAAAACAAGTTAGTGGCTCTAGTCTTGGCCTTTGTAGCTTAGTTCACCATCTGTAAAATGGTCTCTATTATGTTTTTCCAGCTATAGTAAGCATACCAATATGTTAATGTCTCTCTTCTCTGTACAAAGCTGTGAAAGTACAGTTACATTTGTTATTTATCTGGGGAAGGTATGTTCCCCCTCCCTGGACTGGAAGCCGGAGTAAAGGAATCTCAAGGAGTAGCTCATTTTGGGGAGGAGACGGAGGTAGGTGGGAGCAGGGAATAAATCCAGGAACTGACTTAGGGTTTCTGTGTTCTAGTAATGGATTCAACCATGAATGATTTAAACTCATTAAGTTTGAATCTCATTCCAAATCTCAGCAAGTTTTATGCTGTATTTCTTGCACATTTAAGATAAGCAATTAGTTTGCAACAGCAAGGTCTCTTCTGTCTGCTCTAAGGCTACTGAAGGAGCCTTCACAGAGCTCATCCTTGGCAAAACATCTCAGTTACCACCAGTGCTGTTTATGTATCATGTTCCTGTTGCCTGCCTGTCTGCTGCCCCTTCGCCCCAGAAATGACCTGAGAGCAACTTTGATTTTAATAGTAAATGTGAAGCAGCCTGCAAGGAGAGTTGGGGACTTTTGTGAGGAAAGTGCTGTGTACATGTAAGAGATCATTGCGTCTAAAGGCTGATGGCCTCTTCAAAAGGTTAGCAAGCATCTCCCACTCATGCTCACAGGGAGTCTGCCAGATTAGATATTTCTGTCCTGGCATATCTCTAAAATCATAATGACTTCTATTTAGCATTAATGTGGATGTCTTGAACATTTCTATGGGACTTCCACTGTCAATTCAGCATTAAAGTGCCATTAAAGCAAAGTATTACTGTAAGAAGCAGTATCTGCCAAACATTTCTCAGAAGAGCACTGTGCTTTACAAGATGGGTTAGTGTTCACTCTTTTCCATTTTAATGTAAAAGTCAGAGGTAAGTCTCTTTATTGATTAGACAAAACAATAGAGATGTGTGAGAACTGTTGGCAAGACTTTTTATGACAAGTGGCATATCAGTATCTATTAATTTGCTGTTTGTTGCACTACAGTGTCCAAGATGAATCTTCATTGGTATTCAGGAGAACATAATGTGAAACTGCACAGGAATATAGGACACTTCCTATATAAAACTGTCAAATTGTTCAGAGTGAAATGGTGACTCCTGGCTATAAAACTACATCACAAAACTCTTCTAACAATGTCTAAGTGAACTGTACTTGATATTTTTATGTAGCGTTGACTAGATCTTTATTCTAAACTCTCTTTTCAAAAGCAACCTTAACAGTTAGGCACAAGCTGCACTGAAAGCTAATGGGGTTAGGCTCCTGTGTCACTTATGTGACTTCAGAAAGTTTTAGCTGAAAGGATCAAAATGACCAAAGAGGGCTCATGTTTCCATAGGAATCTTCTGTATTCTGCATCACAGAACCCTATCCTGCAAAAGCAGTGTAATAAATCCTAAGATCATTTTACAGCCCTTCTCCACTCTGTTTAGACGATTTACAGCAGAAGTGGCCAAGTGATAAAGACAGGAAAAAGTAAGCAATAACATCAGTGAGATCGTGAAATTGACTGAATAAATAAATCCAGCTTTCTTTGTTTGCAATCCTGATTTTGCAAGCTTCAGAGTCTAGCGGGGCAATGCTTTCCAGCCTTTCTTTGCTTTTTTTTATCTCACCCCATAGCAAAAGACAAAAGCATGGGCTGACAACAAACAAGATGGGGAATTTTAATAAGAGGTGTTTAGGGGGAAGAAATGTGATTTGTGAAAATTATTTTCTCCCAGAAAGAGACAGAAAATGGCAAGATTTCCTAATTTGAAATTGGAAATTTGAGAGAGGATAGCTGCACAGAGGCCTCTGAATTTGGCTAATTTGGTAAACCCATCTTGCTCTTTCCTTTTGGGGAAAAGATTTGAAAGGTCTCTGTGAAGTCTGCTTGTGGGAAGTGAGTGTCTTGAAATCTTAGTTTTGTGAGACAGGAAATCCCTTTCCTCCCTACCTGTAAGTGCGTGATGGACCTGCTCTCTGCCGAGCTGATCCATTGTGAGGATTGGAATGGAAATATCAGACAAAAGAGCCTCTCATGTTTTTGATAGCTCTGGAAACTTCATGTTTTCTACCCGAGGAAGAGTACTAAATGGAGTTCTTTTCTCATGCCACTACAGCATTCCCAAGGAAGATTCATGATTGGATTATGTTCCTAGGCATTATAAATCAGAGCTAATGGCAGAGAGAGGTTGATGGCTTGAAGTAAGTGGAAAAATAAATTGGGCAATGAGAAGGCCCAGGGCTTGAGAAGACATAAATATAAAATTTGCCCCCCACCCCCCCCAAAGAAGAAGGCAGACCTTCAATTCTTACATCATTTAAACAAACAGAAAAAAAGTCTGTTTTACATGATCTTTGCACAAGTGATGGGAAAGTTGAAATCTGGGACAATACAAAACCTGTGGGAAGCTTTTGAAGAAGTAAAATTTCTGTTTCCTGAAAAATAGAGAGATATGTAACATGAAACATAAATTTTGAAAGAACATTAGGCTTTTTCAGGGGAAACATCAGACGACATAAAAATCTTTGTCAATATCAGATTAGAATGAAGCCTTAAAAAAAAAAGAGAAAAGCTTATATTCAATCTCATGGGGTTGGGCTGCCAGAGTTGAATGTCTCTATTTGGCCTTGATAATTGTTCTTTTATCCTTTGTGCAGTGCTGGTATGTTTTCACCCATAGCCTGCTGCCTGTGTCCCAGTTCTCTCAACTAACCTGGCTCAGTTCTCAGCTTTGTTCTCCTTTATGACTCAATCACAGACTGTAAAAATCTCTGCTGAGGCACTGATTCATCACCTGAATGCACTCCCTTTAAAATAAAGTATCTTTTTTGTGATACAGAAAAGATTAGAAAATATTTTTCAAAGTAATTCCAGAGGTATTTTCAGTCTATATATCCTTCCTTCTTGTTTTTTTGATACAAAGCTATATAACAATCTTTATATAGATAAAGAATATGTAAAATGCTATTTATTATATAGGATGCAAAATAACACACCCAGATGTAAATAAAAAACCCCTTAATTCCTGCTGTTTTTTTGGCATTAGTCTGTTTTGTTGTTCAATGTCACACTGTTTCTGATGTTTTTTATACTGACTTGTGTTACAGGAACTTCTCTGAAGGGAATTGAGTTATTCTGAGGTGCAATTGCCACAGGTGAGATGAGTTAAGATGTTGCTACAGCCATGAATGTGTTTTATTTGCCTCATCTGTGGTGAAAGGTGTGTTCACTCTGCTCCTCTGCCCTTTTGAATGCCTTTAGAAGAAGCTACTCTTTTGTTAGTGCTTGTGACTGAGCGTCTTCTATTGATTTTATTGGGAGAAACATGATCTCTCTGATAATGAATAAGGATGGCAGAAGATAGAGCATTTGATACAGAGCAGTTTTCTTTTGGAGAATGCCAATTCCTGATGAATTAGTACAATTTGGACATGAATGTGGAAACAAGTTGGTGATAGTCCTTCATTTGATGAACCCCCTTGTTTATTTCCTGGTGTTACTCATGGAATGGTTTTCTTCCAGCCAACTGAGATAAACTATTGAGAGAATAAGAAGGTTTTTAACATGGTGTTTGCCTGCATGAGGTATTCTGTGGTTTTTGTAACCAAGTACAGTCTTGCTTTTGGGCAGTGAAAAGGTCTGCTACTAATGACCACATAAGCATTGCAAATAATCTAAGACACTTCATGAATATGGATTTCCTGGAATAAAGGAAAGAGAAGCTGACTCTTCCTGCCTTAACAGTGCTAACCTGTTCAATGCATACCAAAGCTGGGTGCCAACCATCTGTAACCTTTACTGTGACACTGCCAATGCAATGCAGAGAGCTTGTTAACTACAGGGAAGCAGAGCTGGCCTGCTTTGCTGCTGCCTCTTTGGACAGTAATTTTTTCCACTTCTGTTGTCTAGATGTATTGCATGGCTCAGTTCAAAGGCACTTCTTAAAATCATGCTTGTGGTACTACTGAATTGAAAATGTGTGTGTGGGTGGTACAAAAAGCTGCAAGATGTACATATGCTGGTTTTTCAGATTCCTAAGGTGCTTTTCTGAATCTTCCAGTGAAAAATTACCCACAGTCGTGCTGTTCTGTGATTTCTTCAGCTGAGAAGGCTGCTTGTGAGTTGAATGAGGAAGGTGAGCTCAGTGTAGGAAGGACAGAGAGAGGAAATTCTGTGTTTAAGTAGCTTTGAATCATTGCATGCTTTTTCCTGCTCCAGTAAGTTGCATATCTTTAGTAACTGGGGGCTTTATTGCCCTACTAATGCCTGGAGATGCAGATGCATCCTAGAGCTGAGTCCAGTGATCTGTGCAGGTTTTTGGAAAACCTGCAGCATTTTTTCAACAGCCCCATTGATATTAATGGGACTTTTAGTGAACTAAACTTCTATTCATTGTCTAAGGTTTTTTGTTTGTTTCTTTTAAATTAATGTGAGGACAGTGACCTGAAGAAGTTGGAGTTTCTCTTCAAGAACTGAGTCTGTGGCACCACTGTGGTAAATAACTCATGTAACATGAGGAGAATCCCCAGTTCTTTCAAATTGCTCATACCCAGGTAAATCAGAATGTAGTTACTTAAACTGGCAGAAATGTCTGGGTTCAGCATACATGTTTCACCTGCTGAGGTTGGTCTGAAAGTGTTATCACTTCTTGGTAGGCTCTAAGATACGTGAGAAGGCATAGAGTCAGGATAGCTTTACACAGCTCTAATGGTATTCTGCAGAATATGGCTTTGGCTTTTTTTCCTTATATATCTGAGAGCTCTGTGTGTTGGAAAAGCATTTTACTAGACTTTGGGAAATGGGTGCTGTTCCCAGCTCTTCTCCAGTTCAATGTTGGATCTCAATAAGTCCATTACACCTCTATTTACTTACCTGTAAAATGAAGAATGGTGATTTTTCTCTTTATTAGGTGATTTGAGATCTAGGATTAAAAAGCCTTGGAGGAGTTTTCTTCTATGGGATTTTTAAATAAGCTTTTTCTTAAACAAAAACAACTGCCTTCAATGAAGAAGAGGTTTTTTTGCTTTTACTGTTCTTTAATATGACACCTTAGAATCGTGTCCCAAATGTTTTTGTTTTCAAGTAATCACATTTGCATGTTTTGTGTATACTTTCACATTAATGAAAACATCATTGGAAAGAGCGGGCTTTTCTGTCTTTGTAGTGATGGTGTGATAGCAAATTGTGCTCATTTTCCCCAAAAACTTACCCTGGCAGACAACCTGACATTTCTGTGAGGCATGTCCTGACAAAGCTCCACTGAGGTCAAGCAGACCTAGAACCATGAACTATCGACTGAGAAACTGCTTGAAAATCAGCCACTTACACAGGCTTTTTACCTGTCATGGAGGATTTCCTCCTTGCCTGCGTGTCCCTCCTGGGTGGCTGCAGGAATTACGGGGCCGCGGCAGCAGCGCGGCGGTGGGAGAGCGGCTACCCTCGATCGCATGGCAGGGGCATGTTTCCTGTGTTCCCATCATTATCAATACTGTCACAATTACAATTTTATTCTGATCAGCTCTAACGCCTACCTGAAATCAGACCAGCTCTAAACACCTGACAGCTGCAATGGAGCCACTAACCAGCCATCACAGTGGCACAAATCGTCTGTTACAATTGACAGCATTTTTCTGATGGCCCTGAAAAGTACAGAACTGTCGATCTCACCTTGTACTTTTTCCAGGTGGAGTGCTTTAGGAATTAATCTGCCAGGGATTATAGTAGTATTAGAGGGTAGGAATTTAATTACAATATTGATTAGATGTGCATATTTATAAACTGCACAAATTGAAAAGCAGCTGCAAGGGAACCTGGAGCTAACAGTTTTGCTCACTGTTTACAAGTAGACTGCTGGGTTGTTGATATGATTGATTACATTCACAATAACCTTTGTGTTCCAGAGAGCATACCCTATATCCAGAGAAATGACTGTTCCCTTAGGGAGGTCAGAGCTTGTAATACAAAGAGAAAATTATTTTTATATTAAAAACTAAATAAAAGGCCTGAATAATGTTATTAGTGGCTTCTTTAATGAATTCGTTGTCCTTTGAACCCAAACAATTTCAGCTTTAAACACAACCTGCCAACAGTATTTTATAATACGAGATTTTTCCTTGCTAGATATGATAGACTTAAAACTGTTGATTTTGGTTCTTATTTAATCTCTATTGGACTAAAAAGTTTTCTTTTTTAAGATACACAGAAAAAAATGGACCTTTAAAGTAAAGAGTTTTTAAATTTTATTTTTGAGATATCTATTGAATTGAAAATGTACAATGGGCTTATTATTTTGCTGCTGGAAAATTGCCAAGGAGAAAATTAACTATGATACAGATTATAAATTATACTGTATAATCGGGACAGCAAACAGTCTGCTGGAAAATATTTTATAGACTCCTTTATATAACGGAAAGTTCACAGCAGTCTAATGGAGACCACCTAATATGTCTTTTAATATTAATTCTACAAGAGATTTAAATTAAAGTTTGAACACTGGATCTTTACAGTCTATCAGTCTTGGTAATGATTGCACCTGTGTGCACAGCCTAATTTTGAAACTCTATTACCATTCAGATTTAACCTGCTAGAAAACCTCAGCAGAAATTTGATGTGGTTTTCTGTTTGCTCTGTGAGCAGATCTTCTGGATACTGCCTTGAACTTTCTTTGCTTCTTTTCTGTAACTTCTGGTGATCAGATAGTTTTTTATTTTGATGCTTATTTTTCAGTTCTGAGGAAACTGTTGCAAGTTTCTGATTAAGATACTATTGAAAGACAACAGGCAAAAATAACCTCTCTATGTCTACATGTATTTTCATTTTTAGCATGTGTGAAACATATAGAATTTGGGTGGAAACCTGCTCCCACTGAGATAATCAGGAATGTTACTACTGGCTTGGCTGAGACTAGGATCATTACCTCCATGTGATGTTTTATTTCAGTGTCTCCATGCAGTGCACCAGTTTTCACTTAAATGTGCATTCCATAGCTCTCTCTAGAGTTTCTGATCTTTGCCATACTGTACCTTTTTTGTTTCAGGCCTTACCAAAGGAATGTCGTTCTTGTTGCCAGTTTGTACTCACTCTTTAGTTGTAAGTCTAGTTACACAGTACTTAGTGAATACAATTGATGGAATGAATTCTGGTTTCCCCTCACTCTGTATGAGCTTGTGTTAACTCAGATCTTTTTGAGTGTTAATGAGGACTTGAATTTGCATGAAACTGGAGTCCAGAAAGGGAACCCACAAGAGAAATGTCATTTGTTTTCGCTCTTCCATTTTTATGGCCTCATTTGGTGGCAGTATTCTGCTTGCTTTACTGGAAAAATGCACCATGGAAAGAATTTAGGTTTTAATAAAAAGGGTTAAAGAAACCCTTGTGGCTAAGTTTCCTGAGTCTTGATAGTCATGAGACCTCCTTGACTGCTTTAAATCCATATAGACACACTAATGCATCTTGTATTTGTAGTAACACAGATCTCTCGACTTGTTGGCTCCAAAAGGCTAATAAAAGTCTTTATATTAGCTTTAATTGTCAGGAGGGGAAAAAATGGCCCTAACAGATTGAAAAGTGAGTTCTGGCTTGGTACAGCTGGCTCGAGAAAGAGAGATCCTATAGAGAGGTGGTACTTTTTGACTGTCCTCTCAAACGAATGTTCTTGCTGCCCTTTCATCCTAGGCTGGGAAGGACCAGCTTGTTCATGCTGGTAACAAAATGGAGCAGCACAGTCGTGTGGAGAGGCCCTTCCTCCCCCAGTGCTCTGCACAAGAGGTGTGTCCTGTGGTGGGTACTGCAGGGCTCATAAGAGGATGCGGTGGAAATTTATACTGTCTCCTGATGGATACCCACATCTGTGATGTTGAGAGCCATCTTCATTCCCACTGAGTGCTCAGAACCAAGGATTTTGGGCAATATGCATTGAAAGTACATCTCCCTCACATAATGCCTGACTTGACTCAACTGCTGGAAAACTGCTTGCTGAAGAAATTTGAAGCACTTTGTAGCAGTGCAGAGGAATCTTGGTGCTCATCCTGACCTGACAGCCATGGGGATGGTATGGCCATTTCTGATAGGGTCTTTCTAGTAAATGTTCTCTGGCCAGCCTGCTAATAGTATTGGAAAGCTCTGCATGTGATGCATGGAGTCGATTAAATTAACGTGTCTTTGAGAAATACTCAGAGATTAAATTCCCTTAAATAACACCACTGTTTTGCGTGTGCTATTTATAAGAACTAATGAGAGCTTGAAAAGACAAGGATTAAAAAGAATTATTTGTCTATTGCCAATTCCCAAAGCTAATTTGCTTCATGAGATGGAAATGTATATACCCAGGAAAGCTTTAATACACATCTATATTGATAAAGTTTTTTTTCAAAATCAGACCATTAAATCCTCTGGCATGAACAGCTAGCTGCTGTGTATTGAGGTTTCTTGAATCTTCTTTCTTTGTAAACCCCTCTTACAAGACTGTTTGTGACACTGTCAGTAATAAAAAGGTAGGATGCTCCCTGGGCTTGTAGGACCCAATATGGCTCTGCTGTGTGTGCCATTACATGGTTTCTCTGGTGGCTCCTTGCTCTGTTTTTTTTGGCAGCTCCTTGGTGAAGGCAGGTAGCATCCCTGATGGGAATGGCAGGCTCTCCATGACACGGGGGTGAGCAGGGTCTCAGAAGTGGGACCTGTAGTTGTTTTAGGAGGCTAGTAAAAAAGGAGTGAGGCTTGGAAGGCACAATATGTGTGGTCCTCTGCTACAGGCTGAAATTG
Source organism: Hemiprocne comata (assembly GCA_020745705.1). NCBI lineage: Eukaryota > Metazoa > Chordata > Aves > Apodiformes > Apodidae > Hemiprocne > Hemiprocne comata. Next base: position 8,479,793 of record CM036594.1, on the reverse strand, counting down.
CTAGCAGCTCTCTCCACATAATAAATGCGCAGCTGTGTGCGTTTAAACTGCAGAGTGACACTTAGGAAGGGACAAGAAGCTTATGAATAGAACTAAATGCTAGTTTCTGGTTTTGTATCATCCTGGTTAGCTGCATGAAAACTCTTAAGACGAAGGAAAAAGCATATTCAAGTGGCAGAGAAAGAAAGAAAGAAAGGAAAAGACCAACATGGTTCAAGAATTGAATGAAAGTAAAGGAAGATGAATTGGAGATTATAATTAGAAAGCAAAGGAGCAGGCAGGTTTTCCAACCTCAGTGGGAAAGGATGATTGACCTGAACAGCAGGAGAAAAGAAGAGGAAATATTGCTGACAGCTAAAATGCAGAAGCTATTACTTGAGAGACTGACCTCTAAAGGAGAATGGGGGAGAAATTGAAAAAAAAATCCCAACCGGTGAAACCTGCAGTGTACATGCTGGAGTTGGCTTGCTCAGGGAAGCTGGAGAAACAAGAATTGAAAGCTAGAGAATATTAAACAAAATTGCTAAGGTTGTTATGTACATGTGTCGTGTGTTATGCTGACGCCTATTTGTAGTGCTTGTACTTCATTCCTTGTGTTTATCAGAGTTTGTCAAAACACACTTTACAGTACTCAGTAAAGGTGTTGAAGGTGCAGGATGAGAATAACAAAGCAAGGCAGAGGACAGTGAAGAGGATGGTACCTGCTATCCAGGTATCCTCCTATGCTTACTGCCCCCATTATTTGCTGAGTAAATTGGTGTATGAGGAGCATTTGTTCAAGAAAAACCTTCTTGTGGCCACCAGGTACTTCATTCCTCCAAATGACCTTTTGGTGATAAGTAATACAGTGTTTTGTTCTCTATATCTATATAGTAAAGGGTCAGCTCTTTAGCCAGGGTAGATGGGAATCGTGGTGTAAAGTCACGCTGGGCAATGTGTTTCTTTCCTGATGCCTGAAGGACCCCTGGGAATCCTCAGGGCTTTCTGTAACCTCTGATTTAGTACTATGCAATGTTGTGAGTTTTCTGAAGACTGAGGCTGAGTGATTTAACCCACACTGCTACAGCCCTGCTGCATGAGGTCGAAGGCTGAGCCCACACAGCTGGCTACGAGCTGATTTGCCTGCCTGAGGGCTTGGGTAGACACAACCATATTCTGATCCTTGGCTAGGTGTTGTCTGCTTTGCAGCCTTTGCCTCTCTCTCTCTCTGTGGATTGCTGTCATTTGTTCTGAATCTGGACTATTTATCAGCTATTTTTCTCTCCCCCTCCTTCTGGTCATGACATTTCATTGATAGCTTTTGGTTCTCTTACAAATTACCTATCACAAAAGACTGTTTTGATTACTACTCATTTCCAGTCATTCTGCTTGTTTCATATCACTTCTAGTACTATTTCCTTTGTTCCTTCTTTTCCTAATAAAGATTTCTCTTACCTGAAAAGATGTCTCCTATGAACAGAACTGCGCATTTAGGTGTCTAATAGGACACAAATTATGAGTAACAGTTTTAAGTATTTCTAATGATTCTCTTCTCCTATGTAAAGCTGGCCTCCTGAATATGTGAATGTGTAAAATAATTGCTTGTCATACTAGATTCTTTTTTCAGAAGACAAATTAGTATCTAGTAATTAGGTCTTGATCACTGACATCTGGGCAATGGTCCCACACCCCTTACCTTCCTCCCCCCTTTTTTTTTAACAGTGTGATCAAATCACTTGCATCTGACAAATGAAAACGTAAAGGAAATTTACACCAAGCATTTGTTCATCTAGGTGTCAGATCACAGAGGCATTCCAGAGCAGAGCACATGGATGACATTCAAGATCACAATCGGCATATTTGCTTCCTCAGGCCATGGTATTTGGAGGGCTAATGATACAAGAAATTCTACTAGCTACCTATAAGGTGCTGATATAGCTTTAAAAACCAAGCTGCTAGTTAGTCTTGGCCTGAGATTGTTTTTTAGTATGTCTGCTTCCCAAGATAACTCTGCATGTTTTTGGTATCATAAAATCAGTTGCTCTCTTACTTTGATGCCTGTTTGCCACCTTTAGTCTTGTACAGTGCCTATTGCCCAAGAACCTTCAACTGTGGTTCAGTTTTTCCTTTTGTAAGTGCATGGCCTTGTTCTTCATCCAGGATTATTTTTCACGTGGCAGCTACATCCTTACATTGAATAATGTTGACTGCCTTTAATGTGAGGGGAGGAAAACTAAAGAGTTTAATAAGGAGCACAGGACCTTCAACCTCTGTACAAGCCATCTCAGAGGTGCTTGTCTGGAGGCTGCTGTGTTACCATCACTCCAGTGTAATTCCAATATATGACATTATCCCAAAACTAAACAACAAAAATGTAACACCTGAAAATGACCATGACCTTTTTCTTTCCCCCACTGTAACAAGAGATATTTGTGGGTAGCGGGATGTAATGCTTAAATCCTCACAGCCCTCTTATCTGTCTGCAGAAAACATACAACACAATCCCTGTGGCATTCCCTGTGGCTCCAGCTCAGCAAAGTAGCTCAGCGTGTCCTGAATTTAAAGTGTGGCTCCAGAAGGACTGCTTGTATGCTTAGTGTTACACAACGCCTGTGATTATCTTGTTAGGAGATGGAGAGAAATATTAATCTTGCAAGATTATAGACACAAATGTATTTTTTCTTCACGCACAACCTCTGTGTAACCAGCACTAAACCAAAGCCAGTACTAACCCATGTCACGGAGACTTCCCCATTTTGTGCTGATCTGTGAGTTTCACAAAGATGAAAGATGATCTCTCTTTTCTTTTTTTCTCCCCTGATAAAAATATTTGAGCTCTGAAGTGAAACTACAAAGTGAGCAGCTAATATTTCTTCTTTGTCAAGGACCTGTTTTCTTCTATTTGTCGTTAACAGTTGTCAGCTGGTAAATTATGCACCGTTTTTTCTTCTGTCTCTCCTATTTTTTAGCCAGCCATAATTATGCTGGCTGATTCCCGTGTAGACTTGTTTTCAGCTGCATTGCTTACATGCCTTTTTAATAGACTGTAATTTTTGTTAAGTAAGTTATGTCAGATTAACTACTTCCGATAAGATGCGGTATTATACTTGGGTTTTCTTTTTCTCCCAGCTGGATGCACAAAATATGTCACTGCTGACTTGCTTTCTCCTGCTTCCCTCTAGCTAAATGGCAACATGCCACTGCAGCAAAACTTCTGTTTGAGGATTCATTGACTTTTTTTTGTTGGCTAGTAATGAGGCTTTGAGGTAGCTTGCTGCTCCTGATTAGTGACAGAGACCACAAAGAAAGTAGTAGCTCAAACCAGTCATTAACTCATAGTGAAAGCCTCAGCATTTAAGTTCATAAAGATCAAGAAAGACTCTATTAAATCCTTTCCATTCAGATTTGGCTGTTTTGGGGTTTTTTTAGTGCCTGCCTTGGTTTGTGGAAATAACCACTTGAAGTGTTGATTATACTCCTGTTGTTGCTGAGCTTACGTTACCTTTTTGCTCCCAGTACCATTGCTCTGGTTTCTGCTGCAGTCCCATTGTTGGTGACATCAATGAGGGTTTGGGCTTGCTGAAGTTGAAGCTGAGCTTTGGGCTTTGTCACTTCGCTGATCACTTATGGACATGGAGGGCCTGGCTCTTCTCTGAGACTTGGACCGAGGGTGGTACTTGTCTACTGTAGACAAGGTGGATCCCAACTGCAGCACCACCAGCAGAACACGTACTGTGTGCAGTCTCTGCCCCATCTTCTCCTGGCACAGGATGTGCAGGGGCACTGTGGTGCACGGGGCTTGCACCTCTGGGGGCTTGAAACACAGTAGAGAGGAGTTCAGTGCTTGTTCAGTGGGCTGCAATTTCTCTTCTCTGGGCTGTCTGCCACTCACGTCTGCAAAGTGTCCTGGAGACCTCTGAGTGTGCTCATAGCTGCCTGAAGCAGCAAAGCTGTAGCCCTTTAAAGAAATCTCCAGCTATTACTCTTCCTTTGTTTTATTGCTCGAATTGAAAATGAAAGGTTGCATGAATCTCAGTGGGTTGAAGTCACTGCATTTCCCAGTACGCTGTGCAAGAGCTTCAGCATAGTTCTTCAGCCTTACAGCAGAGTTCCTTTATCTCACAGATTTCAGTTCCAGTCATGGTGTTAATAGCTTTACCAGGTTTTGTTGTTTTGATGCAGTACAGTGAGTTACACTTCTGCGTGCTCGTATGAAAGAGGATTAGCTGCTGGAAACTGTTTATTTGTCTTGCAGTTTCTTTAAGAAGTAAATAAAATGTGAAAATAATGGTACTGTACATTGCAAATAATAGGCTATTTTCTGCCCTGGTTTCTGCTGGAATGGATGTCATTTGTCAAGTGTGAGGATGATAAAATGAATCGTATAAGTCATCTTAAATGTGATTTGCCACCTGCCTGACTGTTCAGAAGTGTATGCATGCTTAATTAATCTAATTAGTCAATGCATATATAAGAAGCAAATTTACAGGCTCTCTGTCATCTTAAATAAAGCATTTTTGTTTTCCTAGGATAAATTATTCATTATAGAGCTGAGTACTAGACTGCAATCCTGGAGAGCTGGCTTCTTGTATAATAATAAAAAAAATTATGGTGTTTCTTCCTTTTTCCCTTTGGCTTCTCTTCAGAGAGGAATTTCATGGAAGAAAGGGGAGCATCTGCACTGGAGGAACATAAATTCCCTTATATAAGAGAAGGAGAGAGTTACACCATGGGCATTTTCATGTGAGAAATGAAATGTGTCTGCTTTGGCACAGATGCAAAATGCAACATGTGCATGATTATCCCTGGAAGTGAAATAATTAACATGCTGAAAAACATGACAGAGTTTGTATAGCTTGGGTATTTCTTCTTCAGAGGTTGGTCCACTAAGGACATTATTGTAAACACTCAAGGGACAAGAGCTGCACCTCTCGGGTAGGAGCGATGCTTTGCAGACGTACTAGCACAATGCTGTACAGACAAACTGTAAACATTTGGATGGGTGGATAATCTCACATTTCTAAAATCACATCATCATTAGCTGCCTAAAAGTGCCATGAGAAAGAATATCTGAATTAATGGAGGTCCTGAAGGTCAAAGGTAGACCAGAAATGGCAGATTTAAAATAACTTTTGGTTACTGGTATGTGCCTGCCTACACAGTAGCAACTTGCCCAGCTCCAAAGCTTGACACAAGAAGGATGTCCACAAGATGCTGCTGTTAGCAAATGTGTGGCTAATTCTATGAATTGTTGCTATTCTCTCATAGTGATTTCTTTAGGCACCTGGTATGACAATGAAGACCCTCCCTGGGGTCTTCGCTGCTACCTGCTATTGGGAAGAACCAAATTTCGTGTGAAGGTGAGAAGAGACTTTACCAGCCCATTATATATTTTAAAACAGTTTATACTATTTGGAGTGGAATAAATTCAATATTTTGGTTTAGGCTTTGGATTTCTTTTTCCTTACTGACTCTGTAAGGAAAAATACAAAATGAGTTAAATACAAGTTTTTCAATGATAACTGGTAAGCTCTGCTTACTCAAAACATGTAATGACACTTCCTTCCCTGATTGTCAGGTGTAGTCCTGCTTTCTGGCCTCCAGATCCACAGGAAAACTCCTTGAACCTGATTATCCATTGAAATACATGGCTTGATGTTGCCAGGGCTGGAGAAATTATAGGCTGTAATAACTGGCTGGAGCTGAAGGAGGTTTATGGCTGCTGCCTGGATGAACTTGTACTGCTTTAATATTTATCACTGTTTTCTACAGTTTTCTTCACAACTCCATGGCAGGTTTGACGACCAAAGCAGAATCTGTGGTGAGAGGATACTTAAAGCCATTTCTTTTGCTCACTTTTTGGGCACAGATTAGTGCAGAATTCCTGCAAAGCATATTAGTAGGCAACTGCATAATTGATACATTAGAACCATGAAGACTGCTGTGACTCTTGCTAGAAATGAAAAGCAGTCTGTTTCAAGGTGTTACAGCCCTGTCCTAGTAATCCTGCTTGATTTAGTAAACTTTTAAATGGAAGATGATCAAGAAGGCAATCTGTTCCGGGGGCCTGGCTCCTCTCCTGGGTCAGCCCAGTGAACTCACTTGTTTGTCTCGCTAGTGCTGCTGTGTGAAGGATGCCCTCGCGTCCTCAGGGTATAAAGTAACATTGCTTACCTGCCTGTTTGAGCTCTCTTGTGGAGTCTTGACTTGACCTTTCCATAACAATTTCAGCCTGTGATGAAACTGCCTTTTTGCAAAGCTTTTTGCAGGTTTGGGGCTGAAGTCTTTCTGCATTTTATAGAACTGTTTTATCAGCTACCCCTGGTGTCTGCAAGGTTTTCATTACTACTGTGTCTGCATGGCCGATAGTCTTTGAATATATGTATCTGTGCCACAGAAGTTCCCAGAGATGGGAATACATCCACTGCTATTTTCTGCTTGGAAACAGAGGCAGAACAGTTGGATCTTAGACCTACTGGTCGCAGGAGTCACTGACTACAAGGCAGTGGGGGCTGCTGGGGGACTTCACAGGTCCAAGACGGGTGGGGAAGGAAGAAGGGGGGCTGGGTAGTTGTGGATGGATTTAATGGGGTCAGAGTGAACACTAACCCCAAATAAATAGACAAATGAGAGAGAAGGTATGTCAGACTTGAGAGACAGGACATACAGGTGCTTTTCTCAGTACTACCAGGAGGTGCCTCTCTCTACTTGGGATTTATGGCCCATGAGGGAAATTCCCCTAGCCTTTTCATGCAGAAATTGTTCTAGCTCACTCCTTGTTTCTCCCCAAGAGTCATGTTGGTGCAGTGGACCTTTTGCACAGTATCCCAGTGGCTAGAAATCTAGCATGAGAAATATGACTGTTTCTCTCTTTTTGGTTTGGGAAGTCAGAACCTTCAGGGGTTTGTGTGTATTTTCCTGGAATGGATGGCTCTGTGCTATGCCTTGCAGTCCTGCTTCCCACAGGCATCTTCAGAGCCACATGTGGGGATGATGAAATCCATCTCTTCACATGTCCTGGTTTCCTTCAGGGGGCAGTCCAGAGGCAAGTGCAGTGAGGGAGCTGAGGTGCATTTCAGCAGGTCTTCTGATGTTGATTGTGGGGAGCCAGGAGCCCAGGGAGTGCTGCACCCACCCTCTCTGCAGCCTTGCCCTGAGCGCCCTAAACCAAAGTGTGCAGGAGATGATTTGGAATGCGCAGGGGTAGGCAAAGGGTGACGATTGTTCTGTGCCCTAGTGGTCTGTGATTTTTTTCCTTGGCAGGGGGCACTCTGGTCCCTGCTTCATGGACTTCCAATGTTTTTTCTTCAAAATTACTTAATATAGGATACAGGCAATGACTGGAACACATTTGAAACCCTCTTTCTTGTTCTAACACTAGGCTTGTTGTATCTCTACTGCTCAGCCAAGCCTTCAGGCCTGGAGAGGGGATTCCCAAGCTGCATATTTTATAGTTTTCTAGCTACTCTGATAGGTAAGAACAATTTTATTATATGCTTGCTGGATTGTGGAGTTTGTAGTACTCATTCCTGATCTTTCACAGGAGAGCTGCATGGAGACCTGAGGGCAGCAATTGGACTGGGTGAGGGTAGTTGGGAACTTCTTGAATTGGTGCTTCTTGCATGGGTGGCATGTTAATATCTAGGCTGTTGCTCCATTTGCTTGCTTGCTTCTTCTCTCTTGATTCAATCCAGAGACATGCTAACATCCTATGGCATAGCATTCTTCGGTTTATTGCTTTATTTTGTAGCTTTGTGGTCTTCACCATTGTGTTTCAGGCCAAATTTTGGGCCTATTCTATTTGGCAATGTCACTTTCCAAAAGTGAGATCTCTCTTTTACTATTTCTGTATCCCCAGTGCTGAGTGCTTCCTGTGTGTCTGATCCCATTCACTGCATTTAACTTATCATAAATGCAAATAATGATAATTAGATGGTGAATAACGCTATTACAGATGCAGTTCAGTGCATATTTCACTGATTGGGCCAAATCAGGAAGCTATGCAATACGTGCTGGCAGCTTTGTGGGTAAAAGTGCTTAGTACTTATCTAAGATTGTAATGTGCTATCAATTAATTGCTCACAAATCTCTGGTGTCAGTTTGTGTGGGTTGTGAGGAGTGGTAAATCATTAACTTTCCGTGGCACAGAGTTTGAATTACAATGCCAGTCCTATGAGGTAGGAAATTTGCAAGTTTAATCTGGTGGAAAGCATCCCTTTGTCTACCAGCATCCTGCTGGTGAGGCCAAGAACACGAACCTGCGCCGTGGCTTCTTTATACCCTCTCTTCTGTTGCCCGAGTCAATCCGGTGGGTCTCAGCCCCCACACCCGGGGCTGTCGGCAGTGGCTGCCTCCCCTGCTCTTCCTTATCTGACACATGCACGTCGGGCTCCTAGGGAGCCGGTACCTGGAGGAGGAGCCCTGTCAGCCATGTGTCGGCCCCTTCTGAATAGCAACAGATGCTTAAATCAAACAATGTGCTCCCAGACAGCAAGCTGGTGTGTGATCAGCAAACACGGCGCTACAACAAAGCCCAAACAAAAAACAAAAACCCAACAATCACAGCAAGAAAATGAGATCCAAGAATACAAGTGCCTATGATTTGGCAGCCAGATAAAATGCAGGGCAATGATCACGATGCCATGAGCATGGAAACAATTCTAATTCTCAGGGCACTGATAAACTCTAACTGTACATTTGTCTCTAGAAGGCAGCAGGGGCAATAGCTACTACTGACTTGCCTAAAAACTGCCTTAAAGCTTTAGCGTTTTTAATTTTTGTATCTAATGTTAATTGTGTTAAGGGTTGGCTTATGTTTTACCAGAATTAAAGGCACAAAGGGAATAAGAAACTTTTCTTTACCACAGGATTCCTATCACAGAACTGGAGGAAACAAAAACCAAAACAAGCAGGTCTCATGATTATTATCCTCCTGTATTGTCTATAAAGGATTTTTTTGGTAATCATTTAATGCTTTGAAAGCAAGTATTGGAAATTAAATAATTAGCTTTCTTGTTCCAAGAATAAGTGTTACTTTTAGGATGGGAGCCTTGCTTACTTTTATTTCATTGTGGGATAACCAGCATTTGTCAGCAATCTTCTTGCTACAAACCAAGTGAAAACAAGGCACTGTCGTTTTGGAGTAAAGAGGGGGGTGCAGAGAAGACTGATGTTGTCACTTAACTATTTTGCTTTGTCTCCACAAAAGCATCTTGGTATATGTACCTGCTTTAAATTAATAATCTCATGCTAAAAATATTCTACCATTGCAGTAAAGGCTTTAAGGCTCATCTGGTGTAAACCATACCTGGGATGGCAGTGGATCAGTGAATTGCAGAGCATTTTGGTATACTTTTTGACCTATGATTTATCCAGCTGACAAGGAGCATTGGGCACCCCGCAGTTAGGAGCAGCCTGCTCGGCACTTAGATGGAGATAGTGCTCAGTACCATGCTGCTCAGCACCCTGTGATCTCAGGCTCCTTTCCGAACTGAATTAGTGCGGTGCAAATCTCCCTTACCCTCTTCTGCAGTGGTTACCCTTCCCTGCTACCCAAACACTGATCTTTGTGCTCCCACTGAATCTGCAGTGACTGGTTTCTTTGAAAAGAATGTCTTTTGCTCTCCTTCCCTTTTGTTCTTTGCCAGTATTTTTCAAGCAAATCATACAACCTCAGAGGAAGTTTGGGGGTGTCTAGTGTAACTCTTCTTTGACACATCCCATGATGTGTACAGGATCTGGCAGCAATTCTGCTCAGCTTTTAACAATGTTCACACTAGAGGGAGGTCCAAAGTCGTCATGTGGTATTTCAGAAGTTACAAGATGCTCTGAGTCCCCAAATAAAAAATAATCTTTTTGGACAAACTTCAGTTCTAAGCACAAAATTACATTATTTCGGGCAGGGCTGACCTAGACTGCTGCACTTACATGCAAGTTGTGTTTTGTTGCATATTAACCATGCCTTTCCTTGTAATCAAAAAGAGGTCCCTTTCGTTGGAAAGAAAAAAAACGTAGAAGAGAAGCCAGCTGCAGCAGGTCGGTAGCTGCAGGATTACTGCCTGTATCTCTGTTATTTGAAGCTCACCAAGCCCTGTGCATGCAGAGGATGCTCTAGCCTGACCTTCTCTTAGGGGACACTCCTGTATTTGTTGCTCTGTGTTTACCTTTGTAAGAATTACTCTGGAATAATTTATTTTGCTGAGTTTTCCTGGCCAAACCATACATTTGTGCCCTGTGGCATTGGAGCCTTGACACGAAGAGAATGTTACAAATTACACACCATGGGTCGAGGACTTCAGACCAGGCATGCTTTGACCTGAAGTAAATTTCTGTAGAAATGAGGTGGGAATATATAAAAGCTGTACATTTGTACTGCATCAGTAATGTTTTGTTGATATAAGAAGACTTGTACTGAGCCTCCTAATGAAATGCTGTATTGGAGTTTATCACATTTGGAGGAGGATGAGCAGGGCTAAACCTTCAAATGTCTTTCCAGGTTGTGTGCAGGTATTTCCAAAGTTATCTGATCTATGAATAGAAAAAAAAAAGACTAATCAGGATAAGGAGTGTTTAGCATATATGAAAGCTGATGTTCCTTTCTGATATGCCAGTCAAAGGGAGTCCTTACTAAAGAGCACCAGTGATTATTACAAAATTTGTGCATGTAGGGGATGTTTTGTGTGTGTGTGTAACTATAAGGTGGTAGTTGGTACCTGCAAAGGGAAAAGTGTATTTACTAGAGGGATCTTACTCCTTTTCTGCCTTGGTGTAATCTCCTCTCCTGGGACAATTGTGTTTAGTTGGATAAATTCTGTAGGCATGGTATGTCCGGTCAGATTTGGCATAGTTTTTCCCCTTTGTTCAAATAGCTTTTGTACCATGTGCTACCATCAGCAGTGAAGGTCAGGTCCTACTGTCAGGAGGAGCAGTGGTGGCAATTCTTACCTCTGGTCATGGGGCTCATGCTCCTGGCTCTGCTGGGATGCAGACCACGATGGAGTGCTCTGCACATGGTATGTAGATCAGGTCCTGCAGCTTGGGGAGCCCTGCTGTATGCTACAGAAGCGTTTGTCTTGTCTTTGGCCCTCTTTAAGCTGAGTGTAGGGCAAAGCTGCTGCAACCTCCTCAGATGGGGAATGTGAGATCAAATGCTCTATCTGCAGAAAAAAAAGATGGGGCCACTTATAGTGAGCCCAATACTGATTCAAATAATAGAGACTCTTATTAAAATGTAACTCTAGCCACTCTGGTGCTATTAACTACAATAAAAATGTTTTATTTATTCTATCTGCAATCTTTCCACTTTATGATACATCCTAGGAACTCTGATGGCTTCATTTATTTGTCATTTGGGCAGGGAAATATGAAGGAAGGGTTGGAATCTATAGTGTTATTAAGTGGGAGTTATTTGTGCCCTGTGTTCAGTACTGCAGATCAGAATGACTCTTCTTTGGTTCCAGTCTTTCATTTGGCGTGGAGGATGCTGAGCTTCACAGTCATTTTCCAAATGAAAGAAGGGGAAGGGAGGAGTGCTGGCATGTCTTGCTTAATGTGGCCATGAGATAATAATACCTGTACTAAACAAGCATTACAAAATAAATGTAAATATTTAAATTCAGGTGCACAAGAACCTTTATTTTAGTTTTGTCTGCCTCATTGTATAAGCTAGGCTTCTTGCTCAGTCACAACTACTTTAAATAGCTACCTACTGGGGACAAAACCACAGAGTTAAGGCAGCTTGCAAAACTGATAGCTGAATTCTCTCCCAGCAGGGAAAAAAACAACCCCAAAACTAAATTTGCTACATAAATTATTCATTGTGAATCATTCACTTAATTCCCATAATAAATGGTTTCTTACTCTTGGTTCTATTGACTAATTACTGTGTTTAATGTTTTTACTGGCTTTTGTTTTCTCTGCAATTTAATTTTGCTGGGATGAGATAGACAGGAATAGTCCAAGTGAGGGAATGAAAGCTTGGTGTCTGTGCTGCTGCAGCTCCCACTGAGAGCCAGGAATTCAGCCATAGATTCAGCTGCAGCCGTTCATGGCTAAATTATGCTCAGTAAAGATAGAGGAAGAGTTGTGTCCTGAGTAGTGCAGCCTCTTCTTAGGCTTCTTGCTGTGGGTGAAGACCATGCTACTAATACACTAGCTGGTGCTTTTTCTGCTGTCTTTGACCATCTTCACTGGATTGCTGAAGCTCAGAGCTGCAGCCCTGCTCCCTTTTTGTTTCTATTTCAAAGCTCTGTAGTGCACATGTTGATGTGCATGAGGAGCCTCTGCCTCCATGGGATTCCTGGCTCCCTCTCTTTTGCTTCCAGACTCTGGTAGAGATTGTCCCAGGGACTACCCAAATAGGTTGGTTTGTAGCTGGAGAGTGAGAGAGATGGTGGAGTGTGGCCAGAACAGCCTCTCACATGCTTCATACCCCTTGCTCCCGTAATGGTTGTGTTTGCTGTATAAAACTTGCTGTCTTTGAGGCTAACAGCAACATAGTTTTCTCAGCACAGACAAGGATTAGCAGATTGAGGTTAGTTTATGGGTAGGAGAATATACTTTGGAATTTATCTACAAGCTGTTTTATCAAAACTTCATTTCTACTGATTTTTCAGTATCAAAAGTTTCACCAGGATTGGTATGGGTAGCATCAAAATGCCCTAGTCAGGATTCTGGATATTTCCTCTGCTGTGCAGTCACAAAGCAGAGCTGTGTCCTGTCCCACCGGCTATGGCAAGGCATTTCTCAAGGATAGCAGCAGAGGTCTTTAAAGAGAGATTAAATCATGAACTGGGTGCCTGTGTTCTGGAGTTGATAATATTGGTGAATGAGATAGAAAAGCTTGAAGGAAACTCCTCAAGTGTGAACTCTCAGTCTGACACACTTGAACAGCTGAAGGTGATGCTACAGCAAAGTTATAGCTGCCTCCCTCGGGAAGCCATAAGGAGGATGGGTAGAAAAGAAGGCTGCATATTACAATTACAGTGTTGCATTTGTGCCTATAGATGCTGTACAGATGGATCCATTCAAATGAGCACATGATGTGACTAATAATTGTCCACTAATGAATATTGAAGAAGAATTCCTGTTTCCCTCTAATGCTGCTTTACATCACATGAAGTAGTGAAGCTCTAACTAGCATTACTGAAATAATACTGAATTTGGAGAATTTAAAGGAATGTGAAACTGGAAGTGCAGTTTGAATAAATCTTATCAAGTGCTCTTCTCACAAAAGTACCTTTGACTTTTCTTGCACACAGATTATTTGCACAACCTGAGGAAAAGTCTGGAGATTATTTACTATCTTGGTTACAGTGTTCTGTTTGAGTTTCCAGCAACATGTGCCAAAATAAGGCAGAGACAAAGTAAAATAGTAACAGAGATTTTATTTTTTAACTGAATAGAAGAAGCCTTTGTAGCCTGTTAGAAGCCAACTCTAGCCCACTGCCAGGAATTTGACTAGCTTTTTTTTTTTCCTGTTTGGTTTGGTTGGGGTTTTTTGTGTTTTGTTGTGTTGTTTTTTTTTAGTTTAGTTTTTTTTTTTTTTAAGTCTTTTTATGCCAGCCTTACAATTGACACTGAAATCTTTTTTTTCTGAAGTGTGGTATTTCCTTTCTTCCTCTCCTCCCTCTCTCTTTGTGTTTCCTCTCTAAATTGTAACATGATCCAAGTTAAACCTTTTATATACCATTTTACTCATTTTATGGCATATGGACAAGCACTGAAGCTGGCTTCACTTTCTAGAAGTGTTTGAGGACAGGCTCTGGAGGGTAACCAACTGCTACTTCTGCAGTAGTAAGGTTAGTTGTGGAGTAACTGTGTTTTCAAGTAGAGATGAGAGCAGGAGCTGGCAACCTTGGTTCATGCTCCCATCTGAACTGTTGATTCCATGTCATGGCAGTGGAGCTGAGAGTCTTTCTGTCCTTGGCATTTTAGGCCACAGGAGCTCTTTGAAAGACCTGGGGACCTGTCCATGCTCCCTGGAGAGAAGAGACTTGAATTCTCTTGTTAGCAGTACCTCATTCCTGGCATAGCTTTCCATCCTCTGTGACCCAAAAAGCTAAATCCCAGCAGTGGTGCTGATTTACTTCATTTTTATGTTGATTTTAATAAATGTATTTCCTAGGTGAAGTACTGCTTGACATCAGAATGGCAGCAGGATTGAGTGTTTCCAGTTTTTAGTGTTTATGAAGGTAAAATGAAGCCAATAGTGTTATTTAACACAAGGGGTATTGGGAAGCTCATCAGATAGAGCACTTCCCAGCTGTTAGCAACAAGCTATCAGGAAATATCCATGTAGTTAACTCCTAAGACTGGAGAGCTGAGGCAAATTCCAAGAGAAGGGGTTACTGGTTAATTATAATAATAAGCCAAACAGTATTGCAAATAATGCTCCAAATCAGAACTATTTTAAAAGCATTGTCTGCAATGTCTATAGATCATGAAAAGAGAGAAAAGCAGTGCAAACCTTGTGGGAATTTTCCTAACATCTCTTTACTGCCTTCCCCTTCTTGTCTCAGGCTCTATTTGCAGTGATTCATGAAAAAAGCCCTGAAGAGCTGACATTTGGGCTTTGGTCCTTGACACTTAAGTAAAATACTTTAAAGTGTAGTTTGGGAGCTTTAGACTCCTTCCTTCCACTCACTCTCTCAAACACTTTTGAAATAAAAAAAGCACTAACGGATGTTGGTTTTCAGTTTTCCTTTCTTCCGACTTAATCTGTTCTCTGGGGTGCTTATGGAAAGCAAATCATTTCAAGGCAGCATTGCCAGCCCACTTGTAGGTTGTAAACCCAAGGGGTTCAGCACTGTGGCAAACACTGCCACTTTGTTCAGCTATTAGAGGAAAGTCAGTGAATACAAGGACAGTGTGAACAGCTATGTTACTATGAGGAAAAAGCAGGAGTGAAGAGTTAATGTGTAGGAATGCACAATAAAATTATTAGGGCTTTTCTACTGCAGACCTGCCTATGAAACTAATAAAGATAGCACTTGGCACCTATGCAGGGCTTTGTTTTCAAGATCCCTACAAACATTACCTAATTCCTTTCTGAAACAGCTCTGGGAGTGGCTGAAAATAATTCAAACTTTTTGTGCTTCATATATGGGGAGGAAAAGCCTTTTAAACCATAAACAAAGACTGTTATGCTCTTTCCATGTGTCTCTAGGATGAGGGGGTAGCAGAGCCAGAAGCTCCCAGGCTCTTATTCAGCCTTCCTGTTTGTATCTGTGCTGCTCTGCCAGATCTGACTATGTGCACTGCACATAAAGTCAGGGCAAACAGAAAGCTGTCTTCTGGAATGTATTCATGCACACAAACCAACCTTACTGGAAAGAATTAATAGTAATGGGCTGGACCATGATCTTGGTTATGCTGCTGTAACTAACCTATCTCTATTAACTACACTCTATACATTTCCCAATTAGGATTTTTTAAAGTTGTTGTTTCACCCTAAAATAGCATGATATGTTGTAGGGGTCAATAATGTCTCATGCTGACAAAGTATTTTTTCAGCCCATTTCATCCATAAGGTTGTAGGTACCAAGTTTCAACATGTGCATACTTCAAAAACATTTAGGAGGCTGCATCTCAGCAGGAGCTCTGGGGAATAGCCCTTGATCCTAAGAGCATTAAACAAGAAATACACAAGGGGTAATTAGGTGGCAGCAGCTCAAGTTTGTATTGAACATCCTGCAGCTGTATCAACCGAATTCTCTTGTCAGTGTTGGCTGCTGTAACTGTCCAAGCTATTCACAGTATAGCTTTTTACTGAAGTCAGCCACAGTTCTTGTGGAAGTGACAAGTGAACCACAGTGCTGAGATGCATCCAGCTCTGTCTTCTGCAGCCCAGCATGACTTGTGCTTCTCCCAGGGAAAAATTATTTTTTGCTCATAGTGATTTCTGAATTTCAATGCTAAACAGTTGTAGGCAGAGAAATATCCTTTCTTCTACTGGAATTAGTGTTAACACCAAATCCTCCAACCTTCCCTAGGCAGAACCCAGAACCTTATTCCCACTGGTCTGTTTCTATGGAGAAAATAACTTTTCATTGTAGAGTCAAGTAGTTAGTAAATAAAATTGAAGTCTCCTCAAAAGGTCATGGAGCTATTCAGAGGTGAAATGACTATTCCTAGGTAAGGCAAGAAACGAAACCTGCTTTGTCGACATTTCCAAAGTGTAATTTTTAAGTGATATTGCTGAAAATAAGCTCAAAAGAACACATCAAAGTAAAGTGATCTGCTTGGATCACATCTGCTTGCATGCTTGTTTGCAGTCATTACCTTTCCATCAAAGATGTGAGTTGTGAACTGCAAAAGAAAAATCAGAACATAATATTCCAAATATTTTTCAACCAAATTCTGCTGTTTTCCCCAGTTTCTTTCTGGTGCAGCTTGCACTTTGCTACATAGAAGTTTTGTTTTTTTCATTTTAGTGCTAAAGACGGATGAGACAAAAATGTACATGACTTTTTCTATTTGTAAATTAGCACTATAAAGGAGAAGATATGACATAAAATAACATCTTCATCCTACAGTAAACAAAACAAGCTACTATACAATGAAGAGAATGACAGGAGCATGTTGTATGTGTCAAAATTAAATAGGGCATCCTTGTGCTTCTAAGAAAGCCTTTCAAGTGTTTAATGAGGGAAAACAGATCGTTAAAGTATGGATTTGATTTTTGAAAGAACAATGCCTGCTGCTTTTGACAATGGCTCTTGGGTTGTTCATAATCAATATATTATCACACAGTTCTTTCAGGCCATTCTGCAGTGTACTGTTGTGTCAGTACCTGATTTGGAAAGAAGCTGAACTGATTTATCAATCAGCTGCTTTGTAGTGAAATCATCACCTATCAAACTTCAGCGTCTAGAGGTCACAAGATAAACAGTGTGCTGGGAGACCTTGGCTATGCCTGGGGCCTGGTTGCAGATGTGAAATGAGAAAGGAGGGCCAGTTCTTGCACATGAGCCTGCAAGTGCCTCTTAGGACTAGTGTGAATGAGAAGAAAACTGCACCTGGTGGTAGAGCAGAGACAGGACTGGAGATGAATTGTTTTTTGGTGTGTATACTTGGATGGGTAGGAGCTGTACAGGTGTTTGAATAACTTCAATTTGAAGAGGGTGATGCCTCTGTAAGTTCACTGTCTATCTGCAAGCTGACACTGCTATTACAGCAGGAGAGTAGTGTAGCTGAGAATGAATGCAGATGAATAAAGCTTATCCAGTCCAATCCAGGCAGCAGAGGATTTCCCAGCATCTCCCCACTGACCCCAGAAAACCAGGCTCTTGGCTGAGCTGTGCAGTCCAGCCAACCCCTGCCCAGATGATGCTGCAGACCAGCGTGGCCATTTTGCTACTTTGAAGGAAATTCTTCTTCCTTTTAAACAATATTATTTTGTGCTTTTTAGTTGTGGGGTTTTTTGTTGTTGTTTTGTTTTTTGTTGTTATTTTTTGTTGTTTTGTGTTGGTTTTTTTTGTGTGACATGGAATATGTCTCTAGCTAATACCCCTCATTATGGATTTCCTTAATTATTTGTTTTTCTAGTGGTTTAGTAATCTAATATGACTCTGGGGACAAATCCTTGCCTGAGATCACAGCCTAAATATCTAATGTTATATCGGATCCAGAGATTAGTGGAACTGAACCCTAAATTCTCTGGGGCTGGAGAGTGCCAGTGAAATTGATGGGGAACTGCAAGTATATGGCTGAAACCACAGCAAACAGAAGTGAAATACTGGTGCACCTGGAGAAGTGGGAATGCACTAGCTCATCTGCCACTCTAACATCTCCCAACCCCAAGTCTTAATTGTCGTTATAGGGTCACAGGGATTTGAAACAGGGCAAAATCGGAGCGAGGTTTGTTAGAGCATCACCCCAGGTCACTTGCAGTGTTTGGAAAGCAGTGTTCGTTGTTGTACACAAAACATTAGTACTGAGGCTGTGGGAGGGGGGAAGGAAGAGGCTCTTTTTTGCTGTGCTCTGCTGCTATTCCCTCCTGTTTTCTGGCTGCCAAAACACACGCATTATCTCGGGAGCTGTTACTGCTATTTGTATGATGCAGAGTAGTGAATCACAGCCCAGTTGAAGGGAGGGTCCCAGGTTTTGATTGAATCCCAAACCAGACAGGTTCTATTATCATTCTTTTTGTCTCTTATTCAAATGTGCCTGAATCATTATAGATTTTAATATAAGGCACTGAAAATATGCAAATTTCTGTAGGATTTCAGGCTGCTGAGATTTGAACTTTGCAAAACCAGCTAGTACATTTCAGTATCTTAATGCAACACTGTACCTGCAAATCTGGTCACTAATATGTGCCTTTTTAATTTTTTTTCTAGATCAGTTCCAATTATTATTTTATTATTCCAGGTCTGCCAAACTTTATTTTATCTGTACATGTGCAGCCTATTTTCTTTTTTTTTTAGTGTCATCCCATTTGATAATCTGGGAAAAAAATTGGTTCTGGATTTCAAAATTTTCATCAGAGTAGTTCTGAGGTTAGAGCTCTGTCACCCTGCATGTATACAGAATAGTTACAGACATGCACTCTATGTGTATCCATGCTAATCCAGTATGGCCATTGCCATGAATTTTGACGTTTAAAAAAAAACAAGTATTGCTGGTTTTAATGGCCACTTGAGTCCCTCCAGCTCCTGGTAATACCAAGTCATCCTCACACCAGTGCGGTGTGTATGCAACTTTGTACCTTATAAAGTGCTTTGTATTGGAATTATCATTATGGCAACACAATTATTTTTAGGAGTATAATGAGGTGCAAAAGAATGGAAGAAATAGCCTCCTTCCCACTTTTGTTATTAGTGTAACTTTTCACAGCTCATTCTGGCAAGCTTTGCAGCTATCTGAAGATTTCCTCTGCAGCAAAAAGAGGATAAAGCATTAGGCACATCAAACAGTGTAAGAGCTACTGAAGTGTTACCCTTTGCTCTTGCATTAAAGGGTTGTTGTTACTACCTGTTTTGAGAAAATACGAGTGTTTGGTTCTTCAAACCTAACGAGTACCAGCTGGGACACATTTCCATTTGTATAAAGGAAAGTAGATTTAACCTTTGTACAGTGGTGTTCACCCAAATTATTCAGCCTTGGGGACATTCTGCTGAGTGGCAGGATCTTGCCAAGCTGTGCATTGCTTATTTCTGCCCCATTTGTCATTGCAGTGCAAGGGTGTCTCAATAAACAACATCTGGAAAGTGACTTGAGAAGTTCCTTGTTAATCATTTATTGGTTATAGGCTGAAGAGCATTTGGTAAACAGGGCCTGATGCCAATTACCTGGCAAGAATTTTGGTTAGCTCTGAAGATCTAAAGGACGTTGAAATCATTAAGTTATTTCAGTCTCTGCTCTGGGAAAATATTAACTTGAGAGAGGCAGAACTGTTAAGTGAGAAATTTTAACAATCGACAGATGTATGTGGCAGCCTCTTCACAAACTTGTCTGCTGAATAAAATGTTTGCGCTTTTTATCATCGGTATTGAAAGCCTACTCCATAGAATTGTTTGCTTAGTCTCCAGAGAACAATCAGCTCAGATCAGTTACTTCCAATCTTTATGTTGTGCTCTGTGCACCGCCTCAGAAATGTTACTGGTATCTAACCAGAGGCATGGATAAGAATCAAAAATCTGGGCACCATTCTATGAAGGCTTTGTTCATCCTGTGTTAGGAGCGTTCCTCTTTGGTTTCCCACAATAACTCTAGTATTTTATGTTGTTTCTCATAACAGTATGCTCTTACTCTCTGAATCTTAAATATTTTTTAGAGAAAGCAGCAATGCAAATGGATTTACATGGTGTCACGGTGACTACCTATGGAGGGTGAACATCAGCTGGAAAGCTCTTAGCTAATGGTGACAAAATGGTTTCCTTTCAGGATCTGTGCTAGCCTGCTCGCTGCTGGGACCTTGGGTGTGGTGGAGCACAGACACACTGCAATGAGGGACAAACATCTGCTTACATGACAACTGTTGAAATTTTTTTTTAAAAGAAAATATTCAGAAAAAAAAAATCCCACACAACTGGTACAGTTGGAATTCGAGGGAAGTGCCAACAGGATAATCCTGATAACTGTGAAATCATTCAAGCCCTTTGTATCAACAATTTTCTTAGTGTGTGATGTTTATCACAATGGGTACTCTGTCTCCGTTGGCCTCTAAGGATTACAGGAATACAAATAAACACTCCCTGACAGTTAATTGATAACTGTCACCTTTTCATAATCTTTGACCTTTTCTAATTTATACCAGTGTATTACAATGGTAGCATCACTGATTCTGATGGGCTTGCACACTCAGCAAAGACAAGTCACTGTTGATTTCTGAAAACTGCTGTCCTCCCTTTCCTAAAACTGGGCCTGTTTGTGCATTGCTGGGCTTAACAGAAGATTTCAGTGCAATTGAATGCAGAAAAACTGCATTAAAAGAACTGAATAAATATTTAAAGATTATGGAAGTCTGGGGTATTTTTAATGTTATTTTTATGAGTGCTCCTTAAATCTTTGCCACAGAACTGTAAGTATCCATTCAAGAAATAGTAAATTGATCAGTGTCTCTTCAGGATGAAATGAGGAATTGGGCTTGATAATTATTTAAATCCCTTCTCCATCCTTTCTCCTTTTAGAAATTATTTCTAACTGTATATGGATGCTCCAAGGTTATAGCTTAGGTCATCAAATTACAGGAAGCAGAAAAGAGAGGGTGGCTAAAAAAGAGGAACTTAAGACAGCCAATTTAGCATGGAGTTAGTCCAGCTTACTACCAAGTAATGCAATTAGGACTCTGTGCTGTTCATACTTAAGCTATGTAGATCTCTCATTTTTTTATAATTAGAATGAAGTGCAGAGCTATGTCACTCTTGCCTATATTATGCAAACTCATTTTTTTCTCTCTTCTGGAATTAAGTGCACAGCTTAAGACAACTGCCAAGTGCTGAGAGCAGCTTTAGCTTATGTAGTAGTGCTTCCCAAGATGATCACATAGATTTTTGTTTCGATTTGAAAGTATGTTGTGGAGATGGGAAGGTGATTTGGAAATAAAGCCTTATTTTAAAGTTTTAGTGAAAGCAGAAACTCTGAGAAATTTGCAGACAGGGCTTTTTTATTTCTATAGATTCTTTCCAAACAAGGAAAGGACTTTAAGTAAAACTGTAGAGATTCGACCAGTCCCTGAATTTTGCAGCAATTTGGGAGCTGACTTGGTGTGTCAGACTTTCCTAAAGTTGTAGCACCATTCTAGCTGCTTTTATTTTTGTGGTGTGTGTTTGTAATCTCAGAGAAATAATTTTGTCGTAAGTCTGCACACAACAGTTTTGGAAGAATATTAGTTTAACAAACCTACCAAATCTCCTGTTGTGAGTAACTGAGTGGGGTTTTAATGGTGTCGGTTAATCACCTGTTTTCCCCACATTTCCACCAGCCTGGGCTGTTGAGAGACTGGATACTGCTCATGTGCACATCACTCATGCCTGCCTTGTGAATCCATGGTGTGTTTTGTGCCCAGGGCCCCTGCTCAGTTGGTGACTTTGCCTGCAGGGTGGCTGTGCTGAAGTGAGGGAGATTGTATCTGTTTGGCCCCTGGATGCCCAGTGCTGTGGTGTGAAGAGGGGACAGAGCAGGCTGTGTATTCTTTGCCTTTGGAGGAGTTCATGCTGCCATTGGAGTCAGCTGAAACATAACAATCAGACACTGCTTATGGTCAGTCCTTTCAGGAGCAGCTTGTTTGCCTTTGGAAAGACCCAAAAGGCACCAAAAGGCACTTATTTTCAAAGCATTCCTAGGGAAAGATATAACAATTATTTTGTGTTTTCTTCCTTACTCCAGTCAGAGCCTCCACCCCACAAAAACAAACAGACTGAGCAACTGACAAGTTGCCTGTAGTGAGCATTTGGCAAAGCTTGATCAGTTTGCCACATGTCAGTGGCTCTTTCCATAGATGACCTTGCAGGGGGGAGAGGGGTTTTTAGTTATTTCAGAAGACTAGACCTCATTATCCCTTGTGGCCACATACCTATGTAGCTATTTGCTGTAAATCACAAGACTTTCCATTGGAAACAGACAAGATTTTGTTGTTTTTGACTGAAGTATTGGCTGCTTATAATAATGTTTTACCTTACTTAACTGTGGTTTGATGTGCTCTGCTCAGACTTTGAGAGCACCCACAAAAAGGGAGGGAGGGAGCTCATCTGTGTGTAGGGAGTCCCTGGTGCCTGACTCCAGACCTGGGGGAAGACACCTTTTGAAGGGATACCACTGCTCACCAAGAGAGAGGGGGTTCAGCTAGCAGGGGGACAGGAAGCTTCAGGTTTGAATCCTGGTGATTCTTCCAGGAAGAGGGAGATGTCCAGAAGAGGAATGCTCTTCCATGCCTTCGTGCAAATACCAAGCAAAGGGGGAGATGGACTGTAGGTGTAGAGATCTTAATAGAAAACCAGGAGAGAGGAGGCTGTAGTGAGAGATCCCACCAGGCACCCTCTCCCTGACAGGCCCTGGCTGGCACGGGCAAGGGTTGTTGTGTGTCACAGCCTGGCTGTGTCTAAGTCAAAGCAGCTCAGCCGCTCAGGAGAGCCTGGCCATGATGTGCAAGGTGGGGGGTGAGAACAGAGAAGGGTGAGCTGATTGACAAAAAGCAGTGTGATAGAAGGTGCCTCCTGTTTCTGGCTACAGCCTGTATTGATGACTGGATTTCTCTGCTTGCAAGTTGTCACTGGGCAGTGATGTGGCTTATATGTCTCTGCCTGTGCAAGGGAAAAAGCAAGAATCAGAATTCCCCTTGCCATGTTCTCCCCATACAAACAAGAAACGTTTGTGGGTATATAAAGCTTTCTCAAGCCTCTTGCTAGCTGCTCCTACAATGAAAAATCTTTGTGAGGTGCAACTAAATAAGATGTGTGTGTCTGTGACAGTGACCCAGCTGTCTCCCAGCCAGAGCGAGTCTGCTGTTTGAGATTTCACGGGTCTGTGCAGCTTGCAAAGGCTGCAAAATCACTTTATGCGGTCAGTGGATGTTGCCTGCTGGAATTCAAGCCCCCTTTCCCTCCCATCATACCTGCTAAGGTAACCTGTATAACTGAAGTGCTGCATGTGGGTGCTCTGTTGATAATCAAGGCTGAAGATCATTATTGCCAGACTGCAAACAGCATAGCCTATTGCCCTGGGTGCAGCATATCCTCTGAGCCTGCTGCACATGGACAGACTTCCCAAGGACCAATGTCAACTCAATTAAAATACCTGCCCTGATGCTGCCAATTTAGTATTTTCCTATTCCCATGCACAAGTTCTCTGTGCTTGTTGTCCTGCCTCTGTCAGAAAAGGGAAGAATTATGTTCTCTTTAAGTGTTCAGGTTTTTCCACTGAGTTCAAGGCAACTGTAATAAATTGTACCAATTAAGAGTCTGTCCTAAAATGTAATGCGTAATAAGGTAATGGCAGTAATTTAGGCATCTCAGACAGCATAAACCCCTCATTGTAATTGGGATAATTTCAGTATCTCCAAAGCTCAAAATTGTGGAAACTGCTAAAGCCCTTCTGTGAGGGGGAGAGGAGAGATACTGAAGTCTTTCTCATTTTTGAGTGCAAGGCACAGTCCTACAAAGCTCAGTGTGTTTCTTCCCCCGTGTGCCTAAACTTACCAGTAGGTTTCAAATGCTTTTGTGTGGATGGGTTATCTTGGGAAACCCATTGTGATCTTGGAGATTTTACAGTATCTGAGCCTGGTGGCTATCGTCACAAGTGGGTGGTGATGGTGATGGGAGGAATGGGAGGTTTTATTCTGTTCATTTCTCTGAAGCCCTCCACAGGCTATAGGCTGATGGGAAGCAGACCGCAGACACAGGTAAAATGATGTCAATCCAAAGTAACCCCACCGAGCTGGAGTTAAGGGTGTTGTGGCAAACTCCCATGGGAAGAGCTGAGAGCAGAATCTGCCTCATAAACAGATACCTGAAGGTAAAAAAAGTTTACCTCTCTGCTTATTTATGGTAACATAAGCTATTAGACAGAAAAGTGACAGTTTCTGTGTTATTCCCAGGCAGGTGCACCAGGTGTGCCAGTGTTAGTGTGTTGAAAATGAATATCCAGGAATGCTTTCCTATAAAGGAGAGGCAGCCGTTGGAGTAAATGCAAGGAGATCATCAGGCTGGGAGGGCAGTATTGTGTTTAACCCATGTAGGCAGGTACTGGAGGTGTGAAATTGAAAAAGTCATGAAAGCTTCCTACCTTATTCTTTCTAGACAGGTTTCTTGTACTTAAAGCCCAAGAGTCCCAAGAGACAGTGCTACCACCTTTATTACTTTCTCTCTAATGAGATTTTTCAGATTTGCGGTAAAGCCACATCCTGTATCACAAATGAGATACCAGCCTTTGCTGCATCAGTCAACTTGCCTTACAGTGAAGATGAAGGTGTAATTCTTGCCATTCTATGTTTTCTAAGCTTTCCTGAATGCATTTAAAACTTCACAGAGAGATGCCGCCCTTTAGGAAGGAGAAAAATTCAGCCTTGACAAAACTATTATGTCAGTCAGGTCCTCAGTAAGGGGGAAGTTTGCTCAGAATTGTGTTTTAGATAAGGCTTAGGGCTAGACTGGGCAACCTTTGCTGGCAAACAAAAGCCCATTAAAATAAGCAGAGCTACTATTTTAAGTCAGTACTTACATGAGACTGCCCTTGAAGCCTTTTAATTCACTATTACTTTATCTCCCAAACATTTCTATATTCCAGTGCTTCACTTGCAACTTCATACAGCACAGCTTCATACACCTGCAGCCCTTGGTGCAACTACTTTATTTTAAATAAAAATTTAGCATATGAGTCAAGTGAAGCAGAACTGGAGTTTACTTCTAAAAAGTATAATAAAGCTGTGTGGGCATGAGAACCACTTAATGTTCCTGGAGGTATTTAGTGCAGGGTGGAATGGCAACTTGAAGCCAGAAAAAAACATACATTTGTTAAATCCAGTTTTTTCCTTTCAGAGCTGTTTATTTTAGGAATCAGTGGTGACTTCTACAAAGCCAGACTGGGTCATTTATATATTAAATCTATTTTAGTTTTTGCAGTCCAATTTTTCCTGGCAGATTTTCCCATGAAATATCTAAATGACTGGCGGTTTATTTTTATTGTGACTCTGTGCTTCTCAAGTGTATATGCCTCTCACTCTAAAAAATGTTGCTACATTAAAAAACCCATAATGACTTTTACCTCCTGGCATTATTGTGGACAACAGGACTTAGTCTTGCTCTTTTCCAAGACTCTCTTTGCCTCGCTGCTGCTGAAATAGTGAGAAATCAAATTGTCTTAGAGCTCAGTTATGGGGGTCTCGAAGGCAGAGCTTCTCTCCTGCAGTCTGGGTGTACACTGTAAAAAAGAAAAATGCCAGCCCAGCAACCCTGAATAAACTTGCTCTGTCAAGCAGACAACAAAAGTGGGAGGGAAGGAGAGTAAAATGATAAGTAAGTAAAAATCCTGGAGGCAATACAATTTGTCATTTTTTTTTGTCGTATGTCAGATGTGAGGTGGACTGATGAAGGTTTTAAAGGGAACACTTCCACAGCACTTCCTGGGGTCTTGCAGAGGTGATTTTGGGAGTGAAGAGTGTTTTCTTCCCCCAGAAGATGTAAACATGACCAAAGTATGTTGTAGCTGTCTTGCTCAGCCAGGGAAGATGCCTCTCCCGAAGTCAGTTGCTGTATCCAATGTTCCTTATGTTCTCCAGCTTCCCTCACTGGCTTGAGAGCTGGCACCTCCATCCGCCTGCTCCCACCAGGTGGGTCCGTGGGGGACATTGGCTGCTTCTGGGGCCACGTCTGTGAGGTCTGAGAGCCCCAGCTCCAGATTCCTCTGGGCTCCTCAGGGTTAGATCTTGTACTGACTTAGAGGTACTGTTGGTGTAACAGAGAGGTGATTAGCAGACTGACTATTTAATTGGTGCTGTAAATGCATGAGTAAGTCTTTTAGTGTCCATGAAATCAACAAAAATGCCACAAGAGGAACATTTGTTTTTAACAGCCGCTTGACTGGGGAGACATCTTGCATCGATCTGGGGCTATTGGACTGCTAGATCTTTTTTCTAGTGTAGTTATCAGTAATGAACTGGTGGTAAGGAGGAGTTAGAAGGGTTGAAGAGACTTCAGCCCTCTAATATTAACTGTGCCGACAGAGAGAGAGAATGATTCTAGCACCCATAAAATATAGGAAAAGCATGATCTGTAAACAAGTTCTTGTTGCTTAAAAGGCTGTTCTCACCCACTTCACTGCTGTTCGTTCCGTCGAGGTCCCAGTACTGAAATCTTGCTAGAAACTGTCACACCATACTCCTGTGAGCTGAGAGGGAAATCTTTCACAAGAAAGATGAAAAGTTAAAAAAATAGAAAGATTCCATGACTGACAGAAGAGCAGATAATGGCAATTTGTCTCTCTGAGTTTTTGTGAGCAGATATTGAATAGAAAATTGTTCATATAATTGTATTTTTGGGAGCCTAGTAGCCAGCCAAAGATTTATATTTTTTTTGCCTGCCAATCCCCTGCTCTTTTCTGTTTTAAAAGGGGGAGTATCACCAAGTGTCACCCTGAAGAATTAGACCCACTACAGTATTTTGTTACATATCAGAAAGCAAAGTGTAAGGCTGGTACACTATTAAGCAACAGCAGTGGAGCTGCCACTCTCAACCTCATTA
The DNA here is from genome assembly GCA_020745705.1 of Hemiprocne comata. NCBI lineage: Eukaryota > Metazoa > Chordata > Aves > Apodiformes > Apodidae > Hemiprocne > Hemiprocne comata. The sequence goes on along the minus strand of CM036594.1, from coordinate 8,453,136 downwards.
TTCAAGCCTCTCTTTAGTTCAATTATACACCTCTACAGCTAAGGAAGATAGATGAAGGTCATTTGGGAGCTGTAAACCACAACACATTGAATGCAGAACTATGTTCTTAAGCTGATTTACACCTTGTTCTCCAGTGTTGTACAGCATGGGGCTTCGATTGAAATGCAGAGGCAGTGATTGAAAAGCCTTTTTCCTCTTAGCTCCAGATCCACTGCCTGTAATTATTACCTTGATTACATGGTGAGAGACAATGGCTTCTGCTTTCTGTACCTGAGTGATGACTAAACCCAAAAATCCTGGGACTTGGGCAGAAAACCCACAATGGTGTTTATAACTACAATAAGTTAATTCTTGGTTGAGAGTATTGGTCCATCTAGGAAGAAAAACTGTAATTGAGGGAAGTAATTTGCCTTTGCAGGAGAGACAAAGAACTGCCATCTTGTGCTGACCTACCTCCCATATATCTCACAGCATGAGGAATGTTGTGTATATTGAAGAAAGTTAATTAAACAATGCAAATACACACAAAAAAAGAACCCTTTCATGCTGTTGACAGATGACTGTGGGCTTTACTCAGAGGGAAAAGAGACATTTTAAAAATAACTTAGTCTGAAGTATATTGTACAAAAATATCTGGGACCACATTCATAAGGCAGTGAATCTGTGGGCACAAATGATAACCATCAAACATCTGGCTACCCAGTGATGCCCCAGAGGGAGACCAGTTTGACTTATCTGGTGTTTTGTTTAACTGTAAATCAGCATCACCGTCTCTAAACATTGTTCTAGAGCTTATGCAATGCAAGCACCTTGCTTTGTATGTTAAGGTTAAATGGCACATTAGTTAGCACTTTTGCTAAAGTCAATGGAAGCAGATGCCAGCTCTGACAGAGTTAGATCTAACTAAATATCACCTTGTATTCCAATGTTGTCTTGGGAAATGTTTTGTCAGTCTAAGCTAACTTAAGAGGGTGAAAAAGGCAATAAAAACAAAGTGATTTGAATTCTTTTCTGAAGCGTGTGCTGAGCATCCTCTATCTTTAGCAGCTCATCTTTATTTAGAAATAAATTCAAGCTATAATCATGCTTTTGTTCTTTTAACAGAGAGAACAGGAATTAGTACAGAGCCACATGCACTTTTGATACAGAAATAAAGACTCATTTAGCAAGATTGTATTTTTATCTATAGACCACAACTTGATTAATTAGCATTTCCTCTCTTTTTATATTAAGGTAGAACATTAAGTGTAACATTAAGCACCATGAATGCATTTTTATTTATGATGTTTCAGAATTTGTTTCAGGTGAAGAAGTTTTTTCAGGTATTTTTATTTAGTGGAAATTATCACAGAAGACTCTTCTAAACATTAAAAATCTATGAAAAGGTTATACTCTAATATTTCAAGCTTTTTATCATAGATACATGTGCCTAATTTTTAGAATTAATTGTTTTAAGTTAAAAAACCCCACAACTGTTCCCTACTTTGTCTTCATTTGACCCTTATTTTAGTTCCAGAGAGTCTATTCATAAGTTCCCCATGATGTCAGTATTGTGACCCTGTAATAAAATAACTAATTATGTCCACAGATGTTCACATGTGATGCCCACTAGTTTCATAGTACCTCCACCTGAAGGCCAGTGTTCAGGCTGTGTTGTTTATCTAGGATTTTATTATTTGCAACCCTTGGCACCCTTTAGAAGAGCTTTCTGTCCACATGTATGTGAGGTTCTCCCTGCTGAGTTTGGCCCATGGACAAACATGCAGCTCTCACTTCTAGCATGGCCCCACTGCATTATTGCTTCTAATTATATGTGAATCCAGCTCTGCTGTTGTCAGAGTCAATGGGAGCACTGAAAGGGCTTGAGGTTGCTGAAAATTATGATCTTTATGACTCTACCAGGGATAAATGTAGTGATAGTTATGTCCAAAGGTAACAAAGTTGTAATTATGTATCATTTGCTGCTAACTTAATTACCGATACTCTAAAGAAAGATCTGGAATCCCCTTTCCTCACACCAGAAATCCTAGTTTAGTCAATAAGACTGTTGTGTAAAAGCAAGCAGGACTGGGACCTGGTGCACACAACTGCTATTTGTGAATTTTATCTGAGATTTTGCATTGATTCTTTCCCACACTGAAGATTTGTAATACATAATTTATAATGCTTTATCTTCCTATTAAAACAGATGTCTTTTTGAAGGGGAAAACAAGTCTCAGAACTACCCCCTAACTTCAGTGTACTTTTGCTATGAAGATGCATGCTCTGGTTTTGATAGATGTGCTTCCCAGTAAGAATGTAAAATGTAATGACCTGGTATTGTAGTAATTTAAAAACTTTCAACATAAACATTTAATAAAAAAATTGGGCAGCAATTCCCTCATGTGTAACTAGGGCTGTTCCCCAGTAACTGGTTGGTTGGTTTGTTTACCCCACAAATAATTTCACTGTCTTATTTATCCCCCTTTATTGTACTGATGCAACTTTTTGCAGGGCTGCCTGATGAAACAGGTAAGGGAATGATCTGGATTAAGCATATCTTGCCCTGAACTTTTTCATTAGAGAGCTCCAACACCTGTGGTACTATGGCAGCTGTGGGGATGGTGTAGGGGGGGAATGCCTGGCCAAGGATAAAGAGCAGAACTGCTTATGTCAGTACAGATGCTGACATTTTTCAGCCTCAGACCATGTATCAGCTGATCCAAATGCCTAACCAGGTATTGGCATAGGCACTCTCTGATTGTGAGGGTGGAAACTACCCACATGTTGCAGGCCGGTAACAATTGATTTTCTTTCAGCTCTGTTCTTCCTCTCCTCCAGTAATTAGTCATTGTACTCATGAGGCAAAATTAATAACTTTAAAGAATCCTCGCTTTTTCATTTTTTCCTTCTTCTGGCAGTGAATTTCAAATCTACCATATGTCCTATCCTGTCTGAAATACTGTTCTGAGTCTGTCCTGGCATCCTGCAAACTCTCTTGGAAAGGGCAAGGCATGGCTGTGCTCCAGAAGAGGGGAGCAGGGAGGAGGAGAAGTAATCGCTTCAGGGTGCATGTTCTGTATCCTGTGTGTAGAAATTCCCTGTGGAGAGCGCTTCTGGGGAAAGCTGGTCCACCTCACCTGCATGACTTGGCTCATGTTTCAGGTCCTTCCTTCAGAGGAACTTTGGAAACCCCATGATGTTGCTCTCTCAGATGCTGCCATCGCATTTATGCTCATAAAAGTAATTGCCATTTTTATCTGCTAGGTAAGATGATAAATAAATGATGTCAGGCCTTAATTTCAGGGACTGGAAATGGAAGCTATCTTAGAGATTTCTACCATTTCTGCACACTATGGAGAGACTAAGTATTTTGCATCTGATCTTCCATTTTTTTGCCCTGCTTCTTTTACACACCATGAATTCCAACAACATCAGGTCCAGAAATGATTGCAAGCCTTGTGGAGAAGGCACTGAGTGCATTGCAAAACTGGCAAGCGATGGTTTCTAGAAAAAAAGTTGGTCCTGACAGCACTGTATGTGGATGACTTAATGCTTTCACCTTCATTCTGCACCTTTCTTACCAATGCAATGTAGACAGGGCAAATTGTGTGTCCTGTCTTCTGCTCTGTCTTTGCACTCTGTAAAAATCCTTGGGTTTTGTTGAGAAGGAACCAAAGACTGAAACCACCCTTCCAGTTTATTGGAACATATGGCAGGGAGGAGAACTTTTTGGTCCTTGGAAACACTGTACATGCCAAGATGGGATACCCACTAGCTCTTGGCTGGAACCTCCCAAATAGAATATGGCAGTATCAGCTAATTCCAAGAACTATTGGAAATAGTAATCTCATGCAGGTGTGTAAGTGCTTAAACAGAACACTTAGGTTTTTATTTCAGGGGTTTTTATGCAATAATCTTCTCCAGGAGCAACATGATAGCTTTATACAAAATCATAATAAAGTACTCAAGCAGATTATCCAGGTGGACTCTCAATTAGCTAAGACATCTTGACCTAAGGTGCTGAGCTTATTGGTGTGACCTACTCAGCTTTCTTTTTTCCTCCCTGTATGCAGCAAGAGGGTTTCAGAGCTTTGTTTAATGATCCCAGCTGTTCCCAAGGAATTGAGAGACTGAGATTCAGATAGGCTTGGACTAAGGCATGATTCATAAACGTGGAGCAGTGCTGTGTATGTGTATCATTTCTTAAACTGACTGTAAGGAGTTTTATGAGCACATGCTGTACATATAATTGAAATGCAATGCCTAGTATGCACTAAAATAGCAGGGAATTAGCCCCATTAATGAGGGAGGACATACATTAACCAAAGACATTAGCGTAAACTTCTTCTCCAATCAAAAGTACAGCAAGAGGTTAAGCTGAAAGTGGCTGCTTTTCTTAGTCTTCTCAGGTCTTATCCAGGAGATTTGTATGCACTGAACTGTTTGGTACTCCATTTATTTTTCTTGGAAGCTGCTGAGCTGATCCTTCCAAGGCCTCGGTCTGTTCTCAAACTGCTACTCTGTAGTAGTGAGGATCTGCTGATTTGAATGTGTTTCCTCCTTGCATGCACCTCCATCCAAAATGGAGCATTCTCTGATGGGAACACCTGGTGCTACCTAGTGTTTTAATGTGAGGTGTAGACTAAGACTCATACTTCTTCTGGTTTTTGGACTCCTGCTGTCCTGCCTAGAGCCAATTATTTTAGAAATTACAGACTTCTGTGACAGAGATTTATTAGATGTCCTTGCAATACAGCCAGAACAGCCAGGGTTGTTTTTTTATGAATCCTGGCCCCAGACCTGTTTCCTCTTTGTGCTAACTGTTCAAGTCCAAGCATCAAAATGTGTGATTCTGCCCCAAGCAATTGAGGGCCCTGATAAAAGGACCTTGCCCCCTCTTGCACATCCTCTGACATGATGAACTGCACTCTCTCCTGCACAGTGCCACAGCCTCTGGGGTGGGAATGAAGCTTTCTCAACCTGCCATGTGGGGATTACAGTGCCCTCCTAGGAGATGGGAGATCTTGGCTTAACATCCAAGTCCTGCAAGTCTTCTAATTGCTCACCTGCTATATAAACTACAGATGGCAGCAATACTGCCTCTTCTCTGACCATGTTTGTTTTTAAAACAGAGGTATTAGAGATAAATTTTGTGAAGGCTTCATTCCTTAGACCTGCTCCAAATGGGGCAAGTGGAAGGGGCATGTTCTAGAGGACTGGCATGCTGCTCTGTCTGCCAGACTTCATTCCACAGATAGCTATTTAACTGTTCACACTGGGTCAGTTTTGAATAAATGCTGAAGTAAAACTGCAGAGAATGATAGCACTTTCAGGTGAAACTGAGAAGCAGATACTTCGTGTAGCTGCTTGTGTGCTGAGGTGTTGGTTGATATATTTAGAAAAATGCAGGTGGAAGGGGCCTCTGGAGCTCATCTAGTCCAATCCCCCGCACAAAGCAAGACTAACCTCAGAGGGTCCTGAGGTTAAGTGCTTATAGGCCACAGATCCTCATATCAGTTTCCAAAGTATTTGCTGGACCTCTGTTTTAAGCAGCTGGGAGGTCTGAGCCCAGCTGTTGGGACCATCATGTCACTTATATACCAGCAAATAGAGGGAGTGGGGTATTTACAGCTCTGTAGGATGAGCTTTATGTAACACAGAAAAGGAAGAAATCTTACTGAGTTACATGGAACACAGAACTGCAGCAGCATATAGTCTGGATAGTTTTAATAAAGTCATAGATTTTGAGGCCAGAGGGGACCATTATGATTGTCTGTTCTGACCTTCTTCATGATGACACAGGGCCATTGAATAGTCCTAATGCTGGAATAAAAGTCTGCTTAGTACTAATTTTCTAAAATTATTTGTAACGATTATAACATTTTTCTGAGTTATTCTCTAACCCCTAAATTACTCTTTTTTCTTATAAGGCTGTCTGTCAATCTGTTTCTACTCCTTCACTGACAGATTTGTCCCCACCTTCCAGTGTCTTAGGTGCCTTTTTTTCTGCTGTCAAACTCAGGCTAATTCATTTTCAGTTCCCTGAAGAGACCTGTCTGAGCACTGAAAGATCTGGACTCTTGCTATTTCATTAGCCCTCATTATTTTTCAGTTAATGGTTGGCTGGCAGCGTTAGCTTTGATTTTTATTTTTTTTTGTAATAGAAATGAAGGAGGTTTGTATTTTATAGTAATTTCTCATCAGACTCAGAGAGAAAAATATCTGTCTACAAAAATATTCCAGCCTCCCTGAATACAAGCTTTCTTGTCATTAGCATCATTTTCAGTTGTGCACAATTTTAGTGGGAAAAGTATATGAATTTAGAGCACATGCAGCTGTTAAGGAGTGCTGGCAAATCTGGCCACAGATCCTCCCTTGCCTTCTTGTTACAGGACCTTAATTTTACCAAGACACTAAAAGGGAAGCTACTGGTAGAGACAGAGAAATCGCACCTAGTTTTCTCACAATCCTGTATGTTTTCTGATACTTTAAAGATACAACAGAGGTTATAGGAGTAACATGACTAATTTTGCTCTTCTGGAATAGAGCACAGAGAGTTACCGGCTTCAAGGTGTCATTGTTCAATCTGGCTCTGCAGTCAGCTGAAGCTGAACTGTAATTTTCAAAACAGGGGAGGGGGAGCAGCATACTTCCCTGATTACTCTTTACTGGGGTTATTAATTAATCAAGCACAAGCTTGTTGCAATGAGTGACTCAAGAACAATCATACCAGCTTTTTTTTTTTTTGTGAAAGAAGGATGAGATGTAAAAAATTTAACCATAACATGTGAAAATATTTTCCTGAAGAAGGAAAATTCATAAGGAAGGAAAGACTTGAAATACTCAGGTCATTAGCCTAAAGCTTTCCAAATGAATTGGGGTGTTGCATCCCCACATTTTCTCATCAACTTTGTAATCTCAGCCCACACAAAGTCCATCAGAAAATCAGCCAAGCATATCTTAATTCAGAGCAAACTTAATAGTCCCATTGAATTTACTTGCATAAAATTATGCATGCAGGGTGACCTGCAGTTGCTGGTCCAGTGACAAACAGATCTTTGGAGTTCGAGAATTGATGAGCACTAGTAATAACTGTGGTCTTGAGCTCCAGTCAGATCAAGGCGATTGTCACTTGTTATCATTTTATCAATAAACTGAGTGGTTGTCTGTAAAATGTATATTTTACTCTCTTCCATCCTGGCCTGTCCCAGAATGTATATGAACTCTCTATTTTTTTATTCATTCTCTTATTAAATATCGTCTGTCAATCTGCACTGACAAACCATCTTCTCCATAACTCAGTTTACATGGGACATAAAACCTGCACAATTAACATAAATTACAATTATGCGTCAGCGCTGATGGGGGAAATGACAAAAAATTTATACTTACTAGAGAAAGGAGGAGATGGAGAAAGGATTACAAGAAGTAGTGTTTGGTAATGCAGTTAGTGACATAAAAGAGTTAGCAGCTGGATCAGCATTTGCTTTCCTGTTTTTCCCATAAATGGTTCTGCTAATAAAACAAACACAGATGTGGAATGGTTTTATAGCTCATCCTTAAGTATCGTCGTGCAGTGTCTGAAACCTAATCATTATAATGTTTTGCATGGAAGCCAGAAAGTGAGCAGGTCATTATGTTGCTACATGTTGACATGGTTCCTCAGTATCTTCTGAAATACATACAGTCTCTCTGTAGATTTGCTATAATTGGATTCTACTGCACTGTAATATGTAAATCATAAACTCCAATTACTAGTGCATAAAAATGTGTCTTAGGGAAAAGTATACAGGCAACTAAGAATGTTTAGGATAACCAAAAATGCTTATTATTTGGTTACAGTTGTCATGACCCAAACCTTCAGTTTTGTTTGTGTTTTGTTGTTTTTATTTGGTTTTGTTTGTTTGTTTTTCTTACCCCAAACAATTTTTCAGTTCTTGGTTGGGTCAACTGGGGCAGTTAGCTTCATTTCACCCACCTGGTACCATGCTGCTGACCAGAGGTGCATTGACTCTTTGTCTGTGGTATTTTGGTCATTAAATACCTGCCCTAAATAAGTAATAAGTGCTTTGATTTGCACTTAGGGCACTATTGCTATTCCCATATGGTCTGTGATGAGTGACTTCAGCAGTTTGTAAGTCTTGCTTTTTAAAGGTGTGCTAATGGAAAGGAGATCTCCTGAAAAGGAGACCAGTACAGCGAGGCAGATCCCCAAGAGGACACTCATGCTCATTTTTCCCCAGAGATCATATTCCATAGGTGGATTCCCACCACAGAGCAGTCATGGTCATGTGATGAGGGAGGGACCACAGTGAGAATTAAGGAGACTGGTTTTCTTCTGTATGGCATTTCACAGCCCAGAAGTGCTGGGTTTCACCCCCGTGCAGTACGGTGGCTCTTGGCAGACCACTGCTTATGTCAGTGAAGAGGCTGTTGTCTTATGGACCCTTAGCAAGGAGCAGATGGGAACAAAACCTGCAGCTGTACTGGATGAAATGATGGAGCCTCATGCACAAGGCATGAGATTTGACTTGCTGACGTAATTTGTCAAGTACAGTTGTTTAAAGGCAGCCAGCAGGAAAATGGGAGAGGGGTGAGTTCATCGGTGCCAGCAGAGAATAGAACAAAGGAAGCAGTCTCTGCTGCTTTCCTCTTCTATTTCCTTTTGTCACTGAAGCTCACTGGCTTTGGTCCCTTAAATAAGGAAGACCAAACCTAAATTCCATTTTCATCTTTTGCACCAGCTCGATTCTCTTTGTTTTCCTCAGGCTGTTCTATTCCAAGCTGTTCTGCTGCCTGAAGCTAGCTACCGGTAGAAACGTGTTCCACATTTACATTGAGCTGATGCTGTATCAACATGCAGGATTGGAACAAATGGGCTGTTAGAATGTGTCTTAAGGTGAGCTTTACAACTAGTGTCCATCACCATGTTCCAGAGAGATCGTTCTATTACTGTCAGAGTGGATTTACTTTACTGATGTAGGTAACATCACCCCTCATTAATATTATCACTAAGCCTTCTGTGAAATAGATTATTCTACATGGAAGTGCCTCAGAAAGTTGCAATTTATTTTCTCACCTGCCTAAAGGATTTCGGTAACAAAGAGATCAAGGAGGAAATGTGAATTTCTTCTACTTGCCATTTAATTCTAGACTTGCTATTTTTATCTTAATGCAATTTAACATTATGACAAAGAAATCCAGTAATCTGTTGGTGTAGAAAATGTGTAAATTCAACTGTCATCCTTTGTTCACCTTATACTCAGTGTATAGGTCCAAGAAGGTGTTAAGGCAGAAACTTTCAAAGATACCTTGAAAGTGTAATTGCTTAATTTTTGTTGAACACTAGCATGATTTGGTGTCTGGTTCTTAAAGACTCTGTGAAGCCTATGAGCCTAAACAAACCTGTATTACAGCAGGACAATGCTAGTTCAAATAACTTTAGCAGACTACTATATTTATCCATTATTCATTTATGTTAGATGGCACTGGAGGTTGCACTTTGAGATGATCAAGTGCAATACTTAAAAAAAATCCTCACTACTAGAAACCTTGCATCCTCAGTAAGAAAACAGGCCAGAAAAGCTTGCTTAAAAACACTACTGATTTCAAGATATTTTTGTACTAAAGTGAAAGAATGAAAAGCCTGCAGCTAGCTTCAGCAAGGCTTCCATATATGCTTAAAGAGGAATGCTTTTATTGTTAAGAATTACATTTCCAGGGAAAGGCCTTTGATCCTAAAAAAAAATTTAAAAAAATTTAAAAAATTGTTGTGCAATGCTGGAAAAATCCCATCATTGCTCTCCAGCTAGACCTGAGCCTATAATACAATGGGATCCTATCACAATCTTTCGTTCACTGCACCCACTATATTTTTTCTTGACACAGCAATTACTAGTTAATCTTGTTAGGATAGATGGTAATGGAACCTAGTTGTAAAATATCCCTTTTGTATTTTTTCATTTATTTTGTTTTGAATATTGCCTTGATTTTTATCACATTTATGTGCACATCAGAGTACAATTATTCATTGTTAAAGGCAATCTGCAATCAATGTCATTTTCTGTATTTTGTTTACCCAGATTAGTAGTTTGATCCTGCTCATTGACTTCAATAAGAGCTTGACTTAGCCTCTCCCCTCTCTCCTGGGTCTCCGTTTTACAAAGAAGCAGTTTGTCCTTGGCCCTGGCCTTGGTGCACCATGAAAAGAGCCGGTGATACGGGTTCTTATGGGCTCTGAGGAAAGGCTGGTGATATTTACCTATGCAGTTGCTGGGTCAGGGCAAAGTGGCACCCCTTCAAATCTCCCTGGAACCAGTAAAGGATAGCTGGAGGACAGGGGCTGGAAGGAGTGGAATAAGAATCGTTAGCAGATACATTAGGGAGAGCCCAACACGCATCCCCGGGCAAAGGCTTTGTCATGCAAAGAGCTGGGACTGAGCTCCGCTCACCTGCGAGTCTCAGGAGCTTCAGGGCTCCGCTGAGAGCTCTTCTTTCCCCCCAGGGAAGACCCGGTGGCTAAAGGGTATAACATTGTCCAGGGAGCCCTCAGAACACAGGACTGTACATATGGGGAAATTCAGTTAATTAAGACAGCTAGACGGAGGATAATGCAATGTTCTCAGTGCTTGGAGGTGCAGCCTAGAAGAAAGGGCAAAAGCAGTCCTTTCTGACCTTCAGACCTGTCTGCTTCAGATTGGTTCCGGTTTCGAGCTGTTTTCTGTGCATTCAGTAGAAACCTTCCGCTCTTCAGCTGATGGGATATTTGTGCTCTCTGCTCTTTCCTTTGACTTTACAACTTGTTGTCTATCCCTTCCTTAAGTTATGAATCAGTACTTTTTTCCCCTATGAGCTACATTCCTGTTCTGATGAACAAGAAACTTAATGTAATATTAAGCAAAGAAAGAAACTAATTTTCCTATCTCTCTAACTTGACTCAGACTATCAGTTACCCTGGAGTAAAGTGGAGACTAATCTAGCCTGTATGTACTTGTTGTATTTAACAATAACAGTCTGCTTGCCTTATCAGTCTCCCTGTGGAAGTTTTGATCACAGAACTGAAGGAAGAATAAACCTGTGTTGACTCTTCCTGAGGATCTTGATGTTTGGCAGAGTATTTACCTTGCTGGTTCTGTGCCAAAGCATTACAGCCCTGGCTGGCTGCGCAAGGGAGGAGGAAGACAAGTAGGAGAAAGTCCTCATTAGGGAGTGCTGGGAGAAAAAACTGCAGAGGTCTTAGTGCAGTTTCGCTACCCACATCCACTAGGGAGAAGTTGTGTGGGCAAAGTAGGGCTGTCCCTAAGACAAGGAACCCTGCCTGCCACAGGGACTGTGTCACCATAGTCACCGTAACCAGGCTGTGATTTTTTTGTTAACAGAAAAAGAAATAATTTCATATCCTTCCCTCAGGTATTTCAGTGTGAGGATGGTCCTTGTCAATCTCTCCATACCAAAAGGAATAGTCTTGGGTGATCTGAAAAGTCTGAATCATCTCCATCTTTAAATCCTGCCTCAAGAGACCTCTGTAATGTGGTGTGCACAAGGTCAGCTAGTTAACTCTGTGTAGATTAGTGGCACTTGGGGTAGAACATGTTTCATACAGAGTTTTTGTTTAATAAAAAATAATGAGAAGTGTCCTAGAGTGTTACAACTGCTAACGTTGCACTTCCTCTATCACTGCTCTAATTTAACTTCCTTCAAAAATAACTATTTGAACATTTCAAGGCACTGCAAGTGCCTGACTGCAGCTATGTGTAGTGTATAGCATTACGGGGCCCTAATTTTGACCTGGACCTTGTAATATTATTTCACATAAATGATAATTAATAACCTTTGGAGAGGGAGAGAAGATTCCCAATCTCAGATCTAGCACCTCAGCCTGCCAGGTGTTTATTTTGCGCACACAAAGGGAAACTACTCCCCTCTTCTGTACCAGTTCTGTGGTCAAGATAGACTCCTCTCCATGGACCATCTGTGTAGGAGCATGTACCATGTCCTGCTGTTTGGGGAGCGAGGAGAGCAGTGCAGACCTACCAGGCTCCTGGGTCCCATGGGACCCAAGTCTCATAATGAGAAGGGAAGCAAGATGACCAGCAGAGATGCTGCCTGCTGCTTTGTCTCTTCCATGGAGGAACTCTTGTATGACAACTCAAAGGAGCTGCTTGCACCACTTCTCAAAGTTGTTTTGTTTTATTTAATTTTTTTTTTTTCGGGGGGGGGGGGATGGATAAGGATAAATGACACTTTTGAAATAATGTTATTGTTCATACCTATTTGATGCCTGACAGTAGATTTCTAGTCCTTTTTTAAACTAATCCTTACCCTAAAATTTGACATTACAAATACATAATTTTCATTTCAAGCTACAGCTATTTTGCCAAGTTTTACTTTTTTCCCCCCTATTGATTTTATTCCTGGTTAAAACCTCTTTCTGTTATTCTGTAATAGAATAAAAATGGGCTAAATCAAGCACTTTATCCAATCGATGACTCTTCATACTTGACCAAGAATCTCTGTGCCAGAAATAACATCCACAGTCTGGAAGTGATAAGGATGAAAAGGTCGATTACAACATATTAATCATTGTTCTTTCATTTTTCTTTAGGCAGGACAAGTTCCATTGCTGTTTATTTTGTAACTTGTGATGGGTATCTTTGAAGCTTGCCTTATAACAGCAGTGACCTTAGGCTTTACATGCTTTCCTTGACTTTTTAAACTGCTCTGCCAAAATATATGCCCATTGGTATGCATAATCGACACGTGCAGTTGCTAGGACTGAACACAGCACTACTGACTGGAAGCCTGCTGTGGGGAGCCTGGTAGTTTTTCTGTGCCTCATTTGAAAGAACAGATGTAGTAAGTGTGTGGTGAAATCTGGTTCACAACTGTGCATGGAAATATTCAGATGGTAGATACTGCTTGTACAGTGAGCGATGTCAGGAGGCTAGCTCTGGGGCTGAGTGAGAGGGCTGCTAAAATCTATCGTCCTCTACTGGTTGCAGGAGAAAGGAAATAGGCAGAAAGTGTTAGAGGTCTAGAGGTGGTGAGAGCTCATCGAAGAAACACGGCCCAACTGCTTCTGTATCATACAGGAGAAGTAAAATTTGTGCTTGATTTGGAGTAGGGTTGTTGCTGCTATAAAAGAAAATGACAAAGAAATAGTAAAAGAAAATATTTTAATTTTAAGCTGGGTGTTCGTGTCCTACCATGCTACTTACAACTCTTCCTATCATGTCTATGCTAACTAGGACCTGCAGAATGAAGTGTTTATAATACATATTTGCAGAGACCAGTTTGATTCTCACAAACACTGATGTAGCTTTGCTCAGCTTGGGTAAAGATCTAGCAAAATGCTTCTGGGTGGCTACAATGTCTTGGGTTCCCTGACAGTTCATGGGGGAAGTATGGGGCTGCTTCAGAATGGGTTCTGACCCATACAATGTGTTGAGTATGGTTCTTTAAACCAGTCAGCAGGAAAATGGGAGAGCATTAGGCTTCAGTAATTTTCTTCAGTTGTAGAGAGACACTGTGTAATGTATTATCCAGAGCTTGGAAACCTCTCCTGTGGGCAGCAGGGGCCACTTCTTAGATAACCAGGCAGGACTTGCTTGCTCGCCCTCTGATAAACTTGTCATCTTCTAAAAAAGCAATTAGAAGAGGAACAGGAAGAGTGATGCTGCTCAGTCTTTAGTAGTTTAACAGACTAAGCATGATCAATTCCTTTTTCTGCCAGAGTAAGTTCAGCCGCACATCTTCTTGAAGGATGCTCTGTAGACAATTGTGGAGGAAGGTATGATTTAATGAAGAAAATAAATTGAGACTGCTGGAATCAGGGAAACAGATCTGGTGCACATTATGCAGAGTAGGATCCGTGCTCTCTGGATTTTTCCAACTCCAATTCAGTGAACCCCCAATTTTTTGCTCTTGCATTTATTTTTACAGGGAAGAGTGAGCAGTCCCATTTCCCTTGTCTCCTCCCAATCATACACATTTGGGATACTTCTAGAAGTATATAGTATATGACCCTGACCCTGTGAGAAGGAGGCTTACCCAGCATTAGGAATTTCTAAGCAGAATGTGAGCATGGTGTGGAATCCCCTCATGCAAAAGAAGATACACAATTGAAGCAAGGCTGTGCAAGAGGCACTTCCTATCCACGTCTGCCCTCAAAGTAACTACCATCAAGATTCAATTATACTTGAACAAAGGCTTTCAGGATAGAAATTTTGGCATCAGCTGAAATGGAATTTTGGTACTAAAGTCCAAAGCCCTTTATTCAGTAGGTGGCTCATGATCAGTGTAGAATTAATGTGTCTTGTAACTGAAATTGGATCTTCAGAAAAGGTGAAGTTCTGCTGCATGTTTGGGGTGGAGAATTTGGCCTATAATTATTTTTAAGTGTGCAGAACCTGGCACCTTCCTTCAGATGTTCATTCTCTCTTTCATCCTCAAAAATAGTTAGACTTAAAATAGTTTACCCTCTACTTCCTCTTTATGAAGCAGTACTGACAAAGTGGGTAAAATTGAAAATTACATGATATGTGAGATCAATAATTAGAACTACTTTACATAATCTCAGACTAAGTGCAGGACTGTCGGGTGTTTCTCATTAGAGGTCTGTAGAATGCTCTTGCTCTTTTTTGCCTTATGTTGCTGGTTTCTTGGTGTTTCCTGCGCAGACTTGTTGAAATAATTTTTTCTGTATTTTGCCATTTCCCCACTGATGTGGATCCACATTTCTTGACCATTTAGTTAGTCAGAAGTTTTGCAATGACTTATGCAGCACTCAAAATCAAGGCTGAGAGTATTTTCAAGGGTTTGCCATTTCAAAAAGATATGGATTTTTTAAAAAGCCCACATTCTTGATATTGAATCACGTTACAAAATGGAGCTACATAATGTGGTGACACTTCTATTATTCATGACAGATCAATTTAGTATGGAAGGTTATGGCAAAAAATGCAAAACGGGCTGCCACAAGAGGTTATAACAGAGATAGATCACAGGTGACATTGGTTTCTGTAGAAACTACAGGCAGATATAAACAAATCAATTAGCAGCATAATGTTTCTCTTGTGGTGGTGTTGGCAGAAGTTAGGTAAGTTATTTGCTTGTTATTTTACAAATAAAGGAACACACAGAGAAAATATGAGAAAATATTTTGGCCTTTAGATCACATCCAAGTAATTATTGGGAGGAAAACAAGCAGCAATATTCTTAGTTTAAAATTGTAACTTATTAAAATAAAACATTAATGCCTGGATACTTCCATGCTTCTTGAGCTGAGCAGAATCTTTACGGAGCCCTCATCTCTCCAAAGTCAAGTCTATACGTGGAGCATAGTACTGATCAAAGATGGGAAAGTCAGAGATTCTGTCCCTGCAAAACGAATCCCCCTGCCCCACCCCTCAGTCAGCCTCAGGCAGTAACACACCTGTGGACTCTTACAAATAAGCAGTTTGGGTCTGTCCATGCTTGGCATCAGCTGCCTGCCAGGCTGCTATTACAGCATTGCTTTCACGGAGCCCAGGGCTTGGAACGTGCTTTTCTTGACTGGGGAAAGAGAAAGTGAGGAAAGGGAAAGGAAGCCACAGGCAAGGAGGTGAGTTGGGGTGCAGAGCTGGCTTCTGGGAGGAACAGTATCTGCATGGCCATCTCCCTGAGCTCCACAGCCCTGGGGCACTTCTCAGCCTCGTGCTTTCCCTGAAAACCAGGCCTGGGCTGGGCCTGCAGGGTTTATGTGACAGCCGTGACTGGCTGTCCTTGTTGGGGATGGCAGTGAACAATTTCTCCTCCTCATTTCTTTTGATTATCAGTTCTCCTATGACTAGAGGGTCCAAGTTTTGTGAAGGATGTTTCTTCACACATCATGAAACAGAAATCAAATTGACCTAAAGGTTTTTTTCCTCTAAATTTCCTTTGGGTTCTGCCTTCCTCAGCTGGCTGAAAACAGGTTGTTTCAAATGAAATTAGCCTACTGTAAATCTTCTTTCACTTCCTTTTCTGCTACAGGCTCTTACTTACATGTCAGTGATCTTTGATTTTTTAAAATTTATTTTAAGGTAGACTTAGAGGAATTGTTGTAGATCTTAAGCTGATCACCACAGAAGCATAAATTTACCTTCACATTACTGAAGAATTTTTCCTGGGATGGCTAGCACCAGGGGTTGCACCCCACACCTAAAAAGTGTGTTTACTGTGTTGCTTCTATTTTGGTGGGAATAGTCATTTTTAAAATGTCAGTATGGGGTACCTCTGTCACTATCAAATTTTAATTATGTTTCTGAAGTAATTCAGAAGGAAATAGTGGAGTTTTGTATTACAATGTATTTTAAATGAGCCAGCTATCCATGAGTTAAATGAAGATATTAGAGCTGTTGCTTTATAGGTCATAAATGCTCGGTTTTCATCAAAGTCTTAAATGTTAGCCTGTTCCAAGGGGTCAGCCTTCATATTAAATATCATTTATCAAAGATTAACACAAAATTAAGTTTTAATTGTACAGTATGATGGAAAGTTGGATTTGTTTAAAAGAGGTAATAAAAGGAAATTTATGTGTTTAACTGAGTAGCAGAATGGGATTGGGTGACTAGAGGACAGCTAATGTTTTTTTGAGGAAAAGTAAGGAGGTGAAGGCAGAGAGAGGAGACAGGCACTCTGCTCACTGATAACCTTCCCAGCCAGGGGAATTGTGCTGGGGTCTCGTGCTTGACTGTTGGAGGATGACACTGCCATACGTTTTCATTTAAGACAAACCTCCCAAAGATTAAAGGCATTTAGGGAAAGGCCAGCTAGCCAGCTTTTCTTATTTTTTTCATTCAGGAGTAAAGCTCACTCTTCACTTGTATTCTGAGCAATTTGGGGCTTGACTGAGATTGGGTTTGACAGTAAAAGAGATAAAACTTATCATTTGGTGTCATGATTCAGAACATAGCCTAGAAGATAAATGACTCGTTTCAGAGGTTGATAAAAATGTATTTGTTCGTTTGTCATTATGTGATCTGTTATATTTTCAGGCAATCTTACAGTAGAAGTCACATCCATTAGCTCAAAACAGCTGTGTGGTGTCTGTAGAGTTAAAAGGAATTAAAGCAGAGTTGTGTTTAAAAAACGTGTATTTTCAGATTTCAGCTAGAGTTCGATGAAATGGCATTAGATACTTGGGTGGCCAAAGAATAGTCACTGCTGAAATGAACACCCAGGTTAATGGCAGGGCCCTTAGTAATGTTCCTCTGGGAAATTACTCAGTGTGTGCCACTGGCAGTGCCCAGCCCCAGAGGGCTAAAGATCTGCCTTCAAGGCACAGCTGGAATCCAGGAGGTAATCCCTGCTGGAACTGGCCTCTGCCTGCCAGCCTGCACATCTGGTACTCAGCCCTTTTGAGAAAGATGTCAAAAAGCCCATGTGAATGTGCTGAGATTACAGGAGGATGGATCTCCATGAGTGACAGTTAAGCAATCTTAATGGGGCCATGCATTCCAAATATCAAAGCTTTGAACTATTATTTTAAACCTAAGGGAAAATATTCCTTCCAGCAGGGCTGTAGAAAATGGCATATTTTCTGATAAAGAGCTCTGGGCCAATTTCTTCATTTTTTATTCAGTCCCCTTCTTCCTTTGCAGTTTCTTAGGCTGCCTTCCTTAATGGGCTTTTGCAAATCCTGCCTTTGCAGAAGAAAGCAGCCTGGTACTCAGACTCTTGTGCTGGTTTCCACAATCGTTAGGATGGGGGACAAGCTATTCCCTCTCTCTCCTACTGCTTGACTTGCTTTAGCATGATTTGCACAGAGTTTCTGAATTGGGACCTAGTATTGCTCTGCTAAAACCTGTTCTGACCACTAGTAACCCTGGCCCAGGGATCTCCTATCTCTTTGCAGTAAGAGAAATTGCCATGGTCACAGAAGAGCTAACTTAAATCATTGAGAGATTTATCAGCAGTAAGACCTTGCATGTAGGTCTGCAAAAGCAAAAGTTATCTTAAATCCAGAATGAATCTTGGCATGCCTCACATGGGTCCCACAACAATATACAATTCCTTCAACAACAAAAAAGTTAAACTTAAGGTCCTATTTCAGAAACACAGTTAAGGCAGTGCTTTCAGAAAAGAAAAAAAAATCTTTTCTGATCCATCCAAAGTCAGCATTTTCTTCGCCTTTCAAATGTACTTATGCTAATAACCTGATGGAAAAGTGTCTCCCAGGATACATTTTTGTACCTGAAAATAATTTTCCAGTAGCCTGTGAGATGCAGTATGATGCATAGTTCATGTTGCAGAGGGTTTTTTTCTGAATATGCTTAATAAAATTATTATTACAAATGTAACTCCTTGAACCAAAATGGGATGACAAATGAGTGGAAATTTTACGGGTTCCACAGAAAATAAAAAGCAACATTTCCATGGGCACATTTTTTATCAGTCCCATGTCTTTTTATTTATACAGTACTCCTCATCATGAGCTGCTTTAATTATCGTTTTAAATACTGTTCTCTACATCAGGAAGTACTGTGTTTTTTCTTAGAAGAAATCTGCTGAGGATTCAGCCTGCTTCAGTTAGTTCTTGAGATCATACATATTTTTGTTTGCTTGAAGTATCCTTTCCATAGCACAGAAAATGTTTGATTTGCCTTAGTTTATTTTCAAGTCACCTCTGTTTCTACTTTCTGATAATGGTTTTCTAATTTGATTTTTATCTTCTTCCTCTCTGTCTTATGGTTTCCTAATCAAACCCCCAAACATACACAGTTAATTATTGGTGACAGACACCCCATTCACCTGATTGTCACCTTACTATGTTAAGCAGTTCAGCCACTGCTTCATAAAGAATATGATGCACAACTTTATTACAGAATATCATAATAAATAGTTTAAATTTTCTTGTACATAGTCTCAGAGTTATATGGCATTGTTTCCTGTAATGGTTGATTTAGACACTGGCAAATGATTGCTATTTGTTACTGGAACATGCAGAGCTGGGGAGAAATCACAGGTGTGTACCTGATGGTTATGTTTGCAGTCTGGAGCGTGTCCCTGGTGCAGCAAATCCTGGCTTCTGCATAGCAGGGACTGCACATTTCTGGGCTGTGTTTCTGGCCAAAGCCCCATCCATCCTCTCCCTCTTCCCCTAAAGCAGCCTGGCTGCAGGCTCCTGCCAGCAGTTCTGATGCCTTTTCTCCTCTCACGCATTATGCCACCTCTTTCTTTATCATACAAAACAGAGGTGACAGAACTGTGGTAAGATTGACCTTTTGTTCAACTGCACTTCTCCTGGATGATTTTTAACCTATTTCGGGATGAAGAGGGATTTTCTTCTGCTCAGAAGGGCTTCTGTTTCAAAACTGGAGAAACTATTTCTGAGCCATCACTGAATGTTCAAATTAACTTTCCAATTGTTCTCAAATATTCAGTCTGTCCCAGATTTATCCAGGCAATTACCTAGATGCATAATGAAGCTCTTTTCTTAATAAAAAGCAGATTTTTTGCTAGTGGGAGAGAGGCAAACCATTTACTGGGAACTCATTTTTTGTTATTTTTTCAGCTTACACCAATTCCCTGATCCCTGGTGGATATTCTGAAATACTCAGTACACAATATGCTTGTGGCTTTCTCATCTATGCAAAACATGCTGTCGTGAATGTTTTGCCATCCAGCTCCCAGCCTGTCTGCTACATTCACCTGTGGTATGGCTGTTGGGGAGGGATTGACCTTTTCTAAGGGCTTGATGGTGCCAAGAACAACGTTGCAAGGTCATTTAAGCATTAATGCAGTTTAAATAATACTTAGCAGTCAAGTAGCTGTTTAATTAGCTATGAGCAGCTGAGATATTCTTACTTGTATTCTTTATAAAAGATGGACACAAGAAAGACAACGTTAGTCAGAGGAAGCTTTGATCAACAAAAACCCCATTAATTTTGAAGAAAACAGGGCATGATTCCTGTAACACTTTTACCCATTTTGTCTTGCTTTTGTATCATGCCTGATGAGACACGGGTCTATGCAACACAGTTCACCTTTGGCACCTTACTAGAAAATGAGAACAAAACTTGTTATGTGTAAAACATCCATTAACCCAGGGAAAAATGTACTTTCATTGATTGTGGCTTGGTTACTGAGTTAAGGCACAATACAGCCATCAAGAAAGCACCTATAAATACCCTGTGTGGAGGTTTGTGCTGCCAGAAGGGACAGTGCAGACAGAGGGAAAAGACAGATCAAGATTGAATCTGTCCAAGCACAGCAGCTGATGTCTCAGTGGCTTACTAGAACGATGATGGGGTGGTTAGTAATTCAAAACACAGGCAGGCTCAAGAGCATTTCCCCTGACAAGGTAATGATCCTCAACTAAAATTAGTATAGTTAGTAGTTTGATGTCAGTCATCCAATCTGGACCTAGCTACCTCTTTCATTAAAAGCTGTGGTTGACTGTCTTGGATTTTATTTTTACCTCTATCTCTTCCTTTTTAAAAATAAGTAAAGCAAAAATAGTTTAATTACACTCATAGACTACTAATTAGCTCCAGAATACAGCAAACTTCAGAACTATGTTTCAATACAACTGTGTTACTGGGCTCGGTACCGTTTCTGTCAGGTTCTTCTGCAAATGTAAAATGTGAATTTGTGATTAAAGGTTGAATCTGTTTTGATAATGTGGAGACCAAAGAAATTGTTATTGTCATTCTTTTCCATGACATTATTTGCAGAAATAATAATAACCCTCCCTCCCCCCCAAAAAAATACAGCATACTATGTAGAGACTACATACTTTAATAAAGACTCCTCTTAATTGTTGTCTTAAAAAAATGAAACGAAATGGATCTCATTATTATTTGCTATGGATTTGTTAACTAGAGCGAGGCAAGCTCTTGGGTGATAGGCAGCTACCTGCTGTGTGCACAGAACACCTTCAGCAGTGCCTGAAAACAGAGAAGAGCCCAGTCAAGATTCCTTGCATCCCCCAAGCCTCCCTGGTCCTTTACGCTGCCCTCATTTTAACAATTTGTTTTTCTTTGTAATGCTATCGATTGCAGAGTCATTGATCTGAACTAATCAATAGTTGGCAGTCTAGTTTTTAGCATATAGTGCAAATTTTAGAGAAGTAAATTCCAACATTCACAAAGTGAAAAAAAATAATTTCAGAAAATCCCCACCTTCCCCACTCAGACCTTGATTTTAATGCAAGATCCATCTCAGGCCCTCTTCTTGGCTGTCAGCCTCAAATTCCTGCAGAAGTTGATGGGAACTGCAGATGCAACTTTCAGAAGCACATCCTTAAAAGAGACTTGAAGGGTCTGTCTGGGGACAGTGCTTTTCCTCTTCCCTCCCCTGCCCACTCCTACTTCAATGTGATGTACAAAGAGGTCTTGAAAAGATGCAGGAGGGAAATCTTCAAGCTTAAGCCTTCTGGTCATCTTTTTATATCCTAAAATGAGCTCAAGAGCAGGGACCTTTGAAGGCTTTTCATTTTGTTAGAATGCTTTAATGAGAAGTGTGTAAACTGACATTGATCTCTTCATGTTAGGGTTTATTACACTGAGACACTAGAGATGTTTTTGGGTGGTAAAGTTCTGCTCAAGTACTCTGTAAATAAATGCAATAATAGGGAGATTTGGCTTATGTCAAGAAGGGATGAGCTGAACATAGTAGACTATAATAGACAACGTTTTCATGAGAACATTGGAGTATTACAAGAACAATGGGGTTTGTCGGTGTCCTTTGAACTCAATGAGAGTGAGTTGCGTGGGGCCTTATTTTAAGGGTGGGGGAAATGGGATCAGATTTAAGAGTGGCTTTCTAAATTCTCCTCTTGGCTCTGCTGTCATCTTTAGTAGATGCTGCTAACGCAGATCAATGTTTCTGTTGATGTAAAGTAATCTTGCCATTGGAAGGAGTCTAATTTAGACACAGCCTAATTTAATTTGCTCTGTTTGGACATGCTGTATAAGCCTGTGTTGAAAACCAAATCTTAGAACAGCTTTTCTTGACTGTACTGACAATTACACAAGTTAAGTGGTTGTGCCTTTTGGGACAGCACGTTCACATCTTTGTGGCAGGTTTATATTTGTTTTATTTAGGTGCTATTTCAAGTCAGGGTTTATGTGATAACCACTTGGGCAGACAAATTAGCTGTTTCTGTTCTAATTAATCTCAAATAACTTTTATTGGAAGCCTTTAGGAATATCACTAATGAACATATTCAAGATAGATTACTCATAAACAAATACTTATGTCTTTATTCCTAAACCATCATTTAAGTCTGAAAATATTATCACACGATTTCAGAAAGTTGTGTTCTATCCAGTGTAAATGTAATGATTACATTAGCACCACATTCATAAGCTGTCAGCTGTCAGATTTTTGTGGTAAATATATTGAAGTAAATAGCGAAGCAGCATTGCAATTTCTTATGTTAATGTGGTTCTGTAGCTATGAAAACAATCTAAATACATAACAAGAAAATAAAACTCAACTTTATATAAAATGCTGATATGGGAGGTGATTTGTTTGCCTTTCTGACAGTTTGTGGCATGACTGGAGGCATGAGGTCAGGACAGTGCACCGATGGTTACAGGATTAGTTGTCTTCTGGCATGGTAGGCACTGGTGGGGATCAGCCTCGCTGCCTCTCAGACCTTACCTAACGTTTTGGGTGCAATTTGCCTCATGCCTTTCAGCGGCGTAGATTTCTCTCTTGCCAAGTTTCTTGGGGGAGATGGGAGATAGGAAAGCCTACATTGCAGAAAAAAGGCAATTGGTTTTTTGTCCACCCAACAAAGAGGAGGGGAAAGTCAGGCTAGCAGGGTACTTGGGAGAACGTAACTCTGGACTCTCTCTTTCAGTACCCAAGGAAAGTGACCTGTCCTTCCCCCCCAAGCAGACCCTTTCCTTGCTGCAGGGCTGAGAATAACCCTGAAGTGAACAGAAAATATAAAGTGCACCATCTTACAGCGTGACATATCATTTCTCCTTGACATCTCATAATTTACCCTTTTCTCCAGCTTTTTGTTCTGAGCCAAATGTCACAAGTTAATGCATGAATAAATGAGGACGGTTCTCACCACTTCCATGATATGTTGCAAAATATACACAGGTGGTGCTTTAAAGTTTGCCATTTGCCTCAATAACTAAATACCATTTGCATTTTACTGGCTTCTATGTGTGTCAGATCCCGCACCTGTTCAAGACTGATTTCAGTAGGCATTATACCAGAGCCTATATTTTACTTCTTTCCAGTGGTAAATAGGTCAGTATTTCAAGACAGAAATCTATTAAAAAGAAAGTAAGTGTTCTGTCTGAAAGGAAATATGGCATGTATGAAGTAAAATTAAAAATAAATTGGGTAATAATCAGTCAAAAATTATAGATGTGCTGAAGAAATCAGTCCAAACAGGAGGATTAAAGAAACCCAAACAACCCCCAACTTCAAACTCTCATGCATTAAATTAATGTTTCCATAAAGCCTCTAAGTACGTACTTAACTTAAATATATGACTTGCCCAGCTGTAATCAGGGGTAAAGCACATATGCTTGAAGTTATAATTGTTCTTATGCTTGCTGATCTCTGGCTAAAGTGGTCAGCTTACTAAGTATCTCTGGAAAACGTATTTCTGATTACATGTAGGCAAAACCCACAGTTGTGTACACAGTATTTGTTACATTGGATATTCCTTAAAATACAGCAAGTTTGACCGTGACTAGAGGCATTGTGACACTTGATGAACAATACCAAGGTGTGCTCAAGGGTTATTCTGAATGCAGAAATGATGCAAAAGACTAGTGACTTTGGGAAGAGGTGATTTTTAATATTCCTGTCAACACAAGATGCTGCACATAAGGAAAACTCCATGATCTTTCAAGGCATTATAACGTATCTGGAAAGACTACTCGTGATTTTCAGCTTGCTGTTCTGTAGTGAGGTGCTAGGAGTGGTTCCAGTGCAAACTTGAGCAACCCTGCCTAAAGCCATCCATTATCGCTTGCAGACATTTCATCTTGTGCCTCTTGGCCCCAGCTAAGAACTTTGAATTAGTCTGAATGAGTGTTCATGATGTTTACAGTTTACATTAAGTGGCTTTTAGAAAGGAAGAAAAGCTTTTACTTCGTGAGTTAATCGTTCTGTATATGTTATTATGATGGTACTAATAGAAGCTAGCATACACAATAAAAGCAGAATCAAAACACATCAGCTCTGGTTGTCAGGAAAATCTGAGGTTTTTAAGAGTTGCATGTACGCAAATTAAATTGTGTTAAGAAATTTGTAATGCTATTAGGTGGCCTTTACAGGCTTTAGATTTATGAACCAGGGCTTATGTTTTCCCATTGTCAGTGGCTGTGCATATGCACTGAGAGCTGGAACTGGAGAGAGCTAGAGGCCAAAATGTACATGAGCTCAAGAACCTAATTCAGCACACAGCTAGAAAAATGAACTCCCAGGGAACTGAATGGAAAAGTGCTTATGTTTATGTATCCAGAACTAATTACAGGCACCTACCATATAGGCATTTAGATGTCCAGCTGTCCTGTTCAGGGGGTGGGTCTGCACCCAAAGGAAGCAGTTGGTTGCAAGGGCAGATTTGATGTTGATCTCAGTAGAGCTGAGTGGGAGATGGAGTGCTGGCAACAACAGGAGGGCTTGTGCTATGCCAGCCCTGGAAGGGCTGTGGAGAGCCCTCTAACCTTCTCTTCCTCCATTAAATGCTTGGCTGATTTGATGTATTGCATTTTTGGGGACTTACTTTTCCTTGGTTGTTTTGGAGGGAGGAGATGTAGAGGCTGGGTCTCTGCTGTTGACCTCGGTCAATATAGCTGAAGGGGTCAGGAGTAGGAAGAACTCAGACCCTCACTAGCAAAAGCCCTAGTGTAGAAGTGGGCATTTTGTCCAAACTGTGCTTTCCTGAAGTAGCTTGTAGAGCGTTTGCTGGGGAATCTTAATTTGCTGATATTCTTACTGCAAGGAGACAGGTTTCCCCAGAATCTACCCTTACAGTGGTGGTGATATGACCAGAGGCCCTCTAAGTCAGTGTCAGAATACAAATGTTACAGAAAGGAGTCTGTATATAGTAACAATGGAAAAAGAGTTATTAACCTTGGAACTGAGGTGGACTACTCTGAGTCCAGTCCTCCACTATCACCAATAGCTTTGTAATAGATGTCCAGAAGAGTCCTCGGGGAGACCTGAACCATAGCACTCTATCCTTCAGATCTTTCCTCAAAGCACAATAAGCCAGAATATTTGTTCAGATGAAAAAGCAGAAATCATGTGACTCTTACTTGGATGTCTGCTGTTTGCTTTTCAGCATTAAAAAATGTATTTCAGAAATATGGAGCTTTTTCTGCAGAAAAGTGTGGAAGTTGTATCTTATCAAAATTACAATATTTATAAAGTAAAGGTAGTGAGAGCACTTTCGCAGTATAACATTTTGATTTTTTTCTTTTCCCCGAAGTCATTATGAGAAATACAAATATTCATCTGGGACTGCTGAAAAATGCCTTTTATTGAAATAGAATTACTCCATCTCAGTTGGCTGAACCAACATCTTAACTGCTGAAGTACATTTATGCCTACTAGAAGAAGGGTGTTTTCCATCCTTAAAAAAATAGTAATTGCCAGTGTAGAGTTAAACTACGTTTTTCCCATTTCCTTGTAGCAGGAGGCAGCACACAGTTACGCTGCCCCAAGAGCAGACCTGGGAGGTGCATATTCCTAGGGTAAAATCAGGGTTACCTGGAACTTGTGACCACTTTTGTCACTGAGTGATAGTGGTGTTCAGCAGGTGGGTTCCTGCTGCTGGTTGCTATGGGGTGGCTATTACTGGCAGACATGGTGTCCCTCTGCTCTGTGTTAGCCCCTTTGGACTCATCGTGGGGCACCCTTTGCTGCAGAAGCTGCAGAGGGAGGTCCCAACTCTGCCTTTCTTGCTGAGGTTGGTGCCGTTTGCCACAATGCAACCCTCACCATCACCTCCTTGGCACAATAAATTAATGAAGAAAAACACCTTTGCAAATAAAAATTATGTGGTGCTGAGCTGTTATTTCTAAATGTAGTGTTTTCCAGCCCAAGCCCACGTGCTGGCACCATCTAGGTGGAGGTATGTGGCTGGGGGTCACTGTGCCCCATGGGGCACCTTTTCAGTAGGTCTGAAGGAATCGAGTTGCGTGGCTCCCATTGCTGGTGATGGAAACTACACAACTGACGTGCCAGTCACTCCACAGAAGTTTTTCCTTTAGAAATATCATAGAGTGAGCCACAAAGCACACACAGTGCACATCAATCACAGCTGCACCCTGGCTCAATGCCTGCCTGCTGCTCCATTCAGAGAGCTGCAGAGTGCAGACTCTCTCAGAAAGAATCTGCTCTTATCTGGGTGGAGGAGAGTTACAGCCTGTCTTATGCACCACGTGGAGCTTTTGGCGATGGGTCTTCTTGAGAGGCCATGTCAAGTGTTTTTGAAAGACTGTGAATTAAGTGGAAAGGAATTCCCTCCTTGGGTGCTTCATGTTGGAAAAATGTGTTACTGTACACAGCACAGCAGAAATTCCAGATAACTTTGCTGTCCATAGGCCATGTTGCTGTTAAGTATGCATTGCTAATTATAGCATCTTAACCCCACCATCCTGTGCTGCCCTTTGCTGTATTACACCTTCAGAAGACACACCTCTTGGCAGAACACGTGCTGCATTTCTGATTCAGCCCATTTGCATTCCTGCATGCACCCTGCAGGCCATCCCAGGGGAGCCAGTGCTTGCAAGCTACTGCTCAAACATGAGCATTTTCTAATCCATATTTAAGCAGTTTTAAAAATAGGCTTTTTGGCAAGTGGGCTCACCTATATCTTCTGTTGGCTTCAAAAGGATGAGTTCTTGATGTTCTTTAAATTTGGACTAGTTTTTGATTCCTGAGTTTTGGCCAGCTTTTGAGAAGTGTTTCTCATGTCTGTGGACCATTTAATAGGAAAGCCATTGGGTGAAACCTGAATCACAAATTTCTGACCATGTGTTCCTTTAATCATGGATATAACTGATCCTGTTTGGAACTGTCCTCCTTTCTAAAGGAGAAAGTTTTTTAAATATTCTTTAAAAAACAGTTAAAACTAATGTGTATTTTTCTTTGCAAAGTTTGGATTTTGGTGACATTTCATTTTCCAAATTAAGTCCTTTATGACTCTTCCCCCTGCAGATTACAGTGCAAAT
This sequence comes from Hemiprocne comata, assembly GCA_020745705.1. Taxonomy (NCBI): domain Eukaryota; kingdom Metazoa; phylum Chordata; class Aves; order Apodiformes; family Apodidae; genus Hemiprocne; species Hemiprocne comata. The sequence goes on along the minus strand of CM036594.1, from coordinate 8,425,972 downwards.
TTTCCATGAGCATCACAATTGTTTGGGCTGCCACATGTGCCTCCTTGCATGCCATGATCATTTGGTGGTACCATCACATGTACCAAACCTCAGCATCTTTAGAGATTCATGTCATACCAACACACCTGTTCTCACAAATGCTCTCAGAATTTGGAGATGCCAAAATCCTTTCAGGTATTTACCTATTTCTGTATTTATGAGGTTTTTCACTAAACACACAACATTTCTTATGTGTTTGCTTGCTTTGAACAGTAGCTACTGTTTTGTAGACACTGACCACCATGCTGTAAAGGATTAGCACGATTCTCATAGCAATTGAAGTCATGTTTTTCCTACTGATATTTACTGTCTACATTTATGCATCAGACTGAAAACTATACAAAGACAAGCCCTTTTAGATTGGCTGGTACAGACGCAGAATAGTGGAACGTGGACAAACTTTCCTCTATGCCATTAATTGAGGATTTCTCCAGAACTTCAGGCTAGCAGGCGCCTGATGGCTGGTGTGAGCACGCCCAGCTTTGTGGTTTGTGCTCAAATGTGCCCTCATGCTCCAGCCATAAATTTGGCTTTTAGACTTATGTTTGTTTGAGTTGTGTGCGAAAGGAATGTGCAGGGATATGGGCATTGTTCTGTTGGCATGGAAGTTACCTAGACTTATGTATGTTTATTTTTCTGAACCTATGGGATGAAGTACTTGATATGGTTAATTTATTATGAGACATAAATTCAGCTACATTGTAAAGAACTTACTGTGAAATGATGGACAACTTGTATTAGAATTCCTCTACTAGTACTGTGCAACACTCATTTATTATTATTATACATCCAAAAGTGCTTTTGGCACAGTTTTGACACACTGTACTAACAGACATACAGTCCAAATTTATTGCCAAAGATAGATTCCCATAGGAATGGGAAACTATCCCCACTGTTCCTGTACTGTCAGGTACCATTCTCTGCCAGCTATCCAAACAACTGCAGGCAGGGGGCCAGGGAAAACATATTATAACATATTATAAAACTCTATTTTGACTTGCACCTTTGTTAAAAAAATAGGAGACTGAATTTTAAAGTAATAATAGAAGAAATGCTTTTGAATTTGGACTTTGTAATCTGAAGGCAATTCAGTGACCCATCAGACTAATCACATATAAAATTAGGCATAAGCACTTAGTAAAATTCTGCAGTGAGTGTGAGGAAGCAAAGTGCTAACTCCTGCACCTCACCATTCGTTTTTTCTTCTCTTTATGATTTAATATTGAACAACGATGAAATATGTCATCCATAATGTGAGAATTGGCTGAAGTGATTTTCCAGTAATTAAAAAAATGTATGGAATCTGGGTTAGTCTCCCAGCAAAATACCCAATATAAATTGATTCAAAGAGAGCCTAATCCATAAAACATAGGATTTAATTAATTATCTGATTTCTGAAATGTTGTAGTACCTGCAGAACTTGTTTTCATTATCTGGGCAGAGGGAGGGTCATCCGAAGTTGCTTTAAAATGAGAGGGTGCATTGTAGCTTCCCCACGATGGAAAGTGTACTGGACAGGATCGAAATGAGTGTCAAAACTTCAGCTAGTTCGATATGCAGCTAGAGGAAAAGCATGTTAAATCTCTTCCTTGCCCCCTCCCTTGAAGCAATGTACTTAGTTGCTGTGGTGTTCAGGGGTTTCTCCAGTAATGATGGGCCAAATCCTGCTAGCAGTAACCGTGCAGTTACTTTACTTGAAGCCAACAAAATTATGTTTCTAAGTAAGAAGAATGGTCTTTAACTACATTAATTGCACTCATTTGTTCTGTATTTGTCCAACAGACTGCCTGGTGATTTCAGTGAGCATTAGGTTTAGGTTTTATAGCTTGTTTCTTTTTTACTATGGTAAACTCCTCTTGGCTTCTGAGATGCTTTTCTGGCAGGAAGTCTGCAAGATCATCCAGACTGCAAGTAACTCTCTGGTAGGATATTTATACCTTTTTTTTTTTTTTTTGGCATCAAGAACTATAATCTTATTTGAGGCCAGACAGTTCCACTGTTCCATCATCAGTAATTTCAGCAAAGTAGATTTTGAGATTTTGTTGTTTTAAAATTAGAATCTCTGTATTCCCATGTCATTAGAAGTTGTTCAACAGATTTGTAATAAAGGATTTGAAATCACTGTAATTTAATGGAAGCTCTTTCCTAATATGAATGATAGAACTGGTACATGACTAATCAAATATACTAGTGCACAGAATGGAGATTGCATAGGCTCATGTCCATGTTTTATATTGTCTATATTTTACTTCTCTTTCCCCCTCTGTTTTCCCTTTACCTTTTCTCTGAGGGTCAACTGGACAAATTCATTTAGCGTTCATTGTAAGATGGTCCTGGAGTAGATTAGAGTGCTTAATGGATTGTATTTCTGCAAGACCATTTATATCATATTTATTAGGGAGTTTAGGCTTATAGAAAATTAATACAAATATAAAAATATTTGTAAAATTGTGTATGTTGTGAGTTCCATAATTCTAACAGTTTTGTATGGAGGTCTACCATCTTTGTAGACCTAGCAAGTGGCATGGCAGGGAAACACATTTGCAGCTTTTTATAGAGTTTTGATGTTATGCTGCGTTCATTCAAGATATTTTAAAAATCAAGAAGTCTCATAAAAGTTAATTAAGTCTTTAAAAACATGAAGTGTAATCAAAGAGTTTTGCTTCATGTCTGTATTTCGGTGCTAGACTATTGGCATCATATTGCATGATTAAGAGTCACTCTTTTAATTTAGCTATTAGACAATCATTAGCCTGATTACTACATATTGACTGCTGTACTTAGCTCTCAGATCATACTACAGGAGGAGAAAAAAATATACCAGCAGAAAGGAATAATTTATGGATGACAGCTTTGCCTAACAGTTCTTAGAGCTGTGTTGGTTTTTAAAACATTTTCCCTTTCAAAGTAAATGCTCACCTTGGCTTTGAGAGATGTAAAAGCCTGTCAGGTGGTTGCAGACCAGGGCTGAGTTTCTTGCTCTGAATTGAGGCCAAATGCTTCCTTTGTACCTCAGGCTCTGAAGGTCACTCCAAAGTCAGTCTGTATTTTCATAGAAGGAGAAGGTAGAGTTCAATTCTGCTTCTGAGACCCAGAAAATTGAAAGCCGTATTTTAGAAACATTTACGTTCCCAACTCCTGTTGAAATCCTTCTATGTCACAGCTTCCTCCTTGGAAAGTAGGAATGATGGTAATTTGGTCTGTCTAGTCTAGTTAGGCTGGAAACCCTTGGGGGAAGAGGCTGTCTCTAACCATATGCCTGTGCTGTGCCTGGCACAGTGGGGACCCGACTTCAGCGAGGCCTCGGAGGACAATGGCAATACAAACAGCCTTGTACAAAGTTAAAGTGATACTGTATGATCTGGAGCCTTCAGCTTTGCTTTTCCACAGAAGCGTGGTGGCAGTGGACAGCTGGCTCACTCTTCTGAGCCGTGGTCACAGGGACCCGGTGTCCCACCTGCCTGCTGCCTGGCATAAGGCTTCCCAGGGACTCCTCTTCTGCCTGAGCCTTTAAAGCATGTCCTCCCTGTGTAGCAAGTCAGTCCCCACAGGATGAGAGGAAAGGGGAGTTTTTGCTGAAAGGGAGGAGTGAGAAATCTTTTGCTGAAAGGGAGGAGTGAGAAATCTTTTTCCCTTTTTCCTCCTAAGAAATCCTCCCTAAGAATCCTCCTCCAGGCTTCTCTGAGCTTGTCAACAGCCTCTCTTGCCTGGGCCACCCTATGAGGGCACAGGCATGGTTTGTAAATGGGAGCATGTGGTCTTCCTGGAGCTAGAGCAATCCTGGGCTGAGCTCTGCTCTCTTTGCATCCCTTAAAACAGTTGTGGAAGTGAGCCTTAACTGGGGCCTAGGCATGGACAGCCAAACCAGGTCTATTGTTAGTGTAAAAATAGGTTCCAGTAAAATGTAATGAATGACTTGATTTAATTTTGGGCAAATTTCTCCCTTCTGAGTTTGTTTTGGCATAATCAAGCTCTTTGAAGATTTAAGTCCTTGGAACATGGCTCCGTATCACCTGCATTAGGGCTGGTGGCTGTTGGTAACAACCGATACTTTCATTCTTCCTCAGCCCAGCCTCATGACCCCCTTCTGTGCCAGCCTGTTCAGTGGTGAAGTGGAGCTCATCATACCTATCATGCACTGCTTCTGTGAGGCTTGCTGTGTGGCTGTGCTCAGCAGCATAATGAGTATCATCCACAGTAAGTAGCTAATTTAGCATCTCCTATCTGAAAATGTGGTAGAGATGAATAATCAGCAAAGATTTAAATGATCAGGAATGTAGATACTTTTTGAAAGACTGAAAGACGGAACTGAGATACTCTGTCATTATATTCTCTGTGTTTTATATAATGCTAAGTGCCTATACAGACACTTACATTAAAAGATAACATGAATGTGGTTGGGACTTAACCCCATGTAATGCACTTTTATTCTCTCACCAAATAATCTTAAATTATTTTCCTTATCAGGTTGGTTGACTGATCTTGATTGAAGAATCTTTCATTGTTAGAGAATACCTTTTTGTTTTATAATTTCCCTAATTAGCTCTAAATCTTGCTACTCCTCTCTGTAAAGAACTGATGTCTTTACACAGTGTCTTTCACATCTACCAGAAGTGACCTCCCACATAAACACAGACCCCTTTGAATATTGCTTCAGAGAAGTTTCTTTTTGTCCTAGGTTGAGAGTCAACCTTTGACACTTTTCCATATCAAAAGACATATGTGCCACACAATAAAGCTAAATTGCTTCAGCTAGAAAAATGAAATTAAGCATTGAAATGTTGTCTCAGATAAAATACCAACCTACAGAAGCCTCCTTGGCATACACAGTCAGCCCTGGCCTGCTGGTGCTTGAATGCATTCTGCTGGCTTTTGAGGATGAACCCCAGCTGCAGGGACCCTGATGTGCCACATGCCTCCATGGCTTCACTGGGAGTCACCCTGATTTGCTTTCTGGCCTATGGAGGTTGTGGGTGAAGGCTGCTGCCTGCTCCTTGTGCCTATTCTTACCTCGCATTCCCAAAACACCTCACTTCTACTTCCTTCTAGTTCCCTTCAGCCTGCTGCCGCTCTCCTGAAGAATTTTTCCCTGTAGGTGTGCAGTTTCTGGCTTCAGAGAAGGTGTGTGGAAGAGAGGAAGAAAGCAGAAGCAGAGGGTGCTCAGAGGCGATGCTGTGGTCAGAGGCGCAGGCGCTGCAGCCGGCTGCCGGCCGAGCCCTGCCAGGGGGCAGCTGAGCCACCCAGGCCCCCCCGGCACAGTGCTGGGCTCCTCTAGGTCATGTCACCAATTAGGACTGCTCCTGTGATGGGGAGGTGACCTGCCTGCAACCAGAAAATAGGACCAGTCTTGGTTTTCTGAGGCTTTCAGCTGTATAAAGGGTTTAGATCAGCATTGGACAAGTTTCTGAGCTTCAGCTTTTGTGGGGCATGAATCTTTTTTCTACTCACGTCAATGTGTTTTGAATCAGGCCCCTTATTGGGATAGGCCAAATCTTTTGATATATTAGCCTGCTGCTGATTAAATGTATATTTCAGTTTTTAATTTTCACTTTTCAGGGTAACCATTGTTTTGATGGAGACCCATTTAGCCATTGCTATAGATCAAAAAAAGCCAAGTTTCCTCTGCACCGCTATGGATTTTGCATGGAGCTGCCCATAAGAGCCTTGAAGTTATTAAATCCTTTTGTTTTGCTGTCAATTAAAGACGGGTAAACATCAGTCAAGGAACAGGGGGGGCTGGTTTTTTTTGGCTTGGTAATTAATCAGTGAGCCCCTTCTCTCTTTCCTCACCACTTTCCCGCTCCTTTCTGTGCTTCATTTTATGTCTGTCCTGGTTTCTTTCTAATAGTAGCAGGCAGCTGTACAGCGTGGACTTCAGTGCCTTAGCAGCAGAACTCTGTGCCCGGATCAGTCACAGCCTTACAAATTAGAACAATCCCTGGTCTGCATGTGGAAATATGAAAGAGAACGGTCCCTATTTAATTTTATTTATTTTTTTTATTTTATTTTACAGTGCTGCTTTGCACACAGCACACATAATGTCCTTTTACAATAAGAAATTAGTTACATTTCCTTGATGGGTCACTTTCTTATTAGGTCACATTTGGCATAACTTCTAGTTATTCATATAATATCATCTTACGTATAAGGATGGCCCATTTTCCACTAATTTCTCAACCCTGTTTTTCTTTCTCTAATGGCATATGACCAGCCCCTAATGTAAAAGGAAAGAAGTGAGGGTGAATAAAAGGATAGGAAAAGAAAAAGAACTCTGCTGTACAACTGAAACGGGTAATTATGCTCCTCTAAGCACATCGCTAGAGCCCAGCTGGCACAATTAAAGAAATAGCTGATCAGTTCCAGTTATTGATTCTGCTAACATGTTTGTTCACGGTTGCTTCTTGTCTAATTAGTTTTTTCTGCTTTCTTAGTCTGAAAGCATACCTTTTCAGTCAAATCTGTTTTCAGGCATCAGATAGCAACGCTTTATTTAGACCACTTGCTAACCATTTATTTTAACGCAACAGTACTTCTGTTCACTTTTTTTTTTTAACCCAATGTGGAGCTGATTCTTTGAATGGTGTTGAATTTCCTAGAGCTGTTTGAGGTAGTCTGAAATCTAAGATGATGCTTTGTAACAGTGAAATGAGCAAATTTGAAAGTCAGGGTCAGGGGATCTCTTGGGAGCACCTAAAAACATGGAGGAGGCTCTTGGAGGTTGTAAGTTACTGGCTGTACTTGGCAGTTAGGGAAGAGTGAATGTTCAAGACCTGTGCTTACATTTTAATTGTGTGGATAGACAATTTTAACTGATCAGACACTTCTGTTTACCTGAATCTGGTCTCTTTTTTTTTTCTCTTTTGAAAAAAATCAGCTCCTATGTAGCAAATAGTACTTGGACAAAATCACCAAAACGGGGACTGGACAAAAAAGGGAGTGGGAACTTAGTGAGAATCCAAGTGTACCACGTTTTGTCATTTCTGAAGTGCAAATGTGCAGCTATGCTATTCTTTTGTTTAAAATGTGCATTTTACATAAAAATTAAGAGGACTGATACATCAAATAGAAAATAATTTCCCTCCCCTAGAATTTTACCATGTGAAAACTTTAATAAATGTAGCTTTTTGCCCTGAGTCAGAAAAGCAACAAGAAAGAAGAAGAAATCTGATTCTAAATCCTGGACTGTTTTGCAGGACAGAAAAATGTGTTTTCTAACCAGCTCTAGTTCTAATATTCCTTGGTGCTGCTGAGCAGCTCTCACACTGCACCTTAAACAAAAATGCATTGCAGTGCAGGATAAAGCTTTATATATTTAAATGAAGAATAAATAGATCATTGCAGTCTGGATAACATATATCTTATATTTAAAAACAGCAAATGGGAAAGAACATGAGGAAAGAACATGCTGCAATCTCCATGACACAATGTGTGTATCTGCACATATGAATGAACACAGTAAGTCTAAAATGGATAGTAGTAGTCTGACAGATTTAAAGGTGCAGAACATAGAAAAGACATCATAATTTTCTAACTTAAAATGTTGTTCAGGCAATGATTTCTTCAGAAAAGAGAATTGCTTATTGCTTTGTGCAAAGAGGTTTGAAGGAGTCCATTCTCTGAACTGTGAGAATGAAAACGACTTTTATGGCTGTTCGAATCATGCTGTTCGTAAGGTTTCTTTTTTGGGTTATTAAAGCTGTATAAATACAGGTTGCTATTAACTTATTTCAGCACCCAAAGATGTAAGCATATTTTAGATATTGCAAGATTGACATCACTCTTTCCTGATTTCCCGTTTTCCACTGAGGGGGGGGGAAGCCAAGAAATACTGCAGCGGCTAACAGATGAAACCTGTACTCTGCAACCTTGTTGTCTTTCCAGGAGAATCCAGCACCAACATTCAAGCGTTTTTGACACATTTGGGCCCCATTACTTCAGAATAGTCAGTGCAGCTTAATCCCAGGTTTAGCCCCAGCATCCCTCCCTCTGCTCCCTGTGACATTATGTCCCTCCTTATATCCAAAGCTATCTTTTGTGGGTACATCCCTGCAGCCATAGGACACTCCAAATGTGGGGGAGGTAGGGAAAGGAAGGAAAAGGTTTTAAATGCACTTGGGATAGGTGCTGGAAAAGCCTCTTCTGTGCACTGGGGTTGTGCTGGTAAGGGCACATGGGGCCTGCGGGGGCCTGCTGGAGGTGGCTGGGCTGAGAACAGCATTTCCCACCACTGGGAGATTTCTGAGGTTTGTCCAGCCCGGGGTGGAGGTGAGATGCTGGGGCAGGCTGGCAGTGAGGCCAGGAATGCCTCACCATTGAACAAGGGATTTGGGAATCTGAGATTCAGCTCCCAGCCCTGTCACAGACTGCCTGGGGGATTTTGAGCAGAAAATTGTCTTTCACTCTGCCTCAGTTTGATGTCTATAAAATACAGAAAGTGGAGAAAATGTGCTGCCCTCCACCCAGGGGCATTTGTGGGGCTGAAAGCTGGAGGGGTGCTCGAGGAGGGGAGAAAGAAGGAGCTACCCTGGCAGAGGGCTCGGGCACAGCCAGACGTGGGGGCCAGCTGAGCTCCCTTTATTGAAGCTGCAGCTCATTGTGGTGAAGCTTTCTCCTCTTCCTACCATAAAAAAGATGTAAATTGGAAGGGTACAGCACTTCTCATAAAAACTGTGCATTTATATTTAAACACTGAAGTCACACCACTCGCTATTGAAAAGCCCTCAGCTCTATTGTTGCACATGACTAGCACAGAAAGAGACCATTATACTAGGTAAAAATGTATTTTCCTTGCTCATTTTCCTGGAAACAAAACCTTCCAAGCTCTGGTGGCACAAAACTCACCAAATGGTATTGATAAAGAGGGAGAAATTGCACATGGCACCGAATTACCGGCTCCATCCAAGAGGGAAGGAATAAAGCTCCAAAATATGGCAACAGATGCCTGTGTGAGATGGTGAGATTGCCTTTGTGGCAACGCAGAACAGTTTACCAATAAAGCTCTCTCTGGCTGTTATAGTTGTGCTCAATAGCAATGACAGCTGTCAAGGAGCTCGGGGACTTGCTGTGATGCCTTCAACATTTTAATCACTCCAGCAAAGGCACGGAAAAACTGCTTGTGTTTGGAGCACTGTTATTGCCATATGATAGTTAAAAGTAATTGGTAATTGTTATTTACCTGAAAATTAGAAGGAGCTTTTGATTGGTCTGAAACAGGTCTTATTTCTTTGAACAGAAAAGACAGGTCCTCTTGCATTTTAATTCTGAGTGGTTAATTGGTGATTTACATAGCTCCTTTACCATCATGCTCTCAATCCTCAGACGATGAACTATTTTTCTCCGAGAAGCTCAACTGACAGATTTTAATATTCCATTAAGTTCCCAGTTTTACTATAACATTGCATCTTGAGACACTGGGGCACTTTGATTCAAACTACAGGAAATTAATTTTCTCTCTTTTATTATACCACCAGTAACTACCTGAAAAAAAGAAACTTTAAAACTCCTGATGACATGAATATAATATGTAAAAATGACAGGAAGAATTATGAATTTTATTTCCATAAGAGAAGGAAAGGGGGGGTAATTATAGTGCTGAACTATTGTATTCAATCTGAAATTAAGATACTTTTCTAAGACATGAAATTCACGTAGTGAAGAAATGATCATGATGTAAATCTTTGCAGTCGAAAGGAATTAACTGTTGTTAACCCCTTTTGTCCCAGCCAAAATGTTTTGTCTATTTCTGCAAAAGAGAAAAAATCCCAAAATTTGGCATTGAGAAGACCAAACTTTTCACTCTTGCTTAAAATGACCACAGCTCTTCCTGGGAAGAAGAAAAAATATGGATGCTTCACTTAAACTTTCTCTCTTCTTGAAATGAGTTCAGTTTCTTGGTAATATTCTATTATGGCAAAGGTTTAAAATGATATTGTAATACTTGCAAGTTTTGGCAGTGTATTAACCTAAATTTATAGGTCAATATAGAATGTATAGATGAATGTAGAATATAGATTCTGTATGCAGAGCAATACATATCTCAATATACGAGTATCTTGTCTGTTCCCTGAGCACATATAAACAATATTTAAAAGGTAAAATACATTCAACTGGAAGAGCGTGTTGTTCTTCACATACAAAAAAAAGGTAAACAAAAAATATTGGTTTTGATGTAATTTCCCCAAACGGCAGAAATGCTATAAAGTCAAGAGGTGTCTGGCCATTTTTCACAGTCCCAGACACTCTTAGCTCTGCTGCCATGCCCTCCCAAAAGCCACCCACTGTTCCCTGCCTGTGGCACCAGGAATTCCCGTTGGCATCGCCTCTCCCTCAGTGCAACCCAGGCCAGGACACAGTGGTGTGTTATTCTATTCTGATTTTGTCATTCTATTTGATTCTGTGATTCTGTTATTTCCACTACTAGGCTCAAAATGCCTCATTTTTCACATCAAACACTACTGACTTCAGGGAATGTTAGAGCTGGGAGTTTATGGCCTGATTGCATTGCCTTAAGCCCTCTCTCTAACCGTAATTACTGAAGCTGACACAGGCAGATGAAAAGCGGGGCTGAGACTCAGCAGCCCAGGCTAAAGATGTCCCTGGTGCTGGCAGCCCCCTGCCCTCCTCAGCCCGTGGGCAGCCAGGGGCACCCAGTGCAGGGGGGCTGCTGCTCTGCTTAGCTCTGGGTGCTGTCAAATCCCTCACAAATGAGCTGGGTCTGCAGAAGCACAAAGGAAAGCTCATATGGAGCTGGGAGGTGTTTTGCCCCAGCTGCTTGGGAGAGAACATGTGAGACACAGGCAAGGTGAACAGTAGGAACCCACCCAGGCTGGGCAGTGTTGGTGCTGAGGGGAGGGGAAATGACAGTGGTGTTGTAACAGCACTGCCTGGGGTGCTGCAGGCCTTCTTGAGAAATGGTTAGCAAATGTCTGTCTGGAGTGACATCTTGCTTTTGGACAGGGGTCTCAGTTTAGACCTCTTGAACTCACAGTTGTGCTATTTATTTTTAACTCTTCAGTGATTATAATGAGGCAAAAGGGATGGATTTAGGGAAACCTGTCTGATCAAGCAACGGCTGAGAATATGAAATAGTTTCTGAAATGTGCTAGAGTAATCCATATTACTGGGATCATGGAAGAACACACAGAAGGGTTTAAAACATCTTTGTTCTATTTGTCTTTTAATTTCAAATCCAAAAAGGATTTCCAGGCTCTCATGCCATAGAATTATTTTTTTAAATGGAATTCCACACGTGGAGATTTCTTCCCATTTATTTTACATTTTAACAGGAAGGATTTTCCTGTAAAGTATTGTGTTGGGTTGCAAAAGACCTGGGATGTCTGCACGTCATCTAAGAGAGCAAATGATATTATTGCTGCACAATTTGCAGCTCGGGTTGAGAAGGCACATCAGTTGCAGGGGGAGGGGGATCCTGCCAGCAGAAAGATGTTGGCTGCAAAGTATTCACTGTTTTAAAGAAGCATGAGAGTAGCCTGAAAAACGCTCATCCACAAAAAGATAATTGAGATTTCTGATACACTTTTGGAAGGCAGGACAAAATACGAGCACTGCTTCTGAGGAGGTCGGGATGAGTTCCAGTGCAAAACAAACGTGTTTGCTCTGTGTTACTGGAATTCAGGCAATCAAATAGAAACTGAAATTACTCAAAGCTTTTGTCTTGTCTTAGTCAAAATAGAAATATTCTAATAACATTGTATCTTCTTCGGTCTATCCTTATGAAATTTTTGCCCACCATCTTAATCTTTTAATTAATTCCTGTTTATGGATGATTAGAACCTAAAGAACAGCTTTTACTCATACTTGTTGTGACACCTGCATTGGATTAGGGATGACCTGAAAGCTACAGTTTCTGCCTGCTGTTTTTGCAGGGCTTTTAGCAACCAAAACCTGCACCTTTATATCCATGGATGAAGGATTAGTCATATGGAGAGGAACCTGTGCAAAGTAAGCAATGTGACACTGTATTCCCTGCTGAGCTAATAACTCCACTTTCACAACAGGATGAGTAGAGAAGTAATTGAGATCTCAAAGAAATTAATCACATGTACATTGCAAGCAGAGACTGTGGCACTAGTAGCTTCATGTTACCATAACATGGTAGCTTTACCACAACTTCCATGTGCTTCAGAAGAAGCCTCACAGGGATTAATGAGCTTTTCAGTGCTAGAACATAGTGTGAACTTATGTGGCTGCCTGAGAATGACACCGAGATTTGGTAAAGAGACTTTGGCATTTAGAAACACCTTTCCCGATGAACTCTTCTGCCTCTCATCCACATTTCTCATAGCTTGATAAATTCTAGTGCAAAAGGGTTGATTAATCTGTGTAAATTCTCAGATGGAAACTGTCATTCATCCTTAACCAGCCCTGTAGCCTCCTGTGATGATTCTGTATTTATTATTGATATAGGATTTTGTCTGTGAGGCAATAAAGGGCAGCAGAGGATACTCGTCATGGTTCTGTCACGCAGATCTGCTTTGTCGGTCCTCTGCAGTTTTAGCCCAGCCAGCACAGTGGAGAGGAATGATAAATGCCAATTGTTTCATAGTAAAGAAGTGTCTGTGAGTTTTAACTGAATGTGGTGTTTGAGGCAGTCATTTTATTTAGCTCTTACCTACCAATGCTTTTTCTCTCATAATTTAAGATCCCTCTAGTCTTTCAGCTTAATCCCCATGCAAGGCTGTAGTAAATGTAGGTCATCTTACTACAGTGATTCTGAGCCCTGGAAATTTTACTCCTCTGTTCTGCTTTGATACCTCATGAAGAAGCAGCTTTAGCAAAACAGTATTGCATTTTTACTCTCAACCATAAATCCAAATCCCTTTGACTTCAAGTGCTAGAGCTGGCACATACTTATGGGCCCGCTGAGGAGCTCCTTGCTGTGCACCAGAGCCAGCACCATGCAGGATGCCTGTGGGGCAACTGTGGTGCTTTGAGTATTTTAGTATTAGCAATACAAGCACCTGAAAAGCTGCAAATACTTGTTGCTTCCTTTGATTTATTTGCAAATGCCTGTTGTGGGGCAAGTCTCCTGTAAAGGTGCTTTGGAGGCTGAAGCTCTCCATCATGAGCACAGCTGCGAAGCCTGGCCAGGGCAGTGGGGAGGGCTGCAGGGCAGTGGGGGTGTCCCTGCTCGGCGCAGGGCTCCTGCCTCTCTCTCCCCTGCCACTTGCCTGTTGCCATGGAGAGCAGATTTTGTCATGCACACTAGTGTGGGTCCCGCACGTCTCCTCTCTGCCAGGATAATCTGCTGTCACCACGGTCATCACAATAACTGGGCTTTTTTTTTTTTTTTTTTTTAATATACTCTTCTCAGTACCACATATTACTTTCAGCTGCCTAGGTGCATTTTTGACATCAGCAACATGATGTGCTACTGCTCGTTTAAACTGGGAGACAAAACCCAGATGTGCTCAGCTCAAAAAATTGCTCAGTACTACTCTGTATTCTGCAAGGTTACTCGGGATACATGTGCCAGTGTTTCACCTTTTGTCTTTAAAGTGATGTAGGATGAATATCTTTCAAATGAAAAGACAGGTGACCGGAAAAAAAGAGGGAAAAACAACTAACAAGATCAAAGACATAAACAGAACAAAATATGCACAAGAGATCTCATCTGAGATCAAAGATGTGAGCGTAATTACCATGAATAAGACGTGCAGAGCTCACCAGAACAGAATGGTTTGTGTGCCTGGAGAATTCTGCAGAAATAAACCATTCTGTGGGAAATTGAGTGCTCCGCAGAATGAGGGAAGGACATTTATTCTGCATTGGAGGGGGAACAGCAGAAACTCCACCATTACAGCAGGGTTGCTTATTGCTGGCTGCCACTGTGTAGGGCTGCAGCCATCGAGGTAGCTGAAAGGAAACCTCCAAACCTTTTATGTCAAAAAGATTCTGATCTGGGAGAAAAAAAACCCCAAATCCCAGCTCTTTAAGCCTGGGAGATGTGGAGTTTTCTGGCAGATGTTTTCAAGGGTAAATGTAGTGATCATGTTGCAGGTGCAGCTGGAAGAAAAACAATTGCTTCTCTTAAAGTAACTTAATTCATAAAAGAATTGTACAGAACATAAGGAATGCTTTTCACTAACTCTGTGCAGTCAGGGGTTGCGAATGTATTTGTGATTTTCATGGCTTTTATGTACACATGTCTGCAGGCCTGAACAGAACATCCTTATAAATGGAATACATAAATAAGTTGTCTAGAAAAGTATGTAAGGAAAGTTACAGGGACTGAGCTGAAATTGCAAAATACTGATTCTTCCCAAGGAAAGATTTTATGAGCTATATGCCAGTCATATATACCAGAATACTGTTTGATTTTTAGTGGAGTTACTCCAGATTTATTCCTCTTTTCCTGAGAACACACTCTGGACAGTGATCAATCCTTGCTGTTATTCCCCATAAAATGTGCCCTCTTCATGAATATCTCAAACATGAGAGGAGTGGGGAAACCCAGGAAGTTTTAAGAATGAATTATATTTTAATACCTCTCTGTGAGCATGAACCAGAAATTCAGACATGGGTCCACATGCCAGGCTTATCTGGGGGACAGAAAGGAAAGCATGTATGCTGAGTCTACTGTCAAGACTTATTTTCACAGAAACTTTCCTGCAATTGTATTTAGCATGTAGATGATTTTTTTTTAACAGTAAATTGCTCAGTCTTTGTGTAGAAACACCTGCTGTAGGGAAACTGGAAAGCATGTGCAGTCTAGAAATGAGTATTTCCACTCCCTTCATTCTTCTGACTGCTTCATTTTCGGGAAGACCCCACCCCTGCCCATGGTTTCTGTTGACCGTGACTTTGAGTCAAACACTGGAAGTACAAGCACTGTGTCGGATCTCATATTGATCTGTGAACTGTACAAATTGTGGTGGCAATCCTGCTTTCCATGACAAAAGACTGTCTCTGTGGCAAAATCCCTATCAACAGTCACGGTGCAGTACTATGCCAGATAATACCTTCAAAGGGTCATTTCTGCATAAAGCACATTTCCTTCTTCCATGATAAAGGTATAGATTGATTCTGCTGCATACAAGCATTTTGCAGGTACTGTAGAATTTTTATGGTATAATAAGAACTTTAAAAATATATTATTTTCAGCAGGCAACAAAATAGTTTACTGAGAAAAAAAATGTTGCACAGCTGCTTCTGTTCTCTTCAGAAGAACAGACCAAATTCTATCTTCCATTGTGTCCCCATGATCTTTCTGAAATAGAGGCATACAGATTCTGTTGAGAGCAGATTTTGTCCTTTTACAGGAGATATTACTTCACAAAAAAAAAAGAGCACTGTCAAGTCTTTAGGTCACGAAGATTTATGATTTACCATCTTAAGATCATCAGATGCTGTCAGATTGGAGGCTGGGGAGATTTTATTCTGTGATGTCTACTACTGTTTCTGTTCTGCGAGCCTTAGCTTTGACTTCAGTGCTGTTGGGAATCTGTAAACTCACTCATAAAATGCCTTCTTTTTTCAGCTTGGAGATGTTGCTAGTATTCACAAATGCTTTCAAAATAACAAGTATGCCCATGATCCTGGCTAAAGTGCTTTAGGTGACTCTGCTTGAGAAGAGGGGTTAGATAAGATGACCTCCAGAGGTCCCTGTCAGCGTCAGCCAGTCTGTGACTATTGGTAACTCCTCAGTCTCTTCATTTTGATTCAGATGTTATAACAATAGAAACCTCTTTCCCATTTTATTCTATATATGGGATCCGTTCTACAAAATGGGCTCCGCAGGAATGGTGATAGTGAATTTTGTGTATGTCTAATATATTTAGTTATTTTCATTAGATAATGCTGTGGGCTTTGGTTCAACTAAGTGCTTAAATGCCAAAGGCAGGCACACAAATAATCCTGAGGAAGTCAAGAGAGGTGCTTTTCTAGTGAATACTTAAGCTTAAGTGCTTGGCTGAGTAAGAGCCATACTCCTGATTTTAATTAAAGCACTACTAAGAAGAGCATGTAGTTTATGCAGCAGAAAGAAGAAGGGCACGGATTGCATCTAAGTCTCTGCCTTTTACATAGTCCTTGAAATTTTGATGCTGAGCATTCATGAAGGATGCAGAGATGTCTCTAAAACACACTTCACCATTGCTTAGCAATGAAGTATACTGGATTTTGGGCAAACACCATCTTAGTTACTTGGTCTTTTTGCTGGTAAGAGCGAGTGGTCAAATCTATTTTCGGGGCCAGCAGCAACAGAAGAGAGGCTCTCCTCCCCATAACCTCATCCAGCTATGCAAGTATTCAGTCAGTTCAAATAATTTAGTGTTACCTGAGAGTTTCTGTAGCTCATGGCAGCTGTGGACAGCCACAAGGGCATCAGAAGGCAGCTAAAAGGCAGTAAAGCAAACAAAAGCCATAGATACAGTCTTTATATATCCTTTTTTCTCGACTCGCTTAACCCATGTTATATTGAATTTATTTTAACTGTAGGATTAAGATTATTATGCCAAAGAGCTGGGTCACTACAGCATATTGTGGGACACTGCAGGCTTGTTCTTCCCGTGCAGAAGGATGGCCAGGACTGGGACTGCTCAGCGCTCATCTGCTCTCTTTTGGAAACACTTTCTCTGTCTTTACTTGCATCTGGAAGTTCTACACATCCGTAGCATTTAAGTAGAGGAATCCAATGGGACCTGGGTTTTGGTACAGCAGGATCAATACAGAGCTTCGATGCAAGTTAGGGTCAAGCCTTTCACTTTGTGGGTGGCAGGGCCATCTCTGCAGCACAGTACCTCCTGTTTGTATTGGCCATGTCAAATGCGTTCCTCCCCTCTCAAAATATTTTGGTCTGCCTTCTCCCTAGGACTAAAGCCTTCCTTGAGTTTCCAGCAGTGAAAACAGTTTTACACTGGGTGTAATGATAATGCAAACCTTAGTTTAAGTGGAATCAGGCCCAGACTGTGTGTATCGAAGACTATTTGAATTACATTCAGCACTGTTTACGGTTTCTGAGGAGCCGTAGAGCCTGTTAAAATTGAAATACTGCTTATGAAAAGGGGCTTATGTTTTCTATTCTGCTGAAAAAAGAAATAAGGAGGAAAACATATTTGTGTATGTTCAAAGGCTGCCCAAGGACAGCTTTCATTCTTTGTGACCCACTTACATTAAATGCTTTGAGAAGAATTCCTCAGATAGTTATTAAAAAAAAAGGGAAAAAAAAAAAGAAGAAAAATATCAGTGCTTCTAATCTTCACTCTGAGGACACATCCAGGCTTGGAGCCATTGATAGATATCTTGCATCCCTAGTTACCTGTACAAAAATTAAACAAAGCAAGAGACGAGGAGCATTGACACTGAGACATTAACTCAGTCCATGTAAATATTAAATAGCATAGTTTAAGATACTTTTGTTTTTAGGATATTGGACAACCAATTGTAGCTTCAGCCTGCATTAGCTGACCTATTGCTCTTGTTCTCTTTCTCCAGTCTTTTTTTTTTCTTTCTTTTGGAACAATGTGTGTACTTTGTTTTTTGTCTGGTGTTACCAGACCTCCTTGAGTCCAGCTGGAAGCTTTCCCTGGCTTTTGATTCCCATGCCATAGACACCACCATGGTGCACCTACAGTAAAAGTGGCACTCACTGGACTCTTATCAGTCAGGAGCCCAAAAACTTTGAAACCTCCTTGTGTGGCAGATGAACAGCATTGGTCGGCCTCAGCCTGCCCTACATCTTGAGTCCTGCTAGATTTACACAGGAGCTGATCCTCTGCCTGTTTGACTCAGAACAGATATTGTTGATAAATGAAACATGAGACTTTGATAGATCCTACCTAAAAACCAAATCAGTATGTGCTTTGAGGGAAAGTAAACAGCTTTTTCTGATTCTTAATATTTTATCTGAGTACTGGTGTTTGCTACTTGAGGAATGTGCAAGTGGAAAGATTTCCTGGGGCTTGTGGTATATCCCTTCACACGTCCAAGGGCTTCCAGAAGGGAACAAGAGAGTCCACAGAGCCCCAGAGAGCACTAGGCAGTAGTACTGCATGTATGCAGGGACAGAAAAACCCTTTGGTGGAAACTTAAAGAGTGAGAGGGTTAGGTGTGGTAAAATGTGTGCCCTTGGAGTCCTTTTGGATATCTTGTCAGTGGCTAAAGTAGTAGCAAATATGTTCTTCTTGGTGTTGTTGTTTTCTAATCAAGAAGAAAATAGAAATTAACAAGTCTGTTGTACTTGCTTGTTTTGACTGCAAGAAGTTAAGATATTAACTATCCACTGTACTAATTCCCTTGATACTAGGCCCTGTTAGATCCTCCAAAATTGAAAAAGACATTTAAAAAATCAGCATTTTCTTAATATAAGCCCATAATTCTTGTTATTCCCATCATATGAATATTGAGTCATTGATATTTTGTGTGTCACGCAGAATGGTTGAGATATCAGAGAAAACTGGTGATTTGCATAAGCCTCCCAGAGGCATTTTTGGCTTCCCAGCATGCAGAAGCTTTAGCCTGTTGCCTTCACATCGAGTCTGCTGTAATGCTGCATGCCAGAGATAATAATTCATTTTGGGAAACGTGATCAGAGGAACCTTTATGGAGGTGTGACAGATGCAGCTGTAGCATCACTTGAAGCACTTTCCCGTAACCTGAAAACTGTATCTCCTTCTGATTTTCTTTCTTGATGACTTTTTTTATGCATTGTTGAGTTGCAACTGCTGCACGCAATGAAATTCCTAGCAGAGCAAGGGGATAAAAAGGTTAAAGTGCCTGCAGCCACAGTTTCAGGACTTAATTGGGCACTAGCAACTCAACTATGAGCATTCCCCCAAAGAATGGTGGAGCTCTTGTAGGCTTCAAACAATAGAGATGCGTGGGTTGATGCCATCTGCAGCCTAGGGCTTGTGGAACAAAAAGATGTTTGAAAAAAAGGGAAATGCTCAGAGATATGGTAGAATGGGAATGATCTGAAAGTAATCAATCATTTCGGTGACATAAATCACAACACCCAACAGCCCACAGCCAGAAGATGTCAAATACCGCCCGCAGCGCCTCGGTCTCTTCGGCATCATCACTTTTGTGTGTTGTGCCACTGCTCTTTTGTGGGCCATCCATTTTGTGGGGCGATGAAACTCAAGAATGCCGCTGATCCTCCTTCCCTGCTAATGCAAGCTTTATGATTGCGCACCCTAACGTGCACTTAAGGCGCATTCCTCCTTTGACCCCAACTAACAATCGATTGTGAGCTGGGTGCCAAACCCACCAGATGTTGCTTGATCTCATAATTACGTTAGTGCTATTGCTCCAGCGCAACAGCATCAAACCAATACCAGCCAATCTGGGGCACAAAGGGAGTCTGCAACTCTCATGTGGTCATCTGGTCCACGCCTGACATTTTTGCCTAAAGCTCTCAGATGTTAAACTTAATTTCCCTTCCTTGATTATAAGTGAAATGATCTGTGCACAATATTAAAAAAACATTTATCAGCTGGAAAACAGTAAAAGGCATGGCATAAAGTCATATAAATGTTAATGAAAGGCAGACAAAATTAAGCAATAGTATTGAGTTCCTCAGGCTCTTACACACTTTTACTTAAAAGAGGATCTCGTAGAGGAGATCCCCCAACAGGGTTGGAGGATAAACACAAAAAATATTTATTTGAAATTTACTCTGATTCTTCTTGTGATTCAAAACAGTGGTCTGAAAGTCCTGTTAAATGGAGCAAGCATAATCCACCTTTGATTTATTCCAATATTGACCGTCAGTTCTGTATATATCTCTTTGTTTCAATAGAAAGGCTCCATCTTTCTGTTGTTGCCCATAAACGAAACACAAACCGGTGGCTGCATGGCTCCTACCAAGGAACTGTACGAAGCAGTAAAGCAATGACGGTGGCCATTGGCTAACAGGGTCTATCCCTCCACGTCAGAGTGATGCCACATGGATGGTCTATAGGGCAGCAGTCTGAGTGTACGGCTCCAAATCCCAATACAAAAATACCTGAATGCAAATGCCTCAAGCTACATCATCCTTCACCTTGTAATATTGAACTGTAATTTGCTAAACTAGAGCTGAAATACAGCACGGACATTTTCATTCAATTTTTTCAGCCCTGACATCCCGCAGATTGCCAATGGCTGTAGTGCCTCTCCCAACTTTGCCTGCCTTCTAGTCTACAGAGCTCTGAGACCTGCAGGGTCAAGTCCTTCAGCACTGGTGGTGTACGTGGGAGCAGAGGTTCAGGGTGCACTAGGGCACTGTGTAGCCCACTGTAATTTTCTGCTTTAAAAAAAAAAAAAAAAAAAAAGTGGGTGAGTTCTCATCAGCAGCAACTGCAAAATTACAGCACTTTCCGTCTCTCTCAATTGTGAGCTATTGTAGCACAGGACAGTAACTATCAGCTAAAAAGAATTTCTAGACCATACAAGTTGGCTTCAACGTGCCCTGCTAATATTCTCCATCTTACAGTATTTTCATTTCAAATAAGAATATAAAGTCATACCAAATATAAGAGAAATTTATTTCCTGTACTACTATAGCTTTTAAGTATTAAGGCCCATGTAGACCACTGAGCAAATACTATATCCTAAGGTTTCAGATAATTGCCATCTTTATGCTTCATAGCTGATCTTTCACAATGTTATTTTACAGAGTGCAATTAGACTTCAGGATGTAAAACTTCGAGAGTAATCCTGAGCCTTTTAGCAGAGCTGTGTGTTGTCAGGGTGCACTGACGTCAAGATTCTGGTCTAACTACATGGCACAAATCTGAACAATTTCCTTGAAATCAGTACAATTACATCAGTACAAACCCCATAGAAGTGGGATAAGAGTCAGACCTTTTATTTCTTTTCCAGTCAGATCTAGAGATACAGTATTTTTCATTTAGTCAATGAAAAGAGCTGTAAAGGGATAGAAAGAAATGATAGAACTAAGTTTTATTATATAACGTATGGGAAACTTGGTTATTATTTTACCATAAGCATACACAGGAAAAAGAGCCTGTTGAAATGGAAAAATTCACCTCAGGTGTTGTATCATGAAATCCAAGGAAGTGACATCAAAGATTAAATCTGGTCCATCTATTTTTAAGCTATTTCGTTTAAGTATCAGATTTTACATCTGGAGTTTTTCTTTGCTCCGTGAATTTTAAATAAATTTTTTTGTAAGCATAAAACTCAATAAGAATAAAAAAAAATTTTCGTCATCTCAGTACTGACATAAGTGTCTCATATTGGGCACTCAAATTCTTTTGACAGTTTTGGGTGTTGAGCATGGAAAAGCTTCAGGCTGATGTCAACATATACACCAAATGTGGGGCAGTGGTAGTTTTAGCCAAGCAGAAGGCAGTCATTTGCTCATGGAGAGGCCATGGCTCACCTACTGCCAGAGAAGCCTTTTTATTCGAAGGACAATCTTCTGGACTACTCGGTCACACAGAGTTAATTTTGTGTTAGATAACACCACCTCTTGGTCATTCCTCTTTCTCGAAAGGAGAAGTGGGAGTGCTGGTGTTGTCTGGGCAGCCAGAGCTGCTGTGTGTCTCCTCTTACCCTGTGGAACCACAGCCAGTTGCACCAGCTGGAGAAAAGGCGTGATGGCCAGGGCTGTGTTGTCCAGGCTGCTAGTTGCTTTGTTGGATTAATTTCACTAGTCCAGAAGAACAAGAGAAGACCACTTGAGAAATGGCAGGAAAATTTCCAAACTCTTTTGAAAAATAAATGGACACAAAAGGCTTTTGGTTAACTGGAGGCAATAGGGAAAACATATCAGGGAGAGGCAAGGTGGGGACAGTGGGAGAAGTAGCTCCAGGCTGACCCATTCCTTATGGACAGCAAGGTACCCTGGAAGTCCTCAGTGCATGAAGGTTTCCTTTGGGGTGCCCCAGCATGGGCCAGCCTTCCCTCCAGGGCTGGTGTGCTCTGGAGTATTTACCTGGACTTTCTGGAGCCAGGGAAGTTCAGAGGACTGTGGAAAGCTTGGTATGGATAAGATGTGTATCGGTCATGCTAAATTCTGTTCCAAGTCCAAAACTGAAAACCTTTTTGTGGGAAGAAGTTAACTGGAACTGCTGAAGTTTCTTTTCATGGATTATTTAAGCAGTACAAGATGTAGTTAATTCTGAGTTTCTTCCATGATATCCAGGAAAGTATGTCTGATTATGTAAATTAAAAGTTGCTGCTTAAAAATATTTCACTTGAGAGATTGCAAAGGCAACCCAGTAAATGAATTAAGATCAGAGAGTCATGCTCAAGTGAGAAGATTGCATGAGTAACCACATGTGTTATTGAAAAATACATATTGTTTACAATGCATTCCTACAAGATCCTTAAGTATTTCACTTTGAGGATTGCTTGATAGAAGATACTGCATTTGTTCAAGTTGTCACACAGGCTGGCCTCTAAGCTGATTTGCAGCTACATGCAGATTAAAACCACTATGCTGTCCCACTGCAATTTTGGATTTAATTTGGTTACTTTCCATCTTTTTAAGAGAAACGAGAGTTTTAAAACCAAAAGGCACTGACTGCTTTCCTAATTAAAAATGTATCCATCTGCTGGTTTGGTGGCTGACTTGTTATTCAAAGCATGCAGATCTAAGTAGGTTGATTTATTTATGAAGACCTTATGACACTGAGAGATATGCACTCAAAAACATGTAAAAATAAATGTGGCTGCAGATGGGTAGACACACACAGATCTTTATGGGCTTCTAAATAACAGATAGAGAGAATTTGGAAAACGTGCTTTACAGGGAAGATCCTTTTATGTTGCTTCCACATGTTTAACATTTAGAGCTGAAATAACAAAGCAGCCAGCTAACATGTTGTGAGATAACTCTAGTCTAAATATCCTTAGTGCCTTTTAAGTTGCAGTGATTGTTTCTGAAAGCTTAGTGTGAGTGATAGAGTCTTAAGGAGTTGCTACATTTTAAGCAATGTTTTATTTACAGAACACTTTAAAATGAAGTTTAATTAAAGGAGAAAAAAATCATTATCAGTCATAAACATCATGCGTAGGAATCAGGGTAAATGCTGGCTTCTTACATTTAATTTCATTGATGCATTGGTAAATCTCTCTCAAATTAAGTTTCTTAGTAACTATGCTCAGGCTTTGGAAACACTGAGTTCTAGTGGATTCCTTCTCAGTGCTATAAATATTGTTGCAATTCTCAGGTAAAGTTTATTCATCAGTTTATGGGCTCTAGGAAATTCCCAGTGTAATGAAACCATCATGGTATTTCCACGTGGGGTGTGGAGCTGCTGGTGTTA
Source organism: Hemiprocne comata (assembly GCA_020745705.1). Classification (NCBI taxonomy): domain Eukaryota; kingdom Metazoa; phylum Chordata; class Aves; order Apodiformes; family Apodidae; genus Hemiprocne; species Hemiprocne comata. Next base: position 8,402,696 of record CM036594.1, on the reverse strand, counting down.
AACCTCATCTCAGTACTGGTACAATTCCACTGGCGTGATCTGGCTTCTTGAACTAATACCAATGGAAAAACAACCATGACTGGTCCAGAGCACCCGCCGTGAGGCTGAGTTTGTAGGTGGTCTGCACGGGCCACCTGAGAGGTATGAGGAAAATGGAGAATGATGTGGCTGGGAGCAACTTCAGAGTAGCTTTGCTGCCTCTTTTTTTCTGTTTGCAGCATGGTTTCTAGTGGGTCCTTCTCAGTTTTACTTCCATCCGTGTGCCTGGCAGCATGTTTAGTCAGGTTTTGTACATGTTTGCATGTGTGTTTGCATTCATAGGTAAAACGAATCATTTTATCCACAGCAAATTACTCCTTTACAGACCACCTGATCACACTGTTATCCTCTTAAATTGAAACTGTCTTCCACCAAACGATAAAGTTGCTTTCAGCAGAAATGTCTTTTTTACTGAGCCATGTACTGACAGTTGTGTTTAGCTTCACAAAATGATATTTCTCTAATCCCAAGGTCAGTTTAAACTGGTTTCCCACGAAATATGTTTTCAAATTCTCTGTGAATCTCTTTTTATTTCCATGTCAAGAGAAACCTGCGGGTTTCTTAGTGCCAACAAAATATAGAAACATTGTTTGTATGTCGATTTAGCCAAGGAAGACATTAGACTGAGCTGCATTTTGGTAGGAAGTCATCCTGGCATTTCTTTGGAAAACTCTAGAGATGTTTGAATAATCCTTATACTAACAGATGTCTCCACTGGGAACCTGTTTTACTTTTACAGCTCTTTATTTGAGTATCTTGCTGGCAGTTTGGATAGTTTGAAATGGTGGGGAAAACTCAAACAGATTTACATTCTTTTACTTTCATCTCTCCCAAATATCTAGTTTTATGAAAGTTTCAGATAAGAATCAAGGGCAGAGAAAACACTATGCGTGTTCCTTTTGTGCAGAAGGGAGTGGACAAAAACCTGACCAGTAACCCTCTTCTTTTGTTTCCAACGCACTGCAAATGGTTGTTTTCTGTTTTCCTGGTGCTGTGCAAGCCCTTGAAATGGGGGACAAGTGTCAAGGCAAATAGTCACACTCTTCCTCAGAATTTGAACCCATTGTTCAAGTAGGGTAAGTGAGTTTTACACTACTAAATTTAGTCAGCATTAGAAACTGTGGTCAGTGTGGTAATGTGAATAAGGATTAGTAATGGTGATGGGCAGGGGAGGTAGCTGAGGAGAAGGGGGGCATTTTTGTGCCTGTAAAAGCCATAGTGGTTCAACATTTCTCCCCAAACAGAACTTTTCAGTGGGGACTTGGCAGTTCTGGGTTAATGGTTGGACCTGATGATCTTAAAGGTCTTTTCCAACCAAAACAATTCTATGATTCTATGATTTTTGCTGTTTACCTCAGGATACTGCTAGAGGAAATGTTTGGGGAAAAAATATTGTTGGAAATACCAGCTGCATATGTGTTAGGAAAGTCTTACAATTGACTGTCTCAGTAAAGCAATGCCAGTGAGTAATTTCTAATGGAAACCTCGCCTTAAGGTAGAATTCAGAGAGATGTGTTCCTGCTCTTTACTGTCAGTATGGACCTGTGTACAAGAAAATACACTCAGGGTTTGGGGCCAACTTCCATTAAAGGAATGAGATGGTTACTGCTGAAGGAAAACTCAGAGAGGAATGGGACTTGACAAAGAGTGACTGCAATAAAATAAAAAACTGTTTGTTGGTGCCATTGGTGTATGAAATAAGAGGAACTAATCTGTATGTCATGAATTAAATAAAATTATTAAACTGAGGTTCATGCCTATGTAATGCAAAATGCAGGGACAGACCTGTGCACATCTTTTGTTCTAATGCTACAGTGATGCTCAGATCCCCGAGAGTGGATTTGAGGTCTGCTTGTGCTAGAAGCTTTAAAAGAATATCTCAGTATATGAAAAGACCCAGCAGATGGGTACAAATAAAAAGAGAACAAGGAAATACAGTGCCAGTGTTGCCCAGCACAACGGATTACCTTATTCTCTGAACTATTCCAAGATCAGTGACAGTACTGAGGAAAATAAGGACTGTCACTTTGCTGACATGAAAGCAAGGAGGGTGTTTTTTCTGCTGTCCTTCTTGCAGGTTTTCATTTTTGTGCCTATTATTTTGCTTATCTGAAGTTAATCCAGAATTTGCAATATTCTGCCATAAAATCCATGCAAATTCTGAGCTAGAACACACACATATGCATATACTTACTTTCCCCAGTCAGTGTTTCCCCTAAAATAGGACAAATAATTTCTTAGATAATAGGCAAGCATTCTTTGGTGTCTGTAGCGTCTCTGAAACCAGGACAGAGAAACACAGGCAATGCTTCAGATTCTGAGGCAAGCTCATTATTACTTTAAGGCTGGCCAAGCTACAGACCAAAAGTCCCTCAGCGTCTTACAGATGTTGCCAAATGGAACTGTGCATCTCCATATTATTTCCAAGAATGGAGCCACAGGCACGGGCTGCCTACAGATCTGTCCAACTTGATATTTATTTAGCATTGCCATTTTAAGGTGGGCATTTGAGGTAATGACCTACATTCAGCTTGAAAAGTTTTGCTGCAGTGGCTGTTCAAGGTCCCTAGGGAAGTCTGTGCAAAACTTGGAGCAGACCCCGTCTCCCAGAAGTAAATTCCCAATTTTAATCTTCTGTCCTGTGAATGTGTCAGTCATGCCTGCACACACAGAAAAAATGCACAAATGCTTTCCACTTTTTAGAACAAAAAGCAAGGATTTTATATTTGATTTTAAAGAAAGTCTTTCTCTTCCCCAGTACTTAAAAAATAGTACACATTAAAAAAGGAGGAGTTGGTTTTGTTTCTTACTTTAAACACAGTTTTCTTCTACATGCTTGCAGAAATGTTGTTCATACTAGCTCAGATAGGATGGTGTAATGTGAGTTGATTAGGATTTACACACTATTAGAAGTGCCAGGAATCTTCAGTGCTCCTAGAGGGAACCTGTCTCTGCTGCAGTTTGACCAGTACCATAATTGCACAAAAAATCTCTGAAAAGATCACTGTCTCTGAAAACACAGAATAAAAATTAGTTAGAGCTCCAACACTCTGTCCTCTTGATTGTTTTACCAAAAAACCCCCAAAAACCAATCAGAGCCTTTGCACAAAAATTATCTTTATTTGTACAGAACATTTAGTGGTGCAATAAAAATAATCCTGTATCGTTTATTTAAAAAAATAATACCTGCAGTAAATGATGGCAGAAAACCTAAAGTTCCAGTATGAAAACCAATTTGGGAAACATTTTTTCCTGACTTATATTAATTGTACATTTCTTCAGTTTCACATGAAGGGCCCAATTCTGCCTACCTATTAAAGCTTAGTAGCTAAGCTGCTACTAAAATGCAGCTTTTCCTTAGTCCAGCCCAAAATCTAGTTCAGAAATTTTAAACTGTGACCCTATTCCTGCCAGAGGAAATCGTAGTCTGGCTGACTAAATCTTTTTCCCAACTGCAGAAAATGGGCGTATGCTTTGAAAGAAATCTGGATGTCATTTGCAGTTGTCTGTGCTTAGACTTTAGCTTTACCCTTCCAATACAACTACGGCTCCTCTGAAACTGTGACAAACGGATTCCCTGCAATTCTGGCTATCTACCTTCCATGTGTTCTGTTAGGAATGGGGCACGCTGTCTTGCAGCCACTCCAAGGAGTGCTCAGGAGGAGCCTGCCTGAGCTGCCTCCCCTCTGGCTGGTGGCCCTGGCCGCTGCCAGCAGCAATCCTCCCACCAACGCTGCTTGCCAGCCCGCGCCACTCCTGCATCTTCATCCCAGGAACTTTAATTTTCTGGAAGCTGACGCTACTCCCAAATGATCATGGATGAGTAAGAAGCACAGCTGCTGAGGACTGGCAGCGCAAAGCCGGTGATACTCGCAAGCAGTTTCTAATAATTAAGGTGTCTGTTAACCTCCACAGCTTTAAATAACCTCTCAATGAAACATAGGCAGGCATATTCCTCTCTGGGTTGCCAAGCATCTGCGTGAGCACTGCAAACAACCTGCAGCCTTATACAGTTCTTTGCACGGGGTTATTGCTCACGCTTTCACATGGAAAAACCTGCAGGTTGCTACTTGCCCTCCGGGTCCTAATGAGGCTGAGAGCGGCCATGAGCTGAGCTGACACCTACATCGCAGAGGTGGGCACTGGCATTTATTGAGCTTCATCTGCTTATTAGGTGTAAAGCAGTGATACCTGGTTTGATATCCTGAGGCATTTATTTCTCTTTCCTTTGCTCCGTCTGTACCGCTTTGCAGATTTTACCTTTTGCCAGTGCCCTTTAATGTTTGTTTATTTTAGGGAGCATAAACTGCATCGTAAACACTCCTGGCTTTGTAAATAGTTTTGGTGATTGGATTTTCTTCCAGGGACCTGGCAATGGCATATTACAAATTTTAGACCAGCTATGAGATCTGAGTTGTGTTATCAGGATAAATGTAATTAAAAGTACTACTTCCATTGTCATTAAAATCCTGTTACATTTCACTTATGATTATCTAATTTTCCTTAGCACTGTTGGTTAGAAGCAGCAACAAATCTCTGCTTCTGTCTGTATATTGTCAAGTTACCACATGTGCCTGGTCCCAATAAATACACTGTCAGAAGCCCTGTAATCAGCATCAAGGCAGTAATAAATAGGTAACTCTTGTGATGATGATCATGATTAAGAAAAGGAAGTGTAAATAATCTGCAGTGCCTAAAGCTCACTTTTTCGCAGAGTGGATTTGCAAATGAGCTATAAACCTGATCCTTTTCTTTATTGAGGTCAGCCACAAAACTCCTGCTAATCCCAGTTGAAACAAAATCATTCTGCCAGCTTGATGTTTACAGAAATGCGTATTACCTTCACGTAGATGTTCTCTCTCTATGGCTTTTTGTATTACAGACTGCAACTTCACCTAACGTAAATAGGACCTGAGGAAAAAAAATCTTACTCATATCAAATAAAAAGCTGTTATTCTCAAATAGGTAACAAAAAATGTTGTCAAGTAATTTATCAGCAAACGTTTAATACTCACAGGTCCATTAAGAATCAGTAAATCCAAGGAGGGAAAGGCTTGGCACATCTGAGCACTTGTACTGGGAAGGAGCCGCAGTTACTCTCTGGTGCCAAGCCTGATAAAGGTGCACCTTCAGGGCATTATTCCCTTTGACAAAGAGACTCTGTGTGTGTGTTAAACTTCCTGGGGTTATTTTACACTCTTTTGCAAATAGCCCAGTAGTGTGGAAGTTGTGTGGGAGTGGAGTAACTGGGATTGCATTTTTGTGGGAAAAGGCTTTTCAGAGGAGCCGGTTGAATTTTTTCCTGCAGGCTGTGGAATTGCATATTAAAGGAAGAGCTTGTGCTTCCTCCCCTCCCTGCTTTCTTCTTTTTCCTCTTCCCCCCCACCCCCATCTAAATGTAGTGCTGGGCCTCAGGAGGCCCATGAACACAGAGCTTCCTACTGAGGTTGTCACTTGACTGACAGCAAAAAGCTTCTGGGGAGATGGACGAGCGTGAGTAGGTGGACATAGAAAAATGGAGAATAAAAAGATCAAGTAAAAATAGAACTGAATGTTCATCCAAAATCACAGCCGTTTTGGGGTCTGTAATGTATTTAACTTATGTCGTGTTTGTGTTTGGGCAAGATGTAAAGTGACTACATGCATATAAGCATATGTGTATGTGAGAGACTTAATATCTATTCAGAATGTTTTATTAGAAATTACAGAAACTACAGAAATACATCCAAGACAAACCACACGTGCCAATGCCCAACTATTTATCTACTAATATATTCCCTTCGTGTTTTAAACTAAGAGGAAAACAAATCATGAATGAGTAGGAAGTATAACAATCTTTCAGCCCTTCCATGTCAAAATGATTTACAGTTTCTCAGAAACTCCATGTTTGTGTGTTCATGTGCCTGTATGTCTATACCATTTGAGTCCTTATAAACAGATCTCTAAATAATTCAGCTGGGCTTGACCTCTATGAAGCAGACGGGATCAAACATTTAACACATTGTCATAATTACTACAATGTGTGCTGCAAATGAATATAGTTTTGCTAAGGAGCTGAGACAAATGCAAGATCTGAGACAACTGTAAGAGACACTGGCTGTGCTTTTTCGAGCTGCATTAAATTGACCGTTTAAATGGTGTAAACTTGATTATGGTGCAAACATGATTAGTTCCCATCAAAGCTGAATCACTCCTGATAGTGAGTTACAATAATGTAAGCTGGCAGGCTGGCAGCAGCACAGGCTGCTCAGTTAATAGGCAGTTAAGAAAAATATAACAGATTCAACGGCTGTACCTAAATTTTAAGGAATAAATTTTGATGTCAGGTGCTTTGTTGTAAGGTGGAAGTATTTGCTGAAGCTGAGAACAGAATTTAGTCCAAGTATCGATGACATCTGTTAAAACCAAGCTGGGCTTTTATGATCCGTTGAAATGACACAAAGTAAGGAAATTGTGATTATTTTGGCAGGGCTACTTAAAAAAAGCCTTTTCTTGGAGCCAAAATGTAGTGGATTTGGTAGAATTGCAAACAGTTTATTACATTTGCAGGCCTTCTTTACGTTGTCTGTGTTTGTTTTATGTGAATTTTAAAAACAAATTAAAATAGCATTAATGTAATAGAAATATTTTGATGTTTTCGAGGAATCTAATAATTTTTATGACAACTGACTTTTCTGGCATTGCAACAAAAATAACTTCAGTTAAGAAAAGAAGACATCTTGAGGCTCTACCGTTCCTGTACAGTTTATCCTGTCTTACAGCAGATCGGTCAGATGCATCGAAGATGTGAAAACAAGAACACTCAGATTGCTTTAATTGAGGGCTGCCTATATTTTTGTGTAAATAATAAAAAAGGAACTAATCCTTTTCTTCCTCCTCATTAGGCCAAGAATTCTTGTAGATAATTAAAGTCAGGAAGTACAAGTTTTAACAGTTGCATTGACTGTGCTGCACGGTTTTCCAACTGCCATTATCCAAGCAGACACTTAAAAGATTTATTTTCTACGGAAAGAGAAAAATACACCAGCTATCTTTGCAGAGTTATCTTTAAGGTTCTGCCAGGGGGTGCTCCAAAATAAGTGTTCAAGGCAAAGGAAAACAACCTGAACCTCAGACTATCGAAACCTCATTGTAAATACCGTGGTAATTATTTTTAAAGCTATTTTAAAGACAACAAAAAACCCGCATCCTCTGTAGATCTTGACCTAAAATTAAAACAGGTGAAAGATAGTCGGTATTTTGAAGCAAAAAAGTACTAGTAAGACTGTGTTTGGAAGTATGTTTTACAGATATTTGAATTTGGGAGAAAATAGAGTGATTTAAAGAGAAAACTGTTGATTCACGACAGGCGTGTCTCCTACTGCAGAAAACTGTTAGTCAAACTTACAGATTCATTCAACATAATTTTTTTAACTAATCGAGTTTCTGTAGGAGTTCTGCTTCAACTCAAGTGAATGGTGGCAAGAATTCGGTTTACTCTAGACAGGAAAAAAAACCCAAACAACTTAGAGTCTGGGTGCGATCCCCGAAATCGGGGGTGCTGGGATGCAGCCGGGAAGGTCCTGTGTCCTGCGCGGGCAGAGAGAGCCCGCTCTGCCTGCGGGGCTGAGCCGGGGGGGACGGGGCGATTCCGGAAGGGACGGAGCAATGCTGCGGCCGCCCGCTCACAGGCACTGCTCCCGGCGTTGCTCCAGTAGGGTTTTGCCCCGTGCCTGGGAGCTGCAACAACAGGTGAAGGGGTTGGTTACCGCCCTGCTCATCTGGGGGGGAAACTGAGGCAGCGCCGCCGCCAAGTGCCCCAGGTGAAAATGCAGGTGGTTTCGTGCCCGGGAGCAGAAGGAGCTTCCCGAGCTGCCGTTTGCAAAGCTTTTCGAAGCGGCCGCAGCGCTTGCTGCTGCCAGCAGCGTTACCGGTAACGGCAGTGCCGAACCGGAGCCGGCAAGCTGCTGCTGGGCAGAGCTGAGCCCAGGGAGCCGGGGCGGCTGCAGCCCCACCGCCGCAGGTCGAGGACCTCCGGTCCCCTCCGCTCTGCTCCGCGTGGCTGTGGGTGGCAGACGGGCCTCGGGGCGGCTTTGTCCGTACGGCCGCTTAGGGACGGGGTTCATAGCACCGATACTGACCGGCACTCCGAGACCGAGTCGACTCTTATAAACTATGAATTCATTGCAAATACGCGTGTGGAGAATATTTTTAAAAAAGTCGCATGGTCGAAGAGCCTAAGCCAAAGCAGGGGTGTAGGTACACGGGGATACCCTCCGCATTGCCTTAGAGACACCGGCCAGCCCAGGCGTCACCGGGTGCGCAGCTGCTTTATTCGTGGGCATCTTTATATGTATATATTCCACGTATAGGTGTGAACCGGGTGTGTTTGTGTAAGCCTGCGTGTCCTTGTGGGTCTCCGCGTTCAGAGGCAGTCGCTCCTAACCCTGGATTTTCCTAAGCGTCCCCCCGCCTCGGCTGCTGCCCTTGTGCATAAAAGCATTAACGATTTCCATGTTCGGGGTAAACGGGGGGGTTCGTCCTTCGTCATTGCGGCCGCGGAAGCTCCCTCGGGCGTTGCTGCGGGTTCGCCTGAGCTGCCCGCTTCTCCCCCGCCGTTGCTGGAAAAACCGTTTCCCCGCGGTGTCCGCCGCCGCCCGCCGAGTCCGGCGCCCTCCCGCACCCCGCCCCCGGGCACCGGGGGGCGCAGGCCGCCCCGCCCCGCCCCGCCAGGTGTCGCTGTTGCTCAATGGTGGCGCCGCGCCGGGCGGGCAGCGGGAGGCTCCCGGTACCTGGGGCCAACACCGGCATGCCGCGGGGAAGGCCCGTCAGCGCAGCGACTACCCCCGCCGCTCCGCGGCACTTGGGAAAACCGTGAAGGCTGCTCCTAACTTTTCTTTTTTAAATTATTTTTTAAATTTTAGTTTTATTTTTTCTGTAATTTGTTGGTGTCCGGACATTGTTAAAGACCCCCGCGGTGCGCTCTCCTCCAGGTGGGACCGCGGCCATTCGCTACACTCTGCCAGCTCGGGGCCGAGCACCCCAAGCACCCCGCCTGCGGCTGCGGGGATCAGAGCCCTGCCCCGCTCCCTGCTCCCCGCCACCTCGCGCCGGGGCGGGGCGGGAGGCGCGGGGCGGGCGACGATTGGCGGCGGGGACTGACGGGCAGGCGGTGCCCCGCCCCCTTGGCAATGTCTATCGCCCGCCGCGCGCCCTATGTAGGCAGTTATTCCACTGGGATAGAGCGGCCGGAGCGGTGGCGGCATGGCTGGGGTCCCGTTCTGCGCCCTCCTCCCGCTCCTTGTCGGCGTCTGCGCGGCCGTCACCGGCTCCCGGGTCTATCCCGCCAACGAAGGTGAGGCGCCGCGCGCGTGTCCCGCGGCTGGGCTCCGCGTTCTCTTGGCTGGGCGCCACTAGGGAAAGTTCCGTGCCCCCCGAGCGGGCGACGGTCCCCGCGCCGCGTTTCCCCTCACGGCTTTTCCCCTCGCCGCCGGGACCGCGCTGCCCCGGCCGGTAGCTGGGCGTCCGGCGGCGCTGGCCCGTTCGAGCGGCGCTTCGGGGGCCGCCCGAGACGGCGGCACAGGTGTCGCGGGGTGGAGCGGCCCGCGCGTCCCTTCGCGTCGCCGCCCTCCTCGGCCGGGCCGGGCCGCGGGGGTGCAGCGCTCCCGCGAGCGGCGCCGCCGCGCCGGGGTGGCCCCGAGCCGCGAGGGCGGCTCATTAAACCGGTTCTCCCGGGAGCTCTCGCGGCTCCGTGCCGTTCCCCGTGGCCGCACGGCAGCTGCTCCCGCGGGACGGTTCGGCGGCAGCTCCTGGGGGAAGCCCGCGGCCGTCCCGCGGTGCAGCCCGGCGAGGGGTTGGAATGCCGGCCCTGCTGGGGAGTCCCATGCGGGGTCTCTGAGTGCCCGGCCGTGCTGCGGGCGGGGCTGGGCGAGTGCCCGAGGTCCCGGTCAGTGGCAACTTCCCACTCATCGCTAACGGCCGGTAGCTCCAGTACCCGCGGAGGCAGATGCCGTGTGCCCAGTGCCGGGCTGCGGCACGCCCCGTGCCCGGCAGCCCGCCGCCGCTGTCTCTTCAAAGTAGGAGCACTCGGAGGTGCCGCTGCCTGAGGAGTCCGGGTGATTCACTGGTCACCCCGCGCTCTGCCAGCGACTTAAACGTGCAGAGGAATGAGTGTGCGATTCCTCAGGTCTAAAACAGAGTTTCAGGTTATTTAAGGCATCGGCGCGATCGGAAATAACATTTAATTTCAAGTTGAAGGTGGATGCGATCGTAGTCCACACATATGGAAACGCTCAGGTGAACGATTTATTTTAATACTGCCTTTTGGCAGCTGGAATTTAATCTATTTTATTTGTACCTTTCTGCAGTTACCTTGCTGGATTCCAGATCAGTTCAGGGAGAACTGGGGTGGATAGCAAGTCCCTTGGAAGGAGGGGTAAGTTTTAAACCGCTATCTGATCAAAAGGGTAAAGGGGGTGATTAGTAACTTTCAGAGACTCCTAATGGCTCGATTATTGTTGATTGTGGCGAGGAGGTCAGATTTCTTCCCTGGCTTACCAAGTGAATTACTCTTTGTTGGAGAAACTCTATACTCCCTTTGGATGGTTCTGTCACGGAAGAAGTGGAAACCAAAAGGGCAGAAAAGAGGCTTCAGAATTAGGAGATTGGTTGAAGCATAGGGTTAGATGCCTATTTAAAACTGAAATACCAACAAGAAATGTGATCTGTGACTGAACGGGCATTTTTGACTGTAATTATTATATCTGTGGGCTGTCTCGGCTGGGAGATGTTCAGGGCAATTGCTGTTCTATTTCTGCATGAAGGAGTAGGGATCAATATACAAGATAGACATTTTGGCGTGACGGGACCGTTGTCCTATTTCAGGATGTAAACATAGTATGTTTTGGTGTCTGAACAGATAAACTGAAGCACCTAATGGTCGGCAGTGATTCCTTGGAGTTTCTTTCTATGTGTTTTTCAAAGACACAATTTTAAGAGAAGATTGCTTGAATTCACTGCCTGATGGTGATATGATGACATTAAGAGATTCACACATCTGTCACTGGGACTTACGGCCCCTTTGCTTAGTGAGCTGCAGGCAAGGTATCTCTACTAATTCGGTTTTCTATTAATGAATGGGTACCTTGCTGCTCTCTCATCTGTGCCCTGACCTGCAGGGTGCCCAGGGCCTTTGTGGGAAAACTCCTAAAAACAGTGGACTTTGGAGTTGGTGGAATCTGATGGAGACTGTATTTCATGGGAGCTCTTGTATTTATTTTTTTCAATAAGCAATTAGAAAGGCTTTTTCTTTCTTAAAGTGAACAATGTAAGAAAAATTCCAGCAATGCACACTAATATACTCTCTCCAATCCTTTTAATATTAAATGAGTAAACCAGCTTTTTATGCTTAAGCAGAAGTAACGCAAGTCAAACTGATGGAAAAATAAAAAGTGCTGAAAGATCAGGACCTATGCACAATAAAGCACTGGATTCTTCAGGAAACCTACAAACTTTTTTGTGTGTGTTCCTGCTCATAATTAGAAGAAGCAGAACTAAGGGAACAGCAGTGAGTGGAAGGAATCCGAGGTTGCGTTGGTTGGTGATGCATTATGCATAAGCTCTGAATAACCGTAAGACAGAAGAATGGGGGATTGTTTTGCTCCCCCATTGTTGTCCTGGGTGAACTTGACTACAGTCTTGGCTTGTGTTCTGCCAGAGCACTCTGCTGTCCTCCAAACTCGGGTTTTTGAAAGAGTGGGAAAGTGATTGGCAGGCCTGAGGCAGTGCTGGCGGTGCACATTCACTGCTGATTGCAGGCAATTGCCCTCATCTTTTGACAGTGTGGAAAGGTACAGCTCTATCTCAGTCAGAGTCGGGCTTCCTTGTTAATCCTATACCCTGGAAAGGTCACTTAATGAGATGGGAGCTTTCATACCTCTCTCCAAGGAGTATCTATCTACGCTGTATATTAAAATAGGACCTAAAGTACAAGTTTCAATAAGTCAGTAGTAGAATTGATAATCAGAAGACAGTTGTATATTATTAGTGGCTGTTGGATTCCCCCATGTTTTATATGAACGAGCTATGGAAGCTTGAGAAGGAAATGTGTGCTCCTATTGTGGACGTGACTTCTTTCACTAAACCTACGTATGTGTGTTCTATTTTTAAGCCAGTAGTGAAAAATTTAAGAGTACATGGTCTGTCTCTGAGATACAGTGCTTGGAAAGCATTTATTTTAACTTCATATGTTACAGATTTATTTCAAGCAGCAGAAATGAACTCCTTCTTTATCATCTTGGGAAGATTCTGTCCTTCAGTGCTAGTTTTTCTTTTAACTGTGTTCCTTGTTGTCTGTTACAAAATGTATTTTTCTAGATCTATACCACGCAGATCCTGAGATGTGAGGGTTGTTTGGATAATTGGGCTAGAGATAAACGTAGTAATTTAGCAGTGACTAGCAGTAATCAAATATATAGTAGCCCTGGAGGAATTAATGAATTGCATTATAAATATAATTATTGATTTACTCTTGCATTTCACAGTTGAAAAGCAGGTTTTGTGCCCAGAATGTTCTACTCTGCATCATTAAACTGTGGGAAGAGCTGAATTATAAAAGTCAATTTCGGCTTGAAAGCAAAAAGTTACGGCTTTGACCACATAGGTAGAGTTACGAATCATTTACAGTGGCTGGAAATTTGGAAATTCAGGGCTGTAGTTATTTTCAGCTCTAGCAGTAGGGTGCATTTAGGTGTGTTTTGTGTACATGTGCTTATGAAATAAGAAACCTGGCTCTATACATTCGTGTGTCTGTCAGGAGACAGAGGCAGGCTGAGAATGGGACCTGAAACTGGCTGAATTTAGTTGCAGTCTGTCAGTTGACCTCAGCAGTCTCTTTATTGAATTCTCTAGCAGCATCCCCCATTGTATAAATGCACTAAAGGAAATCCCATCAACAAGTATTATTTCCCTCTGTCTCTTCCTTTCTCTTGTACCACACACAATATAGGTAGCATAGACAGCCTGAAGATAAGCAGAATGGAAAGTGATGGATCACAAAGACAATATTGTAACAGTAAACTAGCTCTATGGCAGCTGTAAATTAAACAACTCTGTCTTCTTACTAACACCATGTTACACTTTATGTTGATAGATGACTTTTTAAGATTTATTTTTTTCCTTTTCTCTGAAAAGGAGTGACATGCTGAGTATTGATTTCCTCCCCTCCTTCGTTTTAATTTGCAGTTATCTCTAGGCAGCAAATAAAATATTATACTTTCTGCTCCTAGTGACTCATGGTGCTAACTACTGTCATTCTATAAACAGATTCAGCTAAGCTGGAATCTTTTAAAGTAGAAATCACTTGCATAAGAGCAATCCTTGTGAGAAGAATGGAGGATATTATACAAGAAGCTCCTTAACGTTAAGAAGGCTTCTGTTTATCAGAGCCATGGCTTCAGCAGTCCTGAAAAGCACTTTTGGGAAGTCTCTTTAAAGTTACTGCTGTTTTCCGTGAATAAGTTTATATGCTTCATTGTATTGCCTGCAAACCCAGACAATGTATCATTATCCAAATTTTTTTTTTTAAGAAGGATTTTTCTGATACTGAAGGTCTGTGGGATTTTTGCTGGAAAGGTCTCTCTTCCTAGTGTCCCTTCTTCTCCCCCATCTATCTCTACCAGAAAGCACTGTGATACACTTTCTTTTGTCTATGATAATCCTTAAAACTATTATTTTTAAACTGTTGGTTATGTGTGCTTTCCTTTTATGTTAATTGTGCTGAACTACTGGCCAGATCTCTTCTTTCCATGAATTCCTTGGATTGTGTGTATTGTTTCGTAATTATGTTGCCTGATAGTCTGGCACTTCTGAAGATGCCTGAACTTGATTTAAGGGGTGTAAGAGTTCTGAAGCATCCTGCTACCCTGATCTTTCAGCACTTAGCATCTCTGCTAACCTTTTTGGGTTTTTGATAATATGATTTTAGCTATTTCCTGATACTTTCTCTAGGACAAGATGTGTAACATTGATTCTTTTCTCACCTTCCCACTAATAAGAGGCTTTGCAAAGTTATATCAGTGTTGCTGGCAGACTGATGAGGATGTCTCCTTACCTGTCCTCCCATCTCTAAGTGTCAGTCAGGTCTCTCTAGATGGCTATTTCTGCCCAGCTCCAAAGTAAAGACTGTTTGTTGAGTGTGACTGAGATATTGCTACCCCAGGAAAGCAGTTGGCAGCTTAGAGAAATATTAAGGGGTGGTTTAAGACTTAGACATATGTGGTGGTGATGCGAGAAATCTGGATGTTGCTCTCTCTGCCCTGTGGTTCTTGTGTGACTAAGTCATGTGATCTCACTGTTTGATAGTCCCACATACAAAGTGGGGTCCATGTGTTTTCTGCCCTGTCTGTTCCAGGGAAAGCAGCCTAGTGTCCCTGATGTGCAAGGGGTCTGTAAAGTGCTGCGTGTAGCCCTCATCTAGGCAGGGTTCTGTGGGCTGGACTGTAGTGCAAATAAACACAGTAAGTCAATATTCTTGGATTAGTTCAGAGAACCTTTAAAACAGATGCTTGCTTCTTGAGGTGTTACTTGATTTGGAGCTTGTGTCTCCTGAACAGATTCTTCTTTTAATATCCAAGTAGTTGAGGTCCTGGCTATGGCTTGGTCTGTTGCGTTTTGTCTGTTTGTTTTCCTGTAATGGAAGAAACATCTCCATGTTAGTTGTGGAAGTGCAGGTTATTTGCTTTGAAGCTCTGTTGTTTCTTTTAATAGTGATGTATTTTTCTTCCCCTTTCCCTCTTCGCAGTGGGAGGAAGTTAGCATCATGGATGAGAAGAACACTCCAATCCGCACCTATCAAGTCTGCAACGTGATGGAGCCCAGTCAGAATAATTGGTTACGAACTGATTGGATTCCCCGTGAGGGGGCTCAAAGGGTATATATTGAAATCAAGTTCACGCTCAGAGACTGCAACAGCCTGCCAGGTGTCATGGGAACTTGCAAAGAGACTTTCAACCTTTATTACTATGAATCAAACAACGATAAGGAGCGTTTTATTCGAGAGAGCCAGTTTGCCAAGATCGACACCATTGCTGCGGATGAGAGCTTCACGCAGGTGGACATTGGTGACAGGATCATGAAGCTGAATACAGAGATACGGGATGTGGGACCACTTGGCAAGAAGGGGTTTTACTTGGCTTTTCAGGACGTTGGTGCCTGCATTGCTTTGGTGTCTGTTCGTGTCTTCTATAAGAAGTGTCCGCTGACAGTTCGAAACCTGGCACAGTTTCCAGACACCGTTACCGGGGCTGATACATCCTCTCTGGTGGAGGTTCGTGGCTCCTGCGTCAACAACTCGGAAGAGAAGGATGTGCCAAAAAATGTACTGTGGGGCAGATGGAGAATGGCTGGTGCCCATTGGCAACTGTCTGTGCAATGCTGGCTATGAAGAACATAATGGTGAATGCCAAGGTAGGATGAGCCATATTGTACTCTTCATTAGGGCTTAGTTGAATGCATAATTGAATTGGAGATGAGAGTAAATGGAGTAAAGCCAGTAATTAGCAGTCCCTGTGGGATGCGGTGGGACAGAGGGGTTTAATGAAGTCCGGTAGCTCCAGGTGGCAAGGCTAAGAATTGTATAATGCAAAACAAATGGCCCTGCTGTAAGAGGCAGAAGGTGAAACACATTTTCTAGCAGGAGCCTAAATTTGAATTGGCTCACAATAGTCACCAAAATGTGAATGACTGCTGAACAGTGCAGTTGAGCTACCGTCATTTAACGATACAAATCTTTCAAGTTTTATCTGAAGTGAACTTTGTTAGGCACAGGAAATTCTGGCAAAGTTTCCTTTGGATACTGCAGTGGGGTATGAATCAGTTGGGGAGGGGGGAACAGGAGTTTTAGCTGGATTACTTTCACTCTTTGAGAAGGGGAAGTCTTTGGTGTTTTACTTGTTGCAAATTTTTAGCACTAAATAACCCTTTGATATTTGACACTGCTGCCTTTGTTAAATATTTTCATTTCTCAGAGGGTCTCTATTGTCAGCTTAATAATAGAGGTGCTAGGATACTCTTAGAAATGTTAAAAGTCTCCACCCAACCCTCCCACACACCCCATCCTGTGTGCTGTGGAACTAGGATTAAAGTTGATATAAAAGACAGATAATCCTGAAAAGAAAAAAAACCCCCTCAAAAAAAGTTCTCTTCACTTTCCCTTCCTGGAAAAATAAGTTGTAAAAGGTTAGAGAAAGAGAGAAGGGAGTTTATAAATAAAATATCTTAAGCTTCAGCTTCTGAACTCTTGCTCATGTAAGCATAAATTAAGCTCAAACTCAAATGGATTCTTGCACAGGTCAGTGGGCTTAATTTTGCTGGGTGCTGAATTGAAGATGCTCAGCTCCTTAGTGTATTTGGACCCATATTTTTGGAAAAGCTTCTTTGGAGCCAGATGACTTTGCTTCACGTTTTCTTCGTGTGTTTTTCACCAGGTCATTTTTTTCATCTTGAGACTGATGACAAAATAGAGCAAGTAACTGTCTGCTTTTATGCTAGACTCCTATGAGAACAGTGTCTTTTGAATGTCCTACTGGATTGCTTTTAATTGATAATTTACAATCAATATGAAGTTCATTATTATGCATTGAAATCAAGTTTTGGCAGGAAAGAAGCACTAAATATAAACTTCAGCCTTTATTTCTAGTGGTTTTGCTATATGGAAAAAGCCTAAGTGTGCTGTATTGGCCACAAAATTACCATGGGCTATAGAGAGGACTGAAAGATGAGCAGCATGATGACAGGGCATCCTGTCTGGGGTAAATTACTCTGGTTTGTTGGTAGTTTTTGGTGTTTTTTTTTTTTTTTTTGGAATCCCATGAGATGGAAATTTGAAAACTTGTGTATTGTTAAATGTATGAACCTGTGGCTGTGGTACTGACTGGGTGCTGCTGGGGAGATGCTGTTACCTTCTAATAGCTTGATAATTTCTAGGCAAAGCTTTTTGACATCTTTACAGCCTGGAATGTGAGAGGAGGAAATGAATGGGGGGGGAAAAAACATCTTTGATTATTGTGCAGAAATTATTCAGCCTTCTTCTAAAGGCCTGTTAGGTCAGTACTTGGGTCACTTTGATTGGTGCAGATCTACCATTTTTCAGTGTCAGTGGCCCAGACTTGATGAGCTAATTGTATGACAAATCCTCTGTTGCTTGATAGTAAAATCTCTTGAGGTTTTTGTTTGTGGGCAGTGGTGATAGGGGGATGCTTTTTTAAAAAAATATTTTTGTGATGTTGGTCTAGACCTTGGGGATATATGTCAGCTTACCTGCCAGCTCTTAGCTGCACTCAGGGAAGCTTGGACTCAAGAAACCAAATTCTCTCTTTCCCAGATAAAGGGGAGATCAGGCAATGCCATATTTACAAAGGAGACAGAAATGGTCTGTCCCTTGGGTTCTCAGGTGAAGTTGGTCTGTACTAGTCATTTTGAGAGGATTTGAGCCAGCATGTAATTTGAAAGTGCTAAGCCCATTTCACTGGCGGTTATTTGTGGTTTCCTTTTCTCACATATTATCCAGCCAGAACAGTTTACTGGGAAGCTCCTCTCCATGAATTCATGAAGTTTACCAGAACTATGCAGCTTGCTCTCTGGTTTCCAGCGAGGCCTTTAAAGCAGTTTGGCCTTTGACACTGCTGAATGAGGCCTTCCCTTTTCTTACCCCACTTAACTTCATAGTTCAGCAAATGTTCTGCTCCAGCAGGTTTTTGGAGGGGAGGAGGAGGAGGATGAAGTGAGGAGGATTCCTGTGGTTTTGGTATAGAGGATTGGGGTGGGGTGAGAGACTTTGAGTTTGGGTAAGGTTGTAAAAGGGTGCAGGGCTGGGACTGGAGCTGGCGAGCAGGTTCCACCTCAATTGTTTTTCAATAGGTTGACTGTGGCAGGACAAATACAAGGAGAGGTCAGAGGTTGTCCGTTTCCTCATCCATCTTCCCCTGTGATCCTAGGGTCAGAGTTGGGATTGATTAAGATCTTAAATGTTTGACAAAAGCTCGGTGGGCAGAAATAGTTTAGGCCTGTGGACTGGGGCTTTGCACTTGTTGGGAGATCCGCAGGAGTCATTGGAGCTCCCTGTCCTCTTCTGGGACCTGTCTCCTGCCGCACAGTGCTGGGATGGACCACTGGCGCCTGGGTTGCCCTACAAGCTGCTTCAAGGTCGCTCAACCTTCTGATTTTTGAATAATGGATTTTCCTTGAGCTGCTTTTGCTTAATATCTGATGTGTGAAATGGAATAGGAAGCCACTTCACATCTAAAGTGTTGCCTGTAGTGGGAGTTACGACTCTCTGACCTTGAACAGAATTTTTAAAAAATTGTGTCAGTTGTATGAAGGTGTTTGAATATGACAAAACGCTATCCTTCCTCTGTCTACTGTTTTTTTTTCCAACTGACTTTATTGATGATAATTGTCTTACTGAACATCTGTGTGTGCATATATGTGTGTGTGTATATGCACATAAAAATGCAAAACCCAGGGCAGGAAGAGAAAGGAGCCATATATTTAATCCATGTTTATTTGGGAAGCTTCACAGGATTGGTGCCACAAATTGGCCCTGATCAGTGGCAATATTAGCTGAGCACTGATTCTTACAGGTTAATTTGTAGCAGTGAACTTGATGCTAAAAAAACCCCCCTAAACAAACCAACTTGCTTGTGTGTTTTTTATTATAATAATAATAATAATCATTAATTCTCTCCTAAACCACTTTCAATAATGGCTATCCATTTAGGACAGCATAAATGCGGAATATTGTAGATGGGGCATGAAACTGTCCTAACTCGTGGCAAATCTCAAGGCCAAGGTAATTAGTGCTTTAGGGTAAAGTTGAGACAAAGTAATTTTAAACTTTGCTTGTATGCATCATTGTTATGTAAATTGTTTTGTTACGCATTAATATAATGTGGTTTGGATTTAGTTATGATTTTCTTATGATAAAACACGTATCTTTTCAAGTCAAAGGAGAAGGGAGGAAACAAACAGGAAGGGAGGAAAAGACAGATTAAAGAAGCAATAGACTGTAGCCATCTGTGATGATTTTGATGCTGTGAAATTACAAATCTCAATTTTAGACTTGCCATTTAGTATAAATATGTGAGACAGTTGAGATTTTTACTGTGATATTGTAAAGGTTATGAGAGCCAACAGCTTTGTCTTCATCTACACTTGCTTTTTTGAGTTGTGAATTGGCCAATTGGCAGAAAATCCCGTGTCATTTAAAATACGGCTCAGTCTTGGTTTCATATCATTGCTGTTTTTAGAATTTTCCTTCAAACTTTGATACGAGGATCCCTAAGAAGTAATAATTTGAATGATAAGATTCTTTTTATCTCTGAAACTTTGAAGAGTGCCTGTGATCATTGAGAGTAGCAGTTTACATCAGAAGGGTACAGACTAATTAAATTTTTTTCTGTGGTAAGATTTTTTTGGATGGTGGGCTTTGTAGGGATGGGGAAGTGAAGTAATTTGTGTGTACTTTCCCATTTTAGTCATAGACAACTTTTTTTTGTCAGAATTACACTGAACAGTCTGGCTGCACAAAAGGGTAATCAGAAAGGTGACTAAGACTGCAGATTTGGGATTTCAGAAGGATTTTTTTTTTCAGGTTGATTATTTTTGGCAGGGGGGAAAAATGCACAGACTCAACATGATAAGTTTTAAAAGGAGATGAGAAGACGGAAGTTACCAGAAGGGGCATGGGAACGGTACTGAAACACAGTCTGTCTGAACCAAATGTAGTTGGTTATCTTCTCTGCTGAAGGAATGATTTGGTTATGTTATGTTCTTGTGTAGCTCAATAGATCTTCTGAGGGTTTCTCCCTCTCTGATTTGTGTACCATCCAGTGCACTTCACAATCTCAATTTAAATGTCATTGCAAGCTCTGTGATGGTTTCCTCCTCCTTGACCCCCTCAGAAGTTGAGCTATAGTTGTCAAGCAGTTGTCCCTTCATATATCCCTTGGAGAAAGCCTCTGGGACTGCCTCCTGAATTCCTGACAGAAGTTTCGCTGTTACACAGGGGAGCAATATCTGGTCCTTATTCCACGTGTTACTAGTAAAAAGCACAGTCCTCAAAATCAAAGCCAGATGAGCTGTTGTGATAAGAATTTCATGGCAGGTCTGGGTAGTCTTTCGTGGGACATATAGACACTCGTGTTCCTTGTGTGTTTCCTTTTTTTTTTTCAAAAGGCAAAACAAAACTTTGCAGGCAACTCATCTTGTGTATTAAGGCTTCAGTATTTATATCTTGGCTGGATAAGGGTTATTATCTGTCTAATAATATGCTCCACTGAGCTTGGTCTTTATTGTGCTTGTAAGAAGTGATTAAAGAAATGCTCAGCAGTACACTTCAGTCTTTTGAGACTGCATCAACAAGCCCCCCCAACTTGTGAGATAAATATCTTATCTGGTTTCGTTCTATTATGCCACATCCTTTTGATAAGTTTTGGAGGAGCAGGTGAGGTCACACAGTTTTGTGACTCAGAGACAATTAACACTCCCATGACTAAATGGCCATTTTATGAATATTCAGAGCCTGCTTCACCTCCCTGGGAAGCAAACATGTTCGTTCCCTTCTCTTTCCTCCTGCTGGAGACTGAGGAAGCTCTCCCTCTGAATGAGGATTGGCAGCTGTCGGCTGCTTTGCGTTTTGCATGCAGCAAATTCCTCATTTACATCTTTTGTATACACCCTCATGCAAAGTAGCACACCCATTTCCCCATTTCACAAAGGAGATAAGAGCTTCCTTTGGAAACGCCAGCCAAAATCTCCTTCTGTTTATGCAGAGCTCAGATTTGGATTTTATGCAAATTGATTCTGTTTTGGTTTTTTTAATCTCTTTGTTTCAGAGATAGTGTAATACTTGCACAGTGTTCTCCTTGTCTTGAGGTCTCCTCTTGACTATGACTGATTGTAACTCTTTCCCCAGTCTCTGCAGCCTGCCTGCTCACTTCAAGGTGGTGTGTGGGAAAGTGCTATGCTCCAAAGCCCTGGCTTTTGTAGAATGGTGGCTGGAGCTGCAGGGAGTGCCATTTCTCATGCCTGGTGAGGCTGGAGGCCCTTGGGTGTCATCTCTTCGAGACGTTCACTGATAACCATAAAGGCCTTCCGTAGCTCCAGCCTCAACTGGGAGAATGGACATCTTTGGGAGGTGGGATCCCCCCAGGCTATAAGTGTGCACACACAAGCACCTATATTTTCTGACACTTTCTAAATTTTGAGTCCATCTGCTCAGCCCTGGTGTAGTGCCCTTCACTTTGCTGGCCTGGCTGCAGAATAGGGCTTGGCCTGTGGTTGTAGTTGGATGCAAAGGGGAAAAGGGGTAGCACTTGGGTAAGCAGGCACAAATGATCTGTCGTCTTTATTTATTGAAAGAAAATAATCTGTGGGAAAAGTTCTGCTTTCTTAAGCCTCATGATTACACAAGAACCTGTATTTTATTTTATTTTTGGTTTTAGTGGCTTTCTTTTCTTTTTAACTTTTCTTTATTTCAACTTCACTTGAAATTGCCTTTGGCTTGAAATAAAGCTGAGGCTCATTAAATGCTCCCAAAACACAGGCTTGTTCAGAACGGATTTGTTGAAAGGTTTATTGATATAAGTTAGAACACATGCTTTATGAATGTACTATATTTCTTTAAAGTACTGTTTTTCATTTTGTGTCTTTATAAATCAGTGGTATGAAATTGGGACCCTGATCGTGTTGGGGCTGCATTCTGTAAGAAACCAGAAGGGAAAACAAGGTTGTGGGGGGTTTTCGTTTTTGTTGGATGTCCAATTAATGTTTAACTTGAAGGTAATTTCACAGGGGTAGTAAACTGCGCAGTGTGAAACCTGGTGGCATAATTAAATGGAGGAAAGGCTCTTTAAAACAACAAAGGAATGTGCAAAAACTTTGCTTTTGTTCTAACAGTCACCCAGAAGGGGAGGTCATGCTGTTTAAAATACAATATGGATGGGCTATTAAGGTTTAAAAAAAACAACCCTACACTGTACAGTTGGTATTTGCTTTGGCTCATTTAGTCGTGGATGCCTAAAAAAAACCCCACCACACTGCAAGAGGTGTGCTCGGAAGCAGGCGGTGTAGGTGCTGGGGGCCTGGTGCAGCACCGCAGAAGCTGCAGGGGGGCTGTGGCTTCAGCAGGCTGGGCAAGGGGGTCCTCTGGGGAGGAGGAGGAGGAATGTGGGGGGGATGCTCTGGTGCTGCAGCAGCTGGAGGGGGGAGGGAGGAAGACTAGGTAACTTCCCAGAGGCACACAGGATGTCTGTGGCTGAGCTGAGACCCAAGGGAAGACTTAATTTAGTGTCCTAACTACAATATAGCTTATTCCTCATCCACACTCGTGAAAAGACAGTGGTCCCCCTTCTCTAATGAGTTACCTATCCTGGGCATTGAAGCCCCTTAAAACATCATTTGAACTAAAGCAATCGATAACTATTGGTTCTGCTTGCATATGTGAACACTTTGTACAGCCACAGCACAAAGCTGCATTACAGTATCTTAATTACCCAGATAATCCTGTTTGCTTGTATTTTTAAACTATGGAGCGCTGGGTAATTATTCAATTCTTAATAGAAGGCAAATGGCAATGTAAACAATAATTAGGATGTTAGACTAATGCGCTTCAAAGCAAATTGGATTTTTTTTCATACTGTTCAGCGTGAAGTCCCATAAAGCTAACAATTTAGTGGCAAGGAAACAAGTTCCACTTTGTTCATATTTTCTGGTGTTATCTCTTCATGCCTTGTTTCTATGAATAAGTTTGCTCCGATGACGCTGCCTGTTCCAGAGCCAACTCAGGTTGACAATTGGCTCCCCGCTGTTTGCCTACGCTCTCCCACGGCTTCCGATGGGCTTTTTGTCCCCTGCAGCCAGGGGTTAGAGGTCAGCAGCATCCCGAATTCCCTCCTGCTGCGGGGGCAGGTGAGTGTGGAGGGGGGCGGCTGGTGCTGCTGGTGTAGCAGGGGCTCAGCTCGGGCTCAGCTTGGTGGGCTGCGGCTGCCCTGGGCCAGGGTCCAAAGGAACAGGCTGAGCTCGGTGGCTGAGACTCGTCCTTCGTCTGGCTTCAGCTCTTAATGCTTGTCGAGCAATGCTGACTTTAGCCTTGGAAATGGAGATGTTCTTGAGGGGAAATTCAAGTTTTCAGCGCTTTAATCTTTGAAAGCACAGTAATGTGCAGTGGGTCAGAGCTACACCTCACTGTCTTCAATGGCTTGGAGAGCACTCCTGGTTTTCACAGCTAGTCTCTTGTTTTACTAGAAGCATGATGTGAGCCACAAACAAGGATGCAAGATATTCAGTTGACTTCTGTCTGCAAACTTTGTGTATGGAACATGTTTCAATACTTCCACAGACAGTTAATTAAATCCTGTCATTATATCCATTCCTTGCATTGTATTTAGCCAGTGATCGAAGACTGTGAGTTGGTAGCAAAGGCGTTAGTCAATGCAATAATGCTGCTGCTTTCCGAAATACTTTAATAATCCCTCTGTCACACCGGGGGTTTTGTCTGGCCTTTGCCATGCATTCTGAGCCGTCTGAAAGGATTGAACAATTTGCTTTATTTTCCCTATTATCAATGCTAGGAAATGCCAAAATGTTCTCCTGTGTTGATGCTGAATTACAGAAATTGAATTACAGAAATTGAATTTTAACTGCATTTTACTTCTGAGAAGTGGTGGTGGGGGAAATCAGTGGAACACTTCAAGAGGTTATGGCTGAATTTTTTTTTTATGCTTAGGGAGGCTATCTGTATATTAAAGTGTGTATTTAAAGGGTGTGGATTTTCTTATTTTAAATCCCAGAGGCTTTTTGCCAGGCCACATTTTAATAGCATTAATTAACAAGTCTGTCTTTCCATACATCAAACATCTCTGTCTGGGGAGCTGAAGAATACCAACCAGCGCTTCTGTGAACTTGCTGCTTGAATTCATTTGTTTTCAGTTTTAAGTGTTTTCTGCAGTTGAAAAAGACATTGCATCTTTGAAAACAGTTTCCTTTTGAAGTGTCCAGCCTGGCAATGTGAGGGAAGCAGCCACTGGGCAAATTAGCATGTTAAAAGGACCGGATCAATACCTTCCCCTCCCCTGCTCTCTGCTGGGGCTGGGCAACCCTTGCTCTGGGTCTGGCCAGCCGCACCTGTGTGTTTCAGGGGAGCCATCAATAGCGGTGTGGGTTGCATCAAACTGAGACAGCTTGATTGAGTGCCCAGCCTCTTTCATGGTTGGCAATTTGAAAATGGATGTGGGGGAATTAATAGCTTTGGGAAGATCAAGCGACTTGCGTAATTACGGAGAGGATTAGAAGGAAAGCATAGGGAGGAATAGGAGATCAATTGTAGGGCACAAGTTGCCTGAACTCTCCTTCAGATGCTGGAGTATTCAGTTTTGTTGTGCTTAGCTGGTGCGTGTAAAAGACTTCTTCAGGCTTTTTCAGGAGACAAGTAGACACAAATTACAAAGAGTGTGTGGGCAGTCCCTGCTGTTTCACAGAAATGCTTGGGGGCAGTGGCTGCTGGATAAGTGTAGCAGGAGATACTTAGATATAACTGTGTTTGCTGACAAACCCAAGAAGATGTTTCTGGTTTCCCCAGTATGTAGTCTGCAGCCCCAGCCTGTGTCTTTTCAAATCTGAAGTGGCACTTGCTCCAGGTGGGATGCTCTCCCGTGCCCTTGGCCTTCTGGTTGTCAAACTCCTGCATTCTGATGAAGGCCTTCCTGGGGCTTTTGGGCAGTGCTTCATGTCTGTGCCTTGGTGGAAGAGACAGCCCCTTCATCCTCCTTTGGGATGGGGTGAACATTGAAGGTTGTTCCTGTGTCTGTCAATGTTAAAACAAAAACTGATCGCAGTAGTAAAAATTGCACTGGAGCTGTTCTGCAATAGAGACTATTTCTTGAGAGGCTTCCTGTGGTCTTGTGCACTGGAGATGCTAGAAGAAAGCTAAAGTCTGTTGCTGTTTCTTTTTAGTGGCTTCAGTGTTTGCATCTGGCACATCTGCCAACCTCCCTTTAATCTGGTAACAGTTATTAAGCTGATGTATTTTGTCCACTTGCAATTAGTTCTTGGATTTCCTCATTTATTTTTGTGGTGATCAGAAGTGTCCAGGTTAGAGCTAGTAAGACAGCTAAAACCAGGACCAGGTTCCTACATGTATTCCACCTGCTCATTAATCAAGGACTCTGCAGTTAATGAGAGTACTTTCCAGGTAATATTTAAGCTCAACTAGTAATAGTTACACTTAATATGAAATAACTTTTTGCAGTTTGTTGCTGAAGTCATTCCCATGATGTACTAGAAACTGTTCTCCTGTGCTTATCCCAGACACAGTTCTGTCAGGCTGACCTGAATTGGGACTGCTTCTGAAAATCCATATAATATTAACATATTGGATCCAATACTTATGGCTGGACTAGACACTTTAGTGGGTGCTGGGTAAACATGTATACACTTAGGCAGGGCTGATAATGTACATTGTTTTGTAATGGTTTGAGGTTCAAAGGCGTGTCTAAGTGGGGGGGGAAGTTGAAAGGAATGAACTGAAGAGGTGAAATCAGTGTGTATAACTTAAGGTGCATTACTGATTACTCACCAGACTATTTCCATCCCTTTTGGGTGAATCTACCCATATGCAGGCCCTTTATACATTCAGTTGAATCACCTAGAAGTTCTTGGTGGCTCTTTGAGGGCATGCACTCAGTGCCCAGTTTTAATGTACCTACACATAATGTGCTTGGTAACCTTGAACTCCTCACGCCCAGTAGCTTGTGAAAGTGAGCTCAAAGGGTTGTGGGCACTGTGAAATCACCCATTTACAGCTTTAGGATGGATAGAGCACTTTAATTTGTGAGAGAAATTAGAAGAAAATCACTTCACGGTTGCTTTCAGTGAAGTGGCAGCAGAAGGGAGAAGAGCATGGCCACTGCATTGCCAAGGAGGGCAGTTGGCTGGCTCCAGAAAGGGGCAGGAGACCTTGTCTGCTATGAAAGAGCAGTGCTGGCTCTGATGGAGGCTGAAGGAGATGCACCATGGGTCTCATCCAGCACTCCAGGGAACTGCCCTTGTCACTATTGACTCCTCTTTCTCATGGTTGTGCATTTAGTTGGCCTTCTGCAGGGATTGTGGTAATTTGACCTCTCTGTACGCCTGTATGAGTTTGAGTTAAAAATGCACTGTAGCAGAGCAAAGGAGAGATGTTTTTCTGTGGGATTGTTGAGCTCTTTGAGAATGCCAAATAGCTAAGTTAACTCTTGTGCAAACACTGCCTTTTACTTGACTTTGTAGTTTGCCCTTTGAAATACAAACATATTTGTGTCAATCAGCAAATCTCCCTTCCGGAGTACTGGCTGACCCTGTACGAAGAAATGTGACTGTGCAATTATTAAAGGTGAGGCCTTCGTTTTAACAGATGCTGAGTAATTGCTATTCACTTGTCTCTGTACCTCTCTCATAAATGATGGTGAACTGCCCTTCAGCCCAGTCAAATAACAAGGAAGATACTTGTTTGGAAGGAATAACTCTTCAGAAATTTGCAATCTGTCAGAAGTATTGTGTCACAGGGACTTGTGGGTAGAGCAAAGAAAAAAGTTGCCTGTCTCAGCTTAGAGTGCAAGAGTCTTATTTGTGCTTTAAAATGCAATTAGGTCAAGTATTATACTTATGTCACTTGGACAGAGTTAGGGGTTGTGGAAGCCTAGTGGAGGGCAGAATTTATCCATTATAAAACAATCTGAAGTGAATATGGAAATGCAATATTCTGGCAACTTACCTAGACATCTTATGATTAAAAAGATGAAAGCTCCTCCTGTCCCCTGCCATAATGTTGGCAGGTATTGGAAAGAGGCTGTTAATGTTTCCTAGGAGTTTTTCCACAGTCTGGAGACTTGGATCTGGTTGGTGTCACTGCCCTGATGGATTCTGTACAGGGAAGTGGTCTCCCATGGTGGTGAGACTATGGATGAGCCATGCCAAATAAACAGAAAATCAGACCTTGCAACTGTTTTTGGAGGATAACACTTGTCTTCTTCCAGATACTTTTTTTGTTGTTGTTTATTAGTAAAAACCTTCTGAAGAACCA
Organism: Hemiprocne comata; assembly: GCA_020745705.1. Taxonomy (NCBI): domain Eukaryota; kingdom Metazoa; phylum Chordata; class Aves; order Apodiformes; family Apodidae; genus Hemiprocne; species Hemiprocne comata. Next base: position 8,375,563 of record CM036594.1, on the reverse strand, counting down.
CAAGCCTGGTATAAAATTTCATTTTATTAAGCATTATTAATGCTCTACAGAAATACTACCAAAATAGCCTAATGCTGATGTGATCTGCCTCTTCTCTCTATATTAGCTTGTAGTTCCTATATCTTCATTCAGTCTGTATGTGATTTCTCAAAATAAATTGTTTATTGCCCTGAGCTCAGCATCATGAATCTTGCAAGCAGACCTTTGACAACAAGTAAGTACACATGATAAGGGGAAATAAATTTTCTTTGAGAGCAGTTCAGTTTGTTCCTCAAAGAGATTTTCCAGAAAGTAGTGGATTCCATTTTACCTGTTCACATCAGCTAGTGTATTTTGGCCTTACTCCAGAAGGAAATAATTGAAATACTAGCTGGTGTCTTTTTAACTGGTCCAGATCTTGGTTGATGGATTCATAGCCCTCATTCAGGCTTAAGAGACTAAGGCTTCCCTTCTGCCCATGTTAGCACTTAGTTTAGGGATTTCAACCGTTGGACTTGCTTAGGGTTGAAGATAGTTTGACAAATCTCTCATGTGTCTTCTTTAACCACAGGTGCATAGAATCTGGCTATGAGGATGGAGCTGGTAACAAGGCAGGAAATAATGGATATAAATAGCAAAAAGAGAAGATTAAGCTAGACCTGAGGAAAAAAATAAATTCATAATCACAGAGCTCTGTAGTGCCAGTGCAGATTGCTCAGGGATGTGGGGAAATCTCTGCATTGGAGGATTTTCAGAACAAGTTAGTTAGGCATCTAGTAGCATAGTTTAAGCACAGGTTATCCTCCTGTGGGGCAGGGAAATAGAGTCACTGGGGTAGTCTCTGACCTCATCTATTGTGGTAAATGCTCTTGCAGAGTTGCTATGGAATTACCATTGTCCTGCAGCTGAAAGATAGCTCTTGAGGTCTCACCTAGAAATAGAGACTGGACTGTGCTTTTTCCTAACCTTTTCGGGGAACGAAAAACATTTTCAGTCTGAAGAGGTCTCTTGGCTGGTAGAGCTCTTGCCCTTGCATTTCAGTTTTCCAGTTAACTAACCAGCTAGTTCCAGCTAAGCAGAACCCTCTTTAGACATCTTGGACACCCGTCTGTCCCTTCTAGTCTGCTGCAGATAGTGGCACTGAACAGGCCCTGGCTTTTCCAAAGGACTGTGGCTCTACCTATGAGATTGGTAGCTTTGTTTTACTGGCTCTAGTGTCCCCTTATATCTGAGCCCATGGTAATGATACAGTATGGCAGGGAAGCTGCAGAGCAGCCACAAAGAGCTCTGCCTGTTTCTGGCTCGCCCAGAAATACAAGCAGAAATGCAGCTTCCATCTGGGACCTGCCTCCACCCCCGTGTGCAGCATTACTGCTTTCCTCACAGCCAAACATCACCCTGTCTCTAACACTTTGATAAGCCCAGAGTAGATGTGTGTAGCAGATGCAGTGCTGTGTGCCTTCCTTTGTGAGGCTGTGCTGTGTTTTGGCTTAATTTTGCATTCCCTCCACGCATCTTGGATATTTAGCAAATTTATCTCAGGTTGTTGAAGGATGCCCTCCCTCATGCAGATGGAAACCTTCTCTTTGCATCCAGGTTGGTATTAATGTGCAGCACATGTGCTCACTTGCAAGTTGAATAAAGTAGTACTGACTGAGAAGATATTGGCTGGTCAGGTGCAGTGGTATATCTGTTGGGATGCAGAGAAGTGATATTAAAACTGTTTATGAGGTCAGAGCTATAGCATGCCTTGCACCACCTCTGAGTTACGATATCATTACCTGAGCTGCGGGAAACGAGAAGTAAAACCTTTTACCGTAAAATATGAGGAGTGCTTATGACTTTGAAGTATAGAGAGGAAGAAAAATGTACACTGTTTCTTAGTACATTTTTTTGTTCTATTGCAGTGGGCTTGATTTTGCTTACTGGTGACACACATAGAATAGATACGGCATTTGTTTATAATGTTTGTGCTAGATAAATGCTCTTTTTACTAGTTCACTTCTTTCTGGGTCATGCTAGGAAAAATGTTCCATTCTAAAAGGAATAAATTATTCAAGCTTATTTAAATAAACTTGCTATTATTTCTCTACCTGGTACATGCACTGTTGCAAGTCCAGTCACTTGTTTTCTTTCACCACACTGTGTTTCCCATCCTTTATGTGAGTAGTTTTTTTTTCTGCTCTGGTATAGAGGCCAAATGAGAAATTGCACTAAAACATTGATGGAATAGAATAGAGATGACTCAAGCAATATTCAATCTGATTGTTCTCAAATAGATGAGAGCAGCTAGCAGTTTACTTTTGTTAAGAAAACCATTAGCAGTTTTTTCAAAGACTGAAAGTAGTTGATGTGTGTGCTCTATAGATTACTGATCTATCAAAACACATTTCTGGCAGTTTTTTTATATTGTCCTTTATAGGTACTTGTCTCATAAGTCACTTTTATGGAATTAAATAACTTAAGTTAAGTATCTGCAGAGTGAGAGAGAATATAAAAGCCATCAAAAGTGACAAGAATGTGTAGGTGTAAAAACAGGAATGCACATTGGGTATTGGAACAGAAAGATGTGCTGCAGACAGCAGGAGAGGCAGCATAGGCTGTCCGAGGAGAAGCTGAGAGACAACTGCAATGACTGAAAGCAGTTAATCAGTATTTAGCAAGGCTGACTTTTGGTTTCTACCGAAAGTGGATTTTGTAGTCTTGCTGGTCTACTGTTATGTCAATAACTTGCATCAAAACTTCCTCGAGTCAGAACATCTGTTGTGGCCAATGGAAAGACTCCCCTTGACTTTAATGTGCTTTGGATCAGGCTCAAAATGCAAATAGTTTTTCTCTCATCCTTTGAAGTCTTTAACATTTCATGGGCTCCCTTATGTTATTGGTAATTTTGCATGCAAATTAAATGTTGGCAGTAACGACTGCATTTGTGAATACGCATGCAAGTGTGCATGCACAAATATCAGTAAAGCAAACTTTACTTTTCAGTATAACATACTAGAAATTTCTTCGTAATAGTGGGTTGCTCCTACTGGCTAGAACTGCAATCAAACATATTAACAAATACATATAAAAGTGTAGAAAACTGTCAAAGTACATTTTGATAAATCCAATTGATTTTATTTTTTGGAGCTTGTGCATTTTAATACATGTTTTCTATATGAAACTGGCATTTGTCACTAACTTCCTACAGCACTGTAGATGTCATAAATTTAAATACTGTAATTTAACCTGAGTTCACTATGGATTTATTTACTAGATCAAAGATTCAGACTACAACACTCATTTTGTTTGCTAGTGTAAACTCATGAGTTTAGTGAAGTGCCAGAGAAGGATTATTCCTTTGAATTAGGTGAGTGCTGGCAAATGACAGGGTTTTAGTTTTTAGTAAAATAGAAGTGTATTTTTAGCTGAGATCCTACTGATATTAGTGTTAACATTTAAGAGTTTCTTAACTCAAAGACTATCTATGTTCACATGGGAGTCTGAATGTGTTATTCTGTAATACCTGAGTAATAAAATGTGGCCAAAAAATGACAAGTTTATAATTATCCCATTTACCTCATATTCAGATCTCGCTCTGTACTTTGTGCCCTAGAAGCCCTCCAGTTAACCCTGTCTGAAAAACACCAAACACTTACAGGGGCAGCATATTGACATCTCAAGTTGTCACCTGCCCTGCCCACTTCCATGCCCTTCCCTGTTTACAAGTCAGTCTTTCTTCCTTATCTGTTTAGTTTCATCCTTTTCTGACCCAGCAGCTTCTGCCTGAGCTCTCATTTGCAGAGCAATCCTGCCAAAACCCAGCAGGTTCAGCTGAAGTCCCATCCTCTGGAGATTTGTGCTGAGGTCCTTCAGCTCCTACCTGGCCCTACCTGTCCTGTTGCACAGGGGTTGGCTTGGCTTTACTTCAGGGGCACAGCCATCTGGTGACTGGGAGGAGAAAGGGAAAAATAATTTGGGTTTCTAATTGCTGTAAGGTATGATTAGGAACATCTTTCCACAGAAAAATGAATACTAAATAGGTATTGCAAGAAGGGCTTGCCAGTGCCTTTGCCTGTTAGGAGATCACCATGTATGACTGGAAACATAAAGAATTAGTCACTCTTTTTGTACCCCAGGCTGTTATTTAAAGCTCTTTCTGGGAATGTCATTGCAACAGGGAGGGAGTAGCAGGAAATAAGGGCTGGGGTCAACAGTGACAGTGCTGAGTGGTGAGGAGGGATGTGTCAGAGGAGCAGAGGTGCCAGTGCCCAGGCCCAGTGTGGTGGTGGCAGTGCTGACCTGCTGGGCCAGGGCTGGGCAGCGGGGAGCTCATGGCACAGTGAGCTGCTGGCTTTGGTGGAGTGGGAGCTTCTCTCTCAATTCTTGTGTGTTTGTGTGTAAGAAAGAAGAATGTAAATAATAAAAAACCAAAAGTGGTCTTTTGTAGACTGTCATGTGATTGCTCAACTCTTAAAAACCCAAGTCACAAAAAATATTTGTCTGTTGTCAGTGGAAAACGTTTTAAAGGAGTAAGTGTCTGTCTGGTTCTCTGCTTTTATTTTTGTGGTGATTTAACAAAGCTTCATTTTGAGAAAGAGGACAGGCAACTAAAGGGTGAATATGTGAGGGGAGGTAATGTTGCAAGCCATATTATGTAGCTGCTGGCTGTACTAGGATGAAAATTGGGGCAAATTGAGGTACTTGAACTGTTAATGATAGCAAAGGTTGCTGACTGACACTGGTCCTGCTCTGGAAAATACTGAAGGAAAGGGGAGGAGTGGGGGTATGGACCAGGCTTTGCTAAAAAGTGTCTTGGGAAGCTCTGTAAAAACCTGCTTCTTCCCACAGGGCTGTCCTTATCCTGAAGCATCCCCAGCCTTGCTGAGTCAACACTTCAGTCCCAAGAGTAAGGAGGGGGAGGCACAGGGCCTCGGTAACTTTTATGGTCCTGAGAAGCCAGTGCCGATGATCACATATCAGAAGAAGCCTGAGGCTGCCTCTAATCCTAGAGCTGTGGGCTCCTAGCAAGCTCCGACTTCAGAGGGGTACTGCTCTGCCTCCTTCAGTTGCTTGTGCTGCAGGGTGGTGATTGAGCCACACTTGACTTTCCCTCCTCAGCCTTCCTCCAGGCATTGCTCAGGGTATGGCCTTGGGAAGGGCTGCAGGGAGCGGGAGGGAAGGGTGCAGTGGCATTCATGCAAATCCTTGGCTGCTTTGAGCTCCTCTGTTCAAACCCAAGCTGTGGAGGTTTCTGAATCATGGGTTGTTCCATTTGCTTAAACATCCTGCTTGTGTTTTCTGAAGGCAGGTGGTGTCCCAAATGACTGCGTAGCAAGGGCTCTTTAAAATCATGAGTTCGAGAGCTAACTTTGATATGAGCTGCCTAAGCAATGAGTAATAGCTGCTTCATTCCTGGCAAAGGCTTGGTGATGGATATTGGCAGGGAGTATCTGGTTCATTTTTGAACTCTTTTCCTCTATCCAAAGTTAACACCTGATCCCAAATATCAATGACGTCAAGGCACATCAGGCACATAAACTAGGTTGTTAAACTCATCAGATCTTGTGGTTTGGGAGCACTGCTCAAGCCATGACACCCAAGCATGCTTGAAATTCACCTTGCAAACGTGCTGTTGTGTCCCAATTCATGGCCACCCTTCTAGAGAAGTGGCTGGTCAGTGCAGCCAGAGCCAGGGTCTGTCCAAATTAGCATTCCAAAATAAGTATGAGGTATTGCTCAATTAATAAACTCTGCATTACCTAAGATCATGAACGGCCCCTTTTGTGAGGGCCAAAGTTGTCTTTATAAAGAAATGATGCAAAGATGTCCTTAAATATGCATGGAATGCATATTGATCATTTTAAACACTATAAAAGGCTTCCTTGTCATCTGGGAGACCAAGGACAGTTTTATTGTAATGAGTCTTAAAACATCTTTGAAACTTTTCAGCTGGGTACAAGTCTAGAATGAGAATGATCTTCTAAGTCTGAATCACACATAACAAGTTGTAAGCAGTATTACTACTGCTGATGCAGAAGGGGAAGGAGGGGGAAGGCTGTCCTCCCAGTAGTGACAGGTTTAAAATGCAGAAATTGGAAGTTTACATGCTGTTCTTTCCCTTCAGTGGGTTGGGATGAGGAGGCTGTTTGCTGGCTGTTTTTTGGGGTTTTTTTTGGTGGGTGTTTTTGGTGTTGTGTTTTTTTTTTTTTTTTTTAACCCACTGGAGGATATTTAGGCCATCATTTCAGGACTTTTCCACTGCCAGGAAGAATGTGCTTTGGCTCTTAGATGAGAGTGGCAATGCCCGCTTAATTGTCTTTAGAGAGTGAGGTTTAGATAAAACGGCACTACTGTGCAGATCGTGCAGCAAACTGCCCATAGCTGGTGTCTGGCCTGTGAAGTGACATACAACGTGACCATGCTAAGGTTTAGTATGGTGCCCAAATCTGGTTTCTTCTGACTCTTCTCAGTGCGCAGCCCTTGGGTCTGTTTCTCCTGTCTCACAACTTTTATATCAGTGAAACTCCACTAATGATGGGAATTTCAATTTGCTACTTAAATGTATGTTGATGTCAATGTGAGTAGACTCAGACTATGTGTTATTAGGCTGGTTTTATGAGAGTAGTGATCAGGCTGTTGAGTCATTACATCCACTTTACACTTTGGATTTTAATTGCTTTATGGAGCTTGTTCATTTTAGTTCACTAGTTTATGAATGATAGTGGTCTCTATCAAAAACTGCCACCGCATTTTTTTCATTACTTCTGTTTAGTACCAAAGTTTCTGGAAACATGCAGGCAGGATTTTAGCCTAGGTAACTATTACACTGTAGCTTAAAAAATACCATTGTGTTTTGTTTTAGCTTGTTTTCTTTGTGTTGCTAGGAACAGATATAACATTCTGAACAATGTGAGCAATAATCAGAACTTCTTAAAGATCAAGTAATGTGGTAGATAAAACTACCCAAGTGACGTATTTTTAAGTGCAAACAGTAATAAAGCCCTATGAGAAATCGTTATTGCCACATTTAAAAAGAATTTGTTGCAAAGTATGTTACACTTTGTTTAAAATATCTTTCCCTAGTGGGAATACACAGCTAGAACGTGGTATGCAAGTCCCTCTGCGTGGGGTTTTCCAAAGGCAGCTGTTCTTTGACCTTGCTCTACGTGAGGAGTTTTAGACTTTCATTTCTGGGTTACCGACTGCCCTTGCTCAGTAGCACACTTTCACCGTAGCTTTCTAAAAATGCAGTGGCAAATCAGATTGCATTAATGGAAACTTGTGGCCTAGAAAAGAGCTTTAATGCTGACAGAATGGGCTGATGAAGTCTGGGCTGGTAAGGTATGCTATTTTTAACTGTGAAAAGTAGCAATTTCTGAAGGCTTGCTGAATGCAGTAATGTAATTTTGTGTTCTTTGTTAGTCATCTCTAGCTGCTGGTGATGGTAATGGATGTTGTTAATGTTAAACATTTAATCAGCTAAAGTATATGCCTTTGTGCTTTTCTTTCTCAAAATTTGAAAAGATTTTTATCAATTCCCTTTATTTTCCAAAAACTCAAAAGCAGCTGAGAGGTGAACAGAGATCTGATAAATCCATTTTAGAAGCCTATGAGTGCAAATGAATGATTCTGTGAAAAGAATTCTGTCTTCTCACTGTCTGGAGTTGCTTGCAGTAACCATTGGCTTGTACTGTCTTTCTCCAACCTTGCTGTGACCATTTAATGAGGTCTGATTCAGACTAATTCCCACAATCTGTAGGTTTTATTCCCTGCTGAGGCTGGAATATTTGGATGTCTGTTCAGACATATAGTTTTCTTTTTAATTAACACATCTGATTTTTTTTTTTTACAAAGGCCACAACCTCTGTCCCAATCTGGGCAGGTGAAATTTCACAAGCACTTTATCATGGCTCATAACTCAAGCATCCGGACACACCTTTCTAATTGTCATTTATATCCGCCTGTCATTGCCTCTGGCATTTGCTGAGTTCACATTTCCATGTGATATACTGCAAAACATTTTGTTTAACAAGTCACTAACACACACTGACAGGGGAGTCCCCCTCAAGAAGCTGAAATAATGATTGCCTTCCTCTTTGCTTTCTTGAGGTAGATGATGAAAAATCAATTTGTTGGTATCAGTGCTTTAGACTTTGCACATATGAAGAATTATGGAAACTAGAAAGCTATGACCTTGAATCTGTGACAGGTTTGAATTGCAAATGCATTTTGTCTTGGGTTCTGTGTGTGTAACAAGGTGGATGAGCTCTGAGGCAGCACATTTAATCCCCAGTTGCAGAATTTTGAGGGCAGTTGGTTTATGTGTCAGTGGCAGCTCTGGAAGTGTTCAGCTAACTATGAAGGTACTCAGATGCTGAGGCTGTTCCTTAACAGTGGTTCTGGGCAACTTGTTAATATGCCAGGGCAGCTGCTTTGCCTTCTGGACTTGGCTTCTTTGGTCACTGTCTGAGGGTCCCATTCATACCAGGGAAGGCACCTGACCAGGACCCCCTGCCCATGGCCTCTTGCTGGGGCACACTGCAGTGGCAGCATGGCCAGGTGTGGGGCACAGCCTGGGCAGGGAGTCTTCTCTTTCACCTCCACAGGCCTGGGAGGCCTTCAAGCCAGGGGACTTGGTGAGCTAGTTTTTAAGGCCATGGTTGAATCCTGTGTAACTGTTCCCACGTGGGAGTGACTTTCCTTCTTTCCCTGTTGCTTTAAGGCAATCTGGACAGGGGACATCTAATTTAGGCCTAGGTTTGTTCTCCTTTAGTTAAATATCCAAACCCTGTATTCCTCTTGCAGCTCTAAAATTACTGTGCAGATGAACTGTTCTGTTTGTGTATTTCATAATAAAGTCACTATGGATTTGCAATGTCAAAAACCACCTAATGTTGACAAAAGTGATTCATACAGACAGGTCTTGCAAATGATTGCTTATGTCCCACGATGAGTTGGGTGCAACCTAAAAAAATAGCTCTGTTTAAGTGGCACATTCACAAAATGTAAGCAAATGCAGAAGAAAAAATATAGCGAGATATCCATCTCTGCCCTTCCCCCAGTTAGTTGCTGATCTCATGTATTCAGGGCTCTGCCTGGCACAGTGCAAATTTACTGACCCATTAGTAGCTGCTGTTTGGCTGCACCTTCACAAAGGAAAAATATCTAGAAAAGAAACTTGATGCATCAGACACACCATAAGTAATTCATTGCAGTCAGCACTCTTCTTCCTGCTCTGTTTACCTGCCTCAAGTTTTGATAATGTATGAATTTCTTGGTTTAGTTTTGTTAGAAAATCCTGGATTTGCTTGAGTGTGTATTTCTTAATGAATGAATGCAGGCAAGGAAAAATGTTAAGTAATTGCAAGTAAGGAATATGGAAAAGCTATATGCTGATCTGAGCATTAGTTTTCAAAAGAACAGGTTCTACTATTTTTTTTGATAGGCTAGTAAGTATGTTAGTAATCAAGTGATTAATTGCTAGAAAACTTGCTAATGGTGGTCCTGGAATTCCTTCTGGGTGGGGCAACCTAACAACTTCACAGTGAACTTGGTTTTGGTGGTCAAAGAGTGCAAGTATTGCTTCTGTGGGGTGGGTATAGGGGAGAAGTCTCTGGTGGCTGTAGATGGCTGCTGGGGCTGCTCTTGAAGATCCATCCGTCTGTAGTTATATGGTGCCTTATTGTCGGAAACCTGACAGCCACGGGAATACCAAGAAAGGCAGCGCAGTTTTGCAGGGTGATTTTCTCTAACTTGAGATGAATGCATTCAGAGTTGACAAAGCCAGAGAGAAAAAGGGGAATGTTTCTGCCTCAGGTGTGTTTGGCTGATGGTTGGAAGTGGAGGTTACTCTGTGTGAACTTGACATCTCTTGGGAAGTGAAAGATACGTGCTGAAAATAGATAGTCTTACATACCCAGGTATATTTAAGTGGTGTAAGATCACCTTGTTGAGAGTATTTGAAAACCTCACTCTCCTAAACTATCTTAGATGCAATCTGGATGCTACTGATAGCGTTCTGTTAATTGTTGAGGCAAAATTAAGTTCTGATACGGTTTAGTGAGAGCAGATTAAAAGTAGTGCTGATAGGAACTATGCGCTGATAACTTAGCGGGAGGAGCGCGGGGCGATCGGGCGGATGTGAGTCACACGCCAGCTCCAGCGCGTGTGAAGCCTCCCTGAGACTTATCGCCAGATTTCTTTGCTAGAGTAAATTTTTGTGGCCTGGACTGAAGTCAGTGGTGCTTTTGGCCATTTCTAAATAGCTCTGTGGGTACCACAATTAATTTCTTTGTTTATTATCTTGCTCTAATTTACATATCATATAGATATCTGAATAAATAGCTCTATCGTGTCAGCCGTGAGGGGCCCTGAGCCAAAATAGGATGTTATTGTTAAGTTTCTTTGCCAATAGTTTTGTCGGGGATGGATGCTTTTCCAGATTAGAAGCAAAATTGTGTTTGTTTTGTCACTTTCTCCTAATTAGCAGCTGAGCGACATTCAGCAGGAATTTGAAAGGAAGCTTTTCTTCTTGTGTGTCACCATTGCAGGGGTAAAGGCTCTGCAGGCTGGGACGCAGCAGCCTGTATCCCAGCCTGGGGGCTGTGCCCTCCAGGCACCTGCTCTGGTGCCCGGGGCACACAGGAGGCTCAGGGTGATGTGGCTCACTGGGGCAGCTGGTCACCTGCCTGTGCCAGGGACAGGACTGGCTCCAGTGGTCTTCATGGAGAGAGGGAAGAAACTGGTCACTTGTTCATCAGCACTGGTTAGCATTAACCCAGCCCCCTAAGAAGTCTTAATTTGCTGTAGCCATTGGGTCAGTCGTGGGCTCATTCTTTGTGCTGGAGCTTTTGCTCCAGTATGGATGGATTAATCCTTGGGGATGCTTCACCTAGAGTGAGCCAGAGGACCCCTGCCACCCTGCTTCTAGTTCATAGTTTCTACCAGCTCACTGGTGTGTCTGCTGAGGGCCTCCCCTCCCTAGGGGTGCCTGGCAAAAGCTAAGCTGGAGGAGCAGAGACATAACTATTTTTGCTAATGTCTAACATCAGTTTCTGCAATTATTTTCCCCAGGATTTTGTTTAACTTAATGTATTTTTTTTATATCCCTTCTCATACAAAGGAAGACTTTCTGAAGAACTCTTGAAAAAAGCTTGGCCTAAAGCATTCATCAAATGACTGCCTCTATAAACAAACCTACTTTCAAATTTTACCTGGTGATATGCCTGTTGCACAACTGGGCCAAATCCTGTACTCCTAGAGCAGCAGCTGTGTTGTAAATTTGTGGGTTATCTGGACCTGAAAGAAGGATGGGCAGAGCTGTGATATAAAGATACCATACATCAGCTAAAAGGAATTAGTGCATGATGTGTCTTGTGAATTCAGGGTAGGGGAGGATTTGAAAGCTAAGCCTGGCTCAAATTAATTCTTCTTATCCAGAACTTGCAGCAGCTACTCATAAAACCGAAATTTCTCTGGCTGTTATTTTTCTGAACTTTCTTGCTTGGTGGGGCTGTTAAAACAGGTTCCCCAAACCAGCCTCTGTGCATCCAGCGCCTTTCCTTCACTCTCCAGGGAGGTGTGATAATGAGAAGAGGCACTGGGGGCAGGCTTGGGGGAGACATCTGCTGTCCGCAGAGCAAGCACTGATGTGTCAGCCTGGTGGAAGCGATTCTGAATGCACCTGAGCAGGGTCAGCAGCACAGCCTGGACAGCAAGTGTGCTGCCTTCCTACTCCTTCTAAATTGGCGCAGTGCCACTGCTGGCATCTACTTCAGGATGTCGTGATATGCAATTTAGCAGGGGTTCTGCTGCACCCGTGTTTCAGTTCGTGACCTAACAGATTGTGCTTCAGTGCTATGAGTGATACACTTCTCCCCAGATAATTCCCTCTCTTTCGTTTATTGGTGATAAAAGACTGTCACAGATAAATAAGCATGTTCTCACTTGACTTGATAATTTACATGGCATTGCTGAAGGTGATTTATAATTTATACATGGAGAGGATTTGCTGATCTCATTAATAACTTACCAAACATCTAGATAAACATGCTATCACTCTGAATCAAGTGAGCTTGAAACAGCCAAGGTATTCACCTGCAAGGGCTTCTGGCACTCCACTCGTTCCCAGACAACAGAAGTTAGACAAAAGAATGTGGGAAGTGCCAAAATGCATTTCTCCTCACAGCAGCCCAAATCACCTTAAGGTGGGAGATTTCATCTATTCTTGCTAAATGATTCTTCTCTATTGAAAGGCTTGTTGACAGGAGCAGATTCTAGCTCTTTGATTTTTAAATAGGGACTATATTTCACAGCTCTGAGCGCTCAGCCCCTGCAAACATTTCTCTGCATCCTCTCCAACATCCTGCCAGTGCCTGTGATGCAAAGGAGCAGGTAAACAATCTCTGCAAGCTTCCTCTACTGAGGCTGTAACAGGGGAGCTGAGACAGCCCTGGATATTCCCTGCTGAGTACGCCAGGTTGTTGCTATGATATTTTATGTCATCAGAAGTAATCACCTCTCTTGGATGGGCACCCTGTTATCTGGAGATCTCCAAGTGTTCTATATGCACTTATTGCTTAATTAAACCTTACAACAGCTTTTATTGTGAATTTTATTGCCACTTTGTAAGTGCATAAACTGAGGCAGGGATAATGAAGTTTACAACTCTGGGTGTCTGTCTAGTTACACCCCTCAAATTGGGGGGCCTAAAGGAACAGCTCTGCTTTCTCTTGCACCACTCCCTGCTTCTTTCTTTCTATTAACTTCTCTGAGAAAGGTTTATCCACACCTGGAAACCTCCTGTCATCTGCAGGAGTTGACCTGGAAGTTACTGAGCAGAAAATGAGGCCAGACGAGCTGGGAAGGAAGTGAGTGGTTTTTCCTTTTAATACTGTGATACAGATTGTGTTCATGGATGCCAGAGGAAGGTCAGGCAAGCTGTCCTGCCTCTGTGACAGAGCCAGAATTAGCCCAGGGTAACTGTCTCCATCTCTGCTGTAACCATGAGATTGCACCTTGTTGTGAGGCATCAGGCTGTAGGTGAGAACTAATGTAGAAGGATGGCTTCCGGATGCCTCCCTGCATGTTTTGGGTTCTGTAAATTAGCCCAATGAGCAGCAAATCTTCAGCCTGATTTTCACATCTAGGATAGAATCAGGAAAAAGTATTTAGAGAAATCCTGGCTGGTTTGAGCCTTCCTCTTCCACGTTCAGAACACCTTTGGCAATGAATGCTCTGTGTAAACAAGAGTGCACCTGCATGCACCCCATTTCCAGCACTTTTCCTGAAAAGTAGTGATCTGTGTAAAATAAAGAAACATACAACTTGAGCAAATTTAAGGAGAAAAGGACAAAAAATATAATCAAGCTGTTGTTTTCCTCTTGTTGAAATTAAGCTTTGTGCTAAACTTTGCATTGGTAATGAACTAAAAGTGGTCATGCGCTCCAAATAGCAAAGGGTAAAGAAGAGAGAAGCAACTCATCATTCTATGACCCTCTCTAAAATGTCATGGGTAATCAAGTGTGAAGTACTTAATGGATCATGATTTGCATGCCACCATTTTGATTGATGTACTACTTAGTGTAGGATTGATAGTTTTTTACAGTGATGTTGATGGGAGTCTCTCAGAAGCACCTCCGTCTATTTTCTGCCGCGCTGGGGAGAGCCAAAGCAGTGTTTGTTTGAAGCCATTGTGTTCCCAGGATCTTTGTTAAACGGTCAAAAATAGTGCAAAGTTATTATCTTGCATAGAACCCAGATCTCACCAGAACTGTCTATATTTAGGCATCTTCTAAAACCTTTGTGTCAGGCAATTCTCCAGGGAGACCAAAATAGCTTTTTTTTTAAAATAGTGTCATACAGCCATTTAAAGAGCATGTGGTGATTAATCCATATTAAGGCATCTTGCTATAGCTCCAGAGATATGAGCTTAAACTCTGTTCCAGGCTGTTCACAGTTAACCAAAGAATAAAAAAAACCCAAAAGAAACTTGTAGTTTTTGGTTTACTGGCATAAGGTGGCTCCATCACAGCTAGGAGATAAGTTCAAACAGTAGCAGAAAACATTACAGCTTTGCTGAGTTCTGCTGCCGAGAGAAATTCCACTTGCACAAAGGATGCTGCATTAAAGGATTTATGTGTAGGGTCAATCCACAGGTTCTTGACAATAGACAATTCATTAAAGGGTATTAATGTAACAATTATTTCAGCTAACTTGCAGTGTCTCATTAGCATGTGTAAAATGCAAGTCCTTTTAAGATAAATGAAAATAACTTTTAAAATGCTCTTTAATACCTTACAGGTACACTCTTTTTCTAAATCCAAGACCCTTGGATGATGCCATCTGATGCTTGTGTTAGGAGCAAAGAGGCAGTTTAAACAATAATGTCAGAGCTATGTGTTAGGCTTTTTGGTGTCAAACTGCTCAAGCTGCTACAGTGCTCTATTGCAGACTTCATCTCACTTGGGAAGTTTAATTGACCTTCTGCAGAGCTGTTAAGATTTAGGAGATGAGAGATAATCCCAGGCTGGGTGGACAGTGCTTTGAGATACAGTTCTCTGTTCCCATCAGTGCTTTTACAGGACTGGGGAGAGAAGCTTGTAAGCTGGTCTCCTGACATAAGGATTAGGGCTTGTTAATGTGGAGATTTCAGGCCAATTAATCAGCTTTCACTGTGGAGTATACTGTAAAACTGTATCAGTGGTTTTCTTTCTGCAAAATTCCGTCATTTAAAGAGGGAAAAAAAAAATCACTTCTTAACTTTGCTTAAAAATGTGTTAGTTTTTGTGATTCTCCTCATGCTGCTTCTGTTCAAGGGAAACTATCAACTCGTTTTTCTAATTGAGTAATTATTTGGAACTGATTAGTTGGCTCATCTTTAAATCTCACAGCTTGTATAAAGGTGATTAAACTTTTAGAGTTAGATGAAGTCTGTGATAGAGCACAGTGACAGCTCGAGTGCTCTGAAATGGAGAACATCCTAACACTTGACTCAGTAATATTTTAAAGATCCTCTTAGCACTTGCATAGGGTGCTGGCAATGTTGGTATTCTCTGCACCAAAAAAGGACAGAATTGCTCAATTGCAGGGGGGGTCCTGATCATGCTGGGGCATCTGTTTATTGTTTAAATATTCAAACAAAAATACAAATGCAGACGATGGAAGTGCCGTGTCCCCAGTTCAGCAGTGTGGCCTTATCCGTTAAAGCACTTGAATGGAAAGTTCTTGCTTTTAATGCGGCTGAACTGGACCCTCCAGCTGCCTGGAAAGGAAGGGACACCTCCCAGAGACATTGCAAGGACAAACAGTCCTTTCCGTTTCCCGCTGGTGGAGTGCCGGCCGCTTCGCTCGCTACTGCCAGTCCTAGCAAGTATCTTCCTGTAGAGAGCAGAGCAGGTTGGGATTTTCATTCCTCGTGGAAAGTGCTGACTTCTCAGTGGGGAAGGATTTGGGGTTTGTTTTGTTGTTGTTTTTTTCAGTCAGGAATTGTTTCACTCAGACCCTGAATTTTTAGCTTTCTAATTTTTAATTTCAGAGAAAAAAAACCCAACATGGCAAATTTTCTCTCCGCGGGCTGCTTTTCCTTTTACGATGCCTTGACGAGACGTTTCAGCTGACCCTCCCAGCACGGGGCTGGAAGCAGCACACACAGGCAATGTGGAGAGTGCTGATGCCAGGTCAGGGCAGAGATCAGTAGCCATCATGATGTGGAAAATGTCAAACTTACACCCAACTGTTTCCCCCCCCACTACACAGCTATAGCAAAGATAGGTATATGTAAGCTATTAGTTTATATATATATATATATATATATATCATAGAAATATGAAATTTTCAAGTTTCTGTATTTTTGAGAGGGTTTTTTTAGCAGTTGTGATCTATCAGCTGTGTAGCAAAGTTCAGAATATTTCTTAATAGTTTTTGAGAACTAAAGCTGATTTTCCATTTTGGGGCTTTTCCATATATATATATAACTATTGAACTTATTCAACATATGAATTGTATAGGTATTTAATTTTTTCTTTTACGCTTTTGACTGTGTTGTTTCCTTTGAAAAGGGTGATGGAGGTAGTAGACTTCAGTTTTTAAAATAATTGGTTTATCAGCATAATTCTATTTCTTTTGTATGAAATACAAGTTAGCTTGAAGAGTTTCTTTAGAAGACAAGCATAGCATTTTGCTGTGTCAAATGCAGAACTGATACTGCTAAGGAGTGGCACTTCAAAAAAACAAATCTGTCCCTGCAGAGAGGGTTTGGAAGTGTCAGGATGCCAGTGGTGCTGTGGGTCTGTGCCTGCAGGATGTGGTCTGCAAGTGCAGGGCTGCACCGTAAAAATGTCTGGCGATTGACTCTGAAGGATGTATCAAGAAAATGATACCCGGGCAAATGAGACCTCCTTGGCTGGGATTATTAGACCATTCTAGTTCTTGTCTTGTACACCTGGCAGTTCTGTTTGTGCCCTTAGCTCCCGCTTGAACAGATTGCCATATCAGATGTCCTGTCCTGTTGTGCTTGGCCCTTTGCTGAGCTAGAAACTTCTTAATTTCTCCTGTTTTGTTTCACTGGATTGTGTGTGTGTATATATGTATATAACTCTAAAGCTGTGTACTTCAGCAGAGCAAATTTTGACTTTTTTAGGACTTTGCTTGTCAGGAGGGCAGCTAAGAAGCCCACATGACCTGCAGAGTTGTAAAGGACATGCTGCTGAGGGCACATGAACAGCCTGTTGCAGCTGCAGAAGGCAAAGCAGGTGTAGCAGGAGGCCAGGGTGGATGGGCAGGGAGGCTCTGGCACATCTCAGACACACAAGTGAAGTGCCCAGGAGGAGTCTATGATCTAGCTGTTGCCTGAGGATGCAGAGGAGGAGTTCAGAAAGCCAAAGCTTGGCTGGAGCTGGATACAGTGTGGGATATGAAGGACACCTGCTTCTGCAGGCATCAAAAGGAAGGCTGAGGAAAATACGGTCCCACCACTGAGTAGGGCAGAACACCTAGTGACCAAGGACATGGAAAAGGCTGAGGTACTGAATGCTTTTTTGCCTTGGTTTTCACTGTTAAGGTTGGCCACCTGGCCTTCCAGATCCAGCAGAGTCTGTGGAAGTGAAGTGTTAACAGGAGAGGACTGATTTAAGTGAAGTGGACTTATGTGAGCCCATGGGACCTGATGGGATGTGTCCAAGGGTGTGGAGGAATTTGGCTGATGTTGGTGTATGCCCACTCCCTGTGACAGGCCATGGTGGTCAGTGCTTTGCAGTTACCAGTGAGTGCCTCATCCCTTTCCCTCCTGAGGATTCAAGAAGAGACCTTGGATGGTGATTGTGATTCATTTCCACACGAAAGATCTCTCTAGCTCCTTGCTCCTCACTTCTTTTGACTTGTGAAACTGAACTAGACAGTTGAATTTCTTGTCTCCTAGGAACCAAAAAAATTAGGGAAGAAAAATCTTATCCACATATCAGAGAGGTAATCATCATCTCACCATGGATAAACCCTAGGCATCACACTGTTGGATTGCTGAAGGTTTATGAGTGCTGCTGTGACTACCTACAGCCACTGCCTTGGGTTGTGCCCCTCCTCTTCTTCATCCTGCTGTCTGCAGCTGAGCCTTTCCTGATGGCCACAAGGGCTGCAGCAGTCATCCACTGCAGAGCCACCATTGTTTTGCCCAGCATGACTGAGTCCTCCTGTAGCAGCTGCTGTAGGTGCTCAGGCAGATGCAGGTGGCTGATAGTCACCTCTACGGTGCTGTGCAGCTGGAGACCATGTGCCTGGTGTCTGCCTTCTAGTGTTCAGAGTTACTGCATTGGGAAAATCCAACCAGATAAGGTCTCCCTCAGAGGATGGGGACATTGGCCTTGCAAGAGTCGCTCCCAGTGCAGGTTGGAAGGGAACAGCGGCTGCCACAGTGCTGGCCCAGCGTGGGGTGGCCTTGTCTTCAGGCAGCCCTCAGGGGCCCCTGTGATCTCCTGGGGCAGGATGCCTGCTGCCCCTCTCCTCTCACCACCTAGGATGGAGGAAGGTGAGCCTCTGGGCAGCTGTGTGGAGGCCATGTGGTGCCCAGGCAGGACTCATCCAGGGCAGGGCAGGGAGACTGCCACTTTGTTTGCAGCCAGCTCTGGGAGGCCCGTGGGTGTGAGGTGAGCAGCAGCAGCAGGGTCCCAGCACCTGCAGAGACCAGCTGCCAGGCCTTCACTCCCCATTGTAGGACGCTTGGGAAGAGGCCCTGTAGAGCCCAGCAGAGGAGCCTGCCTGTGGGCTTGCTGGGGCAGCTTGGCTCTCCTGCACTCCTGCCAGGGCTGCAGCTCTGCTGTCATCACCAGGGCAGTCCCCGGTTTAAAAACAAACCACAATGCAAGCTGCAGATTTGTAGCCAAGGTTGCTAAACTGAGGAAAAAATAATCAAAGATTACTTTTTGTAAGCTTGGTCAGATTGACTATGTGAAAAGCTCCTCTGCTCCATTTATGCAGTAGATTTACACAGGACGTCTGTGTGTGTGCCAGAGAGTGTACCTGTGTGAACAGTGTCTGTGGCTTAAACAGTTTGGATATCACATCATAGTACATTTGTCCTCCGAGATCCCTTTATTTCTGCTTTGAACTGCCCAGGTTTGTATCAAATCGTGGAGTAAAAGTGCTCTGAAGTCAAACAGTGTAGCCTCTTTCCCTAGGGAGATCGTGTTTGTTTCCTCTTGTCATTCATACAGCAGATAGACACACTTGGTGTGTAGAAATACTGGTTTTCTCATCAGAGTTATGAGTTAAAGATGGGGAACTCATTTTAATTTGTAGCAATCATGCAGTCATTATTAACAGGAGGCAAAGATCTTACACTGTGAACATCAAAGGAATCTGACGTTGTTTGGAAGCAGCGTTCGGTACATCGCTTCAAATTCTACAACTTGACTTTAAGAAAGGCTCAAGAGAGAGCTCCTTTTTTTTTTTTTTTTTTTTTTTCTGGCTTCTAAGGATCTTTGTTTATCACCCTCAGGGGCATTACGGTGAGTAATTAGATTGGACCAGGAGAACGACTTAATTTTACTAGAAACTCATTAATTCATCCTATTTAAAATCTTCTCATTTCACCCAAAACCCAATTATGCTTGTAGTGGCAATGATCTGGAAAGGCATTGTCTCGTAGGTATTAGGGGGGCCATTGGGACTCCTGTGGTATTCATGTCGGGGAGACAAGGGTGACTCCCTTTCTTTGACTTTTAGGTCAAAAGAACTAGTCGCTGGGACAGCTTGACAATTAGAAAACCCTGATGAGCATTTCGAAGTAAAACAGCTGTACAATAACAGAGGGGTTCATGTTGTGGGGCAGAAAGCTCATCAAAAGAGACTATCCAAACAATTGAGTTCTATAATTAACACACAAAAATCTGTTCAGAAATGGTAATAACAGTAAAAGAGAGCTGAGAAGATGCTGCCTACTTATGTGGCAGATGTGGGATTTTTTTACAATCTGAGAGAGAAAATCCATCCTCTTGAAGAATAAGAACAACATTAGAGGGGAAAAATAAAAGTAACCTTTTGTTGCTAAGGGTACAGTTAAAATGTGAACTTAAAATATTTCCAGACAGGGAAGAGCTGTAGAGAAAGTAAACGGTGATTAAAGACATGAAATATGCTATCAGAGTATGTTTTAAAAGTCTTTAAACACAAATTTCTCTTCTCACTGAGATGTGGAAGACTGACACTGAAATATCTTTTCTTAAATTATTTGCTTTGTCCCTCATTTCACCAAGAGTGCTGTTTTGGGGTTTTTCATTAAAGTTTGCTACAATCACTGATTTAAAAACATTTCCTCTCTTCTGCGTGGAGATTTGATTGAAAATTGCATCTCAAGGAATTTCGAAGCTTCTATGACTATGTAGCAGATACGTTTTTCTACTTCAAAAAATGGAAACAATTGAATGCATAGCTTCTGAAATCTCAGCTAATTCTACAGATTTTTAACTATCTTATTCACTTCCCTGTGATAATATAAGTTACTAGTGGTGTGCAGGTCCCCTTTGGGAAGGAGGGGTGCAGCAGGAGCACGGTTTGTGTTTGGGTGCTGATCCTCTCCTGGCTGAGGGCCCTCTTGTGTCAGAACTCATCGGGAATCGCAGCCCTTGGCACAGTGATCTACAGGGTGATGGCTCAGCAGTCCTGTGCTGTGCCTCCCCCTGTGCAGCACTGCCCCATCCCACTAGTCCTTTCTGCTGCTGCTGCAAGTAAGCACTTTAGAACGTCTGTGTCAGATTTTCATCCAATACAGGTTCATTGACTTAACTAGATTTACTTGAGCAAACTCATGTTTCTGTGCTTGTTTTTTCACCCCTTCTCTTATTAGCTCCTAATGTGGAAATCGGTGTTTTTCTCAGTTGTGAATTCTCACCTTCAGCAGAAGCTGAGGCAGCAGGTACAAACCGTTTCTCTGGCATTGGTCCCTTTTTGCCAGGGTTGCTGGACGAGCAGCTCTCAGCTCAGGGCTTGCCTGCTTGGACCTTCCATGTCTCGTCAGCTGCTCAGAGCTCACCCAGCCCTGCCTGTTCCAGGGTCTCTTTCCTCCCCAGGTCAGGGTCCTGCTTTACCTTCTCTGGATGAAGGGCAGAGTGCCTCATGGCACTACCAAAGCCTCTGCTTGGAGCTTGCTGACATTTTTTTAAAGATATGCACTGTGTTTTTAATGATTTAAGAACTTGTCAACAAAGAGACTGGGATAGTTATTTATCCAAGCCTTTGCAAGACATTATGTTTTGTGTTGTTTTTTAATTTTTTTTAAATAACTATTAAGCATGTCAAGCCTTTTCCAAGCTATGATGGAAAGATTCATTGCCATTTCAGCAAGGACAAAAGAGCAATTTAAGAAGCAAGGACTGGGTTGTCTGTGTTGTTTTTTTTTTTTTAACAGCTTAAAATTTGCAGGAGTAATTTCTTTAAAGCTTCCCCCCGAATAGTTAAAATAATTACTTATTTAAAAATAGTTATAGCCAATATAATACATATAATTTGTTGTAGCTGTGACTAAAAAGAATGTGACTATGACATGTTTTTAAATTTTGAAATTCCTGGCTAAAATTTTCTAATAGAAAAATACAGCATTTGGAGAGACCAAGCAAGCAGACTTGTCAACCCACACATGCATTCTTTTTCTTTTTGAGAAAGCCATGAGTCTGAAAATCAGATGTAATGAGAAAATGGAGTTTGAAAAGCAGCTTGAGAAAATTGCATCCAAATTTTACTGAAGATCCATAATTCTTCAGAGTAGTTTTTTGCAGTTTTAACATGTATCTCTCTGGTAAATAAAAAAATAAAATAAAAAGGTATATAATGACAACAATATTTGACAAATCCTGTCTTACTTTAGGAGAAATAGAAATAAAATCTGTTTTAACATTAGAATTTAAATATAGCATAATCATCTCAAGCTGATGTCCATTAAAAACCAATGTGATTTATCCTGAGGAAAAACGGTGAGCTTTTTCATGCTGAAAAATATATATTTTTTGAGAATTTTTCCTTGGATCTAGTGCAGATGTTTGTAACGTTATGCTTGTGGGTGATGTGAATGATAGAAAAGATTTTTCTTTTTCTTTTTTCTTTAAAAGCTAAGAGAACTAATTAAGGCAAAGCTAAGGAATTGAATTCAAAGTTGGCATTGCACATGTGAACTAATCTTTTTACAATGGTGTCTTACGAAAGCTGTGTAAGAACATCATTCATGACAGGTCTCACCCAACAGATCCTTCCTAGAAAAGCAGCTGTACGAAGATTTGTCATGAGCAAGCAACAAAGACTTTCAGGGAACAGGTTCTGTACAGGCTTCTTGTTTGCCTACTAAATCATTAACCTTCAGAAGAAGCTCATCCATAGCCTTAACAGGCGCTGGTTGTAATAGGTGTGTCAGCAGTACTTCATGCTAAGGACAGCTTTACAGGATCAGACGTGAGTTTTTGAGGGATGGTACCATGGAGCTCTTAAGGGCAAAGAACTGCTGGTTTAATGCAGCACATTCTCTTACCTCCTTTTATGCCACATGCTAAAATGAGGCAAGCTAACTGATCAGGAGTAGGGAATTTTTGAAGCAAAATGGCTGTGTGTGCTTTAGGAGCAGCAACTGTGTTTGGAGAGCTTTCTTTGGGTCTTGAAATATTAATGATCTTGGCTTTATATAGAAGAAAATAAAATACCATGCATGAAACAGTGTTTGGGGGAAATCCTTGATTTACAGACTGTTGACCTTGCAGTACTCAGTGTATGCATGTATTCAGTTTTAAACCACTGAGTCTGAAAAGACAGTGAGGAGGAGGAGGAATGGTTGCAAAAATCTTTACCTGTGGCATTTTCCTACCTTTTCAACAGTGTTATAGCTTGAGCAGGATCTTCAGCCTTGTACTAGACTGTTTATCTTCTAAATATTTTAATACTAGAAAGATGCAAAGAGAGCTCTTAATAATTTCTATATTCATACTAACAATAATGTTAGAGTTTACAGGTTTTCTTTTAAAAACCTCGAGTAATAGCAATATTTTTGTGGATAAGAACAGTCAGCCTGGTCTCCTATTGCATTCTGTTTTTTTCCAAGCCTGTTCTTGATATATGGCAGGAAGATTCCTGCTGTTGGTGTCTGTCCTGGTCATATACAGGATTATGTGTATTTCTGATCTGAGCTGTGACAGTGAAAACCAGGAATAGTATCACAGATCAGCATCTGCCACTTGACTGCTGCTGTTGTTAAACTAGGCACAAGAGGACATGTAGTGATAGTACAACTCACCAGATATTGAAAAGCATATCAAAAAATGAAAGATAATTTTCCATGGTGGGTTTTTTTTTTTTGTTAAATGTTTTCCTGGGCACTTCACATCAGAAACCAAATCAGGTTTTTTACCCAAGTTGCCTTTGTGCACTGTGACTGCCTGGCTGGTAGGCTGTACCCGGTGGGTTTGTGTTTGTGTTTAGGGACTAATTGTCTCTGATGCGGGGAGGCTGGGTCTGACCCCCATGATTCTTCCTGCCAAAGCTGTGGTTTCTGATTTTAATCGAAACCCCAAGGCTGTTTGAAGCATGGCCACAAAGCACCTTGCAAGTTGAACCTTATCTAATAACGTGATGCATGTAAACTCTGGAAGCATAAATCTTCGTCAGTTGAGCAATGTGTTTTTATAAGATCCTGTGGTCCAGTGACAGCCGCAGCGAGCGAGAGCGGCCTGATCTCCCAGCTCCCTTACGGGGGGTGCGCGGCACGTCGTCTAGTTAGGAGTTGTCAAGGAAGTTCTGTAAATGGCTTTGGCTAATAAGAGTGAAGTAACTTGCTGTTTTAGAAATGTGTTACTGAAATGCCTCTCCTTTTCCCACTGGAGGGCTTCATAAGAGCAAGAGGAAAGAACAAGGGGGGCTAAGGGAAGGGTAAAACAGAAAGAGCAAGCCCCAGCTGTGCAGGGGGCTGTGCCTCATGTACCAGAGTCCCCACGTAGCAGGGGAACCCTAGAGGTAGCATAGGTGATAAATGACAAGATGTGAGAGTGAGTCACACAGTAAATACTGGGAACAACCTTTCCTCTTACATGTTTGTGAGCCTGGGTATTTTCTGTCTTCTCTGTAACACTGAATGCCAGTGGTGATGGTGGGCTTTTATCTCTAGCCAAGGGAGAAATTTCTAGGATGACATATCTGTTAGCCACTGTTAAAATGTGTTATTAATGATGCTAATGAGTTTTTTCCAGGTGACGTAAAAGTAGCCATTCATGTAAGCATTGCATTTATGATGATGATGTTACTGAAAGCTTGCCAGCTGTGTGTGGGACCTGGTGGCAGTGGTGCAGTTACTGCTGTGCCCTGGCTTCCAGGAGGAGAGAGTGTTGCTGACTTCCTCCCTTGGGGAGAAAGAGCCAAATGAATTCTGCCTTGCCAGGAGGAAGACATGCCATTTCCAGGAATGTTGCCCTGGGGTCCTTGATGCGAATCCCAGTGGGTTCCTGTCCCACTCCCTCTTAAAAATTGGCAGTGTCTGACTGTCAGCTGCTGTTCCTTAAGTGGTCATAGAATAAACCAATTGCAGCCCTTTTGTCCTGCTGTGTGTGTGAATGCAGGTGGACATGGGTTAAGGAACATGCAGCTCCATGGTAAGCACAAAGAGGCAGCTGATTTTCTGGCACTGTCAATAAAAGAGTATAATTTTTATTTTTTTACCATCTCCAAACCAGCTTTTAAAATGGCTCTTTTTGGAATTAGAAAGCAGTATCCCCTGACATAGGATTACTCATTAAGAGTATGATGATTGTTAATTCTTCACCTGGGGCTAAGAGGGACATCATTAGATCTCTTTGAAATATCTCCTGCCTTGATTTTGAATAACTAAGCCAGCAATTTATGGTCACAGCCTGGGCAAGTAACGTTCTCCCTTCTTGTTCCTCCATCTAGCTTGCAAAATTGGATACTACAAGGCGCTCTCGACAGATGTTGCTTGTGCCAAATGCCCGCCTCACAGCTACTCCATCTGGGAAGGCTCTACCTCCTGCACCTGCGATCGGGGCTTTTTCCGAGCTGAAAATGATGCTGCCTCCATGCCCTGCACTCGTAAGTTGGTCTTTGAACAGTCTCTTCCCCTTTTGTCATCCATTTCTTCTCCTGTGTTTTCTTTAACTGCGTATGTTGGAGATACTGCCTGGAATTCTGTGTCTAAGAAGTGTCCTGCTTCTGAGAGCAGCATTCAGTAGCTTTTACAGCCCTTTGCAGATGCAATTTGTGTTTTGGATCTCACTTTTGGGAGAGAAAGGATTAGTTCTCAGCCCTGAATTCCGAACAGCGACATGGTTGTGCTGACCCTTGAAAGCTTACAGCCTAAATGAATCAGGAGACTGGGAGGAGACAAAGCCACAAAAGAGAAGTGACTCACACATCTCAGTAGCAGAGTTGAGAATAAAATGCTGGTCTAAGTTCCAGTCTGAGGGACCTGATCAGTAGATCACATCACCTTTAATCTCTTTAAATACTGGTATTTCTAGAAATTGTGAAAGCTTTTCTCATAGTTGTATGACCTAGGTAAATTGGTAATGTTTATGATCTCATTATATATCTAACTTGCTCAAAATATAGCTGGTGACCCTTAAGAACATAGAAGCATTCATCTGAAAGGGGTGGTAATAAGGAATCTTAAACCTTAATGAAACAAACACCAAAGTATGGTTTATTTAGAACCACAGAATCATAGACTGGTTAAGGTTGGAAGGGACCTTAAAGATCATGAGGTTCCAACCTCCCTGCTGTGAGCAGGGACACCTTCCACTAGAGCAGGTTGCACAAAGTCTCATCCAACCTAGCATTGAACACATCCAGGGAGGGGGCATCCACAACCTCCCTGGGCAACCTATTGCAGTGCCTGGCAACCTATTCCAGTGTCTGGAATCCTTTGTAGATAAATACATCATGTACAGCAAATGGAATTTGCTTTAGTTCCACCAAAATGCCTTCAGCAGGGAGAACAAGAAGCATTGTGCGCTGAGCACACCCATGGGTTGCAGAAACTACTGCATGTCCTATGGGTTGGTAAATGCAGCTGAAGACCTGGGATTCCAGACGTGTCCTGGTGTTAAATTGCAATCATCTAGTTGTTTGGTTTTCGCTTCCGTAGGAACAGTTTAAAACAATAAGTGAAAAGGCTGTGTTTTACTATTGGAAGCTATTGGAAATGCTTCCAGATTTTGAGTTTAGCTGTATATTTATGCAGAGTGTGTGTGTGTGAGGGAAGGAAGGCTGAGATATTTCTTTTGTAACATTTTAATATATTCCAAATTCATTTTGGATAGATGACTCATATTTATTTAAATCTTAATTTCTCCCTTACAAAGCATAAACAAAGTATGTCCATAACTAAGCCAGCACACATGCCTTCCCACACCCCCTTGGTTTCAGCTCTTCTTCAGTGATCTCCTTCTTTTCAGCTGTGATTTTTGCTGGGTGGTGGTTAAGCAGGTCTGGGCATAGCCAGGAGCAGCTGCTTTTGCTCAGTGGGGAAGTAGAGAGGTCTTGTACATCCCTTGCCAAATGTTGGCTGGGTATAGAGGTCTGACTGTATTGTGAAAACTTGCTGAAGTGGATAGGAACATGTTTTTTACAGTTTACCACCAATATACACTATTCTATGATTCTATGATACACTAGGAGATACAAAGCTTTAACATTTTGATAGGAAAAAGTCTTTTTGCAACAATAAAACTATTGTTCAGATGGTACACCCTAAACAACATTATACCATCAAAAGTTTCTCCTAAAGCCCTGGTCCTAGTGGGTGATATCCTGACCAAATTGAAATCAAATTAGTAATCAGCTGGTTGAATTTAAATAGGCTTGTGCAGTGAGTGAACGATGAGAAGAGAGCAAACCACTTCCAGATGGGGGAATTGTAAGCAAATGATATGTATGTTTGCTTGTATTGCAAAATGTAGCCCTGCAAGCTTAGCCCTTTTTTGTCAAATCGTGGGCCCACTTCTGGCACCCTTCCCCATTCCTGTCTTTGGAGGTCAGTCAAAGTTGAAGTCTCTAATCTTGGTCTTTTACTCTGAAAATAGAAAGAGGGAAGAAGAAAAGGCAAGGGCTGTCATGCTGGTTTCAGTCTTCATCTCTGCAGCAGCCTAGGAGTAGTTGGCATGCAGAGGCAAGCCAACACCAAGCTCCCACAGACACCTGGTCTTGGAAAACAGACCTGTGTCTCTGGAGGTCCTATTTCATAGCTTTGAATGTTCGTGTAGCTTAAGGGCTTCTTTTTCTGTGATCCAAGGTGAAGGAAGACAGAGAGGTTATTTCTGAGCTGGCTTGCGGGGCAGCCTCTCTCCCCCATCCATTGCTGTGCTTTCTAATATCCCCTCTTTGAGATCTGCCTTAGCAGTCTTTGAACATTGCTACCATAGTGGTCCCTGCACAGGCACCAAATGCAGTCCTGTGCGTGTGGTGCAACTCTGCATTGTGCAAGGAGTGGGGTGCATGGGACTCCTGGGGAGGCTGTTTGTTTGCTGTGCTCCCCACACCAAGTAGCCTTCTGCCCATGCACTTGAGGCAAGTGACAGAAAGCTTTTAAAGGGCCTCTGCTGAAGGAAGCCCCTCCGGAAGAAGCTCCCCGTTTGTCTGCCTTTCCTGACAAGATGTGGAGACAGAAGGGAGCGTAAACATCAAAGGTTCTTTCAGATGGATTCAGACTCTAATAAGTTCTTACCAGTTGGTTAAACCAGGTGACAAACCCAATTCCCATGTGTTGACAGCCATAATAATCAGGCACCTTCTTTGTTCATTATGCTCTCTTTAACCCTGGTATTCTCATTCAGCCCTGCATTTAGTAATCACTCAGTGTGACGGTGCACTAATGAAGAAATAAAACACAGTATCTGAGATCCATTCTTCTAGCAAAAAGATAGACTCTGCTCCACTGGCTTGTAAAATCAGGTTTCTGTTCACTTGGAGAACTATTAGACCAGGTGAATAAAAGTAACATTGGGTAATTTGAAGAGAACACCTGGAATGGACTGTGGATTGATCTTTTCTTTATTATTTCTAAACACTTTTTAAGATTAAGAACTTCAGCCTTCTTAGGATGTGTTTTTGTAAGGCTTTGACCCTTGGCTATTGATTTCCTATAATAATAAACTGGCTGGCCTCCTCACTTACCTCGCCTTCTAGGTTGTGGGAGGAAGACCATTATGACTTTCCAGTAGCATGATTGTGGTAGAGGATGAAAGGGAATTGGGAGAATTCTCCTTCCTTTTCCTTTCTTGCAATTCCCACACCACCTACTTCCTGATGCACTGGTCAGCAGAGGCGCTTCAGAGTTTTCTCATTCTGTAACGTCGCTCTGACATCGTCATCCGTTGTCGAGCTGTAAAAACTGTGCCAAACCTTCAGGTAAGCCAGGCTTGCAATCTAAACAAATAACTCCAGCTCTGGTTTTAGTATTCTGCTCTATTTTAGCTCTGCTAGAGTGATTAGTTACGTCTGGCTTAAAGCTTGTACAAGTAAGAACAGACAGTGGCAGGACGTAGGTGTAGGAGACGGTGGAGTGGGCTGAGTCAGGCAGCCAGCCATAGACGCCCTGACATACACATGTTTACTGAGGCATCTTTTCCCTCAAAGTTGCCTTCTGGGGATAATTATCATCGTGTCCATCACCACTGAGGAGCAGAGCTGCCCTGGATCTGCCACTTTGGCCTAACTCAGGAATTTAGACTTTGAACTCTGAAGCACAATGGGCTTGTCAGCTGTGTGCTTGGGCATGGAGATGGTGTGATTGACCTGTAATACACTTCAGCACAAACTGTGGAAGACAGGGATGCCTTTCCCTTTTGGAAACATCACAAAAATAGTGTTTAGGCAGTTATTCAGACCTTCATTGTATTTCAGTATTTGCTGAGAGGATGGGTCTTTCATAAGGTTAGTAATCTAATGGAGACTAAATTGCCTTGCCGACACACAAATCCATGAGGCTGGAAAATAATCAGTCTCAGTCATGGTCCTCATCCCTGAATTTCCTTCTCCGTAAGGAGATACGCTGTGAATTGCATCCTAGTGCAGGCAGGTGCAGTTCCCACCCAAGTTAATGGGCGTTGGTCCTGCGTCCCCACCATTAAATGAGTTAGGTTCTCTAACTGCTTTTTATCAAACAATGCTCACATTATGAGTTAGTGGGACAGTTTTGTATTGTTTATATTGTCTGTTCGATTCAGATTATTAATGATTTTTAATTGGGAGCCCTCTACAAAAGAGAGATTACCAGCACAGACTGTCCAGCTTGAAATTTGTCTCAGTAAATGACCCTGAATAATCTAGTCTGTTGTGCCACCCAAGCAGTGACTGATTGATTGATATTTTGGCGTGATCTGAGATACTTCTAAAACGGTTGCATTTAAGACAGTTTATACTGGAGGAGCTTAGAGATAATGAGAGCAAATTTAGTGAGATGCAAGAGAAAAGTGCCTGCTGTAAAAGGGCTTTCTCCAGTTTAGGTTATCAAGAAATCGAAGAGCCTGACTTCAAACAGCAAACATCACTTACTTGTCTTTACATTCGCCTCTTCTAATTGAATTTAGTGCACTGCTGTATTTCCTCCAGAAAGTATATTGTTTTTAAATTACCATTTCAGTGCTATTACTCAAGGCTCCCGCTTCTAATACTTTCTGACAGTTATCAGCATAATGAACCATAATGAAACGATGAGCAATCTACAGTGGAAACTCAATGTGGATTCCACTAGAGCTGTGTGACTGTGTTGTTAAAATTTGAATGCACATTAAAATAACACTGTCCTTATTTGTTTCCAAGGTCAAGACTTTAAAAAAGGTCTGAAGGGTCTAAGCACTTCAATTTTGTAAATGTTGCGGTCTAATATGCGCCCTTAGTGCACTCTTGTGTTGCATTTAATATATCTCAGATATAAATATTTGACCTGCATTTTCAAAAAAGTGAATCTACCTACCTAATAACTGTGCTTGCAAATGAGTAATTACACAGGAGCTAATTATTTGAGCATACGATTATTATGATTGCTTAGACTTCTAAATAAACAAATGTGCTCCTTTTCCTTCAGCTTAACTCGTGCATCGTCTAAATTTCCAGACAGACGCTGATTATCACTCTTCTAGCTTTCAGAAGAAGAAGAAAGGGCACAACGTGCGGGCATGCTTGATAGTGTGTTGTAGGTGGCTTTGCCCTGGCTTTGCTATGCTTTCTTCCCAGGGCTAGCACACTTGTTCTGGCACTACTTCAGTCTAACCTCTGCTGTTGGAGCTCATTCTCTGTAATATGAAGTATATGCCAGTACAGCCTCTGAATTTCAGAAGTTGAATTTGTAACATGATAATTCTTCCACGTCTTTATACATGTCTGTGCCTTAAGTAAATTATTTTGTCCTTAAAACTTCATATAAGGTTGTTCAGTATATAAATAGTATGTCAAAATACCTTTTAAGGTGCAGTGTGGCAGTTGCAAGAGCAGAGGGAACAGTGGGTAGGGAGTACGGAGAGAATTATTTTTCTTCTCCATGTAGGCTGGGAAAATAGACCATCTATTGCTGAATTGCTGCCAGACTGAGAGAAAAGGATTGTGAGTGATGGGAATCTCAAAGGAGAAGGCTGTCTCCCCTCATCTGTGGTGATGGGCTGAAGGAATTGAGAAAACATTGAATAAGAAAGGGAGTGGTCATAGCTTGAAGAGGAGAGACAGGAGTAATTTGACAATCTGTGTTTATAATCTGTAGACTTAAAATCATCACTCCTTTAAATACAGAGACTGTTTATTAGCTGTCTTCTGATTTTCTGCATGGAGCCTTAAATTAACAGAGACATTTACTCAATTAAGTGGGGGCTTTGATTTGGTTAGTCAGGACCCAGTTGTTGAAGTAAATTAGAGGGCTAACAGAGTAAGAAATTCAGCAGTTGGGCCAATGACAGAAAAACTTATTTTCCTGGTTGGATTTCTTCCCTGTCAGACTGTCAGATAACTTTCTGGTATCCACAGTGGAATTCTTTTTATCTCGAAAGAGTGAGTGAACACACGTGGTATTGCCTGCAGCACAGCATATTAGAGTAGATGCGATAAGGTGTCTTAGCTCATTGCAAAATTTTCTTATAGAGCTGTTTTTGGAAGAGAAACCCAGACCCCATAGGGGTGGCACCTGCAGGCCTCTGTTTTTCCACATCTCTGCCAGTGGTAACTGGACCTCTTTGCTTAACTCCCTTAGCTTGGAGAGAAGAGGAAATATCAATTGGATTATTCTCCAGGTGAAAGGAACAAAACCTATTGTGAAGCTGGTAACCAGGGTTCTTTTGGCAAGTAAATAGGAAATCGTACATGCCAGTAAAATGGGCAAAAAAAATTTATTGTTGGCATTAGCCCAAGATGACTAGCTTGGCAGAACTCCCACTGAAGTCAAAGGAGCCATGCTGCAGTAAATAAATTAGGAATTGCTTACCAAATCAGTTGCTTTATTAAAACCCAGTTGTAATGCTGACCATGCATAGAAAGGAGCAGGGGGGTAGAAATAGAGCAGATGACTGATACTTCAAGTGGCTGCTGCATCTTATGGTCTGTTGTCTTTGGTCTCACCAGTTGTAAAAACACAATCTATAATGATAAATGGTCAGGAATAGCCAGGCAGACAAGAAGTGAGGGTTGTCCAAACTGTCAGTGCTTGTGTAAATTAGCCCACAGCAACAGGAGACCTGTCCTCAACTGCTGAAAGAAGCAATTAATGGCCGCAACATATACAACTGTCACAGGGAAGCGTGGGCTTTCTTTCTGAGCCTAAACTTACACAGCCCAGGTGTTTACTCTGCGTTATAACTTGTCTTTCACATGGTTAAAGATCAACAACAAAGGCTTATCTGAAGGGCTTCACAGCTCACATGCTGAAACATTATTGACAGCTCCACAGTTTGTACATGTTTAATGAAGCTTCATGAGATGGAAAGAGGAGGCCAAGGTGCTCTTTCTTGAAGGCTGTGCTTGGCACTGCTTTGCCAGACATTTTACGAGAGTTAAGAGTTTAAAGACATTGATTATTTAATAATTACTTTCTTTGCATCCACTTTGAAAATAGACAACCATTTCACACTCAGCTTTGCCTCCAGGGAGGAGAATTTTAAGATCATGATCGAGTTAGAGAGTATTGATTAGACTTGTTAAAGGCTATCCATACGATAATGGCATCATGAGGCCTCATTGAGAGAGTAGCAGTATGGTCACATTGGCGAGGCTGGCAACATGACTGAAAGCAGTAGCAGTGTTGTACAGTCTGAGCCAACCCCTGCAAAGGTACTCCGTGTACTTCCAGTGACATTTCATTGCTCTCTGTAGATATGCTCCAAAGATCTTTGGAGTTGTTACTTGTATGGATCTTTTCTTTTTTACACCTCTGTATTTCTTCTTTTTAGTCTTGCTGTGTTGTACACAATAGCTGGCTCTCAGCTCTTGTACAGCAGAAGATGTGCTAAACTTTTCACTGCTTCTGATAGTACATTTCTAGTTAGATTTTCTTGCCATTAGACAGTTGGATGCTTACTCCCAGGTGCTTGCTGCTCCTGTAACTTATCAAAGACTTCACTGTTCCTCTGTAGTCTAGCCAAGGCCAAGTTGCTGATTCAAAACAAGCCAGTTCATACGAGGCTCCTTTTAAATGATGGTGAGTCATAGCAACCTTCCCTGTTGTATGAATCTTGTTTATTATGTAGCAAATTAGCTCAAGATTTCTGAATACCCCGAGTTCCCTTTGAAATCACCGGAGATGAAGAGGGTCAGCATCACTGGAGCAGGCTCATAAAGAGGATCCTTTTGTCAGTCCCGGTCCAAAGCCCATTGAAGCCTGCTGGGCTGCCTGATTGACTTGGATTAACAAACACCCATAGATGGCATTCTGCTGCATTTAACAGTGTATTTATAGGTTTTTCTCAGTTTGGGGTTAAAGTTAGAAAGCTTCAAACTGTAGCAGGTTATTGTATTATTTCTACCTTTTGTTAGAATAATTTTTAATCCTTATCGAGCTAAGGTCTACTTTTTATGCCTGAAAAAAGAGGTGATATTTTCCTCAAGGAGAGTGCAGGAATGGTTAAAGAAGATTAAAGTCTTTTCTACATGCTTGAGGCTTTCTGATGTCTGGTGGGAATTGCCAATGAAGCTTCCTTCCGATTTCACACTGTCAAGCAAATGCAGACTGAATGCAGGGTGACAACCCGCTTGAAAATAATTATCCATTGCCCTGGCTGCAGAGACATCCATTACCTGATAGAGAAACGTGCTTTTACACACGTGCACACGTAGAATGAGTTAATTATTTTTTTAATAATTTTCTCCTTCCAGAGCTCGAAAGTGTCATCCTGCTTGTTACGTAGCCACATACATATCTTTTGAAATAATCTTTGTTTTAAAGGAGGGTACATTTAAAATACACTGATCTGGTGACTGACAGGATGCTCATAACAAAGGCTTGCCTTCTTGATGGTATATATTTGAAATATCTCCATTAGCACTTCCATGGAGAGTGTGGGTTTCAGCTTGCATTTTTAATAGGTGTCCTCCCGCAGACAGATCTGTCAAGGTAATAAATATTAACCATACCATAGGTTACTAGTAAATAGATGTGGTTACAGTCCAAATACTGATAATATCAATTTAGCCCTTAATGGGTAATGTTGCTGCCAAAATAATCCACAAAGGAAGAAGCTCCTGGTAAGGAGCCAGGGGACAGGCTGCGACAGAGGAGTGCGGGCAGGTGGCTGTTTGTGGCTGGAGAGAGCTTTATTTTGGGTGTCCTCGGAGTGGGTTTCTCATAAGTGCTAAATTAACTTTAAAGGATTAAATAAGTGTCAGAACCCTGTGCTGAGGTGCTTTTTGGTGTGTTTTGTGATGTTCTTGTTTTTCAACCTAAGAGAATAATATATAATGGCTACTCAGGTTTGATAAAATCAGGCAAACCAAAGCCCAGAACTGCTATCTTCAGTGCCTTGTCCACAGGACTGCTGAGAAAAGAAAATTTTTTTTTTTACTGGCCTGTGGCTTTGGTGAACAAAAACTGTTTGCCCCAAATTTGGAGCTGCTAATTGTCTAAAAGTGGGATTCTTGCACCCTGTCAGCCTGGGGCAGCAGAGAACCAAGCTGGAAGGTCTTCCTTTTTCTTGTCATTCAGCTGTTTTGCTGGGAATAATTTCTTCTCTCTTTGCTGTCCTTTAATCCACGCCTCCTTCCCCTACACTGTTGCTAAACTAAATTAACTGGTTTAGTGAAGACAGTATTCTTTATGTCAAACAAGTCTGTCTGGTCCAGTTGTAGAAAACTGTAATTGAATTTACTGCATACACCCACAGACTTTTAGAGAAGCACCTTGCTGAGCAGATCAGTATATAAAAAAAGAAGATGTAAAACCAGGGATATTAAAGCCTTTGTCAGAACCATTTAAATGCAGTTCCCCAGCACAGTGTGCTTACAGTTCTACCATCAGATCCCAAGGTTAGTTTCCAGAGGTATTTTTCTGTTGGGTAGGTTGGTCAGGTTTACAGCTGTGGGGAGAAAGGGTGGTCTGACTTGGTTGGAGTCTGTCTTGTATGCCTGGTAGATCGTGCCTGTCTGCCTATCTCGCTGGAGTCCCTCCAGCTCTGGGAGCCCAGCTACAGCACGTCCTTTGACGTGGGTTTGTAGTACATGGAGTTTGTCAAGGAGGAGGTGCAGCTCGGTGGCAGTGCTGAACTTGCAGTCCTGGTGCAGCCTGGTCAGACCATCCCTAGGCACGCTGAGGGTCCTGGTGTCTGTGCTTTCCCTTTAACATGCCTGAAGGGCTGGGTGTGACCGATCCCTGAGGGCAGCAGGAACATTGGTTGCAGCTAATCGTCTTTGTGCTGTTTGCCTTTGAAATTGTTCATTGCATTCAGGATAGACTTTCTTCTTCTTGGCAGAACGATTTTGCCAGCTCCACTAGGTAGAACCTCCTACACTTGTGCTGTTACCCTTTGGTGTTAGGAAGAAAGGGGCTTTGGGATGACCATCAGCAGGATGGTATCCAAACAAGAGGCAGACTTTGAGCCCGCAACCTCTGATGGTCTCTCAGTGTGTAGGGCAGCTGAGTTAAATGCAAAATACTATTTTTCTTGCAAATAAACAACTTTACTGCAATGTTGTTATGCCCTCTGTTAGTCAGCAGCCTGCTTGGCTTCACAGCCATGGCCTCTTGCTGCTTGCAGCCCAGAGGTGCTAGTTCTGCCCTGGATGGTGAGTTCACTACTGGGTCTTCACTGCGGAAGCTGTACTAAGTCACTTGGGTGCAGGGACCAGACTCGATCCCCTGGTGTGAATCACAGAGGCTCCTTAACTCTGCCCACAGACACCTGTAATCCACAGAGAGCTGGCACAGAGGTTACGTAGCACAGAGATGTCCTGTGGTCTGGAAGGTAGGAGGGAGCATGACAGGTGTTGATGTATGTCCTTGTCATGGTTTTCATCGGGCCTCTGTCTTGCTGTGGTGTGCAAGAGGCTTCTGACTGGAGAGCATTTTGTAGGAAGAGAGGGAAAGAAATACCGATGGATGAAAAGTTAAAATGCAGCCTGAGATTGTGGTAAGAGTGCTAAAATACATCAGTACAAGCAGTACTCATGCTGTTAACCCCTTTAAAAGCTCTGTTTTCCTGAATATTCATTTGACATAGGGTACGACATTGTCCTTAAGACAGACAGATCTGTCTATCTGTGGGTGTAACAGACAGATAAAATGGCTATAGCTTATTGCAGCAAGAGGAGGCCAAACAATCTGCATTGCCCAGCAGATTTAGGTAAATCTAATAGGAGGATTGAGGAAGATAGCAGGATTAGCTTGACAAAGATTAGTTGTTGCTAAACAGACTCTTCAGTGTTCCCCTCAGCCCTGACACACACAATGAACTACTCCACCCAGGGCCTTTCCATTTGCTTCATGGCTCAGTTGATTTTGATGGGTTTATTGTGAAGCAAGATTTATGGAGCTCCAGGAAGGAATAAAATAAAAAACTTCCGTTCCCTGTGTTCCCACAGAGGAGTCCCCCATGTCCACTCACGGTGCTGGTAAATGGGTTGGATGAGGGATCCTGCTTTCAGGCTTGATGATCAAGCAGTGTCCTCTCTGCAGTCCCCAATGGGAGATGTGCAAGCGGCTCTGCAGATCTGGCCCTCAGGTTCTGTTTTC
This sequence comes from Hemiprocne comata, assembly GCA_020745705.1. Classification (NCBI taxonomy): domain Eukaryota; kingdom Metazoa; phylum Chordata; class Aves; order Apodiformes; family Apodidae; genus Hemiprocne; species Hemiprocne comata. The sequence continues at coordinate 8,339,928 of CM036594.1, read as the reverse complement.
TTGGGCAGGGAAAGCAAGAACACCTGGCTTCCTAACATCATGACATGAACTTTAAAATCAGCCATTTTACAAAATGAAGAGGTCTATCTTTTTTTTTTTTTGTAGCAACTGTCACATTTTTAAGCTCTTCTGGGCAGTGTGGCAGTATTAGCTCTGTGCTTCCAAACTGCTGAATGGCTTGTGCAATAGCATGTTTCCATCAGCAGGAGTTCTAAGGAAAAAGCTGTGTGTCATGGGACTTGGGACAAAATCACAGAAGTTGGCACCAGTGTTTCAGAGGCACAGCTCCTTGTTTCTGTTCTTATCTGGCCCATAGCTAAGAGTTTTCTGTGGGAGGTTTAGTGTGAGGGCGGTGGTCTGGCTGTCAGGATGCTGTTCCTGCAGGATCCTGCTAGCTGGTTTCATCCTGGAGCAGCACTAGCACTTCCAGCCTGCCACGGCCCTGAAAGGGTTTTCATCTCATTTAGCAGCAGTGGCTCTGTTGTCAGAAACAAAGCAAATCCTGATCACCACTGAAGGAGCAGATACGCCCTGTGTTTCAACATCTGAAACCAGGCCCATCAATCTGAAACTATTCCCCACTCCCGGTGCCAACAGCTCCATTGATGACTATGCTCCAGAAAGAAAAGAAATTGCTTTTCTCTTCACTGTAACGTCAGCCCACCATTTGGAGATTCCCCCGCATCTTCCTTTCCATGCTGGAGGTGGTGCACTCATCTCTGTGACCTGCAAGCATCTGCTTCCCTGGTTTTCCGCTTCATTGCGTCTCTGTTTAGACACTGCAATGCTCTGTCCCACATACTAATTACTGACTTCTTGCTTCTGAGGAGCTTGATTCATTCTGGCACATTTTCCCACGTGAAACTGGACCTAGAGCCTTGGAAAATATCTTAATGGACATCAGAGTAAATTTGAGTTTAACCCCAAACTGGCTGCTGTATCTGAGCTAAAAGGCACCTCTTCCAGACCATAACTGTGGCAGTATTACCCTTCCTCCCAGGGAGTACTTGGCTTCACCAACATCCCCCTGAAAAGCAGGCAGCCCTCGCAGAGCCAGGCGCTGCTCAGGGAGGGGAGGTGTTTGCACTGGCACCACCTTAGCCCTCCTGGCCTTGCTCTGAGTCAATGCTCTCCCCTGTGTGCTTGCAGCAAGATAATGCTCTGTGAGAAAATGCCTTTTGCTTCTCCTCGCTATAAAGCTCTCACTGTTTCCTACAGGAGCAGTTTTCTGTGCAGGACTTGCTACTACGAGGTCCTCTGGGAGGGCGTATGTCCTCAGCCCCCACCAGCTCTGGCACATGCTCTGGCGAGGTCAGACCTTTGCTGCACAGCATGGGCTTGGGCTTGCAGTCCACTAAGGACAGTGGTTTCCTCCAGAGGCTTTTGTTTGTTCTCCTACCTCCTTGATAGTATGGAGGGACAAATGTTGTCACCTTGTGCACCTGCCTACTCTGAAAAGAGAGCCCTGAAGTGAGGTGGTTTGGGGAGTCTTTGGGGTAAATGGTGTTCAGTTCCTGGGCTGCTGCTTGAGTTCATGATTTCAGGAGTGTCTTCCACCTCATTGCACTCAGAGTGTATTTGTGAAAAGCAGGCTTGTGTATATGCAGGTTGAGCAGGGGCTGCTTTCTCCTGCCCAGGGGAGCTGGCAAACCCAGCTTTTGGGTTTTGGGAGAAGGAGGCACTGGGCTGAGGCTTGGGAGAGTTGTGACCGATATCCAGATGCGCAAGGCACATCTGACATGTCCTTGTCTGCTCACCCCCTCCCTCTGGTACCTCAGTTTCTCCATGATGAACAGGGACTTAAAACAGTTTCTTTCTCTTTTCTTTCTCTACTAGTTTCTAAGCATTTTTGGAACAGGAAACATCTCTTACTGTTTTTGGTAACTGATCTTTGAGTAAAAGGTTTTTGTCCTTAGGAATCCTAAATGCTGCCGGTGCATAAATAAAAGTTGTGAATGGAAGCCCGGTGGGGCAGCTGACAGGGGGGGCTCCCCGTTGCAGGGGCTGGCCTGGGCTCTCTCTTCTCCTTGCAGTAATTCTACCTGTCAGCCCCGATTAACTTGGAGACTGTTTCAAAGGTTTGGCAGGAAGGGAGGATTTCCTTCTTTTCAAAACGAATATATTAATTTCGTATTTGTGAAGTGAGCACAGAGAAACAATCCTTGCTCAGCTACTCTTTCTGTAGAGGCCTTTCATTAGGTACTGAAGATAAGTAGATACATTTGACCTCTGTGTAATTTTAGACTATTTTCTTAACCTACCTTCTTCTCCTAAAATGAAAGTTTTGTCTCCTGTTGAACATTTGTTACATCTTGGCTTCAAACACAGACCCAGGTATGTGACAGAGCCCTGAAAACTGTGTCCTTCACAGTGTGCTCAGGTCTCGGGCTTCCTTTTGAAGGCACGTGATCAATCCAGGCAGGCAGAAATAATCTTTGCCACAGTGACCTCTTAATGGCTTAACCTCTTCGCTGCTACACTTGAGTTACCTTGTAATTTCAGCAGAATTTCACCATAATGTATTGGGTTCCCAGCTTAGTCTGAGGGCTGCTTTTGTACCTTTGGGATGTGAGAGATTATCTATACACTTAATGAGACTATTGGTGCTGGCTGATTTTTTTTTTTTTTTTCAATTTCATAACATTAGACAAATAACAACAATGGAAAACCTAGAAATAAACTTGCCAGAACTTTTTCTTTCCCTTCCTTTTCCACCAGATCTGGTTGAATCTTTTGTCATTTCAACCATCAAATACATTTTGATAAAATTTAAGAAGCTTTCATAAGCTCTCTGGTGTCTTCAATAAAAATTGAATTTGTGACTTTCTACAAAATTATTTACAATATTTTTCTGGTAATTATATTTAAAGCTCTAACTTTGAGTAATTACTAAGTACTGCTATTTTTACTATGTTCCAGTTTGGTTCATTACATTTGGAAAGCTTTGTTCTTGCTCTCTGCTTCATTTCCATTTGACACAGTATTTACCTTATGTCCTGTCCCAAAGTATTCTGTGTGTAGTCAGAGCACCTTGTGCTTTACCCCACAACAGGCTGCCTTTTGAAGATCAGTGAAGCTTTTTGTGATGTATAAAATGCCCATCTGTTTCATGGGGTTGCTCTGAATCATCCTTGCCAAATTTAAGGCTACAAAAGGTGTCTCACCTCAACCGTATTGAAACTAGATTAAGAGTCACAGGATTAGCTCTTCTGCATTTTCAATGTGCTTATTGGTTTTGGGCCTGGGGGGATTTAAGTGTATAAAAAGATTTCTGCCTGTGCACTGGTTACAGAGCGAGGCAGGGCTCTGCTGGAGGCAGTTTGCCCGATCGGGCAGAACTGACCATGATGGTCCCAGCAGGTTACTGAGAATGCTGGGAGGAGCTGCCAGCTGCAGGCTCAGCTCTGCTCCTGCCCAGGGAGGTCCTCCTCAGCCTGCCTTTGGCTCTGTCCCCAAATCCCATAGTCCCAGTGCTGGAACCCGTGGGGAACTGTTGGCAGTGTCTTCACAAGTCTCCTGTCCCTGTGGTGCAAGAACTGAGCTTATGTCTCCGGTTCAGCCTTATTTCCAGGCTTTCCGTAAGGTCTCGTTTCTGACCAGTTTTCTTGCATCAGCTCTTCTTTCAGCTCCTCGCTGTATTTTCCCCCTCAATCTCCAGCACTCCTCTATTGTAACCTTTATTCTCCCACTTTTAAAGCCTTAGTGCTGTGTTTGGCTTTCTACTCAGATCTCCTTTCTGCATTCCCAAAGTGTCATGTCCCTGTTTGATGGGCTTCTGTGTTCCCTGAATGGGATCTGACATCAACTTGTCTAGAAAATACTGCACTTACAGTCTCAAAAAAAAAAATAAAAAAAAATCAGGAGATGAACCAGTGAGAGTCTGCCTATAGGTAGTGGGGGACCTTAAAAATCTCAAGTGAAGCAGGACTTTGTGCATTGGATGCCTTGCTCAGGAGATCATGGAAAATGGAATGTAAAATAAATAGTTTTCCATAACAAATATAAATAGTGAAAGTGAAAAAAACCCACTCTTGTTTAATTGCAATCCTGGGCTTTCAGGCACATTCAGAGCTGGAAAATACTCTTAACTCATCAGATGAAGAGCTCAGAGCTTAACTTACCAGTTAATTTTTCACCTTCATTAAGAACACAGAGAAGCAAAGTTCTGTGTGGTCTCCCTGGTCCTCGACTTAACAGGGAGTTACACACATTCACTCTGTGTGTGTAAATATGTATACACACACACAATCTACAATGAATACACAATGTAAGGTTTCTCCAGTTAGTAAAAAACATGGACTTTTTTTTCCAGGTCCTCCGTCTGCTCCCCAGAACCTAATTTCCAATGTAAATGAGACCTCGGTGAACTTGGAGTGGAGCCCCCCCCCAGAACAAAGGTGGCCGTGAAGACATCTCCTACAACGTGGTGTGCAAGAGGTGCGGTGCTGGTGACTTGAGCCGCTGCCGGTCCTGTGGCAGCGGTGTGCACTTCAGCCCCCAGCAGAACGGCTTGAAAACCACCAAAGTCTTCATTACTGACCTCCTGGCACACACTAACTACACCTTTGAAGTCTGGGCAGTGAATGGAGTGTCCAAGCAAAACCCCAGCCAGGACCAAGCTGTGTCAGTCACTGTGACAACTAACCAAGCAGGTAGGAACCTAAACACAGTTTCTCTTCCTTTCTCTTCTCTCTGTTTTTTAGGAAGGCTGTGATTTCCATTACATTTAGCATCGGCAAATGAATTAAAAGAGCCCTAAGATCTGTAACTGGGTCAAACCCTTATTTTCCGGTTATTTATATGGATAGTTTAAATTCTTTAGAGTTGGGAAAACGGTGGAGGGTTTGACTCTGTGGCTGGGGGCAGAGCTGTGCTGCAGCACACTGCGAGGACACTGGGAGGCATTCTGCAGAAGCAGAACAGCACAGCAGCCCTGAGCGATGCCAGGGGACACAGCCAGGGCCACCAGCGGCTCTGAGCTTTGAATGGGAGACCCTGCACACAGACACAAATATGCTCTTGGTGTTTACAGAGGGCAAAATAGGCACTTGGCAGAAGCACAGACCTGTGGTCCCCTCCTTCCAGAAAGGGCTACCTAAGCTTCAAAGAGAGGAATGAGTTGATGCCCTCTTGCCCTCCTGCTCTCTCTCCTCTCCCTGCAAAGTCCATTAGATTCTGTCCCATTGTTAAAAAAATACATCCTTAACCTGCTGCTAACACCGTTTCAGTTGTTCAGAGCTGGCATTACAGTAGACATCGTGTATGAGCTTTAATCTTCATGCTGGCTGATTTTTGCATTTCACTCATTTGAGAGAGTGAAATACTACCTCTGTTTACACCTGATTGTTTCAGATATCCTGGGCAGTTCTACTTTTTTCAGTCACATGCTTGACCTAGGAGAGGCTGCTACAGCAGCAACTTTAGTTTTGGTGGTAATTCATACGATTTTTTTCTTTAATTATATGAAAGCATTTCTTGTTTGCAGCTAGCTAGGGTTTGAAGCAGAGGGTTTCAGTTGCATTTTTAATGTACTGCACAAAATTATATACATTTGAATATGACACTCTTCTATATGCAAATTAGATACCCAGACTGTCAGACTGGCTACAAGACCGTCAAACCTGTTACCGAATGGCTCACAGAACGTGGGTGCCTTCAAGTCCCACAGATGTTGCAGGCATTCAGCACCTCAGAGCGCAGCTTACAGGGTTATCGCTCATTGTTAGACTTGTGGTGTGTGGCACAATCATGATATTTTATATTTTGATAGTCCTGACTATATAAATACTTTGAATCCTGTTTCCTTGTAGATGCATGTGAAAAATAGGTATGCATAGTCTAAATCTTAAAACTTTAGCTGTAGTCCAGAACACTTCAATATTAACAGTGAGAGAGAGAAATTCAGTTTTTGCAGTGACAGTTACAAGCAAAATTGTCAAGTCCACGCTGAAGCTCCTTTGAAAATCTGATCCAGTGTTTTTTGTTCTTTACGCATACAGTTGACAGCATCTCTTTTAAATTATGATTCAAAACTTCAAACTATCGCTTTGCCTAGTGAAAGGAAGACTAATAGAGAGCAGGGGCTATTGCAGAGTCTTGGGAGGAAGCTGCAGAAGAATGCTGTCATACGCTATACGAAAAGAGATGGTTGAGAACAGCAGCAGGGACTGTTTTTGTGCTATGAATGCCTAGCAGAGAGGGTATTTCTGACTGATTTTGGCATGTGTAAGGATTAGTGGATGCATATATGCATGAATAAGTGAGTGGGATCCATCTACCGTGTGAAAATTCTACCATCTTATGTTTTAATATGCAAACTGAAATCTGATTGAATATGCAAATAAGAATTGATTTTGTTTATTATCCATGAGTAGCAGTTCTTCACATCAGGAAATTTGTATTTTTGCCAACATTTCCAATTCTGAAACATGCCCAGTCTATCAAATGCTTCAGAGGGCTGGAGAAAACTCTACTGGTACAAATGAAAATTAACTCCAAGGTGCCAGTGTTCTTCTGTTCTTCACACAACTTTGTGTGTAGAAGATCTAAATAGAAATGTGTGGCCTAAACCTACAGATCTCAGCTAAGATAACTAGTCTGCACATATGCAAATAATCCCATTGATTTCAGTGAAACTGCTTGCCCGAGTAAAGGTTTGTAAAGTTGGACCCTTGGGTTTTACAAGTTCTGATCCGTTTAAGCGCTGAATATGTGTCTGGTGTGCATTAAAATTCTTGTGCCACTCATTTTCTTTCACTATATTTCATTATAAAGAAGCCATATACTGGCAAGGCACTGCCACAGCCTTTTCTTTCATCTTGCATGTTTCTTACACCGAAGTACAGCTACCTTAGTTTCTTTGCAGCAATTTCTGATCAGATTAGATCCAAGGTCCTTCTTTATTAACACTCTTTCCCTGTTGTGCTAATAAAAATGAAACTACCAACACTGAAAATCTGTAAATGACCTTACTGGTTTTTGATATCTATGCTTGTGCTTTCCAACATGCGATAGAAAAAAATGTTAATGTGGTTCTTAGATATGAGCAGTGCTTTTAGGTCATATTGTGGGGAATTAGCCGGAAAATTTTGTAGGGATAAATATGAAAGGGACCAGGAAGTTTCTCCTCTCAACAGCAGTCTCAAATTTATCTTCCAAATATACAGAAAATATACATAAATTTTAGAATAAAGTTTTTATGTCAGAATTAGAAATCTGAATATTGATATGTTTGCTTGCATTGGTGCATATAGGTATGCATTATATATATGCATATATATATGCATATAGGTGCATATAGGCATGCCTTCTATAGCAGAGGTGGACAGAAAGCAATGAGAAAACAGTTAGTGGTATATTCAGCACAAAATTGAAGGAATGTGGTACAATGACATAAAAGGTGCGGTTGAAAGGCACAGGTGTTTCTTTTTTTTTGCTTTTGCCATTTTACTCCTGGAGATAATTAAATGAGGCAGTTTACTTTCCCCCTTTGTTTAGAAACTCTTTTCAGTTTCCAATACTGTAGAAAAATGTTTAAATGAAAATAAGCTTATGCCATTCAAAGTAGGATCAAAAAGCATTTGAAATAGTATTTTTCCTGCTTCCTTTGAAAAGGTCCTGGTTTTTATAGCTTTTTTTTTAAGAGAGAAGCTAAATTTCAGGCTTTGAACCAAGTAAAAATTACTGTCTCTTAGTGAAATACTTCAATGGTGTGACATTTTAAGAATTTTGAATGGTGAATTCAGCTTTCTATTCTACATGTTTAGTATAATAATGTTATGGAGTTTTTTGAGGTGGGACCTGCCCCTCTTTTCCCATATAAGATTAAAAATAAATTAAAAAAGCAAAGGATGGAACACTGAGCTGTTGAGGCTTGCAGCCAGTGCCCTTACCATGAATACTGGGAAATGCTGGAATTAAGGGTCTCCACCAGCAGTGGTGATTTTGTGGCTTTCTGGTTTTGACCAAATTAAATCAGCACTCTGTCCATCATTTAAAAATGTGAAATGACTTGTGGAAGAGATGCACACCAGCAATTCTCATGCGGTGCTGCTAGGATAAACTAATTTCAATAAGAAACCCTCGCAGGCAGTTGACTGAATAGCCCAAAAATCTCCAGGCTTTTTTTTTTTTTCCACTAAGGATAATGCTGCAAAGCTATTCAAAATTAAAAGTAAATCTCTCAATAAAAATACCTTGTTCACAGCAAGCAGGAAGATTTGTTTTTTCGAAGAGGTGCTGTACAGTTTCTATTTTTATTAAAGATTACAGCCGAGCTGTTTAGGGCTCCAGCTTGACAGCCAGGTTCATTGGTAAGTCTGTCTGTGCATGTCTGAGGGGCAGCACTGCAAGGACAAGGTCTTGCATGGATGCTAAAGGCTTTCAGAAGGCAGAGGAGCCTCAGGGAGGGTGTGAGGGGAGACAGCCTACACAAGCTCTAAATGAGATTTGAAATCCAAACTCTTTATGCTGCTTGCTTTCCTCCCTTCTAATTATTAGCATTTTATGAGGAATGGGTGTCCTTGCTCCTTCGCTTGTTGGACTTAAAATGGTTGGTATTTTGGAATAAACAGACTGCCTGGTGATTTGTTACCTTGTTAGGTTACCTTGGGCTCAGTGCTTCCTTAAGTGGTCCAGCACAGCTAGATAGAGGCAGGATGTGCCAATTAAGATGAAAATACAGTATAAATAAATAAGATTACTCTTTCTCCCATTGCATCAGAATGGATGTTTTCAAGCTGCCTGTGCCTCAGGATCAAGCACTGATCTTTGTTATGAATATCTCAGGCTCCCTGTCCCATTTTTCCCCTCTTTCTGCTCTCGCTCCTGTCTCTGTCTCCTTTGTCTCTGCAATCCCCCACACCTTGCTTGTCTAGCTGTCTGTTCGCCTGTCTCAAAGCTGCTTCATCTCAGAGGCAGATCTGTGTGGCTGGCTGTGCTGCAGTCCTTCCCCCCCTTCTGAATGCTCCACTGGTCCCTCACCGTCACTCAGTGCCCTGCGGTTGCTCAGGATCCATTTCCAGGTAGGAACTAAAATGGGTCATGGTGCCACCAGGACTTAAGCACCACTGAAAATACCTGTGTGAATCGAGTATTCTTCTGGGACAGGCAGCAGTTTTGGTGACCACACTGTGATGAACCTGAAATATTGACACTGAGTAGAGGGAAGGAAAATGTCAACTGTTACTCAGGTCTGTTTAGCCTTTAGGTTTGTTGTTTATGTTCTTAATTCCATTACTAAAAGGAAAAAAAACAAACCTGAAAAATCCTGATCCCTTGAGGATGACTGTGGTTTAAGTTAGAAGTGATGGGGAGGGAGGGGGGAAAGAAGTGGGAGTTTTGCTTCCAGATGACTCATGAGTTCTACATGACTTTGGTAGGGGAATATATATTCTCATTTTGCATTTCGGTGGGTCTGCTTTGAAAGCCCACATTTCCTTTCAAATGCTGATTAGCATTCCTCACGTGTGGTACAGAACAGCACAGAAAATGCATACAAGATTTTACATTCTTCCAGTGTGGTTTAGGCTGTGCAGAGCTAAATTTGCAGTCAGTAAAAATTCATGGACATACATTGCCCTTGGTCAGTGTACACTCCTCGTATCGACAAAGTAATAGTTGCTCAGGCAGATCAAAAGCAGCACATGCCAAGACCAGGAAGCCTAAGGTTTTCAGTATTTTCTTTTTAATGTGCTACTTTCCTGGATGTTTATAACTTATCTATAAAGAATTGCTCTGTAGTGAAACATCAAAAGACATTGTTAAGTAGCTTTCAGGCGCAGAGCTTTCTTTAGGTGATTGCATGAATAGCCTTAAACTACTACTGGAAAATCAGATCGACTCTGAAGATCGATCGATCAGTCTGATTCTCTGAACTCCATCGTATTATTTGAGTATAGTCCTTGTTTAATTTTAACAGTAAATAATTTCTGTTTGCTGAGAATGAACATAACATTTTTGGATTTTGTATGTGGTAATATTTATGTGCATATTGAGAATCTTATTGATAGGGAGGTGGTAAAATAAGTGAATTTTGCTGCCAAAGATAGCAAATTATTTTTTTTTAATGCAATCCTGGTGATGAGCTGTTTATTGTTGTTTTGAAACATGATTTTGAAGGGCTGTATAACCCCAAGGAAGTTGTTGTCTCGAAATAGGCAGGGAAGGATCTCTGTGAACTTGAAGACAAGATTCATCATACAGTTGGGTCAGAGTTTCACATACTCTCTAAAACAGCATAAACTGGCAAAATAAGTGATTTTTGGTTCTGACATCACCTTTCCCTAGTGCCTACTGAGGCTATCAGGAGGCTCATGCAGGTCAACTCCCCTTTCATGACTGGTGGGTTTTCTGGTCCAGCTCCCCACCTGACTCCCTTCGGTGCTGGGAGGATGAGGTAGCGCTGGTGTGAAGTTTAGGGGCATTGTGGAGGGCAGGATTAAGATGCTGGGACAGGCTGCTACTAGGCAAGTGTTTTGGACCATCTGGAAAGTGTTGAGGTTTGTAGCAAGTTCAACAGACCAACCTGGAAGCTGTGAAGGTGGGCAAGTTTGTGCCTCTGCCCTAACAGAAGAGTGAGTGACTCTGCAGGTGCTGGGCACAGCAGTACCTGGCTGTAGCCTTCCCCAGACATCCAGGAGTCAATTCCATTTTTATTTTTTTCAAAGTATGCTACCAGCATGGTCCCACCCTTTCCAGTTACTTGTTCCCTGCAGCCAAAGGATACAAATAGCCTGTTCCAGGCATCCTTTTACAGGCACACAAACCCGTGAGGAAACTCATGCACGTAGCTGGGCGTGTATAAACAGTCACAGCACCCTGGCCACCCAGTTCCCTGCATGCCTGATTTAAAATAATCTCTTGGCAAACATCTGGATCCAAGCCAGATGTTTAGAGCATGGGATGTGTGTCTGTGATACTTCTAGTTGCTGTATTCTTTTTTGCAAATTGTCAGGGTGATGGAAAAGGGGAGTTGCAAAGGGGTGTTTTTTATTTTGCTGTAAAGGTATTTGTAATAAGGATGATGGATCAGCGGTCTCCTTGTTCCTCAAATGGAGCTGTGTCAAGCGTGAATTCAATAGGGGAAGGGATTCAAAACTAGTAAGCAGGGCCTTGAAAAAGGGCTGATCTGTGAGCGTGACACTCTGACTGATTTGTTGCAGCATCTTGCAGAGTTCCAGGCTAATTGTATGCAATTCATTTTGAATCTGAACCAGTGTGGTTTCTGAGGCTTCTCATTTATCTGCTAAACATAAGCAGCAATCACTCCCCATACATACATTTTCAAGCTGAGGGGTTTGGACAAGTTGTCAGCTGTTGTGGGGTTTCACCTGCTGTAATCGGTGAGGTGACCAGCCAGGTTGTGCAGGACAAGGATCTGCCTTGTTCTTCCTTTGCTTTAGCTCTGCAAGGGGGTTGCGCTTTGGCTTTTGCTGTCTGAAGATTTACATCTAAGGGAGTTACTGTGAGGACTTCTGATGCAAACCAAATAATGTATTTTGGGAAACCACAGACCTTTAAAGTCCAAACGTGGTGGGAGATCCAGAAAGAAGATAAGTGATCCCAGCACAAGAAGTTTGGGAATTGCATGGAAGCAAACAGGGATACTTTTGAACGGGCAGATGTCAGTGTTGAGCATGAGACATCTCAGAGCTTCAGAGATGCCGTGTGTTGACCACTTTGTATTTCTTCTACTGCACGTTTAATTATGTGTGTAAGATAATGTGTCTGAGTAAGGAGCTTCTCCAAGCTGCCAGATGCAAGCGGGAGTTTCATATTAACAAGTCTGTGTTCTTGCACAGGCTTTGACTGATGGTCTGTAATAAATGCGTAGTTCTAAGCATACGTGCTCCTGTCTTAAAAACAAAACTGGGAAAACTATTGTTGGGAGGGATTAAATTATTATTTTAAGGTAACTACAGCGTTCCACAAAGAAATAATAATTAAAATAACAACTGCCTGTTTGCTGGCAAAGCCGTCTGCACCACCCATTTCCATGAATTTGTATTCAAGGTGGGGGATACAAGTCTTGGTCGGAAGGAAAAAAAAAAAAAGTGCTTTCTAAAGATCCTTAGTAAATAACCAGCTTCAGGGTTCAGTGAACAGCTTAGACAAGCTCCATGTCAGATAGAGCCAAGAAGTAATTGCAGCATTTAAATAAAAGTTGCCTCACATTTAAAAAAAAAATCTCATGGTTTGCTTTGCAAAATGGAAGTTAGTTACATATCTATCTGGGGGAAAAGACATTGAATTTTAGGACTGGGTAGTGTTGATCATATTTAAATTATATAAATTTACTTTTAGGAGGCATCAAATCAGATCAAATTCTGGTCTCAGTGCTGCTGGTACAGATGGCTAGTTACCAAACTGACAGAGGTGAAGATACCGTCCTGCAGCTTTTATTTGCTCTGGACAATTTAACTGTGTTTTCTTTTGCTGGCAGTGGGCTGGCATCTTGCATTTGCAAAGCCTGCCACGCACTCTGAGCACTTCTCTTAAACAATCAGCAAGGAAATCTTTTCATATGCAAGGAGATTTTGCCCAAGAATGTTTGTGTCTACCAAATGTTTAGATGGGCTTCTAAATTTTCTAGTTATTTTTGCAGCTGACTAAATTAATTGGAAAGCAGCCAGAGAGACAGGAGAGTCTAGTCTGTAGTTGAGCAACAATAAAAGGCTTTGGAGAACTTTATCAAAGCTTCCATTAACCCCCTGCTGATGTCCTCAAACAGGATTTTGTGAGAGAATGGGAACACAAAAGCTAGGCTCCACAACCGCCCCTGTGTGTCCATTCAGAGTTTTTAAATCTGCACAGTTACTAATTAAAATGCCTTGCAGAGTAGCGCAAATAAACATCGCTAGTCCCTGAAGCCCAAAGTTTCTGCACCAGCTCATGGTTCGGAGGGCAGGATGCTGAACTGAGCCTGTGAGGGTGGTAAAGCAGCCCCCTTTGGTTCAGATATGCTGTCCTTGTATGAGGAGGTGCAAAACGTGTCAAGTTCATCCGTATGCATGAAATCATACTCCCAGAATGCCATCCCAAGGCAGGCTGCTATTTTTTATTTATTTTTTGCATATCATTGCATTGAACCATGAGGGCTAAATAGAGCTGTGGCATGCCTGCTGGATCTCTATAATCATGTTTGCCAGATTTTGGCGGACATCAAGATGCTGAGCACACGAGTGAATACTGCTCCTTTCATTGAGAAATGTCACTTCAGATTTAGCCCCACGTGTGAACTGGCATGCAGGAAGCGCTTTATTATTATGACAGGGCTCCAGCGGGCTTCCCCTCCCAAACAAAGCAGGCAAATGCATAGCCTCGATCTGCATCTACTTGAAGGATTTCATGGAGTCTCCTTAGATTAAGGTAATCTGCCTTCATTACTAAATTCAAGAACCAGCGTCCTGAAACTCTTACTAGTGCACTCTGAGAATGGATTCAGAGTCTCTGAAAGTTGTGATTTGTAAACTAATAACAAAAGTTGATCCTGGTTTTGGATTTTTTTTTTAAATACAGTCTAGAGAGATGTAGAAAGCTCAAGCATTCTTATTTTTTATTCCTTTAGTAATTTGTATTTCAAAACATCCCTTATCAGAAAGTCCTACTCTTAATTTAAAAGGAAGTGATGACTTTTGTCTCAGTCTTCTGAACTGTTCCTGTAGAATTGAGTAGGATTTTTATCGCTGCTATGCAATTCTATTACCTAGTCTTAAAAAGACGATTGACTGATTCTGATTTTTTTTTTTATTAAATACTTCTACTGTTCCATAAAATCTCTTTGGTTTTGTCTATATTAAAATCCATTGAAAGTATCCATGGATTATTACAGACAGAAAACCTCCTAAATTGTAATGTGCTTTGGATATAAATGTCTTTCAGTTCCATAGATTACTGAAGACCAGAAGGAAAGCACTGAAGTTTTTAATTAGCTTTTTATTATTTTTAATTTTCTATGTGCCATTTAATGGTCCCATCAATAAATACTAGAATAGGATAGTTTTGGCTAAACAAAATAGGAAGGTATAGTGGGCTGGAAGAGATGTCTCATTTATGAATTGAGTTTTGTGTAGTGCCCATTTATTTTAGCAAACAAATAAAGGCATGATCTCAAGACAACCCACTACAACGGCTCCCTGGGAAGATTGCGCTTGTCTCGATAACATACTGAGTTCTTTAAATCTGTCTTCTGAATCAGCCTCAATTTATCTTTCTTAGCATAAAAGGAAATGCAGATGGAATGGCTGCAGCCTCCCTTCTAGTTTATCAGGATATTGTGCATGTACATAAATAAGACAGAAGGTGACTGGAATATGTAATTTAACGCCGGAGCGTTAAATCCCATGTTTTTCAAGCTCCCCGGGCATTCTGGGACAGGGTGGCCAAGAGGAATCCTGTAGGAGCTGCAGAGATTTGTGGGCTCTCCATTGTACTTCAGAGATGATGTGCAGACCCAGTGGTGCCTTTCCAAGAGTGTTTCAGCTGCTTGCTTTCACTGCTGCCTGTGCTGAAGGTTAAAACTGCAACAATGCAAGTGATGGGAAGAACCAATTTGAAGAGCTTGGACTGGGCTCAAAGGGAGACTTTTTTAGCACCCCTTGCAGATGTGCCAGTTTTCTTTAACCAAATAATATTTTTATCTATATTTGTTATACTGGCAAGCTGCGAACCTCACAGGTTAGAGAGGATCTGGAGCACAAGAGTTCCCGAGCTTATTTTCTGTCTGACTGATCCTTAAATGGAAGTTACCAGCTTCATCTGGAACAAATGAGAAGACATTCAAATTTGTGGACCAGACAAAACCAAACTAAAGACAAAACCATGAGCCTTACAGGAAGGAGAGACATGACATTGAAAAGTGCTTTGCACGCTGTTGGAAGAAAAATTTTTTTTTTTAATTGAAGCTTTTGAATCAAGTTAATTTTTCCTTGCAGTCCCCATCCTGCCCACTTCTCGATTCCCCCTTGTGGGTACCCTTTGGGGCCTTGGCCTTGGTGGGGAGCAGAGACCTGCCACAGGGGTCTTCTCATCAGGAGTTGGGGTGGGCACTTGATGTTTTATCTTCTGCAAATCTGGGACTGTGAAAATGAAGGTCCATGTTCAGAACACAGGACCCATCTATACGATTGCTGAGCTAATTTGGGATTATTGTTTTCATGGGCTTTTATGTGCCCAGATTGTAGCTCAGTACTCCTCCAGGAAGTAAACGTGGCTGATTTCCTTGTACAACTTCAAATCTTTGTAACCTCATGAGGTTGATTTTTTTTTTTTTGGTAATGTATTTTTTAGGATTGAAATTGTTCAGACTTTGTAATGGTACTTGCACAGGAAACTTTACCAATTATCTTTGTGACTGTTTTCCACTAAGGCAGCCACCTTTAATATTTAATTGCTTATTCCATTTGGGGTTTTACTAATTGACACGATTTTAAAATTAATAATGCACTAGTTTCAGTATCCGGCATAAAACCAAAATAATGAAACCCCTTTATAAGTTTAATTATGTGCCACCGATGATGTAATCTGTTACTGACATCATAAACTAAGATTTAATTTTAAGGTTTGTGTGTTTCAGGAAGCTTAAGACTCTTCCCCAGTTAGTCCCTCACCACAGCAAACCTCAGGTAGCTTTGCTTTTTTGCAACAACGCTGTGTGTAGAACATAGTTTCCTCCCCTCATCAGGTCTATTTTTGATTTTTAATTTCCTGAAGAAATCTGCCTGTTGTGAATGAGGGAAAGGAGGCTTAATTCAGTTCCAGTGAGAGGACCTGGTAGAAGAGCTCTGAGTGTGAGAGTTGGGTGTGCCACAGTCCAATTCTCTGTGGTATTTTTCCAAAAGCACAGAGTATCTTTTTCCCCTGAAGAAGAGGGACTTTGGTGGGGTAATATGGCAGGGTGTCTTTCAGCATCCTGGAAGAACCATGGATCTTTAAGTGCTACCAGACCAGTGTCCTTCACAAAGTGCTACTAATGGGAGCCCAGAAAACCTAAACCTTGACTCAATCTCCAGAGGTTCTTGGCAGCCCAGAGACAGAGATCCTATCATGTTGAATCCATCTAACCTTTGTACAGAAGGTATTTAACTGGAGTTCCAGCTGAATGCTCTGAATATCAACTAGAATCAAAATCTATAGGTTGTTCAGGGGAAATGTAAATACATAAATGCAAACATTCTGTGCCAGCCTCTTCTGTGTGATGGAGCTTAAAGTAAATGAAGTTCCTTAAATTTGCTGATTTCGAAACAATCTATTACCCTCAAGTGTTAAGATGGGAATTGTGATTTTTATTGTCAGGTGAGTTCTGGAATTTGATTCTTTTGGGTGCCGCAACCTCAGGAGGGCGTGTTTGAGACCCAGCCTGCAGTTGCTTTTGGAGCTGTGTATCACACTTGAAGTAAAATGTTCATAATTCCGTTATCTTTTCATCCTCCAAGATCCTTGCCGTTTCTGACTTTGGGTGATTGATCTGAGAAACCCAAATGGCAAAGTCTAACTCTCTGCTATTGCCATAGCACTTCAGAAGCCAGGATGAGACAATGTGGCCAAATCTATTTATTAAAATAGCGAATGCTGCTTTAGCAAAATGAGTCATAACATTTATTTATTTATTTTGTTTAGAAGATACTTTACTATTTCCAAAGCATCAAAGTGACATATAGGATAGAGGCTGTTATTTGTCTGGATTTCAGAAAGGCTTTTAAGCAGCTCTTTTCACAACATCTAATATTCTTAATGGTGAAAGTAGTGACAGAGGAAGCTATTTAGCACATGTATATATTATTTAGACATCCATGTTTCAAGTAAATAAAAAGTAACTGTGTGAAAACCAAGGAGAACAGCATTAGGAGATGTGTTGCCTTGGGTACCAAATCACACATTTGCCCCACAGTGGGTTAAGCTTTATGCCATGACTGTTGGGGTAACCACAGGCTTGGGTGGCTTGGTGGTAAGGATAAGAAAGGACCAGCGAGGCTTTCTGTTAAGATACAGACATGAGGCATCAGGTGAGAGCTGTCCTTGGCAATGTGAGACAATGAGTTGCCCCTTTGGGATATTAATAGAGCAGGGTCAGTATTTTCAGGGTTGTCTTATGGATTGTCAATACACTGTTGGAAGTGGTTAGAAAGCTGTGCACAAGAAGTGGTTTGCAGGGCACAGATACAGCAGGTTATTTCATTGGTCCTGTACAATTTAAGAACAGCCCTACTCCTCTTGCCTGTTGACTGATGGAGTGTATGCAGATATGTCTTAACTGTTCTGACTCTGGGCAGGAGAATGGGAAAATGGGAGGAGGAGTAACTAACTGGATTGTTGCTTGACTTGATGAGGGGATTAGAGAATGGGACAGGGGTCTCATCTGGGGCATCTGATTTGTCTTTGAAGGTAGCTTTGATTTCATTGTGGAAGGTGCTGAAGGGGGAGGTGAAGGAGTTTGCTTTGAAAAGGCAGCTCAGGAGATCGTTCTCCTGTGCAGCAACCCAAAGGTGAAGGACAGGCTATTTCTGGGGAGGAATTAGCTCTGGTGGCTACCTCAGGCTTCTTGGGAGGAACAGCAGGGTGCATGGGTGAGGTACAGTTGCCCTGAAGGGATGGTGGTAAGTGGGTCAGATTGCTCCAGACCACTTACTTTGAGTGGTTGGGCAGTGTCCCATTTTCAACATTATTATCTGTTTTAATAACTAGCGGTTATGGTCTCTAATTTCTCATTCTGGCTTCCCCAGAGCCACTGCACCCTGGGGCACTATACATTGTGTCCCAGCATCAGTGGCTTCTGGCAGACTGTGCTTGCTGAACCAGCATCTGGGAAGTAAGAGGATGACTACAGCTTGAGCTTCCCAGAAGTGTTCGGCCCAAATTTGGGTCATGGGATCCTACTTCTTAGTCTGACTGGTCTGGGCCCTAAAGCAGGAGCTCTGAGAGTCATGGCAATCTCTCTTTGTCCAGACTGCATGGCCCATTTTCTCTACTTCTCTCAATTGAGTATAATGCAGTGGAACATCAGTGTTGGCTTCTTTAGGCTACAAAATTTATTGTTGTTTATGTTGGGTCAGATTCTGACCTCAATGAGAAGGAAGAATAACTGCACCATGACTTGCTTTGTGACCAGTGGCTCCAAACCTGCTCAGGTCAGACAGCTGCTGACTAATTGCCCATCTTAACAAATTGCTTATAGCTCTTGAGTTTCTTAGAGCAATTCCCAGTACTAAATATTTTCACCCTCCTTGTGTTAATCATTCTAGTTTAAGCATTTAGAAATGTTTTGGTGCTGGTTTTTTTAAGTGGTTGTAGTGCTCAGGCAGATTTTTATAAATTGCCTTCCAACTGAAAGACTTGTTTTCCTGTTTATTTTAAACTGGCATTCTTACATACAGGAAATACACGGTATTCTGCCATGTTTCTGTTGGCAGCTATTAAGTTATCCTTGTCAGAACATGCCAACAGGATTTCTTAGCAAGCTAGCAGAAAGAAAACAAGCAGTTCTCAGACTAAACAGAGGCCATGCTTGAGTTGTAATACAGATCTCTTGTTAAACGCTATATAGATCCTAAAGTCCTTTGGTTTAAGGCAATCTTAGAGATTGCAAGTTTCAGATTCAGATCTTTGGAGTTACTCCAGGCCTGCATTGCATTAGGTGACATCATGATTTGGCCTTCAGAATTGGTGGGCCAGTACCTGAAAATAATGTATTGCTGTAAAGAGCTGGTCCTCAGAAATAAATAGTCAGAACAAATCATCTCCTGGGTGTGCAAAATCTTCTGTGTCATCCCTGCCTCAGTGCTGTTCCTGATGTAAGACACAGGGAACTGTGGTCAGACTTTGGCTCAATTGTTAGTTTGAAGTAGTCTGTGCTAAAACTGACACAGAACTGGATGTGCAGCCTGGAAAATACACAGGCTCGTAGTGGATCCTCAGCAGCTACTGCATGTCTCCGAGAACTGAAGCTGGAGTAGGGTGGTAAAAATACAGCACTCTAATAATCCTCAACTACTATTTGTTGGCACTAACAGCCTGGGTTTTCCTTCAAGCTTTTGATTTGATGCAAGTCAGAGCCAGCTTTTGTGGTTTGGCAAGGTTTGCAGCACAGGTTCTTTTGGGAGAGGCAAGAAATGAAAACTTTAAAAAAGAGAGGAAATGTTTAAAATACAATAATGCCGTGTTAACAATCTTTAAAATCTCATTTTCTGGACCCTTTCTTTATCAACACATCATTGCAAACATAACTGATGTGAGCTGGTCCCTAGGTTTGAGATCTTGTCACTTGTTTTTTTTTTTTAGAGGTCTTTGGCAATAACTGGGTTGCGGAGCCTGGAAAGGAAGGGGAGATTGCTTGTGCCTGTCATTTTGGGATGAAGGTGTCCTGTGAGAGTACCCTGTGGCTGAGCTGGTGCTTTTTCTGAGCAGTGTGATTTCTAGTAACAAGGAAGGCAAGCTGGGTTGCAGCAGTATTACTGCTGATTGAAGGAACTGAGGGAAGGAGGCAAAGCTCAGCTGTCACGCTGCCTCGCATTACCTCGGCCAGGATTTTCAAGCGTGGGTGGATAACCTTGGGCGCTTGACTCCAGTGGCGTGGATTTGAAGTCTTTGTTTTAAATGCTAAAGCTTGAAAATGCTCGCTGAATCTTGGCGTGTCTCAGTTTCCAAGCTTGGAGGTGTTCCTTGCCAGTCGTCATTCCTGGGGGAGGGAGAGGCAGACGGTGGGAAGACAGAGCACTTGGGAATGTCTTGGGAGGCTTCCAGTGGCTTGGTTGAGCAATCAAGCCTCTAGATGCTTGTCCAAGTCCTAACCTGGCCCAGTCATCACTAATACAAATGTTTGCTGCACTTATAGAGAGGCAATAATGCAAGAAAAAAAAAAAAAGAAGCATGTGGTTAGTTTTTAAAGTGCACATCCAGCCCGCAGACTCTTGCTGGTCCTCAGGAGAAAGGTGTAGCTGTCATACTGCAGTGAGGAATGGGAATGCCAAACTCTAGATGTCTGTGCACATTGCAAGAACTGAGCTAATCTCTGTGTGTGCACATGGGTTCATATGTGCTGATCCTTATGTACGTACATCACTTATACATATGCTATGCACATGTTTGGAAATTCGGCCATGTTTAGTGCATTCCCCTTTCTTTGTGAAGGTATTTGCCAGGAGTGCTCAGAGCACAGGGGTGGTGTTCCTCAGAAGGAGGGGTCCAGCAGCATTTCTGCCTGAACCAAGGACAAGAGTGTGTAAAAAGGCCTGAGGAACCAAAGTGAAGCAGAACTGAACATCAACATTTTGGGAAACAGCAGATCTGCTTTCTTTTTAATTTAGCCTGGTACATGTAACTAAATAGGGCTGGATACTTCTCCTGTCACTTGATTTCAAATCAGTGCAAGAGCTAGTAGAGTAAATTGCTCTTTTACATGAAAAATATTATTATAATCTGACCTGGAAGGTGTTGCCTTTAGAAATTATTAAAAACATATTTGATTGTGTGTTGTATATCCTTTTCCTGCTGTGAGATTGTTTGATAATATAATTTTCAAAATCCCATGTAAAACCCCACAGTATTACAAGGTAAATACTAAATGAAATCTACCAGGTTCCCTTAAATGTGTTTTGTTCAAATTAATGGAGGATCTTTAATTGTCTTGTTTAGATGTTGAAGAGGACTTTTATTCAGTGTTAGATTCTCAGAATTTATTTTTTTTTTAAATTTTTTTAAAGTAATTCATAATAGAGCAAGCTTTTAGTATCTACCCTGGAAGGTAAAAAAAACCTTAATCACAGTAACATCATTAGTGCTTTCATGCATTTAATTTTGATGCTTGACAAAACGCATAGCCATTGATAAGAACAAATAAGTGTTGTTGTGTGCAATTGAGGGAAAAAAGAAAAGCATGAAAGCCCCTAAGCTTCAAGTAATTAAATTTAAATATGTTATTTGAATTTAGCTGAGATAATGTACAAACTGTGGGTATATTTTTCAATCAGCGAAAGACCCCTTGAGTAAATATGATCCATTTAAATTCAAATCATGGGGAGTGGAAAGTAAACCCTGCTGTGGTTAAGAAGGCATCTTCACTAAAACACTGGGCATTGTGTATCTTTGATATCTGAGTACTCATGTGTTGTAGTTTTATAAAGGGCTGTTTTCACTCATGGATGCCTACATGCCACAGACTTTATTGCATCTATTTATTTCCTGTTTTTTTCCTCCCCCCCTTTCCCTAATTTGAACCAGTAATGAAAAACTGACACTCTGCTTCTACCGTCCTTTAAAGTGCCTCAAAACTGTTATAATTCAGCACTTATTAGCCTTGGGATATGGCTTTGTGGCGTTTGGGTGAAGTTTTTGTAGTACATCTGTGCTCTTTCTCTCTCTGTAGGCCACAAGCTCAGAACCGCAGTAATAAAACTACTAGTAGGTGTTTAATGGCAGGTTATTGAGGAAGTAGATAAAAGAAAATTGCAACATTCACATCAGTAGGGAGTGGGATTTTTAAGGGAGAGGAACTGCTGAGCTTTGAACTAGGGAAAGTTACACTTTGTGCTTTTGTTCAAGGGGACCTCATTTTAGGCACCAAAATACCTTGTCATTCTTCCTTGTGAAATGGGCTGTTCTGGTACAATTGGTGCTTGGTATGTACAATCTGTGCTGCTTGTGGCAGAAAAACTTGCTGTTGTAAGCCGTGATGGCTGAGAAACAAGTTTTTGCTTAGTGTTCCTTTCCAAATGGCAGAAAGTAGGGAGGAGGAATGTGCAAAAAGTAAAAGCCATCTCCCAGTCTCTTCCAAAAGTATTATGTGACCTTGTTGCAAACATCTTATTTGTGTACATTATTCTTTTTGGTCAAGCTGGCCTCAGAATGTTTTGTGTAGGAATGTGTGCATGTAATGAAGCTAGCCCATGCACATCTAAGGGAAGATTGTCTTTTATTGTGCTCGTGATCAAAGCATCATTCTACAACCTGTTACGTGTTTATCTTTACATCATCCCTAAGAGGCAATTTCAAGGCAAAAGGCAGAAGAGCAAAGACCCTGAATATTTTGCATAAGCTCACCCAGAAGTCTGTGCCTGCTGCCTGGATTGCCATGGTGAGCTGGTAGTGGTGGTCTCCTCTTGGTCTGGGGCTCTTACTCCCTTTTGATACCATACAACCAATGGGACCTAGACTTGTTGTTCCAAAGCCCAGACTTTCTACTGCTTAGGTCAGCTGGTGGATCCTGGAAAACAAGGAAACCTGATTTGTAGGGCTATTTGCAGAAATAAGAGAGAATTGGTAAAGGAGGATTTTATCCATGCATTGGGATAACTAGTAGTCCATGTGGGTACTGAGCCCAGTTCCTCAAGGCTTACAGAGTTGCACATCACTATCCTGTTGCATTGACTGTTCCAGGTCTGTGCTGCAGAGATGTCAAAGAGCTCCAGGACAGCATCTTGCAAGTCTGGTACTTCATCCTGTTGCTGGACTTCATCATATATAAATCACTCATCTGCACAATATAGGACAAAATAATAGATTAAACATTAAGTACAATGAAGTTGCCATATAAGGGACAGGAAGGAAAAACTAGGGCCATTCTTAAAATGGTAATTGTAAGGAGTAACAAAGGAATTTGATGTACAAATCCTCTTTGTGTCCTGAAGGCCAGGAGCAAGTTGTTTATTCCAGTCTGATGTGGTGCCTATAGATCAGCTGTCCATTTTTGAGACATGAGAAAGTACTTGTTAAACTGTATAAAGCTAAGCATCTTTCTCAAGAAGGGGTAGTTTATATATATTTTTTTTTTCTTCTGTAAATAGCCATTTTACAACAGAGAAGAAATGTGTTTTTGTACAGCACTTACCAGCCCAATATTGAAGGGCTCACTGAATTCCAATTTAAATGCCTGCAGAAGTGAAATAGGAGACCAAGGAGGTTAGAAAGAGGGTAAAGGAAAGAAAGTGAACTTTCTGTAATTCTTGAGGTCAGACCAGCATAAGTGACAGATTCTCAGTAAAAAGAATTGCCTGTCTGCCCTGCATGAGGCACCCATTAACTAAGCAGATTTCTCTCTGGTTGGTTTATCAGTAATGTCATGCATGTGTGTGTTTTAGGGTAACAAATCTGATTTCTAATTTATTAGCTGTGTGGTATTCTTACTGCAAAGGGAAAAAAAAAGAAGTCTGATTCTCTGTTGAGGAACCAGGAGGTTATTAAGCAGGTTCTCAGTCATGCCACAGATATATATATAACTTGATGGAGCACACCTGGATCCTCCCTGTTGGTTGTGTTTATAGTCTCCTCTGTCAGCCAGTATTTACCTTTGCATGTGAGAGACAGACAAGGAAAAAGAGAGAAGGGTTCTGGAGGCATTTCTAACAGAGATGCCAAACTGTCAAACAGTAAATCGGGAAGCAGCTCCCTGATGGTTTCACATCAAGAGGAGACACCCTTTTGTGACTGTGCAGCGTCTACTGCTTATTTTCACTTCCATCAGAACTGTCTGATATGGTCAAGTAGGTTTGAGGCTTTCAACATTCAATTTTCCTTTCATTTATTTTGACTTTTATTTATTTGTCCTTCTTGGTAGTTTTCAAGGAAATATGTTTCAAGGATACTTTTTACTCTAACATTTTCATGGATTGCCATGCCAAAGTTAAGGGTAGAAAAGGAGGCAAAAAGAAAGGGGGGAAAAAAGAGCAACATGTCTAGAGCTTCAGGGGACAATAGAAGAAATATATTCAATTTAGGAAGACCTCTAATCTCTGGTTGTACAGGACAGCTTTGTTAGATAAGATTAAAAATTTCATGAATGTCCCTTTTTATCCCTGGAGACTCTGCCATTTATACCACCTATTGTCAGCATCAAAAGAGCTTGATAACAGCTGGCTAGAGATGTGACCACACAGCAACACAACAGCAAGAAAGGGGCAGCCGGTTTCATAAATCTTCAGAAACCCATTCCCCCAGCGCAGCCGCCAATCTGCTGCTATCACAGTCAAAGGGAGAACACATTGTCCTCCAGCCAGTCAAAAACCTGAACTTCAGCATTAGCAGGGGCTCTGTAAGCATAGGGTGCACAATGAGATGTTTTCCATTATCTTCTTCATTTCAGCCCTTATTACTGCTCACAGATACACTTTTAAAGGATCTTTGAGTTTAGCTTGTTACTTAGAGTTTTTCCAAAACTCAGCTGCCCTTACCCTTTGGCAGTGTAATCCTGCTTTTTCTATTCATCACATCAATATTGTGCCACACAGGACAGGGTCAGGTGATGCCAGTTTGGTACACAATGGGCCAATCTCTGGTATCTTCTGGCTGGGAAGGACCTATCAAAGTCACAATCTGGCCCTTGGGTGCTGAGCTTCCTCATTCTCCAGGGGCTGCTCACAGACTTGGGCATAAACAGGTCAAGTTAGGAGGCACAAATTGGCTCAGGCTCTTGAAATACAAGTTCCCTGGTTTTCATGGGAGGGTCTGAATTTGTATGTATTCAGCTTTATTCTGGTCTTACTTAATTGAGTGGCAGCGTTTTCTCAGCTTTAGAGAAAACTAGATTGGCCCCTCAGGAATTTCATAGTTCTGTAAAGCAAATAGCTAATAAAGTAACATCAGTTAATTTTTGGAGATGGAAGAAGGGAATTACCATGGACCAGAACAAAAGTGCAAGTCCATGTACTGTGCATAAGGAAGGACAAAAATAAGGTAGAATCTTTTAGTGCCTTATCCTATTAAGGAGATTTGTGCCTACAAAGGAGATTTATGCCTCACAAACATTGCAGTGTTTAGACAACTGTAAGGTTGATTCAAAGCCTACCTGTCTACTATTGTCCAAAATCCAAGAACAAGCTTTATTAAGAGAGGAATTAAATGCAATTTTATTAGAGAAAACAGGAAGAATACTTAAGGCTTCCATTTGTCCTTGCAAGAAAAACAGTTTCTGAAAGTGTTCATGTTGTGAAAGCTATGATTAAAAACTTTTTGTATTTTTTTTTATTCCTGGCAGCTCCATCCCCAATTGCTTTGATCCAGGCTAAAGAGATAACAAGGCACAGTGTTGCCTTGGCTTGGCTGGAACCTGACAGGCCAAATGGAGTTATCCTGGAGTATGAAGTCAAATACTATGAAAAGGTACTGTTCAAAAATGGACAAGGAGTTTTGTTTGGGTTTGGGGAGAGCTTTTTACTTCTTTCTATTACAGTTTATTTCCAGATAGGATTCCATCACATGAAACCAAATAGATTCAGCTTAATAAAATCCAATTAAGGATTTCATACACTTGAATGGTTGCTTGAAAGAATAAGACTTATAGGCTGTTCCAGCTGTATGGTATGATTTTATTTTGTTATTTTTTCCTACCTAGGAACTTAGCTTTTGTAGCAAGCATATTTATAATGCAAATCAATAATGTTGGGCAGAAGTGAGAGATCAGCTTTACTTCACACACAGACATATAATAATGAAGTACCTAACAGAGTAATAATAATAAGATCTGTTTGCCGATAGCTTCTGCTTAGAATGATAGTGTGGGCTTCTAATAGAGAATAAGGAGACAAAATTACATTCTTCAATACTTTTGGAGTTAGAGGGAAATGTTATTACTACAAGTAACTTCTCAATTATGGAACTAGGAAAAGAGCTACTTTCTTTGAAGGTTCTCTGCAAAAGTGAACAATACCTGCTTTTGCTTGCGTGCACTCTCTCACACACACGTGCATGCTTCTAAACTTTTTAAATAATCAGTTGTTTGCTTCCCTAACACACACAGAAAAAGGCATCTGATTTGCAGGAAAGCTGGACTGTTACATTTTCTGATGTATTTTACAGCCAAAAATAAAACCGTTTTTAAGACTGGACTTTCTGGAAGTCGTTTTTCTAGCTCTTTTCTTTTTAAAAATATTTTTATCATTTTTTTTAATACGGCTCCTGGCTGACAGGAAGAAAAAGGAAGTGCCAGCATGTGTGAGTAAAATGTTGCTTGATCATCAAGAGGATCCTATTGAGGGCTTGGCTGTTTTCCAAAGGATTTTGTTGTGTGCTTGCTTCAGTAATCAGTGATATATGAGCATCATACCTACTGCCTCATCATCCTTTTTTGGCTTGCTTAGGGCTCCATGCAGCACGCAGTGCTAGGGTAATTGAGCAAGGCCGACAGCAGGAACCCTCAGGATGTATTTTGAGAATTCCATCATTGTTACTCATCTTCTTTCATCATGACAGTTTTGGCAAGGAAGTGGGGTTCCACGGTTCATGGTGCAGCGAGGCATTTCTAGTTGATCACCACTGTATTCTTTTGTTGTTAGGACCAGAACGAGCGTAGCTATCGCATTGTGAAGACAGCCTCCAGGAATACGGACATCAAAGGCCTGAACCCCCTGACTTCATATGTATTTCATGTGCGGGCCAGGACAGCAGCAGGATATGGAGACTTCAGTGGACCATTTGAGTTCACAACTAACACAGGTAATGACGTGCCCACCAATTTCTTTTTCTTGAGCAGATTGCAAATGTAACTGAGCTGTGTGTTGGGAGTTTTCCTTTGTTTGACAGGACTGCGGTGTGTCTGTTCTGGGAAGATGTTCTTCCGTGGCCACATGAGTGTTATTGATGCCATGAATCTGACCCGAGACATCCGTTTGGATATGCTGTATTCTAGATTCTAATAATGAAGATACTTCAGTATGGCATAGGGAGACACGTACGCTATAAGCAGTTGGAAGCCACAGATGCTTGAGAGATTTATGTACCTATTTTGTTTACTGCAAATGTCCATGTTCCCATGTGTTCTTGTAATATCTTACTTGCAGGACAATAGAGCCTAGTTATCCCCCTTTGCAAGCTATTGACATACATCAGTTAAGTGTCCTACATCAGCTCACATATTTGCACATTTCCTTAGACAGTTATATAATGACAGAATGTTTGAATTATGTTGTCAGTAGAGCTTTTCATTTCGCGCAAGGAAACATGCAAATTCAGCCCCCAAAATGTTTGCTTTTTTGGTGGCAGAAAGGCAATGTGACCAAGCCTGTTTGATTTTGGACATACAGGTCTGTTTAAATCAATTTAGGGTCATGCCAGTTAGTGACAATGTCCTTCAGGATATTAACAGCTGAAAATAATCAATCCAGCAGGAAGAGGGAAGACATATTTTAAAATAACTTACTCTCTTTGTGTCAGCTGGGGGAGTGATCATCAGGCCCCACTGAGAGAAGAAAGGAGGAGGAAAGAAGAGTGGAAAGCAATTAGAAAGGCAAAAAACCCCAGCCATTATACCATCTGAGCAACACTAAGGAAAGAAGGAGAGGGAGTCCTTGTTCCCAGTGAACTGAAGTTCCCCAAATCATTATCAAACATCTTGTCTTCAGCTAATTAGGGCCCTGTTGGAAAATTATGTCAAATGACTATATAATAAGGGCCTGAAAGTAGATTTGAGTGCTACTCTAAATTACCCTCACAAGCCAGAAAGTCTCATTGAGTGCTACCTAGGTTGATTTTTTGAGGGTATCTAACACTAATGCTCCCTCTTCTGTTTCCAGTTCCTTCCCCCATCATTGGCGATGGTACCAACCCCACAGTGCTCCTTGTTTCAGTGGCTGGCAGTGTTGTTCTTGTGGTCATTCTCATTGCAGCCTTTGTCATCAGCAGGAGGTAAGAACTTAAGCTTCTCTCTCCCTCTCTCTCTTTCATGAGGGAGCTTTTTGTCTCCTCCAAACAAAGCTAAATTCTTTGATTAGCATCATAAACAGTGCATTTGCATTACAATCCTTCTCCCATGTAGCTTTGATCTTCTCAACATTAGTACCAAGCAGCATCTGATGTAATGGCAATAGTTCCAGCTCTGTTTGCCCTTCAAATGCAAAGCTGATCCCAATAACTGGCATTGAGAAGCAAGCCAGCTAGAGATTTGTGGTTAGTGTAATTTCAAGTTAAGTCTAATGGGTACAGTACGGACTGACTCCTGATAGGGAATAAACAACTGCACTGTTGTGAGCTAAGACTACTATGCTTGGGATTTTTCTGTCTGTATGAGTCTGCATTAGTCTTTTGGGTTAGTCCTCCCAGTGTGAGTGGATATGACTGTGAAACAGAAGCCACAGTCATTCAGCATTATGTGCAGTAATAGCAGACTGGATCAATAGTTATTTCACTGGAGCAGGACCATAATCTTCTACGAAGTACTTGTTCACTCTCCCACATTCAGCCCAGG
Source organism: Hemiprocne comata (assembly GCA_020745705.1). Classification (NCBI taxonomy): domain Eukaryota; kingdom Metazoa; phylum Chordata; class Aves; order Apodiformes; family Apodidae; genus Hemiprocne; species Hemiprocne comata. The sequence continues at coordinate 8,311,763 of CM036594.1, read as the reverse complement.
CATCAGGAACAATGGGAGGACAGTGTGGCAGAAACACAGTGTCAGTGTTTGTGCCTTCATCTTTGTGTTCTGTCTCATTTAAAAAGATCAGCATGATTTTGCTTCAGTGCAATTCTGAGATAAAACTGCATGTATCATTACTGCATCTTGCAGCCTGGGATCTGAGGGATGCATGTTCTGTCAATCTCTGACCAGTTTAATGGCATCAGCGCATAAATGTGCACAAATTCATCTTGATTTGCTCTCAAATTATTTTAAAGAACAGTAAACTCAGTGATTGCAGTATCTGGAAAGCAGGCCTGCATTGTTACAGCTTTCTGTGGGTGTTCAACTCAAAGCCTCCGTGCTGGCAAGGAGAAGAGCAGAACATACGAAAATGTAATGCAGAGAGATAAGTTTATTAAAAGCTATTGCAACAGCAAATAGCATCACTGAGCTTGATGACTTAATCTCCTCTCCACTTTTATTGATCACTTTATTATTATAAGGCAGGATTGATAGCAGGATACATTGGCTTTCTAATTATGAGTCGCCACCTTGGAGAATTGAGCCTGTCGAGCTGCCTTGAGATGATTCCTTCCCCTCCTCCCCCAATAAAAAAATGTCGCTTCCCAAGGCTGATAAACGCTGCTTGGTGATTGGCCCTCAATGGATCACTTTTTAGAAAATGAAATGTCAGCCCCTTGCCCTCATATTGATTCTCTTTAGTATCAGCCATAAAGCTGTCAAAGGAGAGGCTGCCTGGAGCCAGGTAGCTGACAGACTCACTGATGCAGGTGCACGCTCAGGCAGGTCTTCTCACTGCTCCAGCTTGTCTGTTCAGTTATCCCTGCCCACAAGTGTTCAACTTGGACAAAGACAAGACAAAGAGCAGATGGACAGTAGGGACAAAAGGCTGGTCCAAGCTCTAGGGAATGGAGAAAAAAGTATGCTGGTGGCCATGGGTTCAGACATGCCTGTAGCTCTGCAATGGTAGGTCTCAGGGAGGTTGTGGAAGGAGAAAGACATAGAGCAAGATGAATGAAATACAAGGGTAGTGAAACTGCTCTGTGCATACTAATGCATGGTGCTTTGCTAATTAATGGCCTTCCTCAATACACAGCTCTCTAGTAGCTGGAAGCAGCTCTCAATAAACAGAATCTACTTTAATATTCACTATCACTCTAACGATTTTAACCCTTTTGCCAATGTGATTTAGAGGTGTGGGCTTTGGGGATATTTAATGATGTTCCTATACAGAAGTTAATAGAAAAATAATTGTACTTTGTTTCAAGATGACTTCAGATGAGAAGAAGCTTTTCTGTCAATACAGTCCCCACGAGTTTAGTAATCTAGCCACAATGCAAAAGTCATATTTGTACAATCAAAACTGTGCTTAGGCCTGCAGATATGGCTACTCTACATCCATGAGCCAAATGTTGGAAATGGGCATATGCCGAAGTGCCCACTTTTGAACCCTGGGATATCACTAATAATAAAGCATTGTGTTTCTTTCAAGTAATTGCTCAAATCCCAAAATTTATCTTTACAACAGAATGTGTCTAAGGACTTTGCTTTCAGGCGGCTCAAGCTGTTTGGTTCTGTCTTGCAACCACAGTGTTTATGTTAACATGAGAACTCATCTGCCTAAATGTTAGTTTAAACTTCCTGAGGTTAAGATGAGCCTATCTGTAGAACAGAATGCAGGAGGTAGTGTGTTCCTAAGCCCTGCCCTGTGGGAACGCTGAGTGAAATTAAAATATCTCAAATAGTGTTGTAAGGGATTTGAGAAAGTGTAAAACAGAAAGAGCCACTTTCTGAAATGGCTTGGGTGGAGTAAGATGGCCCTATAGAATTCTCTGGTCATGCAAAAGTTTCTGTTGGGAAGTCTTTCAATTGATAGATTGATTTCTCTCATGCGCTGTAAATAGCTGAATGCATGTGCCCACCTTTTGCTGGTGGTGTTGGACCAGCAACCCCAGGGAGCACTGCCCCCCCAGCCCTCTGTGTCTGGGGAGGAGGAGGAGGTGGGAGCAGCCCTGCGGCACCGGCTCCCTGCGGCTTTGCCTCGCTGCACTCCGGTACCCTCTGCTCTTACCTCCTCTGCATTGCAGCCCCCACCTGTGACCTGCCTGGGTCTCTGACCCCCACAGCTTCTGAAAGCTGCTGTGTTCTTTTCCTGAATGCCGGCTATTTAATCACCACCGCCAAAATCCCTGTAATTACAGGGTTCAAATCTGTGACAAAAGCTTCCTTCTGCCACTCGGCTGAGCTGGCCTGAGAGGCAGCTCCAGCCATGCCTGCCCCGTGGCGTGGGGCTCCCGGGGACAATGGCAGGCAGGAGAGTCCTGCCCCCAGCCAAGCAGGAGGGGTCAACAGGTGACACAGGGAGAAGTGGGAGTTGGTAGTTAATTTGGAAGGTATTATTTAAAGTTAATAAGCTACAATTATATTGCTTGAACAGTAATCCCTTTGTTTCCCTTTGCTTTTTGCATGTCTTTGGGTTTTAGTGGGGGAGGTTATTTTTTTTATCTGTTGTTAGGATGCTTATACTTTTTAAAAATAAGATAAAGAGCATTTTTTCATACTTAAAATGCTTTCATGCAAAGCCTGTTTGTGTTTCGTATTTCCCATCTGTGCCTGAACATTAATAACATGAATCTGAAGGGGTCCTGCTTAAAATGCAGAATAATTTTTTTCCTTCCTTTTTTTCTTTCCTCTGAGAGAAGTTGTATAATACCTGAAACCATCTCTGCAATCCTTTGAGCTGGCTGGCATGACACTGGGTGAGATTGGTGCTGCCTCTTCTATCTTACTCAGTTCAGTATCTGGGAGCAGAACATAGTCCCGTTCTTGAACTTGGCTCTGTTGTACCAGTGTTTTAAGTCCTCAGTGAGATAAATGATTTAAATTGATGTTTGGATCCAGTGTAGTTTTTAATAATGCTGCTCTTGTGATTTGGAGCCATTTGTGTTTAATTGACTTTCATCAAGAAAAGAAGCTCCCAACCATTTATGTCTGAATGTAGGTCCTGTTGATGTTATTGGGAGCTGTGAGGCTTGGTTCGAACATCAGGTAGTCTTCACATGTCAAACAGGATTTCTTTTTCCTTTCTGTTTCATGGTTAATTTATAGCTTTTAGTACTGGCAAAGTGTGTTTAACACTCTAAAGGACTGCAGAGACAAAGGCTGGGCAATGGCCTTTCAGCTGACAGGGCCCTCAGGCCAGGCGCAGGGTGGGAAGTGAGATACTTTCTGCTAATGGGCAGAGGGTTTTGCTGACCTGAGGGGACTGGCAAGACTGGGAAAGATTTGCTGCAGGTGAGGCTCTCAGTCACTTGTTTTCTTCCAGTTATCTGCAAGTTTTTGACTCCTTTTAACTTAGAGCTCCCGATGGGCCTTCTCGCACCCACTCCCGTTTTCCTCTACCTAACAGGCAGACTGAGCAGTAGGCCTGTCTCTTTGGCAATGGCTGTTCTTATGCCTGGTTCTGAATTTTCAGTGAATTATGGGTAAAAGCCAAAATCAAATCTTGACATCTACGTAGCATTAGATGCTGGGAACCTTCAAATCCCAGTACACATTTGGCTGAACTGACTCCTCAGTATCTTCCCTAACAGATTAACCACTTGTATTAACTTTTCTTAATGCCACTTGTCCATTGAAGTGTAAGGCTGAACTAATTAAATACATAACTGGTACAATATCATGTGTGGAGGTGTAGAAATAGTCATCTATAGCATTAACATACTATACTACATTATTGTCTCCAGCTCAGAGGGTTAGTAGAGGAGCTCTACCATCAGGAGCTGTTTGCCCCCTTCAATTATATAGCAATTAAAAGAATTAACAAAATCCTTGGGGTCTACATTTTTGCTGTTCAGGGGTTTGTTTTGCTGCCATCCAGAGTTCTGTGTTACTATGTTGCTAGTTTTAAATTTGCAGTTAAATAAGTGTGTTGTTATTGGCATTTGCCTAATGATGTTTGAAAATCAATCTACTGAAACACCTCTGTTGTAGAATTTAAATCCATGTATGATAGAGCTAAAAAGCAACTTGGCCCCTTTTTGCACATAATTGCAAATACACTTTTGAAGAAAAAGTAGCCAAAACACAAGCTCTCTTTTCTTTCTTTAAATGCCGAGATGCAAATAGGCTTGTGTTTCTCTTGATGCTTTGTTGATGCCAATAACACTTAGAGCAGTTTGAGGAGAGGAGTCTCCCACCCTGCTGGTGTGTGTTGTGTCATGGGCTGTTGCAGGGGAGCTGCTGAGCACAGGTCATGGCAGGTGCAAACAGCTCAAGTCTCAGCAGGTCGAGAAGTCTGAGCTTGTCTCAAAGTAACATACTTATTTTGAATTGTAATGCTCTTTTTCTGTCCTGACAGGCGCAGTAAGTACAGTAAAGCTAAGCAAGAGGCAGATGAAGAGAAGCATTTGAACCAAGGTATGAGGCAGTGGTGCTTAGGTTTTTTTGATTCCGTTCGTAAAACATGGCCCATGTTCTGATGCTTGGGAAATAAGGGGTGACATTCCTCTTGAGATGAATACTTTTCCATTTTCCTCTTGCAAACATCTTCCTTGGAAACGGTGCACTTTAGTAATGAGAAAATAGAAGTAGCTGGGTAAAATTTTTTGAGGAGACAGGCAGGAGAAAGGTTCATCACAGTTTTCCATTGTTCCTTTCTGCTGAAAGACATCTGTTCTTGGCTAGTGATATCTAGGCATGATTCTTCCCACAATACTCAGTTAAAACAGTTTCTCGATGGGTTGGAGGCAGTCCTGCAGGAAAGGAAATGTGAACTTTGCTCCCTTTTTTCCAGGACTGAATCCTACTATTACTTCCATCTCAGTCATCCAGGTACCAAACCTAGGACCTGATCTCAGAATTTCTTAGCTCCCAGAAGGGAAATGGGATATGTTTTAGTCTCCCAGGTCCATGACAGGCTATTGGCATGTCAGTGATGGTAGTGATTTGTGAAGCTCATTTATTGGCAAAAGCCTGATTCCTTACATTGATATTGGGAAATATTAAATGTTTACATTTAAAAAAAAAAAAATAATCACATCAGGGGAAAGAATACATTAAGTCCTTCCTTCCTTCATCAGTCATTCCTGGCTTACAGTACACTTTTATTGTACACTCTCTTTGCTGTTGTATATCATTAAGGCTTCAGTCTCATATGTTCTGTGTTCAGCAGCATGTAGATCAGTGACTTCAAATAAAACATTTCTGCCTTGCAGGTGTTAGAACATATGTGGATCCTTTTACATATGAGGATCCAAACCAAGCTGTGAGGGAATTTGCCAAAGAAATCGATGCCTCCTGCATAAAGATTGAAAAAGTTATTGGTGTGGGTAAGTGCCAGAACTTTTGCATTTTTTTCTGTAAATATAGTTTTAAATTTGCTTTTAGGAAGCATAGGATCCTATTATTTTTGTATGACAGTTCCCCTAGATGAACTGACATAACAGTTTGACAGTACAAGGTTGTGCTTCATGTTCATGACCATGGACTCTTGTGCCTTTTTCCTTAAGGGGAATTTGGTGAAGTATGCAGTGGACGTCTCAAAGTACCAGGAAAAAGAGAGATATGTGTTGCTATCAAGACCCTAAAAGCTGGTTACACTGATAAACAAAGGAGAGACTTTCTGAGTGAGGCCAGCATCATGGGACAGTTTGACCACCCCAATATTATCCACTTGGAAGGCGTGGTTACTAAATGTAAGTAGGTAATTTTCATGACAAGGCCTATTTGAAACTCACTGAGAAATTAATTCTGTAGCGGTGTGTGCTGTTGTAATTTTTTTCTTTTTCTTTTTACCATCCTTCCTGTGAAATGACAGATGGAATAGATCTGCTGATAGCTAATAGGAGGAAATCAGTGCAGGACAAGTCATTAATCTTGTTGTCAGCTATAAATGGGTTTATGGTTTCACCTGATACTCTATCTGTAGGCAGTTTGTACAGGATTTTGTAGGGGGAATTAATACTGCAGGGGTTAGCTTTTCCCCGCCCCCTCCTCCTTGCTATGCCAAGCAGGCATCTTTCACATCTTTGCTAGACTGAACTGATTGCTGTGGGATAGGTAAAAGCAGATGGTGAGCAAAGAATTTAAAATGGTTGGGGGAAAAAATACCAAAACAAAACTACAGAGTCATATGTTTGAGGTACAAAGCACAGATGTAACGAACAAGCCTTTGAAATGAAGCTGGCTGTTTTGGTGTGAAACTTGCTTATTTGTTTTCTCTGATTTACAGGTGTGATAATTTCACTCTGCAGAATTTACCTGGCTGATCTTTTTGTTTGTTTGGTTTGGGTTTTTTTAAGTTTGTTAGCATTCACTGTGCCATGAACCCTGCCTTAGAAAGAGAATGACAGTGCTTGCTGGATGCTGTTTGTAGGCCAGAACTGCAGATACACCTGTGAGACAGATGTGCTTGGGTCTGACTCGATAAGGGGCTGCTGTGGTGGTGTAATTATTGTCCCTCCTCCAACTGCCCTAGGTAGCATGTTGGCAAATCCTAAAAGACCCTTGGGATGTAGGGGCTCATGTTCAGGGGAGCAAAGAAAACAGACAGCAATATTGTGAGCTGCTGTGCAAGGGTGGAATTTGTGAAGCTTACCACTTGCAGCATGATACACGTGAAGGCAGGGTATTAATAGTGCAAGGAGTTAAAATGAGATATGGATGAAAATTATAGAAGTAAGATATTACTAGAAAAACAAAGTGTCTCCCATAGAGGGTTGCCAAAGTCATCAATACCACTGAAAAACCCTGTCCCTCTTGAATGTCAGTGGGAGCTGGATGCTTACTCTACCACTTGTGTTTCTGGAAATCCTACCCATATTTTGTAAGATTTGGACTTATTTTGCCATATTTACTGAGGGCTTCCCTCAAAACTGAAATGAAAAGATACTACTCTGTTTAAATTTTGCAGGTCTGACTGTCTTTTTGTTGTCCTTGTAACAAAGCCGGGGGGAGTTATGGTCAGGCCACAGTGCTACAAAGAGTGGATTTTTCTAGCACCTCTGTAAAAGAAAGGCAACAAGGGAATCTTTGTGTTGAAATCCCACTGAGGCTGGAAACCCCTGAGCCAGTGCAACTCTAGCAGTTATAAATGACTGTATGCATTTGCATAATACAGTTGTCACTGAATTAAAATGATTTGAAATTTTCACCGAGGAGGTGGTAGCCTGACCCGAGAGCGTTTCATTGCCTGCCTTGCTGTAAGTGCTGTTTCCACAGCAAGCCAGCTTGGTTACCTCAGAGCTGGTGTGTTTGGTAAACAGGGCTACTTAAGAAGACATTTATCTCAATTTCTCCATAGGTTTTCTGAATGCTGTGATAAATGAATGTATTTAATAAACTGAAAATTAAAATGTGAGATAAATAGTGGTGTAGATGGGGGTTGAGAGAGGCAGCAAAAAACCATGAATACATTATTGGCTGCTAGTCAAGTACTTTAATAATTGACTCAGTGATGGTATCTTCTCCTCTCTCAATCCCCCTCCCCTGCTAAAGAAGTGCCTGAGTAATGAAATTACATGTTAATGGACTGAAAGAGTCTCCCTTTCTATGTTGACATAGTATCTTTTGATTGAGGAAGGTTAATTAAAACTCATTTAGCTTTATTTGTTCAGTGGAAGGCTTCTGGTCACAGTTGCAAACGATAAATGACACAGTGACATATGCAGATTTGGTTAGAATTTTTTTCTTTTACCACCAAAGAATGCTTGCAAAGGTGAATTAGAGGGAGAATGATGTTTTATCATGTTCCTTTCCTTAAATGTGCAAGTACTCAGCCAAGGTCACTAAGCCCTTCTCCAGAGCAGTTTGTTTTATGTAGCACCATCACTTCTCTGCAGCCATCGTGCAAATCAGAAAGGGTTCAGCTACCAGACTGGCATTTCATGGGCATGCCAGTTTGCACAGGACCAAAACAGTAAGAGTTTTAGTATCAGTTTGGAAGGGAGAGAGAAGCAGGAATAGTGAAAAGCCTACAAAAGATAGGCTGGGACTGAAAAGGTGAAATTAAGTAATGAGTGAAATAAGTGATGTATCACACAGACATGTTGGCCTAAGTAAAATTTTCAGTCAGTCCTTATAGCATATTGTTTTCTTGAAAAACAGAAATCCCTGACAAAAATGAAGAGAAAAGCATCTTAGTGAAAAATGCACTGATGTAGAAATTATTAGAGGAATTTTCAGTGCTGCAGCATTTCATGGTAGGGCAATTTCCATAGCTGGTTGTTCTTAAGCAGATACTTGCTGGTGACAGAAGCAAGGAAAAAGTTGAGTAGTTTCTATAGCTCTGATGCCAGGAGCTATCTAGAGTCTAGGTGACATGTCCATTGGATCTTTCCCCGCAATTTACCTTTATTCAGAGCTGCTCCAGGAAGTACAGAAGCAGAGTTTCTCTGGGATGCTGTCTTTTATTTAGGAAGAAACTCCTATGGCTAAAGCAAAACTAGGAGGAAGGGTTGCCATGCCAGCCTGGTGCTGACCATCAGGTGCTCCCTTGACTCCAGTGCTCATCTTAAGACTGGGCTTTTGCCGTTCGACCTTTGCTAAGTCACTTTTCTACATCTCCCATTGCTCTGTTTTAGAATGGAGATGGTATTGGATCCATTTCTGCAAATAGGTAGGTGCTAAATATCCAGTAGGATTTAGCCCTGTGGAATAGTGTTACTTGTATGTTCCTAAATGTTTTCAGTTTCAGCATCATATGACTTTGTAAAGCTCTTGAAGACAACATCAAGCATTATTTATATACTTGCTGTTGCTTTAGGCAGGAGAGCACCTAGAAAGCATCCTTGTGTCAGTAAAATGGCATTACATTTCTCTTCAGATTGCCCAACTTGCCTGTCTGTATTGCAGATGGAAAGCTGAGAGCTGCTGAAGCACCAAGCCCAACCTGGGACACAATTCCTTGAATCATTTATCCTGTGGTAGACTTCTTGAGGCAAATGGCTTTGGCTCATTTGTAAATAACAGCAGACACGGGTTACAAATTTGGCACAGAGAAAGTTGAGAGGAACAGCTTATATTTTGCATTCTTGAATCCAGTTGTCTTGGAATACCTGTAGCTGCTGACAGCTTCTAAGTCGCCTAAAGTGTTGATCTTAAGAGAGGCAGAGAGACCAAAGCATTCACAAATTCCATTTGGAAAGAGGAAGGCTTTCTAGTTAGCAAGCAATTTAATTACAGTAAAGATTTATGCCAAGTTTGAACAGATCTTTGTTTCTTAGCTCTCTATTATCAATTCATATATTCCTTAGAGAACAGGAGCCACTTCAGTTAAAGACCCTGTCAATGAGTCAACCAAAGGGTTAACCTTCCAGATGGGCCCTTTTAAATGTTTCTGTCCTGTAATATTTCTTCTCTTGCTCCTCACAGCTGAGGCATAAGCTTGGTGCTTTTCAAATTAAATTAGATTGTGTAAGCCAGGTGTCTTGGCAGTAAAATCATGTGCAACCCATTTTTATCCCATTAACATTGGTGTTCATCAAGGAATTGTGTTTTTCTTTCTGTGAACTCCAGGTAAACCAGTAATGATCATAACTGAGTACATGGAAAATGGCTCCTTGGATGCCTTCCTCAGGGTAGGTGATTTCTTCATAATAAGCTAGAGATTTTATACTGTGAAACAGTTTCTGGTTTTAATTTTGTTTGGGGGGGGAGAGGGTGGCAGCGTTTTAGTTCGTTGGTTTGTTTTTTTCAGACAGACACTGAAAATTCAGTATTTTTTAAAGAAATTGTTTGTATTTGGGAAGTTCTGTTTTTTGGTGTTACTCCCATCAAAAAACAGAATAAATGTAAAGTGGAAGGATTTAGAATAAATGTTTAAAATAGCAGGGTCTTAAATAATCCATGTTTAATGGGGACAGTTCTGATATGCTCCATTTTTTTAAAGCATTGCAATGCTATAGGCTCATTAAAAACCAGATTCATTGCAAACTGGATACTGCATCACTGGAAGCTGTGACAGAACCTCTGGGTTTATACTTTACTGGTGAATTGTAGACACAAGTCAGTAGAGTGAGGAAATAACATAGCATTTTATTTGAGAGAAGATGGAAATCCAGATATATGCTTTTTGCCAGAGTCAGCAACAGCAGTAATGTAGCTTTTACCTTAATGCTCTGTGATTTTCTTCCTTTCCCCATATGCAGAAGAACGATGGTAGATTTACAGTGATCCAGTTGGTGGGGATGCTTCGTGGCATTGGCTCAGGAATGAAGTATCTGTCTGACATGAGCTACGTGCATCGGGATCTAGCTGCTCGGAACATTCTGGTCAACAGCAACTTGGTCTGCAAAGTCTCTGACTTTGGCATGTCCCGCGTCCTGGAAGATGACCCTGAAGCAGCTTATACCACACGGGTAAGGAGGGAAAGAAAATGTCCAGTGGGCTTTTCTGCCTGCACGCTGGTTTTGACTGACTGTGTGGGAGGTGACAGTGGTGTGTTTTAAAATAATCTCAGTTATAAGCGAAAACCTGTATCACAACCTAAAAATAAACATTGGCCTGGCTCTGTAGCTAGTATAAATTGCTGTAGTGCTACTGTTACATGTGCCTACATCAGTATTTCTTCTCTGAGACTGTGGCTCATGTATTCCTCTGGTTCCTTCAGTGTGCTCTTAAAGAGCATGACAGGAATCTGATGGCAGAAATTAGAGCTTGGGTTTCTATTCCTTCTGATTGATACCTACAGACATGCATAATTATTTACAAGTAGCTAATCCCACCGAAGTTTGATTCAGCAAGTGTAGATATGCCCATCACAAAGCTAGTCATGAATTTGACCTAAATAACTTGGACTGGGAAAAGTGTGAGGCCTGTATTCCCATTTTTTGTTTCTTTCCTATTTTTTCTATACTTCAGCATCCCACAGTTAACTAATTTTGCTAAGGCCTTTTTAATATGCTGCATGTGGAACAGCATTAATGCAAGTACTTCTGGCCACAAAACAGCATCCTAACCATTACCAGCCTTTGTACCAATACCTCTGTAATCAACATGTGCACAAAGAAAAAGAAAAGTTTATAAAGTCTCCTTTTTTAATTGCTTATTTTCTTCGTTTTTAAATATCTGTCATTCTCCATCTGTTCTCCCTAGTGCAGAGTTTGTTTGCAACACTCAGATTTTGCAGTTTAATCCCAACACTCATCCTTTAATGGATTTGCAGTTCATTACAGGGAAGGATAGACACATGTAGTATTAAATGCTGGCCAGCCTTCGTATTTCTCACTCATAAGGGTGGCAAGTGGAAGAAGCAGAAGCAGAGGTCTGAAAAGCTGTATTCAGGGAAATCAAAGTTTAGACAATCACAAAAGGGCAAGACAGAAATGATTGAAAAGCTTCCCTTTGAATTCAGTGTGTGGAGATATAATATTATGTTTGCTCTCAAGAGTAAACCACAGGGAATCAATGGCATTTGCATTACATTGTCTTCATTTGGTATCAGTAATGAAGGATCAGGAAAATTTGGATTGACTCCACTGTGCTCGAGTAGCTAAATAAAAAGAGCTTATTGACGATTTTTAGAATGACAACCATGTATAAACAATGTCCATGTGTCTGTGTCTGAAAAGAGGAGTAGAGCTTTTTCCTAACCAGAGACGATGTAATAAAATGCAGTTTTTGAAGCATACTTTTCTTAAGAGAACAGTGTGTTCTCCTCCCTGTTATTAGTATAGATCATTAAAGTGAAGCGTCCTATAGCCACACAAAGCTCATTCTGCTACAACCTGATTCACAAAGGGCCTGATGAAAATGCCAAAGAAGCCAGTGGAAGGACCCCTTTGGATTTCACTTGACTTTGGAACAAGTCCATATTAAACACTTGAGAGAGATATTAGAACAATAAACCATTAAGTATGCACATGCTGGCACTCAGATATGGATAAAAACTATCCAGAAGATTGCTGAGAAAAACACCTACCAAAATAAACTTAATCAAAAAAGCATAAAAACAAATGAAAAAGCCCTAAAACCTTTGTTCAGCTTAAGTCATTCCCCAGATGAAACTGCAGGAAACAAAAAGCTCAGTTAAAAACACCTTGCATATTAGCATAAACAAAAGGAGAACTCTCTGGCTGGGGATCACTCAGCTAAGGCGAAATCAGATAAACAGGACGGAATGAGTTCCTTTTAAAATAGTGCAGGACCTCCGTGGCCCAAGTCAAATGCCCAAGTGGTTTTATTTGCAGTATTGCAGCAAGAGGCAGCTCTCTCCAACAGGTATCAAAAGCAGCCTTGTACCATGATCTGGCCTTGAACTCCTCCCACAGGGATTGGGAGAGCCCAGAGGCTTGCTTGCTTTTTCACATCTCTGGTAGGAGTTGGGATATTGCCCATGGGAAACACCACAGTGTTATTAAATTTTCCCAGTTTATCCTCTCTTTATTTTACCTTTTTGAAAAGCAAGATGTTTATAATCCTATTTTTCTGAAACAGGCCGAACAGGTCAGACAGGCAAGCAAGGAAATAGTAATTAACAGCATGTACGTATTTGTTTTGTCAACTAAATCTCTAATATATACTTTGTAAAACCCCTGGCTCGTTCTCATGCTTCACCATAGCCTTAAGCAGAGAACTCTTGGAGGGCTGATAAAAATATATTTAACAATTGACTGGTCGGCTTCCTCGTGACTAAAGAAAACAGATGGGCAGCATTGCCTCCTGGTTGGAGCTGACAGTTTTATGGCAAGAAAAAGAGAAAGTAGCTGCCTTCTTAAGAAAGGTTCTGGAATTGCGTACACACAACCATTTTGTGTTTTTAATAGCAGTGCAGAACAGTGCCAGCCAGGCACACTGCTGGGGCAGTGACTCACTCTGCTGTGGTTCCTTGTGTTGGTGACAGGGAGGCAAGATCCCCATCAGGTGGACGGCACCAGAGGCAATTGCCTACCGAAAATTCACTTCAGCTAGTGATGTGTGGAGCTACGGCATCGTCATGTGGGAAGTGATGTCCTACGGAGAGAGACCTTACTGGGATATGTCCAATCAGGATGTGAGTCTCCTTCAGAGCTTCCTCTTACTTTTCTCTCCTTCTCCCCGCCACTTCATCTTTGTCCTTTGATGTCTGCTGATGTGTTTCTGTGTCAGTTGCCATATGGTCAGAAGACATTTACTCCAGGTTTTTTAAAGGATATAATGGGTGGTAGATTCCTGTTCTCTCAGGGATCCTCTCTGGAATTAAGACTTCTTGAGTACTTCAGGCCTGGTCAGGGAGTAGGGGATTCTCAAGTTAGGGTCTAAAACTTGTGTGTCTATCTTTTTTCTTTTTTTTTTTTTTAATTTTAGGAACAATTTTACAAGCAATTAAACTAAAAGAAAAATGGAGTAAAGGGAAACAAATACATTTAAACCGTCAGATCGTAATACTGTCAAGAGAGGGAAGATTTGAATGTTGATATTAAATCTCAACTTTATTGAAAGTCTTTAAGAAAAAACACTTGAATTTAATAGGCCTTCCTATTAGTAGTTAATTCTTCAAGCCCCAGTGTGCTTGTAATTCTTCCAGATTATTTTATTACTTGTAGGATATCTAAAACAAGACATATGAAATCCAATTCTGATCATCACTCAGAACATCCTTGTCACAATTGCAAAGCTGCCCCTCGAGGACATTAAAAAGCAGCTTTCCTAAATGACCATTCTTAAATTATGCATGTCCTGTTTAACAATACCATCTGGACTACTTCAGTGTATTCCAAGAGGGAGTATACACAATGGCTGCTGTTCCAGAAGAGTATTTAATAATGCTAATAAGAGCTTTTTGCTAATAGAATTTTGATTAAATGAAAAAAAAAATCCCAATGAAAATGAGGCATAGATTATCCATAATTCTTTTCCCAGGGGATTTACAAACATATAAAGGAAGAAGAAAATGTTAATCTGAATATATGGTCATGGGAGTGGTTAAGTCATTTTACAAGTCATCTGCTTTCTTATGTAGAGCTGAACATTTTCAAAGAGTGTCTAGATGGGGATGGCATTTAATCTAAACAGGGGATATAATTTTAATTTCCTTCTGATGTGAAATGTCTTCTGGCACCCAATCTTGCCTTCCTTTGCTAACAGGAAGCCATCAAGACTTAGCAAGAAAATAAAACACCAGATGTGTCTCAATTCTATCAGGCATGTCTACACAGCACAGTGGAGCTCAGTGCAGCAAGCACAGAGCTAGTGTCTGAGGCTGGTAAGCCCTGCTGATGTGCAGGGCTGGAACGTGTCAAAAAGCTGACTGAAACAGGACAGTGAAAGCCAGTATTGCTGTCTTTGCATCCTCTCTTTAGTACGTGGCACAGACATACCACTTTTTTCTCCTTAATGATGGTGAGAGCAGTGCTTTTCACAACAAAGCAGAAGTGGATGTCAAGTTATTCTCAGCGTCTGTTGAATCAAGAGAGATCAGAAGGACCTTCATACTTTCTGGAGTTGTGACAGTCACTTTGTTTGTGGTCACTGAATAGCTGCTAATAGTGCAAGCATATCCCTTGTCCTGTCCTCCCAGGGGATTTTAGCCACTAATTGGACAAGATGAGAACAGGGGAATTTAGTGCAATTCAGTCTCTGTGTGCTCCTGGTCTCTAGTCTCATGGTGAATCCTGCCAGCAAAGTCATATGAATCAATTAAGATCTAAAGGCTGCTGGGTCATGTCCCTGTCGTATCCGAATTGAGTCCTGGTCACGTCCTATTCTCCTGAGAGAGCTAAGAAGCCATCAGAGTTCTGAGCTCTGGAGCCCTTTTTTGGAGGGTTTGAAATTACTTCAGCTTGTGAGTTCTTCTGGTTTCTATTAAATATGAAATGCATACTTAAGCTGCTGTGTTGGACTTCTGTAACTTTCTTGGTAAAGCTGCACAGAAGAGTTCCCATCTCTGTTTTTTGATTCAGAGCATACGGTGGCGAGAGAACAGGTTCTGTACAAGGTCTGTATTAGCGACAGAGATGAAGCAGGCCAGGAAGGGGGGTGATCTGCTGTACCCTAAAAACGATGGGAGAAAACTAATCTTCAATGTATTGCACCCAAAACTGGCAGATAATAAAGATTTCCTGTAGGACTGTTGCTTCTCCAGCCCTCTGTTCAACAAGAATAGTTGATTAATTCTAACCTGGGTTATGTTATTGTCCCTGTATCCCATGTGCTCTTCTGTGGTGCATTGCCCTGCTGTATCTGATGTCTGCTTTGAATGCTATACCCTTTTAGTTCTGAAGTGCCTAGGAGAAATGACAGTTCTGAGACCACCAACTGCCTGAGTCTGAGTGCAATTTTCCACGTTGTTTCACTTAATTGTGGGATTTGTTTCCATACTTTGGATCGCCCTAGGATAAATGATACTCAGCTGGTAGATGTGAGTAGTGTCTGATGCTCTCTAATGCCTTCCTAATTGTGCCATTTATAGGTTATTAAAGCCATTGAAGAAGGGTATCGGCTGCCACCCCCGATGGACTGCCCCATCGCTCTCCATCAGCTGATGTTGGACTGCTGGCAGAAGGAACGCAGTGACAGGCCTAAATTTGGACAGATCGTCAACATGCTGGACAAACTCATCCGCAACCCCAACAGCCTGAAGAGGACGGGCAGTGAGAGCTCCAGGTCAGCTGTGCTTTTGTAATGGTGATGTACAGGGGAGCACAGTGGAGATGACAAGCAAAGCTGCAGGTCACTGAAACCTCTGTGCTGAGATCATAGCGTGCTCTGTAGCTCTGCAGAGCCAGGCTGCACAGCAGACCCGGCAACCTGAGGGGGGCAGAGGGGTCCTGCTGGGGCATGGCTGAACCCCACTGGGCACCCCAGGCTCTCCCAGCTCTGTGAGGAGGAGAACTGACTGAGCAGGGCTGCTGCTGTATCATGCCAGCACTGACCATGTTTATAGCCCAGTCTAAAGCATGTCCTGAAAAGGTTCTGATGCAGGCAAGCACTGTTTGAGGTTTGTTGCGTCTTCTCCCTCTCCCCCCTGGTAAAAGGGCTCGAAGGGGTAGCCCTAATGCAGTGCAGCTAACAGGAGTGATGTGGTTTTCTGCAGGAAAAGTACATCATCCAGTTTTATAAACCCTAGATTTGTGTAGGATTTGCAAATGAGCATTACGGCATTACTGCCAATGCCTTGCGGGCATTGGGAAGGTGTGGATTAATTTTTATGTGAATTTGAATTTAATTTTGTGGAAAGCCAGGTTCATGTCTCCACTGATCCCACATTACATTTGTGTTTTGTTTTTTTTGCTGAGCGTGGTATACCTGGTACGTGCAAAAGAAGCACATTAGAAAGGGAACTCCCAGAGTTGTCGGGTAAAACCAAAATATCTTTGTTGGGACAGATAAGCAGTTTGTTTAAGCTGGTGAAACACTGATGGAGTAATAGGAGTTTTACTAATTTACACCAGGTTTGTTTTATTTTTTTTAATGTCTTTGTCAGGTAAGTTTGCTTGCAGCAAAAAAAATTGAAAAGAAAAACAGAAGTAATGGGAAAATACTTTTCAGTAGGTGAGAAGGGAGAAAAATGTCCATTGGGCAATACAAAATTAAGTTTCTTAAATCAGTAAAGGAGTAGCAGAGGTTCTGATTCAGCCTCCAACAGAATGACATCTGAAGAAAAAGCTATTTTTGTTTCTAAACTTGCAGGTCCCTTTGTGACTCTTGTAATGTACATTATCAGAAGAGGGATTATTAACCCTATGAGGCCACTATGACCACACCATCTTCCAGATTGCCATAATTGCACTGGGAGCCTAGCAAAATGTAACCACCTTTGAGGCTTAAATATTTTACATGGTGAGAATCACAATATGATCTGCTGTGATAATTTGATTTGAGAATCACAGTATGAATGCCTCCATTTTGCCTTCTTTCCAATTTCTGATGCTCTTTGAAAATACAGAGATTTTACAAAAGTTAATAGGCTGCTCAAGGTCATCTTCTGTGTGTATGTGTAAGTTAATAGCCTATTCAAGGTCATTTCATGTTCATGGCTATTTATAGATCTTCATTTTTCTTCTCTTTGGAATATGAATTTCAAATATGCGTGTAACATTGTTAATACAGTATGACTTTATACGTGAAGCATAATTGCATACAATTAGGTTGCCATCGTTGGTCTAGTGTTAGATAGTACAGTAAGAGAGTTGTATCCAGTATTACCAGCATGTACTTGGTGCCTTAGGCAAGACATAGCTATGCTACTGCACACCTAATCTTTGATGTGCGTTTTCAAATAAATTGCTAAATTATAATTGTTTTGGGTAGCTAGATAGTAGTAATTTTAAATGGTTTAATGAAACTGTGACTTACAAGATACGTTAAATAATAAATAAGGTATTAATAAAGAGAAGGAAACTTTGTAAAAACAGCTATTTGCAAATCTGTGCAAGGGAAAATGAGAAGCACATTCCTCAGTGCAAACAAACATCAAAGCTCATGATTCCCACCACTCCTGGCACACGCACCAGTCAGGAATGGATTGATTAAAGAGGGGATTAACTCCCTGCTGTCCTGAGTTTGATTGAGTGCACTGAACTTGCCTGCGAACCTGGCTAGAAACAGGACTTATCTGAACCTGCCCCAAGTTCTGCCCTCCAAACCAGTCTGGCAGGTTGTGAGCTCCCAGTTCTGTGCTCATACTTCAGTGGTGCTTCTAAGGTTGCTGAGCTGAGGTCTGACACATGCAGTTATTGGCAAGGTCTGGCATTGCTGCCTGGGAGATACAGGCCCAGTAGGCTGAACATCTTCCAGCATTGCCAGCTGCTTTTTTTTTTTTTAAGTAAAAGCATTTTCTATGAACTTAGTTGCATCTGAGAGGTAAAAATTGTAAGCAGCATTGTGGTTCAAATTAAATCTGAAAGCAAGAGTAGAAACCTATGGTCAAATTCATTCTTAGCAAAAATTGGCCTGTTGCTTTGCAGTCTTAGTTTCTTGCATTGATCTGCACTGCTGTGCAGAAGCCCACCAGTTTTGCTGGGTTCAACGTCTTGCCCCTACTTTCCGTAACCATTGAGGATAATTGTTGCAGAGACCAAACTTTGGTTTGTGATTCATGATCCAGCTGACACCATTTCTCTGTCCTTTCTCTGCTTGGCATCCAGACCTAGCACAGCCCTGCTGGATCCCAGCTCCCCGGAGTTCTCGGCGGTTGTTTCTGTCGGTGACTGGCTCCAAGCCATTAAAATGGAACGATACAAGGATAACTTCACAGCTGCTGGCTATACCACCCTAGAGGCTGTGGTGCATATGAACCAGGAGTAAGTACTCAGTGATATAACAAAAACTGGTAAATCTGGATTTAATCGGCCTCTTTTGCTTTGTGCTGCATATCATTACACTCATTAAAGGAATGGAATGCCTTTCATTTGGATGGAGGATAACTTTAAAATGCCTCAACAGTGCCTTCACTTATTTAATTAAACATCTCTGTACAGCTGCCTTGCTTTTGCTGTGTTGCTTGTGGTTGACTCTTAATATTTCTCTCTGCACCAGCATCTGATCCACAGTTCTTAGCCCCCTGCTTCTCTTGCTTTCCACAGTGACCTGGCAAGGATCGGGATCGCTGCCATCGCCCACCAGAACAAGATCTTGAGCAGCGTTCAAGCAATGCGCACCCAAATGCAACAGATGCACGGCAGGATGGTTCCCGTCTGAGCCAGTGCTGAATAAACTCAAAACTCTTGAAATTAGTTTACCTCATCCATGCACTTTAATTGAAGAACTGCACTTTTTTTACTTCGTCTCCTCGCCCGTCGAAATAAAGATCTGCAGCATTGCTTGATGTACAGATTGTGGAAACCAAGCGTGTGTGTTGGGAGGGGGGCCTCCAGAAATGACAAGCTGTCGTTTTAAACCAGACCTGGAACAAATTGTTTCTTGGAACCTACTTCTCTGTTGATCAACGATATGTAAAATACGTGTATCTATATAAATATAAAGTCACATTCAAGTTTTGATGCTATGTTTGCTGCCAGATACTGTGCTTAAAAACAAAATTACTTTCCTTCTCCCTATGACCTGTAGGATTACAACCATAGTGTTTTATTTGTGGGTGAAACCACGATTGTGCATCTTTCACTGGAATGAAGAATCTGCCCTAGGATATTTTCTGCAGACTTGATGCATCACTAATACTTTGCAGAAACCTCAGTGAGAGTATCATTTGGCTAATCAGTGCCTGCCAATTAGTGATCTACCCATTTATGGGCTTGAGACGTGAAATGACTCACCTCATGGATTACTGGGCAAAACTGGACTTCTAGGGAGATCATTGGCTGTTGTGCTGTGCTGAAGCCTACCACTTAAAGACATTTTATGAACATCTTGCCAGTAGTCAGCTGTGACAATCATGGCTGTGGAGCTTTTGGACTTCTTTTCTCTTTCAAGAAGTGATTCCCTTTGCCAAACGGAGAAGGTCAGTGGAAGTACAGTGTCCAACATGTTCGTGGTGCTTTATTTCTTAAACTGCTAGGACTTCATCACTGTTAGTGGGGAAAAAAAAAGTGCTGTGGTATGTATTATTTGGGGTTCCCAACTGGTTTGTATGAACCTGTGCTGGTTTCCCAGACTAATTGCTTAGTGTTTCCTATTGTTTGCTCTATTTGATGACAGTGAAAATTGCACTGTTTCAAAACCTGATCTAGCTCTCAGGCTCTTGCATGTTAGGTTGTGCAGACAAGGTGTAGGAGTGTGTATTGGTGCTCACTCATTTAATTGCTAAGAGCTCACACTGGGACCAACAGGGATGCCCTTACTTCTTGGGTGGAAGAAACCCACACATGTAGATCCCATATAGAGTAAGAATCAGCTTGTAAAGTACAGATACTCATAAATGGACCAAGAAGAACCAAAGACCTTTCCTGCTCTTTAGTGAGCAACAGTAGTTAGAGAAATCTGTCTCAGTTGCTGTGTCAACAGATTTATGGGAGTGGGAGCAGAAGAAACTGGGCCTGTGGATGCAGTGCTCATGGTTTTGCAGAGTTTGGGTGTCAGGCATGGTGGGAGCAGCAGGGTTATACTTCAGACATGGTGATCCAGCCTCATCAGCTGTGGGAACCAAACTTGCTTTTGAAACCAGTCCTGTAGGCTGGATTATTGATGTGACTGTGGGTGTGAGTGCCAGGTGTAGGCTGCACTGCTGAGGGCTAAGTGCCCCTCTGCAAGTACGGCAAACAAGATGGAGCATGACCTGCTTGAAAAGCTGCCCTCCAACTCCTCCAAGGAGTAGATGGAAAGCTGAGTGAGTGAAAGCATTCCCTGGGTTGCTGGGTGGAGGTGATGGCTATGGGAATGTGGTTGTCCTCATTAGGTCACATCAGATAAAGCTTTATCTGGTAAAGCCATGACCACATTTAGGCTTAAGTTTTATTTATATTAAGCTTTTATTACTCTTCTTGAATCAGATTCCTTTTAAAGTCCTTGTGAGGACAAAAGTGATGAGATGACCTCAGAAAAGAGACAGGATCAGGCCCACTTAGAAGGATTTTCATGACACCTTCTCTAGAACAGACCTTGCGTTTCAGCTGTGCCAAGCACAATGTCAGGAAGGTGAGATTTATATTTTGGTGGCTCTAAGCCTGGTTCTTTGGTCTTATAGTATTTTGGTCCCACTCCACACCTGACACCAAATTCAGAAATTATTTAGTGGCTTAATATGTCAGATTTTTTTAAAAAATTGCATTTATTCTAAATCCAAAATATCTCACTCAGTTGGACAAGTCACACTTACTGTATTGTCACTCACATCACTTTTTGTCACTTCGAACAATAACTTGCTGATTTTAACCACTAACTCTCTTCAACCCCCAACTTTCTCAGAAAACAACTTGTTCAGAATATGGGATGCTAAATTTGGATCCTGTCAAGTGATGACAGCTTAGTAAAAACTGTTCTGCAGTATTAGTTATAAAAGCTTTTCCATTTCACTAAACTAAAGATTTCTTTTAAAAAACTACTTAAACCAGCATGTTTTAATGTCATTTTGCCAAGCAACGTAAGAAGCGGTTACTCATTTTAAAGACCTGACACTTGCACTTTCAGCAGTAAAAATTCTTTTGCTTCTTAAATGCAGAGATACTTTTAAGTTTCCCTTTGCTGTAAATCTGTTTCATTCATGTTGAGATTATCTTCTCATGCAAAAACAAAATACATCCAATTTTCTGGCTAGTTTGTAAAATTGCTTCTTTGGAGGTAATTGAAAACATTCCAACCTTTTCCACAGAAAATGAAAAGAACTGTGTCCCTATAGAATGAAAACTGTGAAAACGCATGGTCAGGTTCTCAGATCTGCCACCAATGGTTGTGTTCCCTAAGATATGGCCAGTGAGGGGACATCCACTTACAAGTGAGGGTAGCTGGAGGAGAGAAGATTAAACAAAAACAAACCTGTGTCATGGAAGTAAGATTTGGAAATAGTATGAGGGAGAGAAAGGGGTCAAGGAAGGCAAAGGGTTCTCCCCCTTGCAAAGTGCTGGTGATATTTGACTGGCTCCAGACAGCCAAACCAGCCAAGCAAGAGCCTGGCAGTGGGCTGCAGACCTCTAGCCACCCTCTCATGTGAGAATTGCAACTCTTCCTACTTCCTCCTCTGTCCTTCAGGAAATCCTTCTTCCCCCTTTGGGGAGAGGTTTGATTCCTTGAACCTGCTGTGTATCACCTCTTCACCGCAGAGGTGAGTTCAGGTTTTTTCCTTTGGTGTGAATCAGCAATTGCACCAGCCATGGAGGAGCTTGGCTACCCACGGCACTGCTTCTGCTGGGAAGCCTGAGAGGAGGCAGTTGGGCGTGAGTGTGTCTGTCTTGTTGCATGTTGTTAAATGTCTTTGTGTTTTCTTTTTTGTGCAGGGAAATAAGATTTTGCTTTCCTGGCCTCATAGCCCGTCCTGTTGATCACACTGACTGTGGAGGTACAGAGACTAGACCTGAAGCCTTCTGGATCCACAGTTGCGTCTTCCCTAGCACTGATTCTGGAAAACACACACTGAACAGTCATCAATCCCTGAAGACCGTGTGACTTTTACTTTTTCCCCCCCCCATGCCACCCACTCCATTTTTTTCCTTCATTGAGAGATAAGTAACTTGTTAAGACTCAGCACCCAGTTGTCCCTTGAGGAATGTACTGTGTCAAAGCCCTGCAGACTTCTGGATTTTTTTCTTTCCTCTCTTTCTGCTTTCGCTTCCTACCTTTGGTTTTATTTATATATTTTGGGTTTTTGTCTCCTTATCCCCCTGGTTGTCACTGCTGCATCTTGGACAAGTGCAGGTGCTGGAGCACCACACATCTTACTATGGACGCCAGGCCAGGTGCCACAGCAAAGAACCCAGTTCCTGTGAGCTGCCTATATACAGTGCTGAAGTGACATTTTACACAAAATGTGCCATTGCAATGATATAAATATTTTTTTTCCTTGAGTGGATAATGGATTATTATCTCCTCTGAAAGGTGCGTATGTGTGCTTGTGTGCGTGTGTTTGCGTGTGACTCACCTCGTATCTAGAACTGCCTGTGAATGTTCCCAAAACCTCTCTGGAAGTGCAGGAGTCCCCTGTCAGGAGAGCAGGCCAATAGCTCGTGTCTGCAACGGTAGGAAGAACACACACAGTAAAAAGTGTTTGATTTCTGTATCTATAAGTGTATTTTTTAGCCGCCACACTAACCTTGATGAGTAGTTCTGCAGCCTGAAATAGGGGCAATTTCAAGTTAGTTTTGAAGTTGTGGATTACAGGATCCATAAGGGTGCTAAAGATTTTCTTAAGTGTTGTTTATTCATACTAATGCCCTGTTCATGATCAAGATCAACCAATTTCTCAATGGCAAGTTGATGGAGGCAACGCCTGCGTATCCATCTACTGTTAACCCTGAACTGAATTCTGAAGTAGCCTTTTTTATCTGACACATGGGATTTTAAGGAGTTGTTGAATGCGAACAAAAATATGCAATTCTTCCATTCAGAGAAGCACCTTGCTCCGTGTGCAAGCTGTGAAAACTTGTAATAATCAAAACACTTCATTTGCTCCCAGCACAGTTAAGAAACAAAAATGCAACAAGAACTGTGAGGTTACAGTAGCTAGCTGGAGAGTTGTGAAAAGTGTCCTGTTCCTCGTGCGGATGAGGAAGAGCTGGCGAGGTGCAGGGAAGGCACTCGTCCTTCTGTGGCCCGAGGAATGGCCTGCGACTTACTGGTGCTGCCTAGAGAAGCTTCCTGTGCTTGGAGAGCTCACGGTTAGTGTCGTGTAAGCAAGGTGGAGTGGAGCTAGAGCCCAGGGAATGCACAGCCACTGGGAATCCAGAGTGGAGCAGGTGATGCTCCCTGACCACAGGGGCTGGTGCTGGCCGTGGGGCACAGCAAACTGCCCCAGCATGGGGCTCACTCCCCACCGGGGGACGGGGCTGGACACGCTGCATTAAAAGAGTGCAGCCTTCACCAGGGCCATAGAGGGGTGTCCCAAGGTTGCTCCTGCTCCTTTTTTCCCCTCCTTGCTGACCCTGCAAGTTCTCCTTTAACTGTAATTCCGCTTGCTCTGGTGGAGGAGTAGCTGCGGGTGCGTGGGAGGGAAGCAAGGGCATCCTGGCAGGGTGGTGGAGTGCCAGGAGGTGCCATGGTGTACCACGGAGCTGGGGGCAGAAGGAAAGTGAGTGCCACTGCACTGCATCCCGTTTGGGAAGAGATCATCCATCCCTGGGAATGTCTCGCATGATCCTCTGTTTGTTAAGAAATTGTCCTGCTCACACACCACTGGTTGATGTTTGTCCAGGTTTCTTGCTGTACTAACTTTGTGATGGATCTTATGTATTAAAAAAATATATGTATAAAATACAAAAGACTGGTAAGTAACCAGTAAACAGGACTTAAAAAGCAGTATTTTTCTTTTATGTGACATTTTCATAACCAGAAAAAAAAAAATCTGAAATACTAATCAGACAAATAAAAAGAGAGTGCATTTATTTTTTTGTATCACTGCAAGTATGTTGGAATATGCAAGGACTGTGGTTAAAATTAGAATGTATGAGGCATATTACAATTTAGTTCATACTGAAAAACTCTAACAGCATTTCTTGGTTCGTGCATTTGAATGATCTCTGGGTTAGATATAGAGATTTTTCTATTTTGTTTTAATTTGTAATTTTTTTCCCCCTCCATGAATTTTAGGTACACATAACTTATGTCATTTATTTATGGTCTTTTATACCTAGTTTGTAAAATTGTAAAATAGCAAACAATGCAAACATTTGCATTTGAAAATAATAAAGTAGTTGCTGTACAAACCTGAAATGGACTATTTCTAATTATTGCATTTTTTTTTTTTAATTTAGTGTTTATCACAACAGATACGAATGCAGAAGTTGGAGTAGTAGTCCTGGCATTTGTCCCAGAGGGATTCATTCTCTTCAGTAGATGTCACAGGAACGCACTCCTGAAGTTCATTTAAGCTGCGTGACTCCCACGTGCACTGTAAAGCACGTTGCTTTTTCTTGTTGCCATCCCCCATCTGTAATGTGGAAAGGATGCTGCAGTCAGGCTGACCTTGTTCATGAGCTCAGTGATTTTTTCCTTGGATACCAGGTAGTACCCATGGGCACCTGAGAAAAATCTGCAGGATCATAACATTTTTTTGTTTGCACTACTGGGATGGGCTGGGACTAGTCCCCCTCCCCTGTCTCCTGCTGTCTGGACCTTGCCTGGGGCAGACATCACCTTGCCAGAAATCCTGCTGTTCTCACAGCTTCCTTTGGGCTGGGATTTTGCCTCTAATGTAGGAACTGTGACCTTGCTGCCAAGTTCCTGCACTTGCTGCTCTGCTTGTGGGCTGCATTTGCGTGAGTTGGTGGGCTCGTGCTGCAGACTCGTGACCAGAGAGGGAGGGGAGGGAGAAGCTGAGGGCTGAAATGCAAAGCAGAGGTGTGAGAGGAGTGTCAGGAGCAGCAGAAAATGGAGAGGGATGGTTTCTGTGACGAGGGCTTGAAGCCAGAGACCAGGAGAGTGGATATTGTGTGAAGGATGTTGCTGTGTAATGGTAACACACGTATGGGCACGTGCTGCCAAGCTCGAGTCCCAGCAGCGTAATACCCTTAACTGCTCCTTAGATTAGGACATCCAGGCTTTCTGGCACTTTAACTACCTGAATTATGTATGTACCCAGCTCAGTGGTACCACAGAAAGGATGGTGGCTCTTCTAGAAATTTGCTTAAGATTTTTGCCTATTTGAAAAATATTTTGAAGCAGATTCTTCTTGGGAAAGATTCCAGTGAAGGCTGCAGACCCATACTGTACAGTGGTGGTCCCAAGAAAGTCCTGCTGATGGCACTAGGTTTTTATTGTATTTTAAATGCAAGTTCCTTGTCATTCATGAGGGAGCAAGGCAGCCAAGTGGTTGTTCCTCTGATGCCTTTATTTGGCCAGTGAGTATATTAAGAGAGAATGTGTCATTGCTGGAAAAACAGATTCCATCTCACACACACAAAGAAGTTTTATGAATTATTTAGTTTTCCTGTGAAATGAAAGCAAAACCTTGATACCTTCTTAAGAAACAACTGTTTCAAAATGTCAAGTAAGGACTGAACACATGGGTGCTCTCCCTTCTCTTTCTGATTCTCTGCTCTTTTTCCTTTTAGCTCCCAAATCTACAAAACCATCATATCAAAACTTTTTACCCCAATGGTTTAATTTTCTTTCAAGTATACCAGTTTATAGATTTTACTGAAATATTTCCTTAGCAAAAAGATATTTGTTCTCTCTGCCCCTCATTCTTTCCACATATGTATTCAGTAGCATGAGGCAAGTGATTCTAGTTATATATAAAGCCTATATATTTTCGTCTCAGTGACAACGTACATAGCTGCCCATGGGCTGAGCATGGGGTAGTGTTGAGGAACTGACATGTTTTATCTAGAGACATTGAGGCTGTTCTAGACATGTCAAGAAAAACAAAGTAAGTTTTGACAATTGGGAAGGAAAAAAAAAAGCATGTTACGCTCTAAATCAACAACATGATTAAAACTAGAGCTGTGTTTGAGGCCTTGACCTCAGTTATTTTACCCTTTCCCTTGCAAGGAAGTACCCTTGGGCCATTGACTGATTCTCTATTGAATGGGTTACAGACCTCTGACATATCTTATTTCTGGCAGTGGCCCTGGACATAATTCTTTGTTTACATGAGCCTCTGAGAAAGTTACATGCATATGTGGGTACTTTCTTTAAAAAATAAAATTAAAACCTAAACCATTCCAATCAGCTTAATAAAATGTATTCTCCATGGGTGGATGGGGAGAGTAGCCACAGGAATAGGCTGCACTAACTTACTTTTATACATATGTATATACAGGGCAATTATATTCCAGTAATCTGCTGTGGATTACTAGCCTGTAAGCAGACCAACAAAAGATAATGAAATACTTGGGTTTATAGTGCTCTTGAAGTTACTTATGACTGTTCTATAAAACCTTGTAATGAATTAAATAGGCTGAGGCATTTTGGTATGCGTTTTTTGAAGACTGTTTTTAAAGTTTAAAAAAAAAACCTCACTGGTCATCAGAACAAAACCACTGTCAGGAGCCCTGCTCTCTTCCCATTTCTTCCAAGATAACTTGGCTCCCCTGGGGTCAATAACAAAAATCTCCAGGCTGGGCAGTCTAGGGCTGTTAGGCAATTACAGGTGCAGGTCGGTGCCTACTGCCAACTTCTTAATGATGCTTTGCAGCTGCTTAGCCAAGGGGTGCAGCAGCTCAATGTAATGAGCTACGGCTTCCCAGTTGGATTTTCAGCCTTGCATTGTGTCTTGCTGACAGAGCTCCCAAAATGTCTCCATCATAATCACCTGTGGGAGGGATTTTTCAGAAGCTGACCATCACAAGAAGAAGCCATATAAGCTCAGAGAGGTTGGGAAGCTATGGAGGGACCTGCTGTGCTGCTCTGGTTCCTCTCACGCCTTGGAGCCTGCTGCAAACTCTGCCCTGAGCCAGTCTGTGTAAGAGCTGCCTGAGGCAGGTCCTGCCTGTGCAGGCCATTCTTCCTTCCTGCCTCTCATGGCCTTGACAATCAGTCCTTCTCTTACAATACTACTAGGATGGTGGCTTTCATGAAAGATGTCTTGCCTCCTCCTCACCAGCAACTGTTGGTCTCACCTGGGCTCCTGTTGTCTGGCCTGAGCACAGTCAAAGGCAGAGGAGGGTCCTCTGGCAAGTGAGGGGGATGGGTCCCTGGTCCTGGGAGATACTCTCTGAGCTTCTACTCATTTGAAGGTTGGGGAAAGGTCATAAGCTCTGGGACAGCATCAGCCTTTAGGCCGTTCAGCAGCTAGAAACTTCTCTTCACAAGTGCTGCTTTACTTTTCACCTCTTTTTGTTTTCACACCAGGCTGCACCCCGCTAAGAGTTACTTTAGACTTACCCAGGGTTTTAGAGGTGATTAGTTTTGGAGCCAGGTTATCATCCTGACCTGGTGGAAGAGATCATAAAAAATTTTTAATCAGCTTTGAAAGTGGATGTAGTTGATCCAAGAACAAAAAGCATTCACCAACTGCTAAATCCAATCAACCGTGGGTGACTGATTACTTTTAGCTTTCTTAATTGATTGACTGTGGCATTTCTATGAAGGAGCTATTCTGAAACCCAAGAAAGTCCACACAACTGTTTCAATTCTGGGAATAACTTCTAAGTCATGGATTGAACCTGTGTTTGAATTCAATAATACTGAGTATTATGAGCAAAACACACAGATGGGTGTGCAAGCACTATGCTGGATTAGAGTGGGTGGTTTTTTTTCTTGCTTAGTAACAAGTTAAATGGTGGGAAGAATAAGTTTATGGATCCTTTGAAAAGAATTTGAGGAGTTTTTCCTAGTAAAAAGTTGCTGTAATATTGCTGGTAGCATCTGACAATGGAGTTTTGCAAATGAGGCTCCTTTCAGCCCAACAAGATAGTACAAAATCCATCTGGATCTATGGATGTGTATATGCAATTGCCTTGTGTACACACATATGCATGAAAAGAGCTTTGTTCTGGCTCACTGTCATGGTGCAGAGCTGAGCATCTCACCTCTGAGGTAGATGTAACTGGTTGCCCTCAGCATGACCTTTGCATAAACCACCAGTGGTCAGTGTGTATCTAGCCTTGCCAGCTGCAGAAATTAGCCCAAGTGTATCCCAGCTGCTGGGCATCTCTTTTAATTGCAAGCCACAATTACAGCCCTTTGTGCTCTCGGCTCCTCAGTTAGCCAGCAACTGTCTGGGAGGAGAGAAGGAGCTCACAACGTGCTAGTTCCATGAGAATATGAGGTAATTTTTTTCTCTTTGGGCTGGGTAGCAGGTCTGGGAGTTGTTACAGTATCAGGAGAGGAAAATGTTGCCTCTGTATGAACTAATTGTGGAAGTGGCACAAGCCCTTCCTGACCGCAGCGAGCTCCCAGGCTCAGCCAGGGATGTACCTGAGCCTTGTGTGTCTTGGGGCATCCAGAGGGACACTTTCTGGGCTCAGAAGCTGAGGAGCAACAGATCTGGTGTTTTTGTGGTATGTTTTGTATCATAGCTGGCCTTTAGCTTGTCATTTGCTTACTAAAGGAGTTGGGGGAGCAAACAAGTGTGGCTTAAATCAGAAACACCTGCAAAATCTTGCTAAGTTTGTGTGTGTGTATTTTAACTGAAAACAGAGCTATATTCAGACTGTAGTTTTGCAGTTTGTTGAAAAATGGTATGGTCTCCATTCCCTCCTCCTAAAGTTAATTGTTGTCAAACATTGAGCCAACTGAAATAAGCTTTTATTGTTTACAATGGAGGAAGAAAAGCTGAACAGAATCAGTTTGTGTTCCAGGAGTGTGTATAGCCTGAGCTCAGATTTGCAGGGATCAAAGAAACCAGAGAGAGCAATAAATAAAGCAAGGGCCTTGCCTGGCCTCTGCAGAGTCACTACATATACTTGGCAGGGTTTACCTGAAATGCTCCTTCTCTCTCAAGAAACCTGCATGTTTTCATTTGAAAAATTACAGTTACTCCACATGCTGTTATCAGCAGTGCCAGTACTAGGTTTCTTACCTCTGCTTGGGTCTTTGGTCCCTCGGCACAATCTTTCTTGATGCAGACAACCTCAAGTCAAAGCTGATGAAGTCCTGTTTTTTTGGTTGGGTTTTTTTTTTGGTTGGTTGTTGGGTTTTTTGTTATTGCTTCCTTTCTATGCTTATCCCAAATCATTCATATTTCCTGTTCTCTAGCTCCCATTTATGTCAGTTTTTCTTTTTCCATCACTAAACTTCTCTCATTCCTCACTCTTAAATTGTCACTGGTGAGGATTTTCGATTTTCCCAAGTCCTGAATGTGCTGTGATTTCTTGGCAGCCCTGCTCTTGTTACAGGGCTGGAGAGGCTCCTGCTTGTCATAATGACACACATCCAGAGAGCATAACTATGGCATCTAATGCAGATACAAACATATTTCAGGAATAAATGAAAAGCAGCTCTACTTAAATTACTGAGGCAATAAAGCCAGTGTGCTGTTGGGTACTGGAACTCTTCCTCCCTTTGTTCACAAAGAAAGCAGTTGTTAAACATCTCACACGTTCCTATATAAGTGCTTTGTGTTCTGGGGATGAATTTCCCCCTCGTGTGTGACTGAGAAGCTGTACGTGGTATTGTCAACAGACACAGAACTGCCCAGGCAGTTCCAAGTGTTTGTGTAACCAAACAGCTTCCCAGCACAGGACAAGTTACCAGATGATTTTTGTAACACTGAGTCTTATTACCTTGCTGGAATGGAAGTCTTTTATTAATCCAGCTTTTTCATTATTGGTTCTAATTTTTATTAACTGCTGAACAAACTTGTACTAATGCTAAGCCTTTTCTGCTTGTATTAAAAAGGGATTTCTGTGGACTTACAAGCTTACCTTTTTGAATCATGGTGACATGTTGGTTTATCTCATAATCTTTAATATCTCATTATTAGCAGGAACAGCATATGGAATCTTAAATTGAGCAACTGGAGGTCTTATTTGTGAACAAATTGTGTTAATTGTGAAGTCTGAGTTTGTGCAGAAAAAAAAAAAGCAGCATGCCTCTTCCACACCTAACTGCATGAACTAGCCTTTATCCCTGTAGATGAGGTGATTTGCAGTGGAGTATTTATCCAGGGTGATATTGGACTGCTGGGATCAGAGCTGGTTTGCTTCATTTGTTTTGTTTTGCAGCTTTTTCTTTTTGGCAGCAATGTTGCATTTGAGGACTTTGGTTTAAGCAAATCCTGGGTAAAGCAGCTGTGTGCTCCTTTGTAGATGATACTTGATCTACGTGGTGTTGGTCTCTTTGTTTATCTATCATTTGGTAAACCAAACCGGATTGTTTTAATGGGTTTGCTGAAGAGGGCAGCCAAGCCTGCAGCTCATAAACTGTCCTCTTTGATTCATGGCTATTTGAAATTCAGTGTGTGACTGGGCAACTGAGTTGCATGGGATTTTTTTAATCTTGCCTGAATCAAACTTTCTCAATGAGAAACCAGAATTAAAAAAAATTTACAGAAACCCGAAAACCTCTATTCTATGGGCCACCTTTCCAGAAGTGTGAATTGGACTTAAAGATGTCCTAAGAAGCCAGCTAGGGTTTTCCTGGCATGAAATAGCACAGAGCTAGTGCAGTTTGTCTTACAGCACTTTGCTTCAGACCGAGCACTGTAAGCAGGTGTAAATCTGGACAGCCCTGATGAGTTAGGAGGTTTTCTTTGCTTCAGGCTGGGCTCCAGGCTGTGAAAAGTTTGTCTGAAATGAGGAGGCAGCTGGGGCAGAGCTGCAGCAGGGCTGAGAAACAAAAGGGAAGCCAAGAAAGAGGAGGGGAAAAGGAGCAAGGGAACAATTTATAACACAAAACTGTGAAAAAGAGTATGTTACAGAATTTTTTAAAGAGGAGAATTTGCTCATTTTTAGAGTTGTTGTAATGGAAAGTGAAATCACAAATTAAGAATGTTCACTCTGTTCTGATGAATTAAAAATGCACAACTAGAATTACCAATGATTGAAACAAAAGATAATCTAGAAGCACGAGGTCTGTTGTGTGTTAAAGAGTTCAGAACACGGAGAATGGACCCGAGGCATCCCTAGATGTGGCCTGTGATGTGGAGTGGATGTTTGCAATGCATTGCATACGTTCCTCCATGCACATCTGACTCGGCTCTGGCAGTCTCTGCTGTTGTTTCACTTGATTTGTATATTTTAAAAGCTGAAGATGAGATTGAAACAAAGATAAGAAGCAATTGGACACAAGTAAAGCAGATCCCTGACAAAGCAAAAGTCCAAACACTTTTCTTTGTATTGCTTTGTAGAGAGCAAATATTTTTAAGGGTTCAGAGGGCTCTGCAAGCCAAGTGTCAGAACTGGGAAAAGAGAAAAGGTGGGAGATAGAGGGGAAAATTGTGGTGAAGAAGAAAG
The DNA here is from genome assembly GCA_020745705.1 of Hemiprocne comata. NCBI lineage: Eukaryota > Metazoa > Chordata > Aves > Apodiformes > Apodidae > Hemiprocne > Hemiprocne comata. The sequence goes on along the minus strand of CM036594.1, from coordinate 8,280,396 downwards.
GCAGAGTGCTGGCTGGTAAAACCAATAATGGATATTATTGCTTTCTGGATAGAATGAAAGGGCTGTGCCCTTGGTGGGTGTTAATTGGCCTAACTCCTCTAAACTTGGTAGAGGATTGATTCACAGCAGCTGTAATCCTCAAGTCAAATCCCAGCCCCACTGGGAGTTTTATCGTTGTCTTCAAAAGAAGAAAGATTTTAACCTGTGTGCTGTTTTATTCAGTCATCTGGTGAATCTCTTAACAGGAAAAGAACTCGGCTCAGCCAGTGCTCCCCTGTGGGAGGGATGGGGTTCAGACAGCTTTATGAACTAGAAATGTGGAACTAGCTTTCTGGAAAAATTGTTAAAAAAACCTTCTCAACAAGTCTTTGTCTAGTTAGTTTGTTTTTTTCACAGATACAGTTTAAAACTGCTGAATTGCCAAACTTTCTTATCTAAGCCAGGTGAAAATTTCAGGTTTTGGCTTGCTTCCTAAGAGGAGTTTTGGTTTAGGTCCAGGTCCAACCTATGACAGTGAATAATGTTTTCACATAGTCTTGGTAGACAACTAAGCTACTCTTAACCAAACACAGGACCACATGCATAGGTCTCATTTCTGCTATGGGGCATATGTAGGGAGCTAGTGTTGATCCTTGCTCATCACAGGATAAGCTCAAGGAAGCCAAATGCTACTGTTAGGTGTGAACCAGACCAGCTGACTGGGGCTGTGTGTCTGTGAGATTAGTGGCAGGAATGAAAAAAAAAATAGTCCCCAGCTAGACTAATCTCCACCTGATAGAGTCATTGTGGGATTGGCCTTTAACTGTCTCTGGGCACACTGTGATTTCAGAGCTACCACAGGCCACACACACCCTAAGGAACAGGAAACAGCATAAAGTTCTTATTTTTGCATCTTTTATGTTTTTTTCCATGCTTTGTAACTTTTGAATCATCAGAACAGCCTGAATAGCAACCTAAATGCAGCTGCTTTTTCAGTTTCAAATGTTGCCTCCTCTTTTGTTTAACTGTGTGGAGTTCTAACCAGTGTGTACAGAATAATGATACTTTCCTAAATATCTTACATTTGGTGAATTTAAGACACTAAACTCAACTTCCCTTAGGAATAAACTGGGCTCTGTTCCTCCAGCTCTGAATGAAATAGTGTAAAAAACATCAAAATCCCATTGTCAACACCACACAGATATACACAAAAACAAGACAAGCTCCCCTCACAACACAGCAAATATCCATACACTAGTGCATGGGAAGTAGACATAGAAAAGCAGTCAGTGCATGGCTCAAAGATGAGGATATTCATGGTGAGAACCAGCTTGCTTGCTCTCAGTCTTTTTTCCTGAAAATTTGGGGTTTTTTGTTGTTGAAATTACTGAATAAAAACTAACTCTCCTATTTGTCATAGGAATGTGGTCTTTTTAGGTGCTGTTGTCAAAATTGCTAACTTTTGGTGATGTCATGTTCAAAAGTTGATTCAAAATTAGAGTAACAGTTTTTGGCAGGACTTCACTTGTTTTTATTTCTTGAAAATAAACTAGAAGAGTAACTTATGCCAGAATTGTGGTGTTTTAAGGGCTTTCATAAGGGAAAAGATAATGCAGAACCTGTTTTTTTTTTTTTCTTTCTTCCTGTTTTCTCTGTATTTTTTCCTCTGCTGGTGAACCTTTGCCTTGAAATTCTTTCTAAGCTTCTAATTCATGCCATTGTGGTCTTCTCAGTTTCATTTTCAGTTTGTTTTCCTTTTTTCCCTGCTCTGACTTTATAACTAAATTTTTGTTCCTTTCTTCATCAGATTGCTGCCAATCGTAGTATCTGAGAGCTGTAATATTTACTTCTGTGATTGTTTTCTGTAATAGTACACCAAATACAAGCTGCTGGCTTATTTTAGGATAAATGAATGGTGGTCCACAGCCACCATTATCTGAAAGCTTATTATAGACTTCATGTTTCTGGCAATGTTCTTATGGAAGTGCTGTTAGCAGAGCAGAGAGTAAGGCTCATGTCTCCAGCTGTAGCCTTCCAGCTCTAGCCACATCTGTGGACAGGGGAAGGATAGGGACTAGGCTCTAGCAGAAGAGTAAGATGAAAAATTACAGTGGGGAGAACTTGGTTGGGGGTGTGTGTTGATGGCAACTTTCCTTTTGGTCAGCTTGAGATGAAAGCCTGTTTACTCTGTCAAGCCACAACCCTTTTTCTTAAAGCTCTCAACTGCTTAGTCTGTTCCCAAACAAACAATTGCTTTCCTGTTTGAATATTAAAACAAAAAATAATCAGAAACATCAAAATCATAGGTTCATATTCCACATTTTTGTCCTTTACATGCATGGTCAAAGTCACAGCAACCCCAGGTTTGTGAATAGGTAGGCTGAGACCCCAAAGCTCTGTCATTTGCAAATTTTAAGTGAGAATTTAATTTAGATGTTATTAGCAAGGGACAGTTTGGGGGCTTTGGCTGTATAACAGAAGTGTCTGAGCATTGGTGTGGGGACAGGAGGGTTGAGGAGAAAGCAATTCCTTGTACACCCCATCTTTCCTCTTTCTTTTCTGTCATTCCAACAAACTACCCATCTGCGTGGGGTTAAGCCCACTCTGGTAGAGAAGCAACTACTTAGGCCCTTTTTCTTGCAATTTTAGGTAAGTTGGCACCATAGCCCCTGACAGTAAATGTGGGCAACTGTAGACATAGCAACCAACAGCAAGAGACAGTTAAACCACAAATGTGAAGAGCGGAAGCCATTCAATATCAGCTTGCCTCAGACTTTTTAATAAGGACAAGCAAAGAGCGGGAATCAAGAGGCTGTAGCAGGAGAGTAACTGGGCACTCTGATGCTTCTCATGGCTCCCGAGAAATCGGTCACCGAATGCTGTGAAGACTGCTGCAGCTATCACTGCTAGTAAATAGCTGAAGTTCATTTAATTCTGGCCAGCTTAGGGGAGTTAAAAATTCCATCACATCATGCCACGGCTGCTTCTTCACACTGCACAGGCAGTCCATAAATCTACACAGCTCTCTCCCTCTAATGTGAATCGCAATGCAGTTATTAAACAAATTGTAAGTCCATTTCATATCCTTTTTAATACTTTGAAAACTGCACAATATAAGGCTTAATAAAAGCTGAATGCTCCAAAACTGCTCTTAGAACTGAAAATATGACTACATCAAAAGACTTTGCAAGGGCAGGATTTTAATGGCTGAATAATACGCTGGAACGGAGCAGTAATTTCTTCTCGAATGCTGGGATGAATTATTTATGCTTTGACAACATTATGTGTCTCTAAAGCAGCTTTTAGTTATTCGCCTATTCGAGGACACAGCTGATCCTGCTGCCCACTCTTGTAATTACATTAACCTCTTGACACTACATGACAAGCTTTTCCTGTGAACTGCGATCAATAGCCCATAACTGCTACCTATTTAATAGGGCCATGGTTACACTTCAGATATAATTAGCTCTTTTCCCCCTTCCTCTTTTAATAGAGCATAGGAAGAAAAAAATAACCCATGTTGTTTAAATTTTAAAAAAAAGAAAAGAAAAAATGCACGCAACAAAATAAAGGCTAAGGAAAAGAATAAAAGGATTCAGATCAGTGAATAGGCAAGTAATATGTTCCTTGAGTTTCTGTTCAGAGATGTGCAGCCCTTCCATTACTTCACATCTGCGTTTAAATGGAGCTGGAAGCCATAGTCTATTAGGACTTGCAGGAATCAGTTACAGAAGTGTTGGTACAGGTGGGCAAGGCTGTGACCTGATACAGTTGAGGCACACACTGATAATGAGATAAACTCACTTCATTTCCACTCTGTTTTCACCTAGCTTTGATGGAAGCATACCATTGGATCTGCTTTGTCTCAGGGATATATCTAGCTTTAGATAAATATGCACAGGGTTTGAAGATATTTGACTAATTGTGTTAAAGCTTTTAAACAATAAAGCTTTCTTGCAGCTCATCTTTTTGCTGTCTAGGCTGTATTATGGACTACCTGAACGTATGAAAGATAAAGGTTGACTTTCGCCTTGATGTAACAGAAATTACTTGCCCATCAGCCTGTAAGCCAGTTTTCCATTCCTTGATCTGTAGATAGATGGCCATGCTCATGCCATTGGCCCAAACAACATTGCCCTAGTTGTAATTTAAAAGTTTATATTCCTTACTCCAGATAATTCTTTGCATTTTCATGCGTTACTTTGCAAAATGGCCTTTGAGAACTAAAGAGGTTTTGTGGGTGTTTTGATTTTGGTTTGGTTTTTTTGGTAGAGGGGTGAGTACTTTGTGCTGCTGCTCATTTTAAAAGGACAGGATAAGCACTTGTAATTAAGGTGAATAATTTATTTTTTTATAGGCTTTTTGTAAGAGTTGTATTCTTTCTCTCAAGATGCAAACCAATCGAGTCCATGAGGCTTGCTCTACCTCTTTCAAGGGTCTTCCAACCAGGTCTGCACCACTAACAATTAATGCTACCAAAGCATTACAAAGTGATGCGTGTAATGAGAACATAGATGGTTTCTCTCATCACAAACTTTGAAAATCTCTGAATGCTTCAGGTTGGATGCCTTTGTTTTTTAGGAACCTCTCTTGAATTTCAAACTTTTTTATGTAGATGCTTTAAATTCATGTAAGATCTGGGTCTTGGGTCTCGCTTTCCTGCTTCTCCTTCTTCTGAAATTTCTGGAAAATATTCTTTACTTGTTTGACTTTGCTGGCAGGAACTAGGCTTTTGCGAGCATACCTGTTGTGACAAGTTTTTTAAAATGCAAAAATTTACAGACTCTACCTTCATCTTGTAAGTAGCTATTCTCTAGAGAAAATACATTCACTCATAATAAAAATAATAGCTTTTATTTACTTGTGTTTTTACATTTTATTACTTAGATGATGCTACAGATTGTAGTCATTGCTGAGGCTATAGGAGGCCTTGTGAACCTGGTAGTGCCTTGCTCTCACTGAAACAGAACATCAGCTGCTTGGTGACACTGATCCTCTGGAGTAAGGGTGTGGTTGGATGATTAACAATGTGTATTCCCAGGAGGGTTTGCCTTTGCTTAGTAAATATTTTATTTCCTATTTCAAAACTATAATAAAGCCACAAAGCTCAGAATAGAATAATAGATCTGACATCACATTTCTGTTACAAAAAGTTCTGTATCAGTGTGTGCAGTTACTATCTGGATACTTTTTTTTTTTCTGCAGCACAAATGGATTAACAGAGTTGTTAATACCATTCTGAATTAGAGTAATAATGCTGTTTGAGATGGTAACTAGACGCTCCTGGGGACAGCACTGAAGTAATCAACCATGAGGCATAGGTTCCAAGTGAGCTCTGAATTGCCTTCCCATTTCTCCCAAGAGACAAAAGACAAGAAAGAGAAGAGCTGAATTAGCAGTTAATAATATATAATGAGTTAGAAGTTTGAAGTTTATGATGATTCATAATTATTATAAGAAACCAGTTTGTCGATTCATGAATTCAAGACAAGCTTGTTTTCCTGCGCGCCGCCTATTGCCACTCGCTGTAGTTGAGGTGTTGTACTGCCTTTCAATGGAGATTCATTTTAGGAGACGTTTTTTCTTTCCTACAGCACGTCTGTCAAGTAAGCAAAGGGTTTGGCTAGGTTTTCTGTTCCTCCTTCTTAAATAAATTAAAAAAAAAAAGAGGCCAGACAGATTTTCAAAGATATTTTTGGTAACAGCATTTCTCTCTCACAGATTTGTTGATCCCAGTAGCTGACAAGTTACATTAAAACAAGTTCTTATAAAACTGCTGTCATAAGAAAAATGAAAGATTATCTGCTTCTCTGCAGAAGGCAGACAACCTCTTTTGATGAATTCTGAGTGCATCAGAGGTTCTCAAATGTGAACCTCTTGTAGCCCTGACAGTCTTGAAAACAGAGTGAAGGAGACAGAGAAAGGAGACAGAGGTAGAGGACCTGAGGGGAGGGCAGGGAAAGGAGGAGGAAGGCTGGTTCTCAGGTCAGGGCAGAAGCAAATACTGCAGCTGCAGAATGGATCAGTCTGCCTGAAACACTGACAGCTGGGAATGCATCAAATAGAAGTAATTTAGCAGCTTACTAACTTCTACAGTTAGCAATGCCTCTACCCCAGGTAAAAATGGTGATAATTTTCTTACTATTTCTATAGGTTAGTTCTGTTAAGATGTCAGAAGATCTTGGTCTTTCTTTGAGGCTCCACTTGTGTTATTTAAATGTCAGTCACAGTTTCTCTATCAAATATACTCTCCTCTGTTTATAAAAAGGGAATGTTTCATTATCCCCAGTTTACAAAGTAGCAATTGAGGCATGCTGAGGGTATTTATTAAAGGTCACCCAGACAGTATGTGACAAAGCCAGGAGCAGAAATCAGATCTTTAGGATCACAAACCTGTTCCGTAATCATAAGGATATCTTTACTCCTGGATTTTTACTGTTTAAAATGGCCTGAGAAACCCTTTATGACTGTGGATTTGTTTAATGGCATTACAAGATGAACACTAGTCATCTTGCTGGAATTTTCACGAGCAAGTCATATCACTGTGTATTTATTCAATATGAGAGAACCTTTCATTTTCCTGCTGGCAAATATTTTATTTCAGAGATATTAAGCTGACTAAACTTACAACTTGCATGAGTGATATGGAATTTGAAGTTAAACAGCTGACTGTTTGTTGTATTTATAACTGATAGCAAAAGGGATTTCAGTTCATAATTAAAAATAAAAAAATCAACAGCTTGTCAGCATTAAAGTGAAAGAAGTCTGCACTGGGAAATGCATGGCATAGCTAACGAATTTATGCACCTACTCATTGCACACCCAGGTGATTAATCTTTGTGTTATCAGCTGAGCTTCCAAGTAGGGATTTTCCTCAGCTCTGCATTTGCACAGAACAAACCAGGTCCTGACAGGAGTCGAAAGCTACTTTGGTTTTCCTGGGCTTTTCTTTTTGCTACAGTAACTGGCAGGTTTTGGATTGTTATGAGCTGGGCATTTCTCATCCTGCCAGGCCTCTTTCTAGAGCCCCTGCCAATTTGACCTCATAGTGGGGTATGTTGGTCTTTGAAGGCTGAATGAGCTGAGAACGTGGTTGGGAGTAAGCATGTGGTTTTGATTACTATCTTTGGGCAGATTTAGCACCTTCATCTGACATGGGGAAGTAGAAATGAAAATGAAACCTGGAATCACCTGTATGGCAATGCAAAGCAAAGCAATCCCACCAGGCTGGCAAGACAGAAAATTGCAGGATGCATCTTGAACATAGTTACAACTCCATTAAAGTCAGTATTACCCTACTTCAGGAGCTCCTTTTCCAGAGGACACTGGTTCATTCTTTTCTCAGCCAGGGGTGGGTTCAGGCACTTTCTAAAAGCAGCTAAATAAATGTTTCACTGAGGTAATATTGGAAGTCATAGAAAAAATCTTTTCCCCCCTTGTATATATCCACTCATTTGCCTATACATAATTTAACAATAGTCACCTAAGAATGGCAAGAAATGGTATCTCATGTTCCCTTTGAGATGTCACAGGAATAGTATTCTATTACAGCATATAGTATCCATAATGGCTTGAGAGATATGTTTTCCATATCCAGTGTCCATTTTAAACAGGGAAGGAGAACAATGGTAACATGATCACAGTATCCATATGCTGGGACTGGGGATACAGCTGGGCTGCTTCTGTTGAAAGAAAAGCCTTTAATCCAGCAGAACAATTTGCTTCCAAATTTGTTTTTCTATTGCATGATTCCAGAAAGAGTTGTTGCTTTAAAACGGGATCTCAACTGCTGCAGAGCAGCTGTCTGCAGCAAGCAAGCTATGCAGTCCCCCTGCTTGCTGAGGTAAGCAGAGCACAGGCATCCCGAAGAGAAGACATTTGAAAACCTGGGCCCTGCATCTAGAAATAAGCTTGAGCTGCCTTCATCCCCCTGCTCCTGTGTCCCAGGCAGGAAGCAAGGTCAAAGGGAGGGAGTTGCAGGATCCCTGCAAAGTCAGTGAGGTCAGACTTGCTGCTGAGCATCTCTGTGCTTCCTGGCATAATGGTGCTTGGCTGGGCATTCCCTATGGTTAGAAGGCTCCCTGTGGAACTGCTTGTCCAGACTTCCAGTAGGATTTCCTTCCCATGTATTTCTCATCATGCTTCTCATACAAATAAAGTAGGTCAAATTGTTATTCCCCAGTTTTATCCTTTTATACCTCATGAGTCTTCTCACCTGATTGTTGTCTTACCCTGGGTAGCCCAACTTAACCTCCCACAGAAGAAAGTATGTAAATCTCCAGGAACAGTATCTTTCCAATGTCTTTTTTTTAAATCTCTTCAATGTTTGGATATAGTGTCTGATTATTTTTAAGGCTTATTCATATTTTAGAATTATTTGATTAAATGTTTCATGAATTTTGCTTGTACTTAACTATTTACATACTTAGCAGGCCTATCAGTCAGTTTGTTCACTCCATATTCAGTCCTGCAGTCAAGGGAATTGACTTCCATGATGCTCTCTGCATGGGACTATGGCACAGATTGCCAGAAAGTGTATGGTATTAGTTTTACTTATTAACTAGATAAATGTAACCACCCTAATCAGATTCCTGTATGAGGATTTCCTTTCCTAAGCATTCAGAGAAAATCTTTATAAAACTCAGTTTCAATGGGACTTGTGGAAAGCAGGGGGATCATGGATGCTAATATAATGGAGAAGTTTGTGTTTATTGAACAAATATTCTTATGAAATGTCTTAATTTCTGGAGTGTTTTTGCATTATCCACCCCACTGCACTTTTGCCTATGGACAAAATGTGATTTATGTAGTGATAATTATTAATTTCACAGGTAGAGATGATTCTAGAGCTGAAAATAAAATTAAATATACTGTGGAAAAATGCAAGCTGATATGTATGAGAACTAAATGTGTTTACAGCATGCTCCAAATTGGGAGGGATCTAGGAAGAAATGATGTAGTAAAAAGACCTGGGATTGATTGTTTTAATAAAATTAACTTTGCAATGTAGTATAACAGGAAGAAAGTCTAGCACAGTTTAGGGCTGTATTCATTGGAACGTGTCCTGAAGCAAGCAAACCATAGATTGAGTCTTGCTTTAATGCCTTGGGGTTTTAGTGCCATCTATTTTTTTCCCCAGATAAGCTGCCCTGTGTCTTTCATAGTAGTATCCTGGGGCCTTGGTATCTCTGCATGCATCCTCATGCACTTGTGTTTGGGATATCTTGTAAAGATGTCGGTGACCTGAAAAATACTGGTAACAGAGAAAGAAAGTGGGTTGGAAGGACTGCTGTATAGAGGTAAACAAAGCATTCTGGTAAATATTACATGCTTAGTGAACTACCAGCTAAGGAGCAAAATAATGTAATGCATGTATATAGAAGAAAAACAAGGATTCAGTCACACTGTTGAAGCTATGATATAATTAGGAGCTGTAGAATGAGTATAAGAAAAAACAACACCTAATTTGAAATATTCTGGACTGCCTTTAGCCTTTCATCATCCCAAGTGAGGTTGTGGGGGATTCTTGAAAATTTATCCTATAGGCATTACTTAAAGAAGCAATAAGACTGCAATAGACACCACTCATCTCTCCTGGAGGGACTGCCCAAATTATCTGTGCAATATTTTTTGTCTCTACCAAATGGAAAAGGGCAAAGAAAAGAGGCATCTGGAGGGGAGAAGAGCAGAAGGTACAAATGCAGTGCTCTTCTAAGAGGTGTGTCAAGGAATGACAAAGCGAAGTGGAACAGAGGCTAAGGGAAGGAGCAATGAGGGGAAAAGCCACAGAAACCTGCTTGGGATTAAATGAGCAAATGTGTGTGCCTGTAGCTGTACCCACCGATGCTGTGTGGAAGACCCTGGGAGTGGGTGTAGGGATCTGAGCCCTGGGGACCGACCCTCCCTCCACACACACCCTGGGGGTGCTGCTCCTGTCCACCCTCAGTTTAACCCATCTCTTCGAGCAGAAGTGAATGGAGACTTTTTTTTTTTCCACTCATTGACATCCTGCAGCTAACGAGCTTGCCCCTGGGGAATGCATTGCCAAGAAAGTTTCCACAGGGCTGGAGCAGTGGGGTGAAGCTGCCCAGGGTGTTCTGTCGTGGGGAGCCAAGCTGGGGGCCCTCAGACACTTGCTCAAACCGGGCAGTTGCTCCCCGGCCAGCCCAGTGGCCCCACAGGTGCCTCACCCTGCGGGGGCAAGGCTGGCTCGGCCCTGGCATGCAGCAGGCCAAAGACTGATTTGACAGGAAAAAGCAAGAGAATTTGGTTTAATTGAGGTAATTTTTTTCTACCCCAAATAAACAAAGCTATAGGTGGAAAGTTTCCAGTCAGAAAGTCGATGGTGTGTGCCCTAGGCAGGGCTGCCCAGGCCAGCCATGGCTGCTGGCCCACGGCTGAGGCGCAGCAGCACACCGCAGGCCTGGCGGTGGTGAGGGCACCCAGGGCTTCCTGCAGCACTACATGCTTTTCTGTGAGCTGTATTTTAACTGCCAGCCAGAGAATTTCTTTGGGGCTAGCAAGCACAGTGAGTGCTTTTGTTAAACTGCTGGGGCCAGGAGGGTGCTTCCCTCCAAAACTTGCTGCGTGCCCTTTCAGAAGGGCCTGTCCACACTCCTGACAAGGTGCGAAACACGAAGGAAAGGTAAGTGGTGATTTCATCTGCACAAAGCATTCTTTTTTCCAGGCCTAATATTTTTTTTTTTTTTTTAAATAATGGCTGTTTGGGACATTGTATTAATGCCATAAAGCTGATCCAACTCACAGAAACTTTGCAGCAGCCCTAGAGCAAAACAAACTGCAGAGTTTGGTAGCAAATGGCATTCAACAAAGTGCTTGGGTACTAACTGAAGGTAAAGGGAATGCTCCACTTCCTCTATTTCAGTGCTTTTTTTTTTTTTTCTGAGTGGCTGTGTAGGCTGCTGTGGAGGACCACTGGACTCCCATACCCCTGTGGGGCTGCCACTGGGTCTTTCCCAGCAGTGGGTACCTCTCCTTAGGCTGGGAGGACTTGGTCCTGTTTATAGTCCTCCTAGGATTTGATGAGAGCAGTGTTGAAAGTGAAGAGCTGTTTTACAGATATGCATACAAAACCGATCCATGGATATACATAAGTATGTATTTGAGAGAGGTAAGATGAAGTGTGTTTTGTGAGTGTGTAGCATTAAATCCAACGAATATATTCCCAAATGTTAGGTAAAATTAAACAGCTAAAGCAGTCATTGTGTCAACTGCTGGTTGATAGACACTTTGGGATTCAGTGTTCCAATTATCATTGAAAAGGAAAATGTCTGTTTAGCCAGAAACTGCATGCAACATCTAAGGTGCCTACACCAATTCCCCATCTGTGTGTCGCATGTTTGCTGTCTCAGTAAACACAGAAAGCTGTAAGATGTCTGTCTCATAACATGCCGCAAATCTTTTTGTTGTTTAGAACTGGGATTTTTCTCTCCCTTAAGAAACACCAGGTCCAACTCCTGGCTTGCATATTGCGGGAACTCCAGTGACTGGGGAAGGGATTGCTCTTTGTGTGTGTGCAGATGAGCTTGCTCATGTAAATTACTTGAGTGTGAGAGGATAAGTGTAATTTAATAAAAAAGCTGTCTATTTTGTGAAATAGTAAGTCTCTGCTTTCTTACCTGTTTGAGACTAATTTTTTCACAAGAATACGTTATTTAATTTTAACAATATGTAAAAGAATTTAAAATGTAGCACTCACCATTAGCTGCGTGGAAATGCGGAGAAAATGGCAGCTGTTAGTTTACTGTTTGAGGAACATTGTACCTATTCTCCTTAGTTTTTTCAGTTGGTCTATTTAATGTATCTTTACCTGTGTGCAGGTAACTTGAGTGTTATACTGTTTTCTTGTACCAGAGCTCCTGTTAAGTGGATGAATAGTACAAAAATGCTACTACTAATGCAACACTTTTTCTGCATAATTTTATTCTGAGGGATGGAGTTCTGTTGATATCAATTTCCCTCATAATCACATTGGCAAGTGTTTGAAGGTGTAATGCAAAAGCTTTTAGACACGGACATGCTCCACTTGACTATGAGCATCAGTAGTGGAAGTGCTTTTGAGGTCATGCAATGATAGATCAACAGTAGTACAAGGTAACTTTTCTGACCAGGCAGCAAGTAATTAGTGTTACTTGTACGATGAGAAATTACTTTCCACAGCAACTGATAGGAATCAACCCATCATGTTAAATCAAAGAATTCTGGGAATTTACCAAGTAAGTAAAGACCACTCTCTCTACAGATATATTGCAACAGAAAAATGACCCTTGTGGGTGATTCATCTAGCTCTCATCAGAGCAGGTGCTCTGTTTCCTATCTTCATATTCCACAGAAGAAATTTGCTTTGTTTTTCACTACCTGATTGCTATATTCCTTTAGAGGATATTTATTGTTGAGCTGTGGCCTCTGTTATTTCCTTTGTTGCTTGAGCTTAGTCAGAACTCTGTGCCTCAGACATGCAATAAAGCCCAGTAGCAGAGAAAATAACAGTGCAGTTAACCTCCTTAACATTGATAGTAAATAAGTGCTAATAAGATATGTGCCAGGGTAGCAATTGCCCTGACATAATGAAATGCACTAGTTTAAATAAATGGTAGCTGGTGTCATCATGCTTTTCAGTAAGGAACCTATGCAGGCACTATATTTTCTGGGTAATTTATGTGTCAGATTTTCTAGGCAGCTCAGATGATGTTAAGATGTTTAGTCCAAGTGGCCCAGTTTCCATAAATTCTTGACACCAAGCAGAACCCTTTGTTTTTACAGGTGTCTATCTCAGATCTGAGCTGTTTCTTTAAAAATATTACCCTGGTTGGGGGGGCTGAGCATTCTTGGAAATCTGGTCTCTGTCTCCTCCCTCTGTATTTCACTGGATTAAAGCCAGCTTGATTAAGAATTTTGCTTCCCAGTCGCTATCATGACTCTTGGTTGCACATGGTATCTCTGCTATCAATTTATGTCCCTGCACATCAAATAGCTCTCTTCATCTCCTCCTGCTGACAAGCTATCATGACAACTCTGTGGTGAATATACGCACTCTGGAGCTGGAGGGGAGGTTTGCTTTATCCTTCAGGGTGGCTTAGCGACATGTTTTGAAGGAAAGACTATGGTTCTCTTTGCAGCAGGCCTAAACCAGGAAAATTCAAAATGTAACACCCCCTGCATCTCGAATTCATTTAACTCTCTCACAGCTTGGGCACTGCTTAGAACAACTCCTGTGCTGTAATTGAATTTCAATACCTATGTATAAATGTATTACTGAATAACCAGGAGGTGTTTATAAGTACTAATATTAATTAGACAATCATAGTTTGGAAAAGCCACATGAGGATATGATTTGTGAATTGTAACTAAGTCTGTGGGATTGTGCTAATTTATTATGGTTCAGAAACAAATGTAAATTTGTAAGCTTTGTGACTCATGACTTTTTATTTTACTGAACAGTTCTCTGATACTTAGTGTTACTAAAGACAATAATAATAACAGAAAATGGTCATGTTTTATCTCTGTAATATTGCTGGCAAATTGAGACAGCATGGTAGCAAAATCATAGAGGAGGTTTTTTCTGAAGTGCCCACATCTTTGGTTTATGGAACTTGTCAGATTTTCATCATAGCTTTGTTGCAAAAAAACATCTGTTCCTGCTTTTGAGAAGTATTTGTAGCAGTTTTACAGCAGGATTTAATTACTGCCAGTGAATGGTAGTTGGGTGCCTTACAGTACTAACAGATTTTTATCTATAGTCTTTTATATCTATGAAGTGTAAATGACAAATAGGAACACTATTTAACTGTGACTTTAGTACCAAAGGCTATTTGCTGAAGAACTATGTGGTGAGACAGTTCAAACAATGGGCAATGCTCAAAGGATTTGGTTTCAGAGTTGCTCACAGAGTGGTGTGATTTGTTCTTCTGGAGCTCTGTATCAGAATGCAGCTCACTAAATCCTAGGTCTGTGTTAGCCACAGGAGAATCTCTATCGTGAACCTTGAGTGAATCTGAGATACTGGAAATCCGAGCAGCTGCAGTTATTGTTGCTTACATTTTTTTTTGAAGTGCTGATCACTGTTGGCTCTGAATGCTATCCTTTTGTTGGAGCTTTGTTTTAATAAATGAATTTAGTCATCCATCTGTTGTTTGGGAAACATCTTCTTAGACATTTATATTAGTGTAAGCATACAATCTGATTTTTATACTGTCCAGAAAAGTGGGCATCTTGCTCATCTAGAAATATCAATGCATAAATATGACTAATGGAATTTGATTATAACAGTTTCTCTAATAGAGAGAAGCACAATACCTGAGGCAGAAGTAATGCCAGCTTTGCCCCCCTCCTTTTTCTGTCCAAAAGCTTATGCCATTCTGATTTTTGAAAGCTCACTTTCTTCCTGCTCTACTAGAAAAAGAAGCCTCTTCCCGCATCTGATGACTTTCCTCATTTGTGTTGTCCTCGAGCTTCCTGAAGTCTCCATCCTTGTCAGTTGTATTAGCTCTAGAGAATTGACAACAGGTCCTGCATTCTCTTACGTGATGTAAGTCCTCAACTGAACAGCAAAGAGGATGGCTTTACAGGCAGAAAGCCAGGGGTTGTCACAAATGTTAGAGAAGTTCCAGTTTGTCCTGTGGATTCTTTCTAGTGTGGCTCCATGCTCTGCTCACGCCCTTTTCATCAAGTATTTTCATGAGAAGGTAAGAGCCCAGCTTGGCTGGTAGAGGCAGGCCTGGGAATTTGTGGGGAAACTCTTCAGTGCTTATATATGGGACATTACCTATGGAAATAATGATGTTATTATAGCTTATAAGAAACATTTATATTAGGGTGGCACCCACATGCTCTGCTTTTATGTATGCAAATAAGTGACAAAGCATTTGCAATTTGCTACTGAGAAATCTTTTTTTTTCTTTAATCTGAGTCCTCATTCTGTTCCTGCAATGGCAGAGCTATGGCAAAGGTTCAGACTGTGGTATTTGAAAATTGTTTCAAGTGCCTTCTATGTTTTTTAGCAATACTGACATGCCTGTACAGGCAAACAGACGTAGTCTGGACTCTTCGTACCAGCAAAAAGGTGCATTTGCCAGTTCATCTTGTCTATGGTTCTGGGATTGAAACAACATATAGCCCTAGGGATATCTTACATTGTGTTTGTATGGGACCTTTCTCTTCAAAGTCTTAGAACCCCAACAGACACAGTTTTGCTGGCAAAAGCTCTATGTGTCAACCTTTACTTTCTTTAAAAATTCTTGGAATTTAAAAAACAGTCATCTTACCCTTTGCTTTTGGCTGCTAATGCTTTGCAGAAGGTTTGGTGATGGATTGGTTTGCCTAGGTGTTTGCTACACACTGACATGCAATAGTGTATGCAGGGTTAATGCTATGAGTTTCAGAGAGACTGAGAAATCCTCCTTCAGCTTTCTCCTGAGCCCCAGGAACTCATTTCACATCTCATTCATTAGACAAACTAGCTGATCTGAAAACAGCATGCAAAACACTCCAGATTACTCTGATGCAAACGTTTAGCAGCCTGTTCCCCCAAGGACTGCCAATAACTCAACTTTTAGACCTCAAAGAAAACCTGATTTTGAGGGTCCAATTTATGATTGCCTGAAAATGAATGTAGGGTAGTGTTCGTGAAGAACTGTGAGCCAAAGACAACATGCATTTTGTTAGTTTAAGATGGCAGGCCTGCCCCCTCACCTGTAATCTCTGAAGATTACCGGCTCCGACTGCACTCAGCACTGACAATGTGCTGTTCATAGTGTACTGGCCTAGGGCAGATTCATTACAACTCACATTTCTGCTCAAGGTATAAAATTTCATCGCTTTGACACAGGCAGCATTTATAATAGCAAAGGATGATGTTTTTGCCCTATCTCAAGTGAGTGACAATTCTTGTATTCTCTTTCCCTCTCTCTCTCTTTCAGTTGGGCCTGTTGCTATCAATTCTAGTGTGATTTTCAGTCTTGCATACATCTATATGCAAAGCTAAATTACTTATTTCCTTGTATGGATGTAGGTGACTGAGGAGATTTAACAACATGATGTTCTGCATAAATGCCCTGAATTCAGATACTTATACAAAATGTGTGGCACTGTCAGTCTACAAAGTGGACCAGAAATTTTTTGATAGCATATTTTTGTATTTGATCTCTGGAACTTAACTCAGGAAAATTCCTAGTTTCTGAAGTAAGAGGAGACTTTGTTTAATGTGTACCTGGCATTGTGCTGATGTAGGTGTGAGAGCACCTGAACTAGCTTTTTTTGGCAAGATTACCACTTCAGTTTGAGTGATACTGCATCTGAAAAGATTTGTACTTGGGAAATGTACTGAAAACATATTCAAATGTAGAGTTCAAAGACCTAAGTGACTGAGAAACTAAACCATTCCTCTGGTAATATTTTCTAATGACTTAATTAGCTTCTCTGTTTAAAATCATGCATAGTCCGAGTTAACTGAATTATTAATTTCTTGCTGTTGCATTTCTCTATGGCTTTTTTCTACTGTTATTACCACTAGATCTTTTTTTCCTGTAGGTGCTAGCTCGGGTATGTCCATGCATGATTCATGCTCATCTCCACTTGTAGTGTAGACAAACACTGTTTCCTTTCTGAAGTACCAATCTCAGTAAGAAAACCCAGAATAAGACAGGTGGGGATCCAGGTGCAGGGAGGTTAGTGACAGGACAAGTATATCTGAAAAAGCCTAGAGCCAAAACAAGCTCCATGCTCTCACTCTGAGAGCTCTAGGCATTGCTTTTGCCCAAGACATTATGATCTATTCCTAAAAGATCTTTTACAGATGAGATTGTCCTCTATGAAGCCCTGAACAGTAATAGACTCCTTTCAGTACCCATAACAATGTCAGTTTAGGAAAATGCTAGCAGTAATGGAGTTTATTCTGCATTTTCTAAATGGACCAAACTCTCCCATTGGTATTAATAGCTCTTATGCCCCAGTAATTGATATGTGATCAGGTCACGAATGAAACAACCTAATCCCCATTTACAGGAAATGTGTAGGAAATAGAATAGAAATACCCAGAGATGCAGCCAGGTGATCATTGTGTGTGTGTGGTAAAAAGGGTTTGAGAGTAGTGGAAAGTAATTTTAGCTTTAAAAGTAAAGCTACTACACTGAATTTCTTGCCTCTCCTTTTGATTTCTTTCCACTGTTGCCTCTGCTGCTTTTTACAGGTCTTCTTTCTCAATTGCTTGTCAGGTTCTTCAAGGGACTTGGAGACTGAATGGTGACTCTGCCTACAGCTTTGCCCAGCTCAGGTTATGATTCTGAGCTGATCAAATTAGTTACACAAATTCCTAAATACTAGAAGAATTTCCTCTTCTAATTAGAAAAATACACCAAAAACCAAACTAACCAAGAATCTCCCATCTCCTTAGTCCCACCCAAAGTCCTTGTCTTCTCCAACAGCCTGAAAGAAAGAGATTTTTTTCTAAAAGTATGGTAAGTGACCTTTTATCCCTTTAATCCCTCAAGTTAATAAAATCCTCTTAAGATTCTTGAGGTTTGGTTTTTTTGGGTGTTTTAATACGTTTTCTCAGAGAAAACAATCTAAAGTTCTTGACCAAAGTGACAGATAACATTAGCAGATGTCTGAAGTATTCAACAGGCTCTTCCTGCACTTGGAAGTGCTAGACATATTGGTAAAAATGTCTCCCTGTTTCTGTGATACAAGATGGCACTTGTATCAATCAAGGAAGCACTTAGCCAACTGAAGATAATGCTGTAGCTGAAGGATTTTCCCCTTGAAATTCTTTCTGCAGGAAAAGTAAATTAAAATAAATACTACAGTGTCAGATGCACACAAGGAGGCTTCTGTCTTTGTTGAACGCTGTCATTAGATTTTTAATCTAACAGAGACACAAGGTGCAGTTTGCCCACTGTTACTCCAGTATAATTCTGGTATCCTTCACCTTGCTTATACAGGGAACCATTCCAGCTTTTTACCAAGGCACATGACAGGAGAGCTTGGCTCCTGATTTCTTAACATTACTTAGGATTTTTTTAATGTATATATATTTATTGCAAGAAACGTGTTGTGCTTGGTTGTTTTTGTGTTTGTTTTTGGGTTTTTTTTTGTGTGGGCATAATAAGGGCTCACTTATTCTCTTGAAAGTAATGATTTGAAGTTTAGGGCAAACAAATTCCAAATACCGATTTGCATTACTCCAGGTATAACATAGATCCTTTGGTGTGTGACCTGTGTGTGAACTTGAAGGAGAGAGATGGTTAAGGGAGGAGTTGATCATGTAAATCGAGTAACCTTCCTTGATCATCATGAGAGAACAAATTCTTCAGGGGCCAAAGGATTACTGTGTCCACAAAGGTCCAATAAAGGAGAAGGCTGAGCTACTCATAGTGTCATCATAGTTCTAATTCTTAAGCCATAATAAAACCCTGGTATGTTATTAATTCATCTGTTCTGGTTGCTGTAGAGATGATATTTGAGTGCTGCCTTTAATTCATCTTTTTCTCACTAATATATTGTTTTCTATAGGGATTCATTGTTTTAACCCTCAAAGTGATTTAGCCCATGGCACATTTCAAAGATTTCTGCCCAATTAAATCAGTCCAAGGACATCCACATTGCATCAGGACCACTAACATTACATTAGCAAAGATAAAAACCCCAGTCAAGAGGGTAGGATCTCTTTTAATGTGACTTTATCACTGAGACTTGAAGTTATATATACAAGCAACAAAATGTGCTTGGCTATTCCCACAGAGATCACGCACTCTAAAATTGCCTTGAAGTGCACGATCACTAACAGCAGTATTTGTCACACTCATTGCTCGTTAGTTTAGACCAGTTATTACTTCTGAATAAATGCTGATTTGCCACAGAAAATGTGTGCAGCAACATGTAAGTGAAAATGATCATCAAATTCAAGTATTGCTGGGACTTGTTTTTTTTCATTTCTGGGTGAGGGTTTTTAGCTAAAAACAAAACAAGCATGCATAGTGCTGATAGAGAGAAAGGGAAAAAGCAAAGTGGAATGAACACAATACGAGAACTAGCTGAGCGGGGGTTAAAAAGCTTTCTTAGACCTGAGCTTGTCTGGGGTGTCAGCACCATGTTGTGCACAATATAGCATCTATATTGTTCATGATTTTGCATTATCTACCGCATCCAGGCTTCCTGCTACTCTGGATTATGGGGAGCTGTCTGTGTACAACCCTACCACTTAGTGCTTCTCTTCCCTGAACAGCAGGCTGGAGAAGATAGCAGATAGAAACAGCCATCCCAGATCAAACCCCTTTCTTTTCTCCCCTGCACTGTGGGTGGAGCAGGCACAACTCTCTCTTTAATTTTTGCTTATGATTACTTATAGAAACTAGGATGAGAGTAGGTGTGAGCTTTGTATAGCTACATTATTTGTCCCCAAATTCTTAGTATACCTGTCTTCCAGTCTCCTACAATTTAAGTAATTACCACTAGTGGTGGTTTATGCAGAATGCCACCTGTTCTTACTGGCACAGTTTGTTCTAGAAATTAAGGAGAAACATTTCAGAATATAATTTGTTGTCGTGGTATTAGTACCTGTTTTTATGGGACTGCCATTTGCAAGAACCTGATGCTGTTCAGTTGCAGAATTCATTGGTATCAGAAAACAACAAAGCAGAACGTAAAGACAGGACAGATTTTTACTAGGTATTATACCACACTAGGGAAGGCATTTAAAACACAAATAGACAACATGTAGCACATGTACTATTAAGCTTTTACAGGGCATTATTCCACTCAAGGGATGCTTGTGTGAAAAGAGAGAAAAACAACGCAGGATGCAGAGAGCAAGACAGATCTTTACAGGGAATTATCCCACACTAGGGAGGCTGCTATGGTGAACAGAGGAAAGAAAAACAAGGCAAAAGATAAAGACGAGAGATTTTACGGGCTTTAATGTTTGCCTCTATGTGATTTAAAGCAAAACTAGTGGCACTGGATGAAGAATGTACACTGGAAAGCTCTTGCTAAGATCTCATTCTGTTTGCTAATTATGAAGGTCGAACTTAGCAATTTTTTTCACCCACAGAACTTGTTCTGTGGATATTTTTTTCTCAACCTGTGGGATAAAATGGCCAGTGAGGTAGTAGTGAATGTACTGAAAACAGTTCTTCTCAGAACTGAGGTTTTTCAAATGCTATGAAATGGAGCTGTGCAAAAAATAAAGAGCAGTGGAATTTTGCTGAAAAAAGGAGTTAAAGGAGAAGAAAAATAGTTACTGAGTTAGTCAAAATAGGCAAATGGTTTCAGACAAAACAAAGTACAATTTCAAAATGTGACTTTCATTGTGAATTTAGATGTTAATAAGAGAGTGTGTTCTATTAAAAGCCTTCAAAAGTTTATTTACAGCTTGACACACAGTATTTTTATCTTAAATGGAATTTTTTGTTTTTCTGGTGAGAACCTACAATATAAGCTACAATTTTACTTTTGAGTAATTTTGAATTAAGTTTTTGTTTTAAACTTTACTTGTTCAGTCCCCAATTGCAATAATGCAATTATTTGAGTACTGACACTAGTAAAGCCTTATTCCTTAAGGAATATGATGCTACAGTTTCCCACTCAAGTATCTTATGCTGCTCTTCCTTCAGTATCTGATAAGCATGAATCTTTCCTGTGGCTGGGCATTTATAAATTTCAGTGCATTCCCAGGTGTCTAGTAAGAAGCTACCATGAAGTAGCCCTTCTCAGAATCAGGTCTCATGACATCCTTCTTATCTCAACTTGGCTGAAATCTGCAGGAAATGCTCTTTTGAGATATCTTTCTGCTATAACAAATTTAGTTGTAATGAGATGACTGTCATATGAGCTTCAAGAGGGAACGGAGCCGATGCAGCATGTTTCTGTAGCCCTTTCTCCCCAAGCAAGCCAGATAAAGGCTGATCATTGAGTCAGTTTCCCTAGGTAGCATTCCCTATCTGCTGCTCTCCAGTGCTCCATCACACAGTCTGCAAGGAGATGCAGGTGTCTTAGGAACCCTGTCAGAAAAGAGGCTCTCTGCCAGTGGGAACATAGGCCTGGCACCTAGGGTCATTGATCCACTGCCTCAAATCCCACAGGGACAAAGAGTCTGCCCTGCATTCCTAATAGTTGCTGCATCCTCTTTTATGCATCTAGAGCTGTATCTTTCTTAGCTGTAAAGCAGGACTATTTGCTTTCTATATGGCCTGCTGTAATATATATTCTATATTACTGCTGTAATATTGATTATAAGATGCTCAGATGTTATATGAAAGTAGGTGATATAAATGGCTTCAAACAATATAGTGGACAATGTGAATGTTTTACTAGGCTTTCCAGGTCATTCTATAGTATTTAACATGCTACCAAGTCCTCATGAGTCTACAATTAAAAAGCTCCAACAAAACAACAGGGCCATATCCAAATAATCCAGCCATATAAAAAGCAGAGCTCAGTTTTTCCTATTAAATTCTGTGGTCTAACAATAGTTGGCTTAGTGTGATGGCATGGCTGATAAAGTCTAGGAAGCTTTTCCAAAAAAAAAAAAAGTTCTTGTGGAAACAACAGTTTACTGAAATGAGGAAGACAAAAAATCAAGTATGTGGAAGTCACAAGGGTAGGAAGGGTTGACAAAATAAAAACAAAGGGAGAAGATGCAGGTGACTTGTTCAAAGAAGTTGGATGAAATCCTCAATAGTTAGGAGGATAAGTAGCAATAGGGTAAAGAAATACAAAATAGGGTGGAAATGAGAAGGAGACCCAGAATTTGGAAAACATCCAATGGGTGGGGAAGGAACAATTGTTAGGATTTATGCCCTTTGGCTGGCACAAACTCACCAGTGTGCAGTTGCTAGTTTCTAAGACTCCTGTGATTCAGTAACTTGTTTGTTTTTCCTTGGGTTTTGGGGGAAAAAGCCTCAAATCATCACAACTGCAAAAGTGTGGCTGGTCAAAGGGATTGGAATATACTATATATAGAAATGAGCCAAGAACTGTGTTTCAGTATTTATTTTTATGAACATAGCATCCCTTTGCCCCAATGTGTATATGATGCTGATCAAAAATGTTTCTGTTCGGGGCATGTTATATAATTTGTTCTGCTCTAAATGGATCTTGTTTGTCTTTAAGTATTTTTCCTTTTTTAATGTTTTTTCCCCTGTAATCCATGCATGGATTCCAGGAAGAAGACATGTAATTCTTAATTCCTTCATATAGACCAGTACAATTTCCTAAAGCAGGCTAGTCCTGAGAGCTCATCAACCGAGAGAATATGCCATTGGCATTAGGGGAAACAAGGAGCTGTTTCTTGCATTATACCTTGTAAGTGGTACAATTTAAGCTTTGTCAGGATTTTTCTGGGGTTGAAGTCCAAGGAACTGCTACTGACAAAGAGAAGCCTTCCTTAGCCATGCCTGGTGCTGCTCAGTGCCTGGGTGAGGGTGGTTAGTGCATTCCCACCTGCCTTGGAGCTGCTACAGGGCAGACCCTGCCTCTGACACTGCTAAACCCAAACTGCTGAGTGCTTTAGCTTGAATTCTGGAGTGATACAAAATGAATTAATTGCAGCACTCTATCCTAATTGTTCTGTTACTGACTTCCAATTGTGAATTGATATTTGTCAAATTTTGCAACGGAGTGTTGCAAACAAACAATAATCACTGACATGTCTACAATGGGACTACTCACAACACCTGCACTAATACGCTCATGGTTGTGCTCTGTGAATGACATTTGCTCATGGGAATGCCAGAGGTATCTGGCCCTCTTGTTTGCTTTCATCCATGTGCTTTAAGCTCGAGAGAGAGAGGCTGTCAGCAACCTCTGGGGGCAGCTGGAGGCAAACAGGAAAGATACCGGAAAATCATGGTGGTGAAAGCCCAACAGATTTCTGCTCCTGTTGCAGAAAAGTGCTATATGACAGAAAGTGTGTTTCTTTGTGACTGTGAGGTGTGTACAAAGCTTTTACTACTACATGGTTGTATCTTCTGTTGATGCTTGTCTTGTTCATTCAATAATTGGTGTTACTGCTGTCCTCAGGTCCGTGCTCTTTGAACCTAAGATTAAGATTCAAATGTATTAGGCATAACCCTAAAGATTCTTAGTCATGGCCCTAACAATCTTATTTACCAAGAATGATTCTTCATGGTTGTGAAAAAAAATTCTGACTCAAGTCATGATGTGACTGGAGGACACCTGATGTCCAGCGACATCTTTCTGGGTCTGCAACTGGCACAAACCAAGTTTTGATTGTGTAAACAATTCACTGTAGTGGGAGATGAACTCTCTAAAGTGTGGTAAATTGCAGATCTGCTGTGTGTGTGCACCCTCTCTTCACTGGCTTCTCCCCTGGATTCAGTGGAGAGGGCAGTCTGCAACTGTTTGTAGTACCAGTTCTCAGTACATCTGTTCAAGTGGAAGATCTGTGAACTAAAAGCAGGAGGCCATCTAGTATTTCTTTTCAATTCCAGATTTTTTGTGCTTACAAATATCAATTACAAGGTTTGTGTAAATTACAAGGATTATGAACTTGGAGTAGCTACAGTGTGTTTAAAAGGTCTGTAAACGGATAATAAGGAGATAGTGAAAATCTGCTCCAGGAAGTCTCAGAGACATTTCCAGATAATTAATGCAATGTGTGGAAACCTGAAATCAACACTGTTGGTTTTTTTTAAATATAAACTAGTAATTTAGGAGTGCATTGCAAGAGCACATTAAATTAACCATTACTAGACGAGGAAATATTAAGATTATTAAGAGAATAAAAAACAATTAGTGTAGGTTTTTTTGCTTACAGTATGGGTCTGATCTAGGAATCCTGTTATACAGAAGGGACTACAAATATTTGGGGGATATTTCAGGTAGAAGCCAGGGCTTAAGGGGCTTGAGCTTTTTTTGCAGCAGGAAAAGAGTGCTTTATGAACAATGTACTCTTTGAAACACAGTGATGTGATGCTAGGATTAGGAAAGCGGTTACCTCAAGAGAATCTAAGCTAGTGTGTAAGAAGTTTCTCCATTAGTCTTACATCCTTTGGAAGGAAGTCATGGCAGTTTGAAGAAGAGTATTTATTTGTTTATATATTCACATATTGATGGAAACAACTTGTCTGTTTGCCCATGTTAGAAATGTTTAGATATCATTCCTGGAAGGTGAATGCATCTGATTTTCTTCTGGTTAAGCAATAGATTAGAACTATTTCCATTGATATTAAAAGGTTGATATCACTGTAAGGAAACTGGAAAGGAGGTGAGAATCACTCCTCGTTGGTATCTCAATAAAGGATAACATGATTCTGTGAAACTATTTGCAGTGAATGGTGGAAGATGTCTTTAATATCAAGGCAAAGCATTTTCATAGCTGTACCAAACTTCTCAGTTTGTATTCTCACGTTGTTTCAATTTTTGCTCTTGTGGCCATGACAAATGATTAGAATTTTATCACCAATTTGGGTAGAAAATATACAAGGTCAATAATTTCCCCATTATAAATTTATTATATCAGACACCCTTATAATCCTTGCATCACATTCGTCTAGCTGTTTCCTTGGCCATTATCTGAGTCACTGCTATTGATTCTTGTTAGTTAGTTTTTTTGTTGTGTCCAAATCCATTTTTTTAGATTAGTCTCAAGCTGGAGCCCATTAAGGGGACCTTCATGACAAGTGTATTTCCCATCTGGTGGTTTATTCAAATGATCTGTCTTCATTTACTAATCTCAAATGCCAGTTCTTCATATGAAAAATTCTTGCCCTTCAGAATGACTTCCATCCCACAAAGCAGAGCTGTCACCCTAAATGTCACTTGATTCTTCCATGTGATAGATCTCTGAGATGCTATATCTAGCCTATGTGGTGTGGCCTTCACTCACCCTGTGCTTCAGGAAGAAGTAGAAGTAGTGTCTGTTTTGACATGACCTATGGACTCAAAATATAGTAACTACAGCTTTGCATGGAAATGCATAATTGCACATCTTTGTATGTTTCAGGTTGCTTACCTGTTGTTGAGTCAGAGGCATTTGTATAGCATGTCTTGGCTAACTGTTGTTGGAAATGATCACCATTATCACCTTTTTTCAAAGAGGAAAGTAAATTCTCAGTCCCCATATCCTGTCTGTCTGCTGTTTTTTATCTTCTCTGGACTAGAGGTTGTAACTTTGAAATACCTTCTTTGGAATGATTTTAAGCAATACTTGTTGGCTATTTTTTTCAAACTTTCACAGGTTTTGTGTATGTCAGGGCCCTGAGTGTACCAATAAGCCTGTGGTTCTGAGCAGCCACACCTGAGTCCTCCACTCCTCACCTGTGCATCCAGGAGCCCTATTTAAGATCAAACCTGGACATTCAGTTCTGATCCAAGCTGGAAGAGCAGAGTAGAGTGGTGACAACAGGAGACAAGCCACCATAAGGTGAAAGTAAGGCAAAAAGTCTGCTCTGTGGTCAGTGTGGGCAGGCTAAACAGCAGCTGCTCAGGTGCAGGAAAGGGAGCAGGTACACCTGTGACATAGCTCATGCCAGAACTGCAGGGCTAGGCCTGAGTTTAAATTTTAATCCTGGATGTGTGGGTAGAGGACATGGATGCAAGGCTGGCCAGGGCAGGCAGGATCTGTTGGTATGCTTGGGGCCGTGACTGTGTAGTTAAAATGCATGTTTATGTAAGTTTCTGTAGGACTTTATATGCTAAAAGAGCATCATCCAAACAGGTGTGTTTCTGAGTTCCAGTTTTTGCAGTGTCCAGTTTTGTCTTCTATTTTTAGGAAAAACCTGTGAGTTTCACCTTGTTTTATCTGGGAGAAAATGATTCAGTTTAAACCCATTAGTCAACCTTTTTTTTTTTTTAAAAGTTGGACTGAATTCCTTTGAATTTGCTAATCTTGATTCCACTTTTGAGCAAAACTGGGGCTCTGCTTCACGTTTGTAACAAAACCTGACAAGAGGCCAAGGCACTCAGCATTTGCTTTCATTGCTGACATCTCACAGCACACGATTACATATCTGTGTATAGAATATCTATAGTAGTCATTAACGTGGGCTCATTACAGCCTGCCATCTGTAGTGGTGACAAAATGAGCTACATTATTGCCTCAAAATGCTGTGATCTTGAAACGATTTTGCCCTGCATCTTCCTCAAAGCTTGTGCAAAGCAATCAGGGAAATTAACACTACAAGGGACTTTTCTTTTTGGCATTTTCTGTTCTGTTCCTTTCACTGATTCCAAAATTTGCTGTGGTTTTAAATTCACCTCCAGGTAAATATAAGGAGATGTGCTGATTTCTGTATCTTCATAATTTTATTTAATTTGAGTTTGTCTTATTTCTTTTTTGCTTTTGGGGTTTTTTGGCCGTGGGTGACAGAGCTTATTGCCATCCTTTTTTTTTAAGTGATACTAAATGTTGCTCAGACTTTGAGTGAAGGGTGTCCTAAAGTGCCTTTGGGTCAATATCACTGACAAGAGAAAATACATCGTAAGTCCCTGCTCAGACACAAAACAATGCATTTGTTCAGAAAGAGAGAAGACATGAAAGCAAGCTAGGATAAGGATAGAGACAGTTTCTGGCCATAAACAGGTAACCTGGTCTTGTAAGATTATGGAAGATTAGTGTTCTATCAAGGAGCACAGAATCTCTTTTGGGAGAGAAAAACCAATCGTATGCACAGAGATATGTGTCTGTGGTTGTGCATAGCAAGAGTTAAGGTTCTGGTTAACAGAGGAATTAGACAAATAGGCACTTTACATTTTCTTAAGTGTTCCATATTTGGCAGCATTGCAAGCCTCAACAAAATCTTGATATCTCGGAGAAGTTTACATCCTCATTGGTCTGGGGAAGGGCCTTGCTGTCATGGTTTTACTTTTTTACAAAAATTTTAAAAGCAAAATTTTTCCAAGCATTATTCACATATGATGAAAGAAGGAAACCCCAGAATACTTGACCAGACCTATTAGTGACTTCCCCCCCCCGGCTCCGTTTCCCATTGCTGTACTCTTTGGTTTCCCTTTTCTCCAAGAGGATGCTTCTCAATCCTGGCAGCACTGCTGCTTTTCCTGAAAACTGCTTTGTACTTTGATACCTCACTAAAATTTCTGGCCTGGAGCTGACCACCAGCTCTAAGTTCAATACCCAAAGTTTTTGATGGTACTGTGATAAATCACAAAATATTGAAATACACTTTGAGGTACACGGGAAGAGGTTAAGCTTCCTATTGCCACAGTCAGAAACTAGTGCACTCTGATACCTATGCTACCACAAGTCCCTGTTGAGAAATATCATGTTGTTATCAGTGTCAGTGACCTTATTTACTACTGCTGTAATTTTAATTTTTTTTAATTAAAGGCTGTTTACATTGGTTTTCAAAGCTTAATCTCAATAAAAAGTAAAAGTTAACTGCAAGGTGTCTTTTGGCTAGATGGTATAAACTCCCACGCTTGTAAAAAAAATTACCAAAGTTCTAAAGTCTCTTATAAAAAAGTCAGTTGAGAACTGTGCTGTCCCTCATGGCTCTGCTTACCATGCAGTAACTAAGCTCTGGGAATGCAATCAAAAATATATATTGGATCTCTGATTACACTGCTTCCTGTGTACCTATTCCACAATTCCTTGAAAATCTCATTGAGATATGTGTGATTGGAAGATGTATTGGCAAAGGAGATGGAGTCAATATGTAGAAAGGTTAGAAGGCACCAAGTTTTGCTTACAATTGGATCATATCCTGCTTTAACAACTTAGATTTCACTGTAGAGGCTGTCAAGATCTAGATATAGTGGATGCATCATTAGTACAGTGACTTTGATTTGGTAAGATTGACTTTTATTCATTATCATTTACATGAGAAATAACTGAGGCTTTAAGAATGCAGTTGGTTCTGAAGACAACTAGAGTTACTTTGCTTGGAGTGCTTGCTTCTCTCTGTTAATCACGAGCAATTTTTACAGAAGATGAAAGAAATTAAAAGGGACATGAAAAGCTAACTCAGAACTGATTTTGAACCTTTTAAGCACCAAGTTTTGCTTACAATTGGATCATATCCTGCTTTAACAACTTAGATTTCACTGTAGAGGCTGTCAAGATCTAGATATAGTGGATGCATCATTAGTACAGTGACTTTGATTTGGTAAGATTGACTTTTATTCATTATCATTTACATGAGAAATAACTGAGGCTTTAAGAATGCAGTTGGTTCTGAAGACAACTAGAGTTACTTTGCTTGGAGTGCTTGCTTCTCTCTGTTAATCACGAGCAATTTTTACAGAAGATGAAAGAAATTAAAAGGGACATGAAAAGCTAACTCAGAACTGATTTTGAACCTTTTAAGTAAAGCTTAAAGAGGGATTTACTTTAAAAATCTTTCCTCTGGCAGGATTATAATGACAACTGGAATGTATTTGTCAGTATAGTTAGTGGGGGGTGGCAAAGGTGAAGATATGGCTTGTGTACTTGTGGGAAAGCACTGTAATCTCACAGCTATGGTGGGAGATGAGACAGTTTCCTAAACTTCAAAACAAGCTAAAAGTGGAGCTTCTGTATGGTGCTGGTTCTTTGTGCTTCTAACAGAAGTGAGGGGTACCCCCCAGGCAGAGTAGTAACCAGATCCACTGACTTCTACTGTCATCTGGACAATTTTTGATTGACCATATGCTTTTAAAATTTGTTCCTTTGACTGTATTGGAATGTTATTAAATCTGTCTCATTGTCTTGAATCTCAAGACAGCTAATGTCTGAATTGTTATGAGGGATGGGGTATGCTTTCAAGACAAATACCTGCAACCACGCTGTCAATCTGTCCATCTTTCAGTTCTTAGTAGCTTTGGATCTCACTGTACATCTTCAGCCAAATTTGATAGAGGGATATTCCTTTCAAAGGTGTTAGTGCATATTGGTGGTCGTCCTGGCTTTGCCTGGGATAAAGCTAATTTTCTTCTTGGTAGCTAGAATAGCATTGTTAGCATTGTGGTTTGGATTTAGTGTGGGATTTGATGTGAGAAGAATATGTTTTGAGCTGTTTCAAGGACTCTTCAGCTTCCTGTGCTTTGCTAGTGGGCAGGTGTACAAGATGCTGGGAGGGGGCATAGCCAGAGCAATGGATCCAAATTGGCCAATGGGATAGTCCATGTCATGCTCAGTGTATAGACAAGAGTTGACTTGGAAATAGCTCTCTTTCTCTCTCTGTCTTTCTCCTGGGATTGCAGTTTTGGAGTTTCTTTCCCCCTGGATTGTTAGCCAGGGATGGGCTGGTCATTGGTCAGCAGGTGGTGAGTACTTGCACTGTGCATTACTTGTTTGCATAGTCTATTAATACTGCAATTATTATTATTAGTAGTATTATTGTTTATAGTTTTTTTTAATCTCGACCTGTGAGGTTTTCTGCCTTTCCAGTTCTTGCTCCCATTCTCCAGAGAGTGGGGGTGAGAGTGAGCATATGGCAGTGTGGTATGTAGCTGCCTGCTGGGTCAAACCACTACAGGGGCTCAGAAGAGGCTGGATTGCATGTTTCCTCATGAAGCAGAATGATTATAAATTGATATATTTGCCATTCCAGAAAGCAGCAGCCAGCTGGACAGTCATCACACACGCAACTTAAGTGTTACAGCAGCAACTACTAATACCTCTAGTTTAGAAAGCTGTCTTGTGATACTTTCAGTTTGTAAGGGTATATGACTTTGGGAACTAAGAGAGAAGACAGGGGTAATATAGAAAGGGTGCAGTGGAGAAGAGGAGCTGTTAAAGGATGGAGGACACGAATGGGTAGCACACTTGCTTTGCTTTGTTGTTGTACCCACAGGAAAATCTGCTTAGCTTTATTTTCATTTATTAAAAAAAATTGAAAAATTGCTTAAGGAATTATTATAATCTAGAAAGGGTCTGGTGTGATCAAAGAAGAAAGCAGTGCACTGCAAATGTCCAGACTGGATAGTAACATCTTTAACAGCAAGGGCAGAGTTTGAATAGAATAAATTGCAGTAAAACCTGAAAGGAGGGATTAAATAGAGGATTACAGTATATAATTGAGATGAAACCAACATTTCCTCCTAAATAGGATAGTACAAGTGTGAAAACTGCTTATGGGGCTATTGATAGGAGTGTTTAGCACGCTACAAATACAACAGAACACTTAAGTACAATGATGAATGGTCTCAGTTGTGACAGGACACTTAGTTTTTAAAGTTAAGTTGCCATAACTACAGAACACCCAGACATCCAGGCTCTAGGATTGTCTTTCCTTATAAGTCTGTTTTGAGGCTGACAAATTTTATACAATACCAGGTTCTTGTATGTTTAATTTAGTTCTTTGTGAAATGATAAACTGATGGCAAGAAGACAGGTGTCCAGAGAGGCTGAAGTGGTATTTTTTTCTGTTCCCAGGCTTTTTGTAGCTGGGGGAACATTTAGCTGGGTTGAGGGATGCACGTTGAAGAAAATTATTGTAGTTACAGACCTGCTGTAGTAGTAACATCTCCTTCAGTGACACAGAACCATTTATTCCTCCTGCCCACAAAATAAGGG
The DNA here is from genome assembly GCA_020745705.1 of Hemiprocne comata. Taxonomy (NCBI): domain Eukaryota; kingdom Metazoa; phylum Chordata; class Aves; order Apodiformes; family Apodidae; genus Hemiprocne; species Hemiprocne comata. The sequence goes on along the minus strand of CM036594.1, from coordinate 8,249,927 downwards.
GTTTTTAGACAGGTGCCCAATGTGACCCTTCTATGCATCAATACTGGAAAAGCTAGAGAGTAACAGGGAAGGGAGCAAGTTAAGTTTCCCTGCTTCTGTGCCTGGTTTGGGAAGAGACTGAAGCAACTGGTGAATGGAGCACTGAAATCTTGCCTCTACCACAGACGCTGGGAATGCTTTGAGCAAGTTACACAAACTCGGTGCCACCTGTTAGTGCGGTAGAGATTATGCCACTGCTTTACTTCAAGAGTGTGGTGACAATAGCTGCAATAAAGAGTTTTGGGTGCTCAGCTCTTCTGATAGTAAGAGCCAATTAATAGCCCAGATAGGTAGAACCTCTCAGCTGGTTTTACAGAAAGTGAGGGGTGAAAATTAGGAACCAGCTTTCAGGCTTTTATAGTTTCATTGGAGCATTTTCTTTCTATGATAACATGGATAATGTTTTTTGGAAGAAAGGGTAAAGGAACTGAACTGCCATCACAGTTTACAAACTGGATTAAGTATCCATTTAGTCATGATTACTGGTACTACAAATCAAACACTGGGTGCCCTGGATAAAGCTATACAGAAAAATAAGGAAAAAAATCAGTGACATTTTTTTTCTGACTGAAACAATAGAAATTCAGTGCAAAGATAAAATATATAAACCAGAGAAAAAACTAGAAACATTTTTATTTAAACTGAGATACTACTGTCATGCTTAAGAGAAATAGCTGAAGTAGTTTTTTGTTTGCTGGATATATAAAAAAGAGTGATGAATGAAGTGAGCCACTTGTTGCAAGCCTCCAAACTGACAAGAAGAGAGTAGGGAATATAGTTCAGACAAAGACTCTAGATGCCAGCTCTGTCATTTGTATTATTAATGTGCTGTGCTTGGTCCCTGTGGAGAGCTTAAACTGAGCCAGAGACAGGATGTGCATCCAGTGAACATTTCCTATGATACTGGATTCATAAAGGTTTTTTTATAGTCTTAAAAGTTAACTCCCCTCTCCCCTTTATCTGTCTTTCCTTGCAAAGATGCCCCAAATGTTTGATTTACCTTGAATTGGTTCCAGCACCAGTCACTGAATATTTTACTTGTACTGAAAGAAGAAAGAGAGAAGCCAGGCTCACAAGGAAAAGGTAGAGGCAAATGTGAATTATCAGAGCTATTGCTGGCTAATGATTTGTGAATAACTTGGAAGGTTTATTTGAAGAAAGAAAGGGAAATGTAGGCCTAATACGAAAGGATTCGGGAATGAATCCTGCAAAGTTCTCTGCTTGGTGTTTTATTTTGTAATCTTGTTTCTTGCAATCCACCTTCAGTATTCAACGTTCTTTTGCTAGGATAAGCTTCAACTATTTCCAGCCCTGAACTGATGTTTAATTTAATGCTGAAAAACCCAGGGTGTCATCTTCTTTGGAGTAATAACATTGTGGGTGTTGCTACCTTTTGGAAAACTTGAATGGATCTGAGCCGCTGGCCACTTGACAAGCTGAAAATGTAATTCCAAATTGCTATAAAGCCTGGTGTTGTATGCCAAATTCTGAAGAGGCAGGGAAAGATCAGCCCAACTCCAGACAGTAAAAACAGCAAAGTGACAACTCTTTTCCCCTCTAGTTTGTCACACCCCATTAACACTCGTACCTCTCAATCCCAATCAGGAGCACAGTCCCTTCTAGGGTCCTGAAGCCAGGATTATTCAGTTTGTATAGTCCAGAAAACTGATTAGGAGTTGGGTGCATACTTCACTCTTTGAAAATGTGGACTAGATGTTAGAGAACAGGGTAGCACTGCATCCCTTCCATATGCTGGACTTTGTATGTTTGGGTCTTGATTTTTTTTTCTCCTTTTTTTCCCCCTCTCTTTTTTCCCTTTTTTTGGTGTATGTTTTCTCACAACTTTCACCTTTGACAATCACTTCACTCCTTACTAAGATTTTTTTTCTAGTGTTAATAGGGTATCGCAACAGTGGAAAACTTCAGTTCAACAAAATATGGTAGGAGTATAAAAGGGTTTTGAAAGGCCTGTGTTTGAGATAACTGTCAGATCTCTTCAAATAGTACTTTGATCTTCTAAACTTACGTTTCAGTATTTTAGTGCCCTTATGTGTGGCTAGGTTATCTCTGTATAAGTTCAATCATATCAACTCTGCTTTGTGATAAGATATTGGATCTTTCCAGTTTAATGCCAGAGCATTCTACTTCTAGGTTTTTGGCTAAAGACAAGTGTTACTGGAGGCAGAGATGCTTATTTGGCTGCAGATAAGCTGGATGAAGAGACCAGCCTCCAGGTGGCTGTCTTTGTCATAGTGAAAGACCTGTTTATTAAGCTGTTTATGCTAATCAGCTCTACTTTGGCTGAAACAAGCACTCAAAAAAGTACCTTAGCTGGGAGGTCTGAGAGAGCAGTAGCCAGAGGGAAGCTGTGACGGGGCCATCGGCTGATGGAACCTCTTCTGCTGACACAGCTGAAGTTGAGAAAGAACTTGTAGCCACAGCTCCAAGTTAGAGTTATTCAGAGTCTGATGAGAATATGTATTGCTACAAATTTGCCCTTCGTAGCTTTGGTTCTTCTCTTAAGTTTACACAGCACTTTTAATTGAGGAGCAACTCAAGTGGGCAGGATGCTGTCTCCTCAGCCAGCCTGACTCTGGGGAGGTAAGGTTGGTTCTGCAGCCATCCTCAGAGGGGAACATGGTAGTCATTCTTTCTCATCAGCACTAGGCAATGTTTTATAACTGGGGAAATGAGTAATTTATTAAAATGAAATAAAAAATGGGAGAGAAATATAGGGTGTTTAGAGTAGAGAGGATGTACTTATCCAAGCTGGAACATAGCCAGGATACTTACATTGATTTCCACATTCTTCCACAGTATTCCTTGGGATCAGTAATGAGAACAAATGGCCATTTATGCCTAGGTTGTCTCTTTCAGCCTGTACAGGAGGTGAACAAAGAATCCGTATTGCGCCTGGGCTCCAGAGTTTAGCTGGATTCAGAACATTTCAGCTCAGCTCTCAAAACAAAGATCTGGCTGTTCAAAAGTGTTTGCAGCTCTGATAAAACTATTACAACTAACTGGTAAAAGTTAGTAATGGAGCAGCTCATTAGTCAACACTACCTCTCTCTGTTTATTAAATGAAGAATGTTTTTCAAGTAACAGGAAGCACCTAACAGTATCTAATTATAGAGAGTAGTTGGTAACTATGTCACTTTTATTTTAATGGCACAATCAATTTTATAGATGAAAGTTTGAACTAAAACCTAAGGAAACTGTAGTTTTAGGCAGACAGCCAAAGCTTGAATTACTGTAGTTAGTAACTTGAGAAAAAAAAATAATTTATAGACGTTTACAAGTCTGTATTTTTTAAAAGGAGTTCTTGATTGCTTTTGTTTTATGTCTCTTTTGAAATATTGACTAGAAATCAGATGAGAAGAAATAATAAACTAGATGGCTCACACTCAAGTGGCCAACACTGGGAACATATGTGTATAGTCTCAGAATATTTGTTAATCAGGACTGTGGCTGGATTTTGGCATGAAGCTATCATGGTTTCATGTGATGGAAACCATTCAGACCTGCCTCTTAACAAGAATGATGTTTAGGTTTTTCTCTCATTTATTCTGAAGCTGTTTACATTTTTCTCTTATTTATTCTGAAGATATACTTTTCCCTAGCTGAAAAGTTCATTTAGACAGAACAGAGTTTTGAAAACTGTATGACCTCTTTGTGAAATTGTAGACACAAAGCCTCCTTAACTAATACTGAGGTGTAGAACTCAAATTTCTCTGAACTTAGAATTTTGTACATGGTAAAATATAGGTCCTTCACTAGTTTTTTGTGTGGGTAGTGCTAAAGGTATATCTGAGGGGCTTTATGTTAAATAGTGCTTGAGCTAGTTATGGACCAAAACAGTAGAGCAATTTTCCATATGCTAAAATCTGTCACTTCTCCAAACATCTGATAATTCAGAATTATCTTATCCAATTGACTTAAACATTTTTTGTTGGGCTTTTTGGTTGTTTTTTTAGAGGGTATTTGTCTTCAAGCTAGATGTCAGGGTGCTCTACAAAGATTTGATTTCACACAGAATCACAGAATCTTAGGGGTTGGAAGGGACCTCGAAAGATCATCTAGTCCAGCCCCCCTGCCAGGCAGGGTCACCTAGAGCACATCACACAGGAACTTGTCCAGGAGGGTTTTGAATGTCTCCAGTGAAGGAGACTCCACAGCCTCTCTGGGCAGCCTGTTCCAGTGCTCTGTCACTCTCACAGTAAAGAAGTTTTTTCTTATGTTTACGTGGAACCTCCTATGCTCCAGTTTGCACCCATTGCCCCTTGTCCTGTCACTGGACATCACTGAAAAAAGCCTGGCTCCATCATCCTGACACTCACCCTTAATGTATTTATAAACATTAATGAGGTCACCCCTCAGTCACCTCTTCTCCAAGCTAAAGAGACCCAGCTCCCTCAGCCTTTCCTCATAAGGGAGATGTTCCACTCCCTTAATCATCTTTGTGGCTCTGCACTGGACTCTTTCAAGCAGTTCCCTGTCCTTCTTGAACTGAAGGGCCCAGAACTGGACACAATATTCCAGATGTGGCCTCACCAAGGCAGAATAGAAGGTGAGCAGAACCTGTCTTGATTTACTAACCACACCCTTTCTAATACACCCCAGGATGCCATTGGCCTTCTGAGAATGTTGAACTGTCTAAATTGTATTTAAGCAAAACCTGCTACGGGAAAACTCATAATGGATACTGTAAGAAATGGGGTAAACATTACTAATTACAATTTTCTAGAAAATAGATAATTTATGCAGTAGATGGAGGATGGAGATGATTTTTTCCTGTTCTATGCACTAGTTCTTCTAGCTACATACCTAAAGGCCCAAGACTGTCTCTCCTAGGTTCCACAAAATGTTCAATCCGTCCAAAGAAAAAATCAGGGATTTCCAGTTTTACCCAGTGATCAAACCAGGGAAATACAATACTGAGTTGGTGGCACTTGAATTAGACTATGCTTAAATGCATTAGAGAGCTAAAGGTTTGCATGTATATTCTGTAATATATATCCACTATAATTATCGTGGCTAAAGGGTTAATACACCTTTAAACAAACGCTATTCCATCCCTGGTTGTTTAATAATTTTTTAGGATTACTAGTAGTGATTTTAAAATATGTTCAAAGCTTGCAAGCTGTGCATTCCTGGCTTTCTGGTAACAGCTGGAAATCCCTGATTATAGTTCACAGGTTACACATTCATCTGGCAAAACCTGTAAATAAACCCTGAAAGGCAAGAATTCTGCTTCAATAGTTGAATTCTCAATGCTGCAGGCTCAATCACCAGGGAACGGACAAATAACTCTCCAATAATATTACCTTTCAGTAAGCAAAAGGATGAAAACCTCCCCCAACCCCCCTTGATAGATAAAGAAGGGATTATGATGTTAGTATTTATGAAATGCACAGAAGCTTGTTTGTTGCTTGTGAAGTGGAAATATTTTAGGTACTTGGATAAACTGTCCCTAGTTGCTTGCTGATTTCACAACAGGGATAAAGGATAAATTAAACTAAGTCAAGCTTCCACCTAACAGTAGATCTGTCTCTGAATCGATCTGGTTTTTCTGTGCTTATTTCATGAGGACTGAAATCTTGTTTGTTAGAACACAAGGTAGCAGATCCAGAGTGATCACAGACTGGAGTGAAGCTAGCTGTCTGTGGGCTCTGCATCCCACTGCACAATGGATGACATACACTTAATCTGAGTTTAAAATTTGAGTTGGTCTGTGAGCGGAGCAGTTGCTTGATATCTTGCTCAGGCTTGCTAGAGGACTGGTATCACTAAAGTTCTTCAGAATCCAAGCACTTAGGAAAGAAAATGTGATTAGTGAATCACATTTTAGTGAGAGGCAATAATTCAGCATCCCCTTCACTGAGTCCTTGACCTGGACTATAGGTAAACCAATAGCTGATTACCAATCTCTCGAGCCATCTACTCTCCCAAACCACACTTAATTGTAAGTAACAAGAATAGTTATAATTTTTAAGGGTTAGGAATAATTTCCCAAAGCAATTGTGTTTCTTCTTAGGGTTTTCAGTTTATTGAGTTAAAGGAGGTTTTTTGAGATTCCTCAGTAGTTTTCAGAGGTAGATATATAAATTTATAGAGCCAAGTGACACAATTGTACCACTCAGTGACAGTAGCTTAACTTGACAATAAGACAATTAAGAATAGCTTAACTTGCAAGCTTCCATGGATACATCCACCAGTTAGAGGACTCCATGACTGTCAGTCTTTTTGCTTTTGTAGGAGGACTTCTCTATTTGGTTGGGTAGAATACATTTAAGCTATTTATTTATACACTTAACACAATTTAACCAAAATACACCAACCAGAAAAAATGTAATTTGCCTATGATTGTCACACACCAGCCTTACTGGCGTTAGTCAGTCTGAATGTCCTGAGGCACTAGCAGATGTAATGTCTGATAGAAAACTGGTTTACTGGTTTCCTGTTCCAGAAAATACAGGTCTTATTACTGTGAAACCCATGTCATTTAGTTGGATATAAAGATGACATAAGGATGGTAGCATTTATAAAATAATTATTTAAGTTTCATAATTTTTTTCCTTTTCTCCTGCATTTTTGGAAATAAACTGTTCTCTCTTGCCTTCAGAATTTGTCCTCCCTTAAGGAGACTGAAAAAAATTTGTATATTCTGTCCATATTTCTGATCTCTTCTATGCCACTGTAACCCCACTGATTACTAGGGGGAGGAGGGGGTGGAGGTGTTACGTGCATGGAACTTCTGAAACAGAAACGGTACCTATGCCTCTAAAATAGTGCATCCAAAAATTCAAATGCCTCAAATTAAAACTGCTTAATGGAAATACATTTGTTTTCTGGGTAAACTCACTTCTGTGCAGAGGACCTGGATGATGTCTTTGAACTGCTAGTAACTTTCATGTGCTTGCTATAGTGTGGCTGCATTTCTTTTACCTATTTAAAAAAAAAAAAAAAGAAACCTATATTTATCATGTGTCCTTTTGTCTTCTGTCATTACTGGGGTCGTGTATTCAATATGGTCCATTCTGTATCTCTCTGCCTATTCTTTGGGTCAACTCTTCTGCTTGTATGGATGCCACATGGGACCAGTCAGTCAAACCTCTGGCTGGCCTTCTTACAACTACCAACGACAGAGTTGCAAACCTTAGTCTGTGTTAAAACAGTCTAGTGAAATCCCTCCAGGGATGTATGCAAAGGCATTCACAGCACAGAACTGGGGACAGGTCTCTGCTGTGATGGTGCCCTCCTCACCTCACAGCCATGGACCACCAGACTGCAGTCATCATTTTCTTAGTTAAACCAACAGCACCAGTAGATGAAGAGATCATCCTAAAACCTGAACAATCTTTTTCTAAAAGGGAGGAAGGGAGCTTGCTGCTGCTTTGAGCTGTGCGTAAGAGAAATAAAACAATAGAGGATGAGGAGCTATTGTTTTAGAAAACAAAGGGTTTGCTTCATGCTGTCAATCACCTGCATGCATTTGCCATTTACTCATAGAGGAGTATGTACAATCCTGCTATATTAGTCTTATGCAACTGAACAAAAGCCAACATCTGCAACTGATGGAAGGTTTCATCATTTGTTGTTTCTAAGGCTCTGTCCCAGTTACAAACCAGTTTGTATAACCATTCCAAGCCGTGCTGCTGAACAACATTCAGTGCTTCAAATGCATTTGTTTTAAACTATTTTTATTGCACATATAATCCACATTGCACAAAATTAGGGAAAGTATAAACTTATTTTTTTACAGGTATGCTATTTCTTACGCATATTCATACTAGATGAAAATCTCTTAAGTTGTTGTGGTCAGATATTGTTCAGGATATTGAAGTACACCTTACTGTGTGCAATCCATTTACTGCAGGTTGTCCCTGCAAGGGATTTACTGAGTAATCAAGAGGAATGAGAGAAACATGACATTTAATTATTCTATGATGAAGGAATGCTTTATCACAGGACAAAGGTATATGCCCACATAATGAGAACAGGTGTATCACATGAAAGCACATGGGCAAGTTCCTTAAGGGAGAAGAAAAATTATTTTGGGAATGGAATTTATTAGCATCTGCACAAAAGCCTTTAAATCTCTTTAATTTACAGCTGGAAAACTAGTTTACTAGTGGAGGTACTGAAGACTTACAGTTTTAGTGCATGCCAGTTTATGTTTATATGTTTAAGCCAAACATTTCCACACAGACATAGAAAACCAAAGCAATATGGTTTGTAGCACACGCTCTGGTATGCAGTAAGCTGTGGAGGCCTTTCTAGCTGGCACTTGATAAGAGTCATTCCTGTGAAACAGGCGTATTCTCTTAATTATTTATAGACTTACAGGAAGGAGTAATGGATTGGGAAATGGTACTTGCTTTAGGAAAGCAACCCACCTGTGTCTCCTAGGTAATAAACCTGATGTTGATTTTATGTTGCTCATGCATGTGCAGGTTTGAAAATATTAAACAGAGTTGCATAGAATACTGAAACCCCAAAACAAAAATTTACACTCCTGTTAGAGAACTATCTTTAAAGCAAACTGGTTTTTACTTGTTTTTTCACCCTGTGTTCTAGTACTAACAACTTCTGATGATAATTGTAAAGCAAATTGCAATGATGACAGCTGAGAAGCAGAGTCTCTGAGCAAATGCTTGTAAGAATGACCCAAAACATCAGGGCTAATGGAACAAAATGTACTCACTGTTATACTAGTAGGAAAAAAGCCCCCAAACATACTAATTTCAGAGCAATGGCTATTTTCATGCAGGGCTTTAAACAAGATTGTTATTCTTTGTGGGGGGAAGCGTGTGTTAAAAAGTTAAAAAGCATTAAGACTCTTGGATATTGCTATATATAGTCTGTAATATCTTAAATAATTAATTTTAATACTTGATTCTTCCATGGCTGTGCCCAGCTGTACTGAGAATGTGAAGAATTGCTGTGCTATAGAGAAAGCAATTTTTCTTCTATTCAGGGTTGCAGAACTGCTGAAAGAAGCAGAGAGGGAACGGAGAGCATAGATACATTTAACTTTTGTTCCTGTCCTAGTGAGAAATCCTGTCTTGAGCTAAATTGCTTTAATCTAAATGTAGTTTAAGCTGAGAGAAAGGGTAATGCACTCTAAGCTCACATACTTATGGTTCTATAATTTATTCACTGAATTAGAGGTGCATGTGAATCCAGCCTCTGCTATTGTCCAGGCTTTCCTCTGCTGCTGTGGGATGTCCTTATTGCCATTCAACTGCAAAATTGTCATCTCTGGAGAGGTGTAAATGTATCTTGCCTGTTGTTCTCCTTTCTCCCTATAGCAGTGATATTGAGTCTATCAATGTCTACCTGCAACATGATTGAAAAAAAATAAATCTAAATTTACATGTACATGCATAGGCACATACGTGTGTGTAGCTGTGTTACTACAAAGGAAGATAGCTGCTGTTGAACGGGAGTTCCTCAAAGGGCCACGAGGGCATGAATATTCACCTGGGCAGGAAAGGAGAAGAAATGCGAATTTCACTGCTTCAGCCTCGATTGTGCAAATAACTAAGTTATTTTTGTGCACAGAGGCAGTTTATTCCTGTCTGCATTCCTAACCAAACATCCCTTTTTGCAGGCTGGAAACAGCCTGTCCCTTTGTTACAATGATGCATTTTTAAAACTTAACTGAGACCTAGCAGGGTTGGTGTGGGGGGGTATTTTTTTGTTTGGTTTTAGAGTTGTTGGGTTTTTTTTTGGGGGGCAGGGGGGTGTATGTGTGTGTGGTTTTTTGTATGTTTTGTTTTTTTCTGAAAAAAACCCAAAGATAATAATTCTTAGCCAGTATGTTGAGCTTGCATGTTGTGAATGGTAAGTCATTAAACCCTCAGAATGCCTGCTGTTCTGTGGTGATGGTAGGGTCAGTGACTAATGAAAGCTCTTCTCCCTGATGTCCCAGATACAAATGGTTGTTTAGTTCCCCACCTAGCATGCTTCTGGAGGTGCTGGTTGTACAGGAAATGACAGAATACCCTGATCAACATAGGCATGATTATATTTTATTTTCAACACCCAATGGACAGTTATTAATACAGTGGAATGTCTACAGGGAAGCAAACTTTTTTGTAAAGAATATGTGTATATTTATGATATTTCTAGTAAATCCTCCTGGATTTCTACCTTTTTATTCTTCTTTTGCTATGTGGCAACTTTTGAATTAAAGTATGGTTACACCAGTGAGGTAACGTGGTACCATCACCACAGACAGTATAACGGTCTGAGTCAATGAATCTCCACAGCTTTGAGATGTTGAAAAGTTAATCTCACATGTTACTGGGGCAAATTTGTAAAATGTTAAAGTTTGTTTCCTCCTCTTTATTTTTGTGGAGAACTGGAGGTTAGATGACTTGTTTGTTAAATAGACAAGCTCAGGGACTGTCCCCTTTTTGTGACTCATACGTATGTCAACTTACTGGATGCTTCATAGAGAGAGATGGGCATTTGTAGGAGGTGATTCAGCCTACTGCAGCCTGACTTTTCTTCCATAGGTGTCTCCTGAAGGTTTTGAAGATCATTAGACTTCTAAATTAAGTTTCAGTTAGTTTTGGATTCATCCTTCCTAGTTTTAGGCACCTATATGTTAATGCAGCACCTAATGCCATGGAGTCTTGCTCTCATTTATACAGTGTTTTAAGTTCTTCTGTAATACCAACAATTAACTTGCACAGTGTAAATCTAAGACATAGAGCAGAGGTTCTCCTGATCTACAGTACAGTATTTGAGTTCAAAATCAAACACCTGGAATTTGGGCTAGGATTGCTGACAATCTACCAATTGTGCTAGCAACTCTGGTTGTGTAAACACCTGCATTGCTAAGTAACTGTTAGGAAATGTGTTCATTTTATATAGATTACCAAGCAGCCTTCAAATAGGAATTATTTTTAGCCAGACTGGTCTTGCCAGGTTTTGATATGGCTTTGTGCCATGTGTTCAATTTAAACTGGTAACTTAAGTACCCATATCTCATTTCCAAACACCTGAACTATGCAAAAAGCTGGTTTTGCTTTAAACTCCAGTAATTTTGCAAAAGTCTGTACCAGAGTATCCACACATCAGAAATGATGTAACCTGACAGACATAAAGTGGAATTAAAGTGAAATACATGTACTGGTTAAAACAAAATCATCTATGTCATGAGTGAGAAAAACAAAACAGATGGAACTATGTCCTTGGTCATGCATCAGAGGATTTTCAGGCTCTTCTAATAAAGTGTAATTTAATAAAGGAGAAAACCCTTCAATATTCAAAATGTAATAAAGTGAAAAATGTGATTTTGTAATCATGTTGGAATTTAGTATCAATAACTGTAAAATAAGGAGTGCATTGACGAAATGACATCAGAGCTTAGGAAGAATATACACATTGATTTATGGATGATTGAACTGATATATACCTCAGTTGTGGTGTCACCAGCACGCTGACAAGGTGGCTTTATATTAGCATACCCTACGGTAAAAGGAGGATTATATTGCTTAGTGAGTAGAGTTGTGCTTAAAAGAAAGGGAAACGTCACAAGGACTTCGAGCAGCCCACTAGCCCCATCTGCAAAACTGCTCAGTGCTTGGAAGTGGCTCCAAGCATGCACTTCTTCACACACACTTTATCCTCCAACACCATGAAAGATGAAACAGTTTGGTATAATGATTTTACTAGAGTGAGTTGAAGCCACAGGGAAGTCAGCAATCTTCATGTTTGGAATACAAAAGCTTGAGGTCACCAGGAAAGCCTCCTCCTGCCAGAGGCAGGAAGAGGTGCACACCTACAGCAGTACTGGTTGGCAACTCTACTTGGAGGATGTACACAAGAATTTATTGACAGTGAAGCGAGGTATGGTTATGGACTTTACACTTATGTATAACAAATGATGCTGAGTTTCAGATAGTTTGCACAGAGATATGATTGTATCAGACAGCACCTACTTATGCATGATTACAGAATCTGACTTGTTTTTGTGCTCTGTGTAGTCTGTCTTAAACCATTACATTGCCAGGTAGTCAAAGCCTATACTGTGTGTAGTATACTAGTACCTCTCTCAGCTCAGAGTGACAAAGCAACATGTAGAGCAGATTAACACCTTTGTACTTTACAGCTTGCAGAGTCACTTCAGATGCATCAGTGACAATATTCTCCAGCATTTAATATACAAATGCTTTTGTGTTCTTTTCGTCTTACAATAACAAAGACAAATAATTACAATATTTTCTTTAATTGACAGTTTAATCACAGTAATGTGGTCAGGATTCAGAAAGAGAGGTCTTAGGTACCAGAAGTCCTTAGGGACTTTTATTACTGGAAATGGGATCTTTGCCCAAATCTGCAAACTCTCTTTATAGAAAAGACAACATAGATGGACTCTTGGTATAAGATTGTGCCAGACTTACAATTTTCAGGGATCTTTTTTTTTTTTTTTATTTTTCAGCCTAGCAGAGGGTCAACCTAATTTGTGAATCAGTTGAAAAAAGAATAAAAGAGGAGAGGGATGGATAAAACAGTTGACATTTTAAGCTATAGAAGCCTCTGCAGAAAACAAATTTCTCATGGCAATCAAAATCACTTAACAACCATAAACATGTTGTCAGAAGGAAAAATTACATTTTGCTGTAACACAGATTATATACAGATGACTGATTTGTCTTTCAAGTTCAAGCAGAAAAGGGCTGTTTACATATATTCAGCATCTGACCTAGCTCTTGAAAAGCTGAGGAATGGTGGCTAAAGGGCTCTCAAAATCCTTCTTGGCAAGGAGTACAGGATAACAATCAGTGTGAGTATAAATAGCTCAGAATGTTGATAACGAGTGCAGTTGTTGCTTCAGATAATTTGCAAGGCTTGCCCACTAACACAGATGCAATCAGTTTTTATTACAGTACATTATATCTCAGTTGTGAAGGTGCTTTGGGTACCTGCTATTTTTCCTTTGCTTAGGATGTGGTAGAGGTACCTGCATCTGTAGAAATTTAGAGAGAGTGCATCTTTGTGGAAGTGTGGAATGTCCTGCAGTGTGGGCTTGTTTTCTTTAATGCATTGGATCCTTGTGCAGATAAGTGTCCTCTGTAGATGGTGCTGGAAATCATGCTGATGTAAATAAAAACTTTACAGTGTGACATATTTGTTTGGATCACTGTTTCTGAAGATGTTTTCAGTGCAGCTCTCTTTTGTGAAATATGGAATTCTGAACATAAACACAAATTTGAAGCTTAAGGCACACACAACTGGACTTCTTTCTCCAGACTACTTCCTAACGTATATTGTTAAAAATTTTTACAGCTTGTTTCGAGCTTGCTAGATTAGAAGGTTCTCTCCTGAAGCACTTAATAAGTACTGGTTTTCCCAAACCCCATCAGATTAATTTTACTGTTAGTTTAATGCCATGTCTATTAGTGATTTAATAATGGAGACAGAAGATTGAGCAACACCCCACATACTTTTTGCAGCTTATCAAGACATTGAAATAATTATATTTTTTTGTGTATATGGACTTTTCTCCTCTTTATCAGTACGTATTTAAAAGTATAAGTTTTACTGTGTACCACAATTTCTTTCTTTTGATTATTTTTAGAGAGTCTCATTATTTCAGGGTGATCTTTGAAAAAAAATCTCAACTCTGACATGAGGAATTGTATATAGGCATTAGAAATCTTAAGAACATGTCAAGCTGTTGATCTGTTTTTTCTCTCAGTGTGGCATTCCTTTATTTGTGATTTGGTTGGTGTAGTGCTAGATGAGTCAGCTACAGATTTCCAATGAATAAAAAGTACAGGAATGCACTGTATTGATAAGACAAAGAATTAAACCCACCAGCAATAGAAGCTGAGAGAGTTTAAAAGCAAGTGTGAGTTAAATGAATATGTAGCATAGTCTTGCTGATCAGACATAAAACCAAGGGCCTGATTGCTTACGGTTATTAACAGTGCAATGGCTCTTTTTGTAATATAGGGCGTAGTAGCCCCAGTGGTCTGGCCTAATTCCAAATACGCATTCATTCTCCTTCAAATCTCCCTGAAGTATCAATTAGATATGGTATTCTTTTCTCTATTTGCTCTCATCAACCAACATGTACTGGGACCACTGCTTCCCAACTCAGGATTGGGATAGGGAAGTTGGGGATTCTTCATAAGAAAACCTGTCATTAAAAGCTGTTATTGTAATGCAAGTTATTGTTTTTCTGAGGCCAATTCAGCTCTTTCCAACCTACCTTTTCCTTGCATCTGTGTGAGGAAATGTAATCACCTCAGTGCTCATCCCATATATTCTCAGTATGCTGGAGAAGGTTGATTTGTTCTGAATGACACTCTTCTGTTTGTTCCTCCTTCCCCTTCCTGGCAGCTAGACTCATGAATTTATGCCACCCTTCAATGTAACATAAAATACCCTGTTTGTATGTGGTGATAACCCTCCCTCAATTCTTGCTGTACAGATATTAATTATTGATGAAAACCCCTAGACCTCTCTTTTAATCCTGAAGATAGATGTATATAGTTTTAAGGGTCTATCCCATGTTTTGAGATGCAAGGCAAGTGTCTATATCTTCCCTGAGATGCAAAGCAAGTTTTCTCGACTTGTATCAGACCAGTCACTTTTCTACCAGCCATCAGCAAGTGTTGTGAGCAGGGAAAGAGCAAGAGAAATCTTTCAAGGAATAAATGAAATTGGAAAGGGAAAGAAAACGGGAAGTTGAGAATAGGAGCAAATAGCCCTACAACAATAGTGTCAATGACACTCTATGGGAATGCCTGCATTGCAGAGGGCAACCTGGAGTAACTGGTTGCTCTGCATGGACCTGATGCACTGTGTAACTCATCTCTGGTGTTTAGGGACCCTGGTTCTGCATATGATGTTTGCTTTGGGTGAGGATATCTGCTGTTGTGTTTGGTCAGAAACATAAAGAGAACATGGTGCACTCTCTTATGTCCAATAATGATGGAGTGGCCTCTTCAGTTTGTGGAGGAGAGGTGGTGCAGCATAATGACAACTGTAGTAAACAGAGAACTTGGTTCAGTATCTTTAAATACACTTAATCTCAAGAAGACTTGTGTACTGCCTTCAGTAACTTGAATGCTGTGTATTTGTGCCAAAGTGGTGAAGTTTCTACTTGTACCAAGATCTAAATCAGTGTTCCTGAACTGAAGGACCTTTAAATGAACACAAGTTAATGCCTCAGGAATTAATCAGAAAGTACTCTGACTGTTCTATTTATAGATTTGCTAGAGTAGTTTTTAAATTTTATTTTAAAATTAGGATTATCTATGTGCATTACTCTTGGAAAATAAATCTGGTTTTGAGTTCATTCAGACAAACTTGGGCTTCCTTTATTTTTCATATTATTCCAGCCTTTTTGCATTGTTGCCATTTCAAATGTCATCACCTTGGATAGTGAGCTTGAATTGATTCTGGAAGACTGTTACATCATTATTCCTAAACTGAGCTTCCTCCCTGATGGCAAGATTATTTTCTTGATTAATTTCCCCAGAAAACTCAAGAAAGTGATCATTTCTAGTATAAACTGAAAAATAGATTTAGTATGGTTTCTAAACATGTAGAGAACTTGCAGCTTCCATTAAAATGTGAGAAATCTGAAAAAGTATCCCACTCTGGTAGAAGTGAACAATCACTCCTCTTTCACAAGTTAACAGTGACAAAACATTTCATAAGAATTCCTGCTCATTACTTTCTTTAGAAGCAAATGTTATTCTCAGGAAGGTACAGAACTTCCAAAAGTGAATCTTGCTTTCTGCAACCTGATTCTTCAAGAGATGTACTGTGCAAAATGCTTTGGGAAAGAGTTTTGTACAATTTTTACCTGTATAATATGGGTTGTGCTCTTTGGTATGTAGCCTTTGTGAGACTTGACAGGATAGCTGAATGGAAGGGATGATTCCTTTTTCAAAAGATGCACACTTAATTTTTTTTCTTTTTACAGAGATATGTTATATAGAAATATCTTTTATATAAGTATCTTAATGCATATTTTTTCTGTTACAAATGCCATCAGCTCTTCCAGGCTGAGGCTGCCAGCAGACACTGTCAATCTGGGATGCCCGATGGGAGACATCTTGGGCTCAGTTCAGCCACCTACAGGTAGTGCTTAGTGCTATTTGAGGTGTCCCGGTCATTCAAGGATTCCCCATAAGCCTGGCAGGTACAGCAACAGGACCTACAGGAAACTCAAGCACTGCTAGACTGTCAGCCAGAGCCAGCCAGAGTCCCCCAGGACATTTCACATGGCACTAACAGCTATGTTTAGGCAATGGATTAAGTATTCTATTTTGTTCATGTCAGAGGCAATTTTTTTACTGACTTTCCTGGGACCCTGTTTTTACTTTATAATGAGATTTAAATAGTACCACATTAAATCTCGCCATTTCTGTACAGCAGCCTCTGAAAACTCATCATCCTGGGCTTATTCCTAGGTACTACTGCCTAAAGCTGAATTAGAAGAGGTACATGACAAATCCCCTGAACTTTTCAGTATTTTCACTATTTGTTTTTTGGGTGGTTTTTTTTTGTGATATAACCTAACTTCAACTTTTTATCAAAAAATCAGTAAAAAAAATCTCTGTGTAATGAAAATGATATAACATTCATGGTACTTATTTGTAATGGTTGGGAAAATAAATTACTGGACTTTGTGAATTACTGTACTCAGTAAGCAGCAAACACAGTTAAAAACAGAATATACTGCATCACAACATGTACTAAATTAATTTATTTTGACAAGTTTCATGTAGTTTAATTAATTCATAGTGTATTTTTATTAAAATCTGAAAGGAAAAGTAGTGAATTCTTGGTTGCATGTTATCTTACTCTAAAACTCTTACATTATTAAAATTATAAATGTAATCACTTGAAACTGTTGCTTTTTCATAAAAAAGGCTTTTTGAGGTGACTTTTTTGTACAGAATGATGATATGAGAAGAGTTGAAATTAGAAGGATGTGCTTAAATATGATGTTTCTTGTTACCTATTAGCCATACTTTGTTCAAAGATCTTAGTGCAGTTCCCAAGGGCAGTTAGTATTGTTTCCACTGTGCTCAAACTAGGGAGCAGAAACGTTGAGAGGTGAAAGAACTTGCACACTGCCATCCAGGAAACCAGAGGCACCAGTGGAAACAAGACTTTAAAAGTCTGTTCAAAGGCAAATTCTCATTTTTCCCTGCCCTGCCCTCCTACATTTCAGTAAAATGATTTTGTTGTTACATATATTTTTTTTCCATCATGATTTATTCATGGCTTTGTCTCCAGTGGCATTGTTGACCATCATTGTTCATATCTGTGATGAATGTTTTAATCCTGCTTTTAAATATAGTTCTATTTTATAGTTCTTGGCCAAAAAAAAGTAGATATTTTCTGTGAGAAGAGATCTGAGCTCTTTTGCTGCACGAAAACTTTATCCCCTCCTCTTATAGTCTTCTGAACATAATGGCATGAGCAAAAGATCATAACCTCAGGGGCAATAAAAGGCAGCTGGAGAAGATGTTCCCTAACAAAGAAAGATTTAGTTTTGTGCAAATTGTAAAAAAAAAAAAAAGATACAATATAAACTGAAAACGTCTTACAGCAACATGACAACACCTAAAGAGTATGTTTAACACCAATTCTTGAGCTTACAATTCCTGAAAAAGGCATTCTTTCTTCTTAGAAATTCTCTTCTCTTATCTGAAGAACGTGATAATGAAATAGGTGAACTATACTAATAATATAAAACATTTTTCTTTACTTAATCTGTTCTGAAATCTATGTTTTTGGTTAGCAAGCTCTGAAGGGGATGGCAGACCTTATGTTCACTCTGGATTTCTGATGATGTAGCTCTGCTTCTTCCCAAGGCCCGTCTCAGTATTTTAAATGTGTTTTTTTTGCTATTCACTGGGAAAGTACAGTCTGTCACAAAATGTTTTGGATAACAGTGTACTAAGAACATAGCATTCAGTGACTGAAACTTCAGCTTCTAATAGTGTGCAACAGAATAGAACTGTTCATGTGTTTGTAGTCTCCATTACATGACTATGAATGTGCTGAAGCTAAGCATTTTTTTTAAAACCGAAATTAATGTTTCATGCTGCTGTTGATTTGTGCAAGCTGCAGACCGGGACACTGCCACCAGATCATCTAGCTGCTGATTTTGATTGGCATCAGATCATCTAGCATCTTCTAGCTGCTGATTTTGAGTTATCACAAAAGTGTGTACTTGACGTGGCACTGAGTGCCAGAGAGGGAGAGAAGGAAAAAAAGAAATCTACTGTACTCTGTTTATATCATATAGTTCTCTGTTTTCTCTAGTCTCTTTTTCTTTTCTTCCTCTTCAAACGTTCTAAATGACTTTGCTCTCATTGTACTCTCACCATGTCCCAGGTCCCCTTTCTTTGTCATCTTTCCATTTAGTTTAGAGGTGTTGATTTTAGCCTCATTACAAAACCATTACAGGATCCAGTGTCATTGTCAAGAATTCAAGAAAGGCTCCACAATGCAATAGTTGGCTATTTGCAGAGGAGGAGTATCATAAAGAGATGTTTCCCCAAAGACCAGTGGGTTCTAGCCTTTTTAATAGTCTGTTCATTTTAATGAACACCAAATTCACATACATTTATGTAGTGTTAAAGCTATAATAATAATACACATATAAAGCATTTCTAAAAGATGTGTACATTCTAAAATGTTCCAGACTCTACATTTAAGAATGTCAGCAAGCTGTGCTACAGCTGTCCATAAAAACATAGAATGTAGTTTAAGAATTTTATCCTAATTTGGAAGACACTTTGTAGGATTGGCCTATAATAATATGAGATTTTTCTTTCAGATCTCCCCCTGAGAAGTTGACATCCATTGGACCCCTAAAAATCAGCTGGTATGTCTGCCACTGTGAGTATCAGGACATTCTGGTGAGCCAAAACCTCACTAAGGAGGTCACATCTGCAAGAGCTGACAAGCAATTACAGACCCTGCAGATTCCAGGTAAGTGGAAAAACTCTTCAACTTTTGCTCTTATTAGGCAATTAAAGAAAATTGAATGAGGTTCTTACTGTTGCTGTTGTTACTGCTTGAATACTGTTGTGCTGGGGATATAGACTTTAGCTAGATCAGCAGGCTGCCATAAATGAGGTAGTAATACCACTGGGGAAGGCAAAAATTTGAACAAAATCAAGAAGTAGGGAAAAGAAAACTCCTTTTTTTTTGCCAAACATCTTTCAGGATTCACTGTACTTAATATTTGCTTTTCTTACTGATCCCAATGAGTTGTTATACCTCTGCTATATGCCACCAATACTAAAATTCCAAGCGTTTCACCACTGACATAGACAACTCCACAAGAGACAACCCAAGGTGGTTGTTTGGGTTCTATAGATACAGTGCTGTAGCAGCTGACAGGTGGGACAGTTTCTTTTTGAGGTCATGTATCAATGATATTATCTCCAGTCTCAGAAATTCCATTAAATTTGATGCTGGCTCATCTCTGACTACTAATCAGAATCTCATGAACTGGCTAATGTGCTTCTTCAGATGTTTGGGTACAGTGTACTTTTTCTAAGTTTGGGCTTTGTTTTTTCCTTAAAGTTTCAATTAATTTTCTTGTATACAATTTTAGAAATGTTAAAATAATACCATGACTGTGCCTTTGAATGAGTTAGAATGCCCCTTCTTGAGAGACTTCTACTGTTGTAAATCACAGGAAGTACACGTAGCTTCAGAGATGTCCATATGGTTTGAAACATGTGGACTAAATAATTATTTTCCTCTGAGAATGCAGACACCATCATTCTTTGGGGTGCATATTTTTTAAATTTGACACAAACATCCTCATTCTCTTTTTAGCTATGTGGAGAAATGAGAATGGGTAATCCATTTATTCACTGTGGAAAGAAACGTAGCTAAAGCTGTATTCATATTGTTTTCTTGGTTGAACTGAAAAATAAATCCCCAATGTATCAGTCAGCAAGCTTCATTTGACCTTAAGCACTTCACACAAGAAAAATCACTGAATCAGTGAAGTATTTGAATCAATCGTGTATCAGTGTTTTCACTGTAGACAAAATTTTCTACTGGAAACTAGTCATGGCTTGGGCAAGTTAATCAGAACTGAACTACAGCTAACTTGGTCATTTCAATTTGCAATCGCATCTTCTAAAGGTCTGAATGAAGTAGCCAGAGTGTAGATAGACCATCTAAACCAATCTTGTTGGCTTGTTGGTTGAACTATTCATTTTTCCAAGTAACATGCTTTTACTAACTTAGGTTTGTCTCAAGTTAGCTTTTAAACTTGTAAAATATAACAATTATTTATGAAATATCTTTTTTTATTCTATCCCTAGTGGATTTCCTAAGTTTATCATCAGTGTGAAGGGATTTGATCTTCTCTTACAAGTGGAATTAATTCTCATCTGCAAACAGGAACACCTAGCAACAATATCAGCCTCATAAGTGCTAATATTTGAGGGTGTTTCAGAACATCACTAGAAAACCTGGTTAAATATGAAAACAAATGAAAGCACTTTACTGGACCTTATAGAATAAAAGTTTTCTGACTAACGTGATCTGGAAACTATTTCAGAACAAATAACTTGTTCAAATGTTTGCCCAACTGTAGGTTCTTCATTGCTGTGAATCACACTATACATAATGTTGATAAAGGCAGTAAAGTTAGTAGGAGTTTTTTCAAAAAAATTCTATGAGCAGTTTATTCCATTCACCCCTTCCTGGTTCTGATTAGCTTCTTCTCACATATTTTCCAGCAACATCTTGTTAGTTAAAAATTAAATGATGCATTTTGGTAAGCTGTTTCAGGATTTTGAAGTATCTGTCTCTGACAAGAAGGCTATAATCTAGTATTCAGGTGCTCTATTTCAGCATTTTGCAGCATAGATAGGTTTTCCAGAAATACAGTGGAGACAGATTGACTATGTTACCCAATGTAAGCATTAAGGAGCATCTCTCTAAAGAACCCATTATTTTTTCAAAAGCAACTAGTACCTCTTGATATGTTTGTATTAGAAAAGATAAGCTAAAACTTAATCAATTGGAATTTAATGTGGATTGCTTAAATGACATCACTTCCTTCTCCCAACCCTCATTCAAAATTAAAATGCCTTTTATTTAGGTTAAACATGGAAGCACATTAACATATATTTGGTTCAGTTTATATTCATTCTAAAGGAGAGCTTCTACATAGTAGTTTAACCTAGCTAATTTTGAGAATTCTTTCAAAAATGAAAACATAACAAAATCTAAGGAATTTGAGTTACTCTACTGCATGGTTTAACAAAGCACATGTATGTACCCTTAGTCGTCTGCTAGAAAAACAAAACAAGCAAGCTTGAACAACACCCATGCTTCACCTAGCTCAAAAAGTTAGCTTTTTTTTTTTTAAGGCATCTGATTTTTTCTGCTGATGATCTTAACAGAAGATAAATTTGACAGCCCACTTTGCAGATAAAATCGGAAAGGTGATGCTATGAAAAAGAATTATGGTAACATCTGCTGCTGCAAATATTAAGAGAGTGAGCTGAGAGCCAGGCATCACCTGAGCTATCATTTCCCACAGTAAATATGGCACCAATCTGTAGACATACAGCTAGCTGTTTTGGAGAAGGAAAATAATCTGCATGGTAACACATGGAAAACTGGTACATTGTGTTGGTACAGGTTATTCATTTGCTATCCTTGATTAAGGGTTTTTTATTTGTTTTCAAGAATCACCCCTCTGAATAGGGTGAATCTCATTCTCAGTGGTGATAGTTATTTTGCCTGTGTCACATAATGGTGCTTATGCATATACAAGAGTTAGAAGCAGTACAGATCCATCCCTGACTTTATATCAGCATGTATCTTGCAACTCAGAATCAAAGTAATAAGTAACTGCAGGGGACAAGCATTTTTTTTCTCTTGAGGTCAGAGTATATACATAGCCTGTTTATACTTAAATTGAGATAGAAACTCTTAACAGATATTTTAAAATTAAACTATGATTATCCAAACTTTGATCTGAAAGGAACAGACTATACAGTTGAAAGTTGGGAAGTATTTGCCTTGATAATGTAGACACCAAAAAGCACCTTAAATAGCCAGGTTTGTTATATGATGTCAAAACTTTACATAAATAAGATGGCACTTACAGGGAGACTTTTTGCATTCTTACTAGGTTTAGTGAATAGCAAAAAGAACTTGCTAGGTAGGCTTAGTCGAAGGTCAGCTAGGCCAATAACCTCTTTCTCTGATGGTAGCCTCTAGTTGAATGTTGCTTTGGGGTTTTTTTTGGGGACACTAGGGGTAAATCAAGAATGGAATAACAGACAGGTTTTGAGAATTCCAGAGCTGCAGATTATATTTGTCCTATTTATATAATATGCCTTGATTAAACTCTGTTCTCTGAATTATTTTTTTTTCTTTAAATGGCCTATGACTTTGGCACACAAAACATCCTGTGGCAAGGAATTCAACAATTAAATTATGCATTGTGTGGAGAAGTACTTCCTTTTGTTTGTTTTAAACCTGCTGCCTGATAATTTCATTTGGTGCCTGCTGGTGTTCTTATGCTTAAAAAAAATAGTGAATAAGAGTCCTGAAACTTCACAGAAATCTAGGATAAAACAAGACATTCAAGTTTTTTGATATGACCTGTGCATAGGTGGCTTCCAAATTCACTGTCAATAACTTAGTAAGGTCAATAAGGTATTATTTGTCTTTAGCATTGTTAATGTGGAGCCTTTTTTTCATGGGTGGGTTTTTTTTGTTTGTTTTGTTTCTTTTTTTTTACTTTAGGGTATATTTGAGGTCCACATTCTCTGCATCTTGAGAGAGACACTGCATCTACATTTTCTTCAGAATTGTTATAAAACATCTAGGGTATGTTTGTAGTTTTAGAAGAATACAAATGCCAAACATAAAAAAAAAAATATTTGAAAATTCTAAGGTTGTAAGATTTTGTTTCATTTCTAGTAGCTATCAGATATCAGGAGCCCAGCTTGTATAGTTGGTTTTGCAGTGCTCTGAAAAATTCCATCCTTCTTGGCTTACTACTATTACAAACACACAGGCAGAAGAGCATATATGAATATATTTTAATGAGTGAAGCAGATTATTTTTGAGTGCTGACTTTTGCTCTGCAAAATTTATTGACTGGAATTATACCAAGATAGTGCCCAAGTGCTACATGCACCTACATCCTGGACAATGTGGTATAGATGAGTAAAACTGAATTTATTGTTTTACTTTAAAATATGCAGGCCTCAAAGTGTACATCCAGCCATTAATTGCAAATTGTCTCCTTGTTTGTTTGTTTTCTTAACAAATAACTTCTCCACATGTAAATGTATTTAATTCAGGGCTTTCTACCAAAGGTCTTTGTCAGTATTGTTCAAGCTAAGGCCCACACACAGTACTGCCAGGCTTCAGCTTTGGACCCTTTGGGGTCCTGAGGACTAGCAGCCATTGTAATATTTGCCTCTGTATTTGCAGTTTTGGTAAGTACATCACTAGATGGAGCTGAGCTTGACTTGAACAGTTTGTGATACTTCAACCAATGCAATATTCAGTTTGGTTAATTAGGCAAAGCAGCCTAACGATGTTTAGCTGCTGAATATAAACTGGAGCTGACTGCCGAACCAAAGGTAGGGAGCTGGAGAAAGTGCTGTGCTTAAAAGGCTCACAGTGAGCTTTCTTTTAGTATTGCATGGAGTGCTAATATTACAATTCCAAGAGTTGAGAGATGCATACCATTTCCATTAACTTTAATTTGTCATGAGAGTTCTGCCTGTGATATTTAGACATACAAATATGTTCTTGTGGCAATTAGCTACAAAATGACAGGCTTTGGTTTAAGAATGCACCTTCTAATGTTACTGTGTCATAAATTTACAGCTGGAAAGCAGGAATTACTCACCACTTGCCAGTATGATGGAGGTTATTATTACTCAGTTGGTTAAATATTTTGCTAAAACATAGTAACAATTGATAAGGTTTGCCATCATGCTTCCTCAGATGCAAAGTGCCTCCCATGATGGTCTTAAGTGGAAAAAGTAGTACTTAAAAGCAACTTACAAGATCTGTGGTTTGTCCTTTCATTATGCTGCTGTGTAGTTATCAGAAACAGAGCAGTGGCTCAGCTGGCAGAGCACACAGTAGTAACACATAATTGAGCCTGGAATATTTGTGTTCATAAAACAAGAGATGCACATTCCCTACCATTAGAGAACCAGAGGAAGGTTTGGGTTTTTTCCCCTCTCCTCGTTTGTGTGGAAATGCAAGCAATGGCGTTTGAGCAGAGCTCTTCTGAAGTGCTGAGCTGGAAATCATGTCAATGGCTCATGGCTAGCACAGCAGGCTTGTCTTCAGGGAAGCATGTAGTAATGTTTCTTTGCATGAAGCCAGATGGTGTTGATATGTACACCTTTGCCAAAGAACTGCAAAACTTGTAAAAGGAAGTGCAGTAAGGTTCAAGGGGAGAGAAGATCAAAGAAATAAATAATAATGAGTAAAAGGCCTGCTGGTTCCCTATGAGTAGGGTAGAAATAAGAGGACTTGTTATTTTAGTGCGTGGATTGCTGAGGTACGAAGTGTTTTGCTGCTGTAGTGCTTAACTCTTTACTGGCTGGAGCATTCGCAGAAAACTAAGTAAGGTAGAGTTTGTGTTTCATGATTTTGGAAGTAGGTGCAGACCACCCTATAATGCTACTTACAGTGAATTTAGGTTAGGATTGGATTTTGTAGGAAATTTGTATATTTCTAGGCATTTTTAGTTTCTCAGCTCATGATTAGGGAATAGTGTTTTTTGGGGTGACTAAGGCTGTAAACTTAATTTCCTTAGTACAAAAGCATTTCTAGCCTGGAGCTCCGATCAGCCATTTCCAGAAAGGTAATGAAAAAGTGTATTGTTTCAGCCACAGTAAAACAAGTAGTTTTTTAAAATGCTAGTGTTGCAAGTTGTTTGTTTTTTTAAATATGGAAGTAGTTTTGAATGAGAGTATCTTATTTTATTCAAACTATTTCACCTTCTGTCATAAAAATGACTAAAAAGTTGATGCAGTAAAAAGCTTCTTACTGAGATCAGGAGTTTGAAGTAGGAGAATAACTTCAACATGTTTAAAGATGTTGCTGGAAGCATCATAGGGAGCCTTTTTTAGTTTCTTATAGTATAGACATTGTTCACTCAGAGGGGTAAAAATACGCCACATATGAGTATTAAAACTACTTGATAAATGAGAATAAAATTTGGCACATAACTTTTTATTTCATACAGAGTTCAGAAGAATCCTCTTAATTGTGGAAAGTGCATCATCAGCTTCCTAAATACAATCAAACTTAAAATTTGCATACACAAAATGTGTTATGTTGATGCTGGAAGGCTAGAGCAGGACTGACTGACAGCAACTGCCTCTATTCTTTCATGAGTTCCTCTATTACCTGAATAATACTGGTGGAGTATTCAACAGACACAAATTCTTATGTGAAAAGCATATTTGTGGCTGACTGGAGTCCTTAGAAAGTGATAATTTTGGAGCAAGAACAGCTTTTTCTAATAATTTCTGAGGGCTTTCCAACATTTTATTCTTCACAGAAAATGCCTGCAAAGTTGAATGAAGTATCATAACCTGCCTCTTAGATTTCTTAGTCATTTTAGGGAATTGTGGCTTCAATTCCAATAACAAGAACTTTGTTATCAGCTTTAATGGGTTTGCATGCCTTCTATAGAATAGTTCCTTAAATTTAATGACACTAGAATAAAATGAAATAAATAATTCTCAATTGAATTCTTCTATATTGTAGGGTAATTTTTATAGACCCCTATTAAATTCTAGGCAATGTTTCAATGACTGAGGTTTATCTTGTTTTTCAGTAATATTAGACATAAAAGATCTCAGGGGCTGTCTCTGAGTAACGCTTGCTCTCTCCTAGTTCCATGAGGACTGTAGCAGAAAAGCAGGTAATTAGCTTGGATGCAGTGCCACACTACTGCTGCCATAATACTGCTTCTGGCAGTAGAGTCCATGTGCCTTTTGGTGTTGTGTTGAACTGTGCAGACAAGCCAGCTCACACAGATCTAGGTGAGGCACCTGGCATGAGATCAGATTGTGCAATCTAGAAATTTCCTGAGATCTTGCCAGTAGCTTTTTTTAATTGAATCCTATTGGAAAGAAAGGAGGATGCTATTGTAAGAATGCCTGTTCTCAAGTACTGTTGGTTTAATAGGTTTACTACCAAATCACTAGCCTGTTTAATTAGGTCTATAAAAGTTATTGAGCAAGGTGTGGACTGGGGCTTGGGAGGAATATCAGGAGCACAGTATGTCTGGAAAAATGTCTATAAAAATCCGTCTATAAAAGTCTCTTACTATGTGGTCTAATTAAGGTCTGGATACAGCACATACATTACTTACAAAACAAACAGGTTAGTTTCTCTTTGCCACACTTTATTTTTATAACCTGATTACAAACTGAAAGAGTTTGTTAATTTAGTCTTAGTTGGGTATACAGCAAAAGCAGTGCTTGTCACTGGTTTAGATCAACCCCGCTCAAGGCATTCTTTGGAAATAAACATAACTGAATCAAGTTGTATCAAATAACTACTTTTTCAAATCGTTAATTTGCTTTTTCTTGTTGGTAGAAGGTTAGATTATAAACACATCAATGATATCATTTTTTTGCCTAAGGGCAGTTAGCATACGCCTGCATCTGAAAGAGGGAAAATAATTTCTAAAATGTGGAAAGCTGAACTGTAGAAGCTTGATGGTGAAACTATCACGAGAATGTTGTAAGTTGCATCTGCATTGAAGAGAAGTGTGGGATGGTCTGGCTGAGAATGGAGGAATGGTTACACCATATTAGTGCTGTAGCAAGGTGTGTTTCAGTGTGAGCTCACCACAGCCACCGTGTTCGTGTTCAGTTACAGCAGGGCACTGTAAAGTAAACCTAAAGTCATACCACTGCCACCACTTACAAGCAGAGTCTTTACCATATATAATGAAATTCAACTGTTTAACATGGTTTGTTGCTTTCTTCTAGGTCTTGTTGCCACTAGGATATTTCTTAAGAATGGCCATAAGAAATGTTTGGTTTTGACAATGAGGATAGTCAAAGCCTGAAACGGGGCCCTGAGAGACTGTTGAATCATCATCCTTGAAACCATTCAGCCCTTACCTGAAAAAGGCCCTGAGCAATCTAACTTTGAAGTTAGTCCTGTTCTGAGGACGATGATGGACTTCAGGGCCCCTTCCAATTTAAATTATTGTATTACTCTGTATTACTCTATATTATAGGGCCAATGCTTACAGCCAGCATACCAGGTGTAAGATGGGTCACTTAGTATGGCTGATAAAAAGACACAGTACAGAGAAGCCCCAATTTCTTCTATCTGCAGGTGGTGACTGCAGTCAGTTCCAAATAGAAGAGGAAGTCTTGAGCTACTTTGGCATTGCAGTCCTTGTTAAGTAATCTTTAAGGGTCATAAGTGATAGTAGCTACCCCATGCCACCTTGGCTTCCCAGATAAGTAACCAGCTGCTTGTATTGCAGGTAAACTGTCAGGTATATGTCTAGTGTACAGAGTGTAAATAGCATCTCAAATACCATGAAATGTCAATATTAATGCTTGATGGTATTGTAGAAATTCATTTTGAGTCAAGCAAGTCTAAATCTAATACAACTGATTTGTTTATATTCTCCAACACTAAGGAACAGGTTATACCTCAGACCTTCTCTGGACTTGTTTCAGTGAGCTCTTTGCTTTATCTCTTGTATGCACCTCCTTTGCTTCATTGCTCTTATCTGGAGAGAAAAGTCTAAAATAAACATCTCAGTGAGATACCATCTGTCTCAGTAGCTTCTCAAAGAGAATAAGCAATGTGTTATGCAGGTATGATGCAGTACTTCTTCATGGAATAGGAAAAAAAAATAATTGTAACTAAATCTATCTGTAACAAGGTTTGGAAATAATGGGGATCAGAGGGTGGTAGGTTACTGGGTGAGAACAAATTTATGGCCTAGAAAAAAATAATCCTGGTGGGATATAGTAGGATTATTGAAAATGACAAGATACAAGGTTGTGCTGGATATTTTTTCACTATGTGAAATGCTGCCCTTGGTTAAAAAGATTGTCTGTCTGGCTTTAGATCAAAAACCTGAGCTTTGCTGCTTGCAAACTTGTAAAATTCAACGGCAAAGGAGAAAAATCAAGAAAATTATGTCTGTTTATTCTGTTTGCCTGTCTTCCCCCACTCTTCTAGCTGCTCACATGAACATAATAGTTTGCAGAGGTCTGTAGTTTAAAGCAGAAGCACTCTTTTATATTAATCAAGTTTCTAAATCCAAGTCAGTCAAATTTTCATCAGTCTTTTCCAGCAATTGCCATGTCACTTTTCTCCTTGTGCTGGAGAAATAGTTGGAGAAGCTTAGTTAAGAGTGAACTAATGCTATTGCCACATGATATCCTGAATGTCCAAGTGGGCAGTGGAAGATAAGTGTAACTTCCATTCTGACTGATGTTGGTGCTGGCATTTGGGATTGTTAAAGAGGAGTTGAATGGAGCTATGCTCATTTATATATGTGGAGTACAGGGCCTTTCATATGCCTAGTTTCTTCTGTTTTATAGCTACTTTTTATTTTATTGCTAACCAACAAACAGAGTGATCTCCCTTCATCCTTTTCTGGACAAAGTTGGAGACCAGTGTCACAGGTTATGGGAGAGGAACATGCACACGATTTCCTGATGAAAAAGCCCTAAAGCCATGGCTGAGGCACATGGCCTTTCTAGTAAAGGTGCACACAAGGAGTGCTGGGCTCTCTGGGCATGGTGCCACAGCCCAGCTCAGAGAGCCTGTCTGTCGGGGTGATGGACAGCAGAGCAGGCTGAGCAGCCCTGTGTGGTATCCATGTTATGGGTCATGAGGAGAGGTTGCAGCACTCAGCCTATATTAGGTTTTGCAGGGGTGATAATACTCACCCTGGATGCTGTGGGGGACTTCCCAGGTTTGCTGATCCTCTCTCCCTCTGGTTTAAAACTATCTTATCTCTTCTGGCTCCCACAGAACCTACATCTGCTGCTGAGAGATGTGGCTGAAGAATTGGGACCCTTCTGGCTCCAGCACTTTCAGTCCTATTTTCTCTTATTTTTCCAGCCTTCTGCTTAACCCTCCTTGCCAAAAGCACTCTTTCGTGACTGGCAAACTAATTGGCCAGAGGAGGTATAATCAAAAATTCATTTTGGATAATTAGACATTGAGCTATCATTATCCTTGAGGTTCAGATCATTTTTGTTTTCAATAGCTGCATAGTTCCCTGTGGTAGATGTTTCTGGTGATTCCTTGACACTGAGGGGGTCCTGAGTCCTGGCATTCTCTCAGATTTGCTTCTCTTACATGTCCTTGCTTAACTAGCAGGAGCTGGGGGGATGAGCTGCGTTGGTCATGTTGCATATTTGCAATTTCATGTATTACGTAGGGCATCTTATGTAAGAAACACAGGTGTCACTAGTTTTCTAGCTAGCTGGAAAATTCATTGCCACATAGTTAGTGAACAATCACTTCTGTTTTTCCTATTTTTTCAGATAAATGTAATTTCAAACTGCCGTTGATAGCGTTAAGAATCCCATTTGTATTTTATGTAATTATAATTACATAGCAATTAATTTCCTATACAATGGCAGATTAATATTAGAATTTGGTCCTTGGAATGTTATTGCTTTATATGAAGCATATAACCAGATTTCTGCCAGCAGAGCCTTAGCACTTTAAAATTTTGTAATGCAACAGTGAAATAAAAAAAAAGTTTAATTCTGTAGTGAAGAATAGTCTTTGTCTGTCATATGAAGAAAAGCTTTGTTTTTTTAAGCTGCTGCTCTACATGTTACAGTAATAAATAATTCTGAATATTTGAGCCAACAAAGCATGGAATTTTTATTTTTTGAAAACCCTGATATTTGGGAATTTGTTTTCATTTTTTATAACTATCCAGACACAACAAAATATTTCCACAAAATAAATACCTAAAAATTTTTCTTGGATCTACTGAAATAGTCATTGGAAAGCCATTTTGAAAGGAAAGCTGAAACTACTTTGTATGGTAGGAAGGAAGTTAATTCAGGAGCAATATGCTCAGAAAATACAGATGTTGCTGAAATGAATATTGCAAAAAGGAGTTTTCATTGTAAATATTTGTTATATTTTATTATACATATTATATCCTGGAAATGTCATGTTTTTTGCCTGCATTTATATATTTAAATTTAAAATAATTTGAATGCATTTAAAAATGTATTCATATTTGCTAAACACCTGCACATTCAGCCTTTTATAAGTCACAGAAAATTATATCACCTGTCTTTGGAAACTTAGAATAAGCAGTCAATAGTAATTATTAACCCTGATGCTATTGACTAAAATCTTTCATGGCTTTTCTCTCTGGCTGCTGATTGCTTCCTGCTAAGGGGGGAACCGTGATGCTGTTCATACCTTAGAGACGTGGAAATAGCTTGCAGAGAAGAGTTGATTTACAGCTCTTGTTTGTTGTCTTTATAAATTCAACATTGTATTCAGAATGCAAGTATCCAAGTAAGCTGTGATCAGGTTCCACCCTGTGCTTGTCACGAATAGCTTACATTCTGAGTTCACTAGGAAGGCTGCATGATCACTTGTCACAAGCAAGGACTGAAGAAAAGTAAACAAAACCCTGCAATAACTCTATAGAGTTTCTGTTGGTTTTTAATCATATCTGGTTTAGCTTCTTGGATAGAGTTCTGCTATTTAGTTTTACATGAGTATTTTGATGAACAGAGAGTTGGCAGGGAAGATAGGTGGGCTCAATAAAAAGGAGCTCAGCTCAGTGTTACATCCCACCTTTAGCTAAACTCTTTTGAGCTTAGTACTAGGGTTGTACTGGCACACTTGTTGCCTTTGACTCCAGCAGAGCTCTGGTGTGTTCACGCTGGAAATATGGCTGAGGAAGGTAATAGCTTTCTAAAGTTGTCTTAACTTCCAGTTGTCTGTCTTAGTCGTGAACAGCAAAACCATAAGCAGTGTAGGCATCTAGATGTCTCAGTTTTTTTCTAATCTCTGTGGTCCTAATTTCGTTGGCTCTCTTCTCCATGATATTCTGTTTCATCCCATCCCTTACTGGGGCCAAGTATGCCCTTCTGTACATTAAAACTGGATGGAAAGATTTGTGGTGTCACTGTATTTACCCTTTTTACTGGTGACTTGAACCATGGTTGAAATTTCATTCTAGTGTATTAGCATGTAGGCTGATAATTTGAAATGTCAGATTCTTTATCAGTTTTAGCATATACATTTGCGGGCCAACTAAGGATGTGATAATATTTTAAGAGACAACAAAGTGAACTAGTGTGAAGGTTGGTTATTTTCATTCTCATTTGGAAACCAGGATGAGATAATTAGAATAAATAAAAATCACCAAATACGTGACATCTCTATTTTTAAAATGTGGTATCTGCTTTGTATCTCATGAGCAATGCAGTCATTAGAGTGAAACAATGTTGAAGAATTCATGGGCATGTTCAGTGTTAAATAACATGGTAGAAGGGCATTGAGACCTTCATCTTTCTTTGATAAAGTAAAGTATTTTTGAAATGAACATCTTATCAGATCAAAAAAGCTGGTAATATTGGCTGATCAGCACAAGTCAGTCATGGCAATCTGACATTTGATCATAAGTAATGTACTTTTGGTAAGAGAGAAAGTCAAAGTGAAGGACAACACAACTTCCATAAGCAGCGATTGAAACTCAGAAATATAGTATTTTTAAAACATTTTATCTTCCCATTACAAGTACAAATCCTGCTGTTGGATCCTCGGAAAAGGAATTTTATACTTGCCTCAATGTGTTTCCTGGATCCAGACGTTTGACTCTGTTACCTCAGGAATATATAGCAAAAGACAGGTCTGGGTTATTTTCAGGACATTGCTGTAAAGAATGGTGTGTCTAAGCTGTTGATTTGAATGCAAAACTTCTACTAATTCATTATCCTGGTGAACTGCAATTTAATTCTTTTGAAGCTATATCTGTCTTTGAGTGTCTCATCATCACTAGTGAAACTTTAATGCCTAGTATCAGTACATGTTAATTGATAAATGAGTGAACCCCTTCCCAGATATTAATTTCACTATTGTTTTCTTACTTTAGAAACAAGTTTCCTAACCTGGTAGTTCCTGCAGTTCTGTAGACAATTATTCTTGTTAAGGGTATTATCTCCATGAAACATAATGCATATCACTTTTTCTGTCCCTACTTACATCCTGTGGGACATGAGTCAGATCCAGACCAAGTACTTGTACAGTGGAATAGATTAGACATAAGTTAATATATTAGGCAAAGCAGTAGGGCTCTACTAATTGTACCTAATCAGTGGCTAATTTGTGAGTTCTGGCTTTTGGTTGGCTTGCAGCATAGATGAGGCAAGCTTACATTTGGCTGGAGTATACATTGCAGACCTACTTTGACATGCATCACTGCAGGTGAATTTAGTATAATTTCTCACGGGTCAGTTTATATATGCTGTATGCACAGGTATTTATAATGAGCTTATTTATCAATATACCTCGAATACAAAGAGTATCTACAAGATTTTATAAACTATAGGTAAAATGTGCACGTATCTTCTGATAAGACCAATCCATTAGCTAACATTCTTGTTTCAATGCCAATGACTTGATCAGCTTTTAAAACAATTGATACACACAAATCTTGAGATTTTGAGTAGCACTCAGGTGCAGTCTAGAAGCCCTGTGAAATTAAGTTCCCTATAAGGCTTTTCCTTCTATTTGGGAAAAATGTTTGGTTTTTTTTTTCCTTTTCTTTATACTTGCTTCAGCCTGAAGCCAACAAGAAAAGAAAGATGGAGTTACATTATTTTCAACTTTAAAAGGATATTGTTAAATTCATTGTGCTTATTTTAGTTGTGTTGTGTTAAGGTGAATGCATCGGTATACTGAGCCTTTGAAAATGAAAATGACAACAAGCAATGAAGGAGCAATACTTCATGAAGTCTTGTGTTTCTGTAGTTACCAAAATGCCCTCCAAATATCAAAATAATCTACACTATCTCCCCATCTTTAAGAGATCATCTGTTTGTGAGGTGGGTGAGTGTTTCCTTTGTAATTTCTCAAGTCCTGCAGGGCTTGCCTTTGTGGCATATGAGATTCATTATTGCTTTCTGCTGTGCTCTGGTACCCAAAGAGAAATACAGAAGCCCTCATGACTGACATTTTGGTGAGCTGGCTTAGGATGATATGAAAGTTGTGGGTTCTTCCTAAGTAGCTTGCTTTAAATGGACTGCTAAAAAGCAAAAGCAGAAAGTATTGTGGAAAAAAAAAGTGCTTGTCTTTCCACCAGAATACATAGGGATTGAGATGAAAACAGTAGTAACAGCCTGTGAAGTGTTTCTAATTATTTTTGTCTACCATCTCAAGCAGGAAAAGATATGATGCTTGATTGAATAGAAAAAAGTTATTTATTACTAATGAAATGAGTCATAGGCACTGCAAAATCAGGATAAAACATGAGAAATGTCTGAAAAAAATCTATTTACTTCAGTTTTCTAATTACCTAATGTGTTTGTTTTCAAAACACAGAGAAATGTGTGTAGGATCAATTATCTCTGACATTCAGTGATGGCAAGGTGTAGGGCAGGATGAGCTTCAAATATTCTCATCAGGACACTTTCTGAAGGCTGCTAGGAACCTTTAGCCCAAAAATCAGGTGCTACTTCTCAACAAGCTGGAAGTATACATATAAAACAGCATAAAACCTGATATTTTGGGATTTTTTTTTCCTCTTTAAAAAGAGGAATAATCTGACCTTTACAGTAGAGCTAAAAAGTTTCCCTGGTTATTGCTTGACCATCTGATATCAGGTGGTAACGCACAGATCAGCCTTTCCAAGTACTGATGTTGAAACCAAAGGAGTAATTTTTCAAGGATTAGGCCATTGTCATCAGAATTCACCATGTCATCAGATAAACAGAAAATATTTATTATTAGGAGCAATTCTATGGCCTTCTGCTAATCCAGCCAAATAATTTAAGGTGTATTATAGCATTCTTGCTAACAGTTTTTCTTGCATGCTAATTATTTTATATTTATATCTACAGTAGGATTTGTGTTCTTCTAAATAAAATCCCTGGGGCCTTCATCCTGGTTGCCATTTTTAGCAATACAAGTATAGCCATATTTTATGTTATTGGCTGATATTTGGGTTTCTCTTGTTACCTTCTCCTTCCTCTGTCTTCTAGGCACAGTGTGCTGCTTCTTTGCAGTTAGCAGTCACTTCCCCTACTTTCAGCCATGTGGTCTAGAGAGAGAGGAAGGCAGTGCCTGTTCCCATGGCCATGGTGGAATGGGAGAAGTCAATTATCTATAACTGTGAGGAAGTGGAAAGATTTCTTTTCCCTGTTTTCCTTAGTGGTACTAGGGGAAGAGATGAACTTTGCCGCCAACCTCTCTTCTCTTAAGAGAAACTGAACTGTCTGAATCAACTGGAATGAAAACTCTTTGTTAGTTTGGTTCTGCCCAATAAATGCCCATATTTCCTCAAGTATCAAAAGAAAACTTCTGCAAAATATAGGCCAGTAAGCAGACTGGATGGAAACAGGGTTAAGATATGAGAGAAGGTAAGCAGTAGACATAAAATAATATTTGGAGTCTGGCTACATCGAAATCTTAATTTGGGCATAGCAGAAACTTTTGATCTAAAAGTCAGGAGCTAACATTATATTTAGTGTAACTGGGAGCTTTTTATACCTACTGTGAGTCAAATCCAAAACTGTGTTTGTTTTCTGAATGTATTTACTGTATCTGTTAGAGTGACAGACATTTAGTTCCAGAATAGATTTTAAAATGGGAAAAAAAAGATGATTATATCCCTCTCCCTGAGAAAAGTAGTATTTGATAGTTCCAATATATCTTTTTGAAAGAACAGTGAGGTTGTTATATATGAAGCAAATGATCTGTGGCCCTAATTATAATTACCATTGACTATAATTTTTTATGCCCATTTAATTTAGTAAATTTAGAGTCTCACTATTAATGTTTATCAAGGCATGTGCTTGTCCTGAGCTAGGTCACACTGATCTGACAGGCCTTGGTCTGTGGTGGCACATTTACAGTTGCCTGTTTGCAGTTCAGCATTCTTAGTTTGTTTCTGCTGGTATTCAGTGTCCTGGCATTAGAACATGTACTCAGTTCCCTAAAATATTGTATTCTACATGTACATTCTCTCTTCAACTATCTTCCAAGTATTTTTAAGATAAAATGGGATTGGCAAGAAATTATTTTTCTTGTTTTTACTTCTAAATTTTTAGTTTTTTGTTGGGTCATCTTAAGGAACAGATGGAGTAATTTGATAAATAACATGGAGGACTGAGAAATGAGATTATTTCTAAAACCAAAAATGATCTTTTTTTTGTAATAGAGGCTGGCTTAGATGTGAAATGGGTCAGAGACTTGAAATTAATGGAAAGGAAACTTGAAAATAAAGGTCACATGCAATTAGTGAGAGAAACAGTTTGGCAGTTATTTTTATTTATCGTTGCATCTCTCAGATGACCACTGGATAATGATCCTTATTTAAAAAATAAAATAATGAATCCTAGATAGGTGTTAAAATATTATTAAAAAGAGCACTTAAGTTCCATTGCAGGCAGAGAAGGTAGTAGGTTTTGGGTTTTTTTTGTCTTGTCTGATGATAAATATTATTCTTAGAGAAGGCTGGAGTCATTACTATTCAGTAGAATAACAACATTTTCAATGTTGTATCTTCCCTCAACCTACAATTTGCTATTTACAAGGCATAGCTAAGAGTAGTGTTGTTTCTATTCTTCCTAGGGAATATTAAACCTGCCTATTACTAAGGACTCTTGTTATATGTTATATGTTATATGTTAGTATAAACAGAATTCAGAGACACCAGATCGTGTGCACCCCAGAAATCCCATCCTACAAAACAGCTTGCATAAGCTCTGCAGCCCAGTGTTGCAAAATGCAGAGATGGTTTTGTAAGGAGCTCTTGCAGATCTCAGTAAAAAGTGAAGCTGCTCAGCACCCAGAATGATGCTCTGTTGTTGCAGTCCCCAGCTTTTAGCACACAAAACTGTAAATAGTTCCAGTACTTTGAAAGTGCCTTTTCCATTGTTTGCAGTACAGCAGACCTGTTTCTTTTGGATAGCTACAAGTATTTGACTTGGCCCTGGAAGTCTTAACTCATTGCTTCTTTGAATATAATGTTATTATGAGGAGAAAACATATCCTGCACAGCAAGCAACTACAAGAGAGGGATAGTTCAGTGTAGACTCTTGGCCTCCAGGCATGGCAGTACTTTCAGTTGATCAAATGTATTGCATGTAGTGAGGATTTTTTTAGCTTATTAGAAACTAATGGGGAATGTGAATACAAAATATCTTGCCACTTGGATCAGTAATTAATTTAATAATCAGAGACTAAGCTGTCTTCAGATAGCCAGTTGTAAATAAACTGGGTTGATAAGTTTTCAACTTGAAAAGTCAGCCAGATCTGAAATGGGTATCAAGGATGCTTTCAAACAGCCTGTTGCAGTAGTAACTGTGTAAGATAGACCTAGGTGGATGAATTCATATTTGAGCTGTCAGATTTACTATACAATTTACATGTCAAGTGTCAGCATGATGGGCTATCTTGGTAAATGCCTATAAACTATACTGCTACTTAGTGCAAAAATGTTCTTGTTTGACAACTCAGATTTAGAGACTTCTAGCTATCTCTTTCCTTTGAGACTAAATACAAGGTAACATCTTAGGACATGAAAAAGTGCTCTTTACGCTTACAGATGGCCTGCAGTATCCTCGGGTATGAACCCCTTGCTCCTGTTAAGGAGATTATTATCTCTCTTTTTGCATGCGTTGGCTTTAGTGGGAGATTTTTCATGAGCCTGAATAATTGCACTGAGCCCTAGCAAAGTACACGAATGTGGGTTTTAAGATATTTTACTTAGCAAGGGATTATTATTTAACTGTTTAATCATCAAGTATAAGTGTCTATGGGATACTTTCAATCTCCAGAGAAGATTTTATCTAAATTCTCGTGCTGTTGCATAGAAGTGAAATTGCTCTTGACGTACTGAATAAAACCCTAAGAGGAAGTTTCACGTATCCATGAAATTCCATTGGCTGAAGCTGCATGTACATTATTAATATTTTGCTATTAGTTCATATTACCAGCAATATGAAGAACAACTCTTTGTCAGAGATCAAAAGACTGTGGCTCTAACTTGTACTTCTTTTATGTCATGAGGGGTGGCTCTGGAACTACTGCATCTTGCTTTTACCAAACTATTTTTTTAATCTTAAGGTGATATCCTTGTTAAACATTCAAATATCAGTATCTCCTTCTCCTAAATATTTCTGCTGTAATTGTTAAAGATGTAAAAAAACACAAAACAAAAAGAACCTCTGATTTAATGTTTATTATGGGTTCACAGACTTTATTTTTGACTGATATTTTAGAATGTCAAATAAATTACTAGGATAGGTTTATTACGTTACGCAGGAATTTATTTAAGAAATTTCTGCTTTCCATGTCAATATGTAGATGGCACCTTTGTTAATGTATCTTGTGAATGTATGGTTGATTTTTTCATGCATCCACTTAAACCCCATTACACTTTCTAAACTAAAGAGATTACTTATTACTACCAAACATTATCATTAGCAGGGATAAAAGGAGAAGGTGTAGGTCATGTCATTTTGGAAAGAGAGAGAAGTTCTGTTTGATAACAGTGGCAAATTTAGTTTCCTGCTTGGTCAGAGAATTCCTAATAGACTAAATGAGAAAAGAAAGGGAAGGGAAAGGAATGAAAAGGAAAAGCAGAAGGAAAGCAAAAAGGAAGGAAAAAAAGAAGAGAAAATAGGAAAAATTGTCCAGGCACTAAAAGTGAAACTTGACGTCTTAATCCTGACTAAATCCACAAGTTAATTTTACTCTCCCTATCCTCCATACATGCCTCTAACCATGAAAGTGATTCTTCTCTAAAATCCTGCAGGCTCCTACAATTCCTATGTGTGTGACCGTGACCGCCTTGCTCTTGCGAGAGCTTTGCATCTTGGAAATCTTCTGTACTTAAGGCAGATCAGGAGCTTCGTTCTATTCACTTCTCTACCTGTGTTCCTTATGGAGTTTTTTGTTTTGGCAATATCTGACAAATAGTCCAGGACTGGGGACTACACAAAAGACCGCGACAACTACCCCTTCCATACAAAGATATTGCCAGAGCATGAGTTACATGGAGTTTTAGGTATTTCACCTAGTATACATAAAACAGAAACTATTTTCAGACTATGAATCAGAAGCCAGGCTTTTCAGTACTAGGTGAATGCCCTTAAGGACTCGGCTGCAGAAGCAATGCTCACTGTGCTCTATAATGCAAAGTGGTGTGACTTTAGAAAGGAGTGTGGAGGCAGGCTACAAAGCAAAAGGAGATACGGATTGCAGCTTTTTGGGGAGGACGTAACTGAACTGAAGTCTGTAATGTTCAGGCAAGTGCTATATGCCCCAAGCTCTGCTGTGACCCCTTGTTGCTATTCTAATACTGATGATAATGGATTGTGTGACACATAATGGTCTGACAGGGACTCTGCCTGTAGTTATATCTAGAGAATGTTTATACCCACAAACACAGAGGCAAGTGGGACTGTGGAACTGTTTTTAGTTTCTACTGTACCAAGTTGAGCACAGACTGTTCCTCTGCAGAGGAAAGGAGGCATCAGCCACTCTATTACTTTGGTGTCTGCATCTGCCAGCTGGTTTTATGAACTAGGAGAGGTGATGGCATATCCTTAATATTCTTTGACAGTACAGTATTTTTACTTAGATTGTCTATTCCAGAATGATGCTTCTCTGATAGAATGGCCAGTCAATCTCACAGCATGATAGAAAACAGATGTAAGATTAGGATGCAAAGTAGTTTTCCAGATACTTGGTCCCAGCATGCTGTACAACCCAGCCCTAGAGTTAACCAGCCAAGTGCTGACACATGTCTTATAGCAAAATATCACTCACAGCCACAGTTCAAAGGCCTTGCTACCCTCCAGGGCAATTAATATAGCATCACGTTCAATGGTGCTTGAACCAAATCCATCGAACTCTCAGGGGAGGAATAACGAAGCAATCGCAGAGCTCAGACATGAGCAGCATGCTCCTGCAGGTAAAGTTTCAGCCCCTAAGAACACAATCCTTCCTTAAGAATGCCTGTGTGACAATGCATCAGAAAAGGTAGATGCTTCTGCCATTAAAATAAGTGACAGTGCTCTCATTAGCCTCACTAAATTAAAGTTCAGACTCTCGATATGAATCTCCACTTTTCAAACTATTTATTGCAAAGGCAGCTCCAAATTTCTTTCCCTAAGTGTTTGGAAATTGGCTTTCAATTTAGAATTTTAAAGACATTTTAGAACAAATAAATGAAAGATTCATACTGTACATGCACTTTTTTGTGTGAAGTTGTATGCATACATTCAGTGATTGTCTCAGTAATACTAAAAGCTAACCATAATGCCTTTTACTTCAAGTATCTGATATGATCACATTTCATTTTAGAAATTATGGGTAGATTTGGATACTAATGATTGTACTATGCAGCATTTATTCAACTAACGGTGATATTGAAAGTAATGAGGCATCTCATAGCATAATTTAGTACTTGGTGTGAACACAATTTGATAGCCACCTTTTACCTGGGATGTCTGAAATTAACTATGTCTATTATATAATTGCATCATGCTATAGAGTGCAGGGAATAACAAGTGACTTTTAACTCCTGATTTAATTTCAGCAGTTCCCACTTCAATTTCTATTTATTAGTGTATGAATTATGTGCTCCCACTGATCCTCCT
Organism: Hemiprocne comata; assembly: GCA_020745705.1. NCBI lineage: Eukaryota > Metazoa > Chordata > Aves > Apodiformes > Apodidae > Hemiprocne > Hemiprocne comata. Next base: position 8,210,001 of record CM036594.1, on the reverse strand, counting down.
ATTGTGGTTATGATAGTTCAGAAAGAAATAAAAACTATGTGTAGATGTGCTTTACACATAACTTGAATATTGAATTGAATATTTTTTTATTCAGGCAATTCTTCGAAATTCCCAGACTGGTCATATCCAACAGAAACCAATAAGTAGTCCAAGTTCCATTGTAATTAAAAGTAGCATATGAAAATGAACGAATAAAAGAGTAAAATTTTAGTACTTATGGCTGTTTCAGACCTCTTCTTACAACATAGGTGCTGGTATTTCAGAAACAAAATTCAATAATACATATGGCATTATTTAGCCTGGACAGGAATGGAATGATGCTCATGTGAAATCATAACTAAAGAAGATTAGTATTTTGGGCAAACTTAATTAACCCCTTGAATACATACTGCTATTAGGAAGAGCTGTCTTTATATTTGCAGATTATATGATTCCATAAAGCTAGGAGTATTGCATAGATATTATTGCTTTGGTTTATCTATAAATAAATAATATTTTCTTCTATTTTTTACTGGAATAAACTTTTTTGGGGGGGATATTTTCTGTTTTTTTTTACTGTTTGTTTTTTTTAAAGACACCAGCTTGTCAGAAAGATAATGATCCTTGCCATAATTCTGTCCTGATAGAAAAATTGTATAAAGATGTATGAATATGCAATCAAAACAATGTAAAATTACTCGGGATCATTATTAAAAAATTATTCTTAATTGCCTTTTAACTTCAAATTTTAGAAATAATGCACATTAAAAAAAGAACAAGTCAAAGGGCAGAGGAATATATTAAAACAGATGGCTTCAATATTGTGAAAATTTACTGTAAATTTCAAAGCAGAATTTTCCTATTTTAAACTGGCAATGTGTTTGAAACAAAATAATCTCTTATGAAGCAAGCAAACACAATATTGTTCAGTGGTTTTAAGTCCTCCTTTTTGGCCTGTTCTTACCTCAACTTAATAGGGAAAGAAAAGAATTTGTCCCATGTGAGGGGAGGTGAACTTTGAATATTTTCAAGCTCTTTCATCAAAAAGCCAATGGGTTGCTTTGTTTGCCTCATCTCTTGTAGTACTTCCTCCAGATTAGGGTGGGAGCACAGTGGAGAAGCAGTTTGGGGGAGATAAGGTGCTGATCAGCATCTGTTGTGCATCTTTCCTATGCATTATTATTTTGATTATTTATGCTGTTAGTTAAGCAAAATAATCCCTGCCTGATCACTCTACAACCATACTTTGAGGATCTGTAGTCAAGTACTTCTTTATCTTTCACTTTCAGAAGTGGAACGCAAAGCAATACAAAAAGAACTTGTAATTACTAATTTAGAACAAATACTTGATGGACTGGAAGCTACTTGGTACAAGTGTTTGTGCAGTATTAAAGCATAGAGGTAGAATGTATAGTGATGTCTACAAATGGTGAAAAAGATTCTAGGAAACCATAGTTGTCCTACAGAAACTAGCCTGTAATTTTTTATATATATATATATATATAGGTAATGATTAAAAATCTGCAATTGTACTTTTCTTTGTTCATGTACTGTCCTTTATTCCCTATACCTGATTGTGTTCAGTGGGCCTCCAATGCCTGCCTTTTATAAGATTTTTCTTTCATAGCTCATCTCACTTTTATTGCCTCTCTCTAGATCAAAAGCATAGGAAGAAGAGAAGAAAAACGGTGACTGAGAATGATGTCTGCAATCTTCTACATTTTAGCATTATTTTTCTAAATGTTCTTACCTTGATTTAATGTAGCTTTTGCTTATTATAATTCTAGGAGTCACTGTAGGTAATTCTTCACCATCCTGGATATCCCAACCTTTCATACCTTTAGAGAAGTTAGTGCTTTGCCAGTCTTAATGATAAAAATTCAAGCCAAATATAATTAGAGACTCTAAATACATTTCAGTTGCTTTATTTCTATTTCATTTGCCATCTGGCTATAGATGATAGTACATTTTTATTAATTTCCTTTGAAAACTTTGACAGCTGGAGGCATGACTCTTTTTCTAAAAGAATGCCAAACTATCACATGGCTACAAGCACTGATGATTTTAGAGAACAACCGGACATTGTGAGAAAATTGTAGCCCACTTCCATATATTGATATGTTGAATTTCAGAAGCTTGGTGTCTCTTCGCCCAGGATGAAACGTGACTTCTGGGCACTGTGGGGATTTGTGTCTCACATAAAACTACCCATCCAAATTTCATTTGTTATTCTTGGGAAAAGTTTGTTGCCCTTAGGTACAGAGTTGTAGAAGTGGGCAGCATATGTATATTTGCAGAAAGGGGTCTCTCAGATTGTACAATTTTTGTCAGGGAAAACTCTAAGGGAAACTGAGAGAGCTCCTGCCTTCTGTATAAATTTCCACAGCCTGTTGTTACTTGTAGCTGCAGTTCTCACAAGGAGTGGCTTTGTTTTGTTGTAGGTATTAGTATGAGCTTCTCCCCAGTGCCGTGATGTCTTTGTCTTGCCTCTCTTCCATGCCAAGCCTCTTCCTCATCCACAGGTCTGGTCTCTTTCAATAGCCATATCCTTACTGTTGCAATTGAAGTAATACTTCTGATGGTATAATTTTTTTTGGTAATGGCTGTATAGATGAATATCATCTTCCATTAATCTGTCAGTAAGTATCCTTATGTTTAGAAATAATAATAGTAAAAGGACATTTAAAAGTTGTATGGGCCTGGAAGACATAATTTTAAAGTTAAATTGTACATCACCTGAATTCTGTTTGAAGGTACAAACTGTAGACCAAAGGAAAAAAAAATCAGTGGACACTTGGCTTAGATTTTATAAAATCATTAAAAACATGACTGTTGTGTTTTCACTTAATTGTCAGTGTACACATTGTCACAGGTACTCCTAGCAGTAAAAAAATTATACATTTATGAAATTCTACAGCACTACATCTTTTTTGAAGAAATGTGGAAAGCTTTCAGAAGTGCAATTTCATTGGAGCAGTTCCTTTCTGTAATTGGTCAGACCTAAGAAAAGTCATGGATTTTGATGTCTAGGATGAGCCTGAGTTATTTTCTTGCTTAAGCAACCTGTTTCAGGCTTGACCTCATTTTCATATATACATTAGGAAAGCCAGTGATTGTAAACACAGATGGTCTAACACATCATGTCATGCTGCTGCCCTTGTGTTGGAACAGGGCTAAATCTTGCATTGAAAATGAGGTTTTTTATGTCAAACAAAGCACTTAATTAAAACCAGATTTCAATATTTAATGACTACGCAGTAGCTTATTAAAATGTTGGCATTAGTGTTTACGATGTTTGGTGGATTAAATACCAATATATTTGCTAACTGTAGAACAACTTGCATTGCTATTGCATCAAATCCAAGCCTTGCCTCTGTGGTGCTACAGAGGCTTCCTAGTCTAGAAAAACAGGTTCTGTCTTTGTGGATCTGGGACTATGTCTGGAGAACTCAGCATAATTTGGGAAGATGGATGCAGTCAGAGGGTAGAAGGAGCATCTGAATGGATGATTTTGTAACCTTTCTTGTAGGACTGCCACATTTCTTAATCAGAAACAACTGGGTAAAATCTCTCTGCTTCCAGCCCAGCAGAGAAGCATCTTCACTATTTAGCCTTTGGAGTGTTAAAGGCATCTGAAGAGATTTCCACAGACACTCTAGGATATACATACGTTCACAATGTACCTCAATTTCTTCCTTGAAATCATAGGTTGAAGCCATGGGTGGTTTCTTTTCCTGAGTTTAAGGTATGAAGCTTCTGAAATCTGTCACATTTCTAACTAACAGTTGCAATTTAAATAGATGGCCTTTTAACTTGAACGCCTGAAGAACCCACCAACTCTTTCCTTCTTTTAAACTGTGGGCAAGAGAACCATTTTCCTTGCCTGCAAGACACACCTTGTCTTGGTGTATATGAAGATCCCTCAATGTTTTCATACCATTGGCTTGTTAAGTGATAAAAATAGAAGACCACAAGGTCTTTCCTCTTTCCAGGATGAAAATGTTTCAACGTTTCTCTTTTTTTAGCTGTCCATTTAAAAATGATAAACATCTCATCGCTCTTTTCCTTTGGGACCTTTTCCTCCAGATGAAAGAAAAAATTTAGTTATTCTGTTCCCCAAATGATGCTTCTTCTGAGGAAGTCATTGTGGCTTCAAACTCTTACATATGGTATTTTACATACTTAATGCTATGATCCTGTGAGAGATGTTAGCATTTTATACCTCCATCTGTAATGAGTTATGACCACCTGCATCAGCTCAACCATGCTGCTAATGTGCAAGCCCTTCTCCATTCCTACTGCCTTCCCAGGCTGTCATTTATGGGGGGAATCTAGTGCCTTTAGAGAGGGAGGTCTGGCTGTGACTCATGACCTTCCATGAGGGCTCTGCACAACATCATTGTTCCTCTTGTACTGCAGGTTTTTGCATATACTGATAGTAGAGCTGCTGGATGGGGCCTCTGTCAAAAAATCTGTAATCACTTGTAATGCATATTTCTCATTAAGTCTGAATTCAAATTTCGTTGAAAACAATTTATAATGAGATTGCTTCTTTGTGCCACCAAATGTTAAGATATCATAAAACACATTTTAAATCTCTACAGCAAGGAGTTAAAAATGTGATGGAATGATGGGTTTGGACAGCAGCAAAATTTTATCATTGAATTAAAAAATGTTTATTAAATCCAGAAATACTCCTTACAGTATTACCCTATTTAGAGTGTAGATTTTCTCACTTTCTACTTTCTGGGGTGAGATCTGGCCCTGTATATTTGATTCCTCCCACTGTTTCATAGTCAAAGTAGTAAAGACATTTTTGCTACTCAGTGCAGAATCTCATTTTTTTGCATTTCCATGACAGCTTCAATGCAGGAATCTGAAAGACCTTTGATATTAGTGATACAGCTTCACAGCACCCTTACAGACAAGCAGCATCATGATTAGTGTCTGAAGAAGAGTTAGGCAAAGAGAATTTGAATAACTAAGCAGACAAACAAGTTTGCACCAGGAAGAGAATACAGAGCCATTCTTTCCAGAGAGAGTTCTTTTTAAATTTTATTTTTTCTCTAGCAAATAATTCCTCGAACAATGTAACGTCAATCATTCTTAAATGATTTGCAAGTTCGACAAAAGGTTCTGCAAGTTGGTCTGAAATTAGGGGGGGAAAAAAAAAAAGGACTTGATTCCTAAATGCTGAAATGAACATTTGCACTTTGTAATTTAGGATTATTTTTCAGTGTGCCTACCCTGGAGAAGTTAAGGCCTCTCCCTCCTCTTCATGTAAGCAGAAGTGAAAGAGGGTTATAGACCCCAATATGCAGCACACTGTGGGGTGTGAGAAGGGCTCATGCCTGCAGGGCTGCAAGTGGGGCTCCAGGCTCTCAGGCAGGCATCACAAATGAATTTTGTTATTCCACTCTTACACTATCACATAAAAGTATGGCAACAGATTGTTTGTATGTTTGCTTGTTTAGTTCTTTGCTGTTTCAATTTAAAAAAAAACAACAACAAAACCGCTTTAGGTCAGAAAATGCTGGCTTTGAAATATCCCTAATGAGGTAGTTAGATGGAGCATTAGAAAGCTGCAGAGAAGTGTTTAAACACCATCAAGCAGAGAAAAAGAAATATAGCTTTTTGGTTGATCAAAAAATGACATGAATTTTATTAACTGAATGTGATTTTCAGTTTGTTTGCTTAAAAAAAAAAAGTTTATGGTTTTGTTCCTAGGCTTTAGCCATAGGTATTCTTCCTCTATGAATTTCCTTGCAGCTATGAATTCTCTATGGATTTCCTTGCAGCTTCACCTGGGTGTATTATACTTAGGAGCATATGTTGGGGTACTGTGAGCTGTTTTGGTTATTATTTTCTTTTAAAAAAAAAGCAATAATATTTTTTATTTGTCACTTCGTTGGGCCAGATTATGCTGCAAAAGTGTAAGTCACTGTTATTTCTGTGTACACCTTGAAGGATAAGCCAGGTCTGACACTTCACCCACAGCTAGGCTGATACTTTTTCACCTTCTTAGAATCTGAAATAGTTTTTCAAAAACCAAATTGTGGGTAATGCTTTGTGGATAACCTAAGCCAAGATATTTAAGAAACTGATTTAACTCTGTTAAAAGTAATGAGAGAAAGGCATATTATTTCAATTGTCCTATAGATATTTGGTATGTTATGTAAATTGTTGCACAGCTGGAAGCAAATTCATAAAGTTTCACTGTGCATTTATCCCTAACAGTATAGCTAATCATCATAGCCATTAAATATTTTCCCAATTTATACCAGTCCTGTCGTGAGAGCTCAGCTTGATTTCCAGACCTTGCAGATTAATACAAGGTTACTCAGATATGTATGAATTAGTTTGGAAGTCTAATTATTTTTCCTGCTCAAGTAGTGGAACATACTGCAGTGCTGAAATTGGGGAGCAATTCACAGCAGATAATTTAACAGATTTTTACCCATTTCTGCAAACATTGTGCAAATATTTTAAGCATTTTTTTCTGCACTTTGCTTGCTTAGTTTTTCATTTTATGTAGTTATTTCTGTGTGAATGAGTTCGGGACAGATTATTTTTAACAGTTTGCTCCACGTAGATCACTTCAATATTTTTTTTTTTTTTTTACCAAGACTGTCTGGAATCTGCTGTTTTCTAATTCAAATGCAGCATTGCAAATGTTTTAGTACAGGGGCTTTGTTCTCTCAGGCTAAGGGAGAAAAAAATGACAGAATGTAAAAGTGGAAGATGAGTTAATCTTGGAAGTTTGATATTGAGATTTCACCCTGGCCCTATCATAAGAAACAGCATTGGACATACAGACCTAGTGTTAAACATGTTGTGATTCTTTTCTGATCTGTGGAGGAAGACACAATTTCAGTTTACTAGCTTTCAGGAAATTTGAGATCCCTTTCTCTGCTATCATATTTATGCCATCTGATTGAGTGTGCATTCATTCAGATGATCCTGTTTGGATTTGCCATATCTTTGTCTGGTTTATTTAATTTCCCTGGGGGCCTGAGCTTTGGATGTGGCTATAGTTTTGTTAATCTCTCTAGTCCCAGAACAGCAGCCCAGGCTATTTCATATAACTGCCTTTTTGAATATTGCCTTCTTGAGAGCAGCTACATATTTTTAAGTGTCTTTTTCCATCTCAGACTGAATAAAACTGCTTTCGTGAGCCTATGAGCAACATGAAATTAATTCTCTGACCTTCCTATTTATAGACTGTATTGTAGTGCTTGTACTTGGTATAGTATTTCCTTTTTCAATATTTTTAAGAATATTTGCACTCTTTTTTTTTTTGTGGGGACAGTTCTTACAAAAGTTAAAAATGTCCAGCACTAAAGGGAGATAATGGCGATAAAATCGTAAGGTTCAGAGTAACAGGATTATTTTGGCTAAGGAATTTTGAGAGAATGTAAACTCTACATTATGCCTGAGAGCTACACTTTTTGTTAGCTGGAATCTTGGAGCTGAAAAGAAAACAGGTAGTCAAAGAAGTAAGCTGAAGAGTATAAACAGAGGAAATAAGTAACTATGTTATGAAGAGTCGTGGAAGGGCCTAGGACAGAGGTGAGAGATATAGCAGGCATCAAAAGGTAGTGGGCTGCATTTATTGAGTGGGTGTTCAACACGTTCTATGGTACAGTTGTGTTAGTAGCTGCTCAGGGTGCTACCTGACAAGGAAATCCTGGGGAAAACACAAATGTCACCATTTCCATGCTGCGATTCTGAAATCTTTCGTGGTCCAGAGTTTCATAGGTTAGGAAATAAGGTTTTTTGGACAGATTTTCTAGAGAATCTCTTTTGCTGGGGACAGAATCCCAGTGTGAATCGCAGAGTTTTTTTGGACTAGCCCCCAGACACCAGATCAGTAGTTACAGAAAAAAATTAATGAGTACTGTATTTTACCAATTTGACAAACAATTGTTTATCTTGCCTCAAATGGCTTACAATTTAAATATGCTACCCAGAAAGGCTTTGCTTTGATTTTGTAGAGCAGAAATAGATGTTGCGAATGAGGGTATTTGCACTTGAAGTTTATACACAGCTGGGAAATAAACTCTGAGCTCCTCATTCCTAGACTAGAATCATAACTGCAAGACTGTTCTCCCTGTGTTTACAGATCCTTCACTGATGCATGTTAGCGTGATGGTAGGAAATACTTTTCAGCTGATTTACATCATTAGGGAGCTGACCTTTCAGAGGAAGAAGACAGAACTTCAGAGTTTGATTATCCACTTGAAATCTATTTTGATTTCTTAATACAAGGACTATAATCCAGAATTTTCTTGTAATAAAGTTATACATAGAGAAACCTATTTGTTTTTAATCATATAACAGTCTGTTAGGTATTTGGATTCCATGCCTCTGCTGTATTATACTGGCATCTGTTAACCCTGTTAAGCTTGTTTCTTACAAAACACACTATACATGATTATGGGGCTGGGGGAAGAAAATGAACAAAAACACTGCGAAACTAATTGCAGAAGTATGCTCACTGAATAGAATTGATAATGAAAAACATGACTTGGAAAGAAAAGTTAATGTAGAGAAGGATGATAGCAGAATGACATTTAAGAAGAGGTGAGATTTGGATTTGATCTTTGTTGTTAAGAGTCAGCTGCTGTTACTTTTTGTTTTAATAATATTGAGGTTCAGCTATAGGGGACATTTCCTCAGTTGTCTGCATCTTTGAAAACACTGTAAATAAACCTGACCTGGAGAAACAGCCATAGGTATTTTGGAATCTTTTGTGATGTATGTAATTTATCATTTTAGAGTGGTAACCAGGAAAACATTGGACTGAATTGTGGGGTGAGAGAAATACTCTTTTTTTTTTTTTTTTTTCCCCCCCTTCTATTTTCATTTTTGGTTTTAATAATGATCACCAGCCATATGCCATTTCTGGTGAACTCTTGGTTCTTTCTCTTCTGGGAGCAATATTTTTTGTGGCTTTTTGACATGTTTAGCTGATTCTTCACCTGACATTTCATTAACTCATTGGTCTTGGTTTTTCCCTTGCAGGGATGAAAATTGAGAGCAGCATATTGGTGTGCAGCTAGTGTGAGTGAGACCAGGTTTTAATTCAGTGACAGAATCCTTCCTCCCACCAACCTACTGCTCAAAACATGCTGATGTGTCTTTTGGGATTCTGAGACTGAGGCTAGAGGTTGGCTAATAACACAACCCCTGTAGTCTTCACCCTTGTGTTAACTGCTATTCTAGCACAAGCTCTTGCACAAGAAAGTGATGAACCTGATTGGGGGAATTGATTTGCCTTAAAAAGGAATTGGCAAACACCCCTACTTTATTTTTCAGCTAAATAATTTTCAGTTCTGGCTTGTTGGATGGCTGCCAAATGCTTATAATGCTCTGGTACAGTGAGTAAGAGTTGGTGGAGGGGATGTGAGATTGTCATTATTTTGCCCTAGCACTGCTGTGGAAAAGTTACTGTGAAAAGGGAGAAGATACCCTGAGATGTTTTGGCTGTATTGCTACTGCTAGGTGCCAGGACAAGCCTCCAGTTCTTTAAGAGGAAAAGCTTCCCTTGTCTCAAAACTTCAGAAATCTTCCTTCTTGGTTTTGAAATTATTTTTTTAAACATTAAAATTGAATTTTTGTCTAATCTTGAGCGCTTTTGTAATTATATCCTAAGTGTATTTTTCCCTCTGGATTTCTATGTTTGCCTTCTCTGAGATTTTGCAGATGTCTTTTAGCACGTGATACGCTCAGGGAATGTGAAGAGATTCTTTGTTGTGAAGGCAAACAATGCACCTGGCAATAATGTAATATATTTCAGTGAGTATCTAAGTAGGTCAATCCTGACTGAGGTGGGGAGAACAAACTTGGTATCCGGTGAGGGAAAAAAGACTCCTGTGTCCTTCTCAGTGCTGAATGAGGTAGAAAATAGCAAAGATGTTTTGCTGTCCTTGATAGATGTTGAAAGGAAATGTAGTTAAAACTTTATTTACAAGCTTTTGGAGATCTATACCTGTGTGATCCTCTTTTTCTCCAGTGTTAGGCTAGGGTACTTGAGTTGCTGATTAGTGCAACTACATTAACATAAAATTGGAATATCTAATGGAGAAGGAATACTCTGGGATTATTTTTTTTTTCTTTATTAGAGATTATTTTTTCAGTATGTGCTGCTGACCAGAGCCAAGGTCAATTGCATCTGTTTATAACTTGAGCCATGGGTGATTTCCAGTTGTGAACTCTATTTCAAAGTGCATATTTCCCATTTTGACATATATTAGCAATACACTAGTATTTTAGTTTTTTATAGTCATAGGAATTGCCATTATATATATAAGTATATATGAATAGGTATTTTCATATAAAATATATAAAATTTATATATATTGATATATTATATATAAAATATTTATAAATATAATATATAAATATATATATTTAGACTCTTCCATCAAGACTACTAGCTTTGGCCTTGATTCTGGCATTGTCTTAAAAGGGACATGACACGGTTAGGAAGGCTGCATCAGTGTTTGGCAATGCCACAAAACTGCACTCAAATACAACTGAACATTATCAAGATTTTTGGTGTCATTCAGAATATAAGGCAGAATTTTCCTCACTACAGATTGCTTCACAGTTAGACAGTCTGCCAGCAACAAAATTGGAGGGTTTTTTTTTTTTACAGCAGCCAAAGTATTGTATTTACATTATGTGAGTGCATAATTAAGCCATTAAGCTGAAAGTTTCCCTGTTGGAGTATACAAGGAGAAAATTTGAAAAGTGTTAGAAAGATGGGTGAGACACTGGCACAGGTTGCCCAGAGAAGCTGTGGATGTGCCCTCCCTGGCAGTGTTCAAGTCTGGGTTGGATAGAGCTTTCAGCCACTTGGTCTAGTGGAAGGTGTCCCTGCCTATAGCAGGGAAGTGGGAACTAGGTGTTCTTTGGAGTCCCTTTAAATCTAAACCCTTCTACGATTCTATGATTAAATAGCACTAAGACACTGCAGAGTGTCTGATGGGTGCCATCAGAATGGGCTGAGCTCAGACAGAAGGCTTTTACAGGAGACATAGGAATACCAGATACTGCTATTTCTACTGTCTTATTTTGGACTGCAAGAGACACTTTTATAAGTCCAGGAAAATGACAAACAAGGTGTGATATCAGCTGCTGCATTACGCTTTTGAATCATGGTTTTCTATCCTATTATCTTTTTGTTGCTGCTCTTGGCCTTTACTACTACTAAATGACACATCTGACTGCTGGGCTGGCTGCAGCCTGACTTTTCATTCTTTGGCAGCTCTCTGCAGATATCCTAGGGAGAAAGGAAGGAAATGGTCTTGAAATTAGGATGAAGGAGGTTGGTAGAGAGGTTCAGGAAATAACAGCTTCCTCCTACCTATGAAAATCTGTAGTTCTGGTCAGTGTTTTCATTAATGACTCAAGTGGTGGAACAGGATTGCTAGACTTATGAAGGACTTATAAGTTTATTAGATTTAAGAGACGTCAAAATAAGTTGGAGTTGAAGTTGTGACTTGAAAAAGTCAGGCTATTGTCCAGAACGGAGAAGTGAAGGTTCAACATTTAGGCAAAACTCAACGGCTTCAGTATTGCATGTAGGATTATGGGCTAATAGTAATTCTGAAGGAAAACATCTAGCTTAAGAGTTGTAGCTGATTATGAGCTGGATTCAAGCCAAGGGCCTCATGATGCTGTGCATAAAGCAAACATGACTGTGTGTGGAGCATAGCCTGCAAGATACATGGAGTCAACTTTCCACTCTGTTCCCTGCAGCCATGTCAGCTGCAGTAGTGTCCAGTTCTGGGCACTGCATGTTGTGAGGGATATTGGCCAATTGGAGAGAGCACAGCAGGGGGCAAGAACAGTCAGTGACCTGAAACACAGGGAAAGTTTGAATAAACTGGAGTTGTTCAGACTAGCTAAAATATTGAGTCATTTAAAAATGCAGAATGAGATGCTGCAAAGAGGGAGGGAATAATCTGCCCTGCATGTCTTACAGCTTGGATAAAAAATTATGGAATTACATTGCAGCAAAACAAATTTAGATATTAGGGCAAACCTTCCTGAGAAGGATAGTGGCATACCAGGATAAATTACTAGCAGAGGCTGTTGAGTGCCCTTTACTCTGCAGAGGAAATCTTAAGGAATATAACCTATAGATCTGTCAGGAATGGTATAGCTTTCATACTTCTCCCTTGTGGAAGGGGTATGGACTAATGGATTTCTCAAGTCCACCAGAGGAAAAAAAAAAATTAACCTTAGTAACTGTGTTTGGTTTGTTGGAGAGCTGAAGAAGTGGGGCCAGTAAGATTTTTTCAAAGGAATTTGGGACAGTTCAGCTCTATACACCACTGTCCTCCTTTAGGAAACCCCACACCCAAATGAATACAAGATTTTTAAGACAGATGTTTTACTTTTAATCTCCTCCTTGTAGATATTTTAGGAGGTACTGAATTGAAAATAGTGCTTGTGTTACATGAAACAGTTCATAGAGCAATTCCATGAAGAAGACCAAAGTAGAGGAAAACAAGATAAACAGGTACCTAGGGAGTCATTGATCAGTTGAATGAGTGGGAAGAAATGAATGTGAAATAAGGCATCATGGTTGGCTTTTGTATCAAAGGGAGAATGGTGCATATTTAAAAATAGTTTTCTCATAGTTTCTTAACCTCAGTGCTTATTCTCCAGTTTGTTCTCCAGTTTCTTATAATTTTTCTAATAGTTCTATTATACAATTGTTATGAGCAGATACTCTTGCTAATAAATGGCTTAATCTAGATTCTGCCAAAGACAAGGAGAGATTATTATTGATTTCAATGGAAAATTAATTAAGTCCATGTTCTTTAAACTTGGCACCAGTTGTCATCACTTAGAGTTATTGTTCAGGAGATGGTAATTAATAGAAAAGATAGGAATCAGTGTCTGATCACCTTGCCCAAAATGTGTTCTGGGCTAGATCCAAATTAAATTCATGTTTACATAAACTGTCCACCATATCAAATTTTCCAGTAGTTTCTTCTCTTTGCTTGCCATCGTTCTGAGCCATCATATTTGCTTTACCTCCCCATCTGGGCCTTCAAATTCTACTGGCCCTCACTGTGCTTGTGGCCTCAACAGTTTGTGGCCATCAAATTGGGGATGGAGTTCTCCTTGTGCAATGGGTTTAATAAGTACCATATGTCCTCATGATGTTTCCCTGTCCAGACCAGTCCTTTTTTTGTTGTTTGGATGATCTAGTTTCCTTCTTTAGCAGACCGCTGAGTTGGAAATATCCGCGCAAATGGTCTAATTCCAGTGAGCTCCAGTGATGGAGCCCTGTTTCCTCTAACAGCTGGCTGTAGGTCATTGTGAAATTGTAAATGCTCAAAACTTTTGCTCCCGTTCCCAGGGGTTCCCCCATTAAAATGATTTTGCATTCACTACCTGCCAACAGGGCCTGTAAGTGAGCCAGAAAAGCAGCAGATTAGGCATAACTATGAATTCTGAGTGGAACAGAGGGGTTGGAGATTGAATTTTTAGCTGGGGGGAAAAAAAAATGGGCCTTTCATGAGAAACAAAAAACGGAGCACCAAGTGCTCTGTGGGGCCGTTATATTGAACTGTAGCTCACAATTAACACCTCTGCTGTTTTCTCACCATGGGAATAGAAATCCTCCAAAAAGTTGATTGTGTTAAGATTTGCCCTCCACATTTTGGAGATCATCTTCCAGCCAGATCCTCTTATTTCTTATTTCTATAGGCAGAATAAGTCATTAGGGCTTTCTCTTTAAAAAGAAACTGGGTATTAACTACACCATTCCAGTTTTTTTCCTAGGCTTGTAATCAATGGTTCTAAGATTTTAATCCTTTCAGTTTTACGGACCTGCAGAAATAAGTAAGGAGAGAAAAGCCTCTTGAATATTTTCACCTTTAATTGCCCAACTTTTCAGTGTTGTGAACAGACCAATTGTGTAGTACAACAGATGCTGTGGTCTTTCATCCTTCATAACAAGGAAAAAAAAAAGTCAATTACACACTTGCAACCTGGAAATGTTTTCTAAGGAGTGAAACAATCTTTCCATAATGAATATTTATAATGGTATTGTTTCAGTTCTTAATTATCACTGAGCATATCTGTTCCATTTTGCTTCTATAACCTATGCTTGTGAGCATGGCAATTTGATCATTTGGGCTATGATTTGTTAGGGCATATGAACTTGTGTTTCCAGGAAAAATTTTAAACAGTTTATCTGTTTTCCTTTCTTCTATGATAACTTCTATGACATCTTGGCCTACATGCTAATGATTGCCTGCTGATGTTGAAAAGTACTGTCACTGTTCATGTTTTCTTAAATCGGTGTAATTGCACTTTATTGTTTCATGTAATAAATACAAGACATTTTTGTTTGACGGGGTAGAGGCAGAAGACTTGCCATCTCTTATTTACTTTTAGAATTCACTTAATGTTGTACTGTGTTGTCTTTGGAGTTGTACTTAGGTGCTTGATACTGGAGAGTTGTTAAGGAAGAGATAATTGAATGCTACTTCAGTGTTATGTAGCTTTATGAGGCTTGACACCAGTATATAAATACGGAAAGAATATTTTGGTGGTTGACATAATGGAAGAGTTAAAATAGTTAAAAACAGGAAGACAAAGGCCACTAGTAACCTCTCAGTTTAACCTTAAAAACTGCTCCTTAGAGACATGTTTTCAGTGGGAGTTCATAAAGAGAATCTGAAAGGAAAACAACCCAAACTAAGCAAAGGGTAGGGAATGCTTTCCTTCTTATTTGTGCTGATTTTGTTCTGCTTTCATTTTGAAAAGACAGAAGCCAGAAAAAAAGCCCAATTCTTACTCCCTTTCTGATAATCAGCCTATAAAACTAGTAGCTAGTGCCATAAATAACAGCTGTATAACCTCTGAAAGGTCTGGAAACCGAAATGTGTGGTGATGTATGATAGAACATTAAGCGATGGCTTTAAAATATTATTGGTGATACATTTTCTATTTCTCACAGTAACTCTGGAAGAAAATATGAAGGCCAAAAATAATTAAAAAGGGGCCTTAAATGTGCTTGGCTTTTTCTTAAAGTGAAATTGAAATAGGAGCTTTCCATATATTTGTGTGTATATATTTTTCATGATCCTTCACAGCATAAACTTCTTGAGTTTAATATTCTGTATTGTGAGTTGTCTGAGCAGTCTTATTCTTTAAGCAAGTGAGGGAAAACATGCCAATATGAAATAGCAAAAAAATATATATATAACCAAATAGAGTGAGCAAGATAGATGGAAGTACCTTAGGCATTTTCATTGACACATTTCACTTTTCATTCTTCCTCCTTCACAATGCTTGACTTGAGCTGTATTCCAAACTGTGACATAGCCCGTCATTGAGGTTTTTGGTGATCTTGAAAAGAATGCGATCATGTTACAGAAACAGAAGAAAATAATTTTTTAACATTTTTCTGGGGAAATTCCTTGATCAGAGCAACCTTTAAGGACAAAGAGTGCACATCTATATCAGAATATTTGTTAAAAAACCCTAACCCTTGAAACAAGGGAAATGTCAGGAAAAATGCCTAAATTATCACAGAATCACAGAATTGTCAGTTGGAAGTGACCTCTAGAGATCATCTAGTCCAACTCCCCTGCTAAAGCAGGATTGCCCAGAGCAGATTATAAGAATTTCAGAAATACAGAAAAACTGCAGACTAAACCCAGTTCTGAAACAACACTTCAGAAATTGTAACTTCAGAATCGAATGGGTAAAAGACAAGGAAAGTATACAGTGTTGTTCTTCTACCTGGTTGTTATTGAAAGTTTTGTTTGAGACATTCAGGTTCATTGCCATGTTTTGGGACAGGTGAATGTTTAATGACTCCTGAATAGTTCCTCACACTTTGCTTATAGTGATAGTCGTCCCAGTTCTTGTGGTGTACATGCATTAACTTATTTTTGATTTTGTTGACAGCTGAAAATGTAGCTTTCCACTCAATATGTAGAAAGCATGATTGATCACAAGAAGTATTACGAGTCCTCCAGGTACATGATCATGTACTTGACATATTTCATGTTTCTTGGGATTAGGAACAAAAATTATGGTAAACGTGACCTTTCTTATGTCATCATGGTGCTATTGATGACAGACATGTTTCTTCTATTTGCTTACTTCTGCCTTTACAGAAAGAAGGTTAATCTGTTGGTGTTGCAAATCCTTTCCCTGCCCAGTTAATGATAGTTCACATTTTTATGATAAGCCTTAAGAAGCTACCTTTTTGCTTAGACACTAACCTTTCATAAAAAAAACATTCCACACATTGTTTATCCAACAGTAATAATGTGATGAGCTCTGTTTTTTCACTTTTTTGGCCTAATCACATAAAAAAATGGATATAAGCTTAATTTTATTCTGGATTTCAGTGCAGCTCTTTTTTGGACTGCATCTTCTGGAAGTAATTTTAAAATATAAACCTATTGTTATAAATCACAAAGATTTACACATTCTTTCAATTTTTTTTCCTGTTCTATATAAATATTAAGGTTGCCTTCCCATTTTTATTTGGGAAAAATACAGATGGTCTTTATAAGGTGCAATCAGGCTGGCATGAAGTATAAATAAACCTAGCAAGTACAGGTATCAAGACCAGTGTCACCTTTGAGAGCTTAAAATGCAGTTTTGTCCTTAAGTTTGATCTACACTGAGGTAGTGTTATTAATAATAATCAAGAGACTGTCCCTGCCTTTGAGAAAGATTTTAAAGCGCTATGTTTTTATAGTGTTGTCTTTGGTGGTTTTTGTGCTTTTGATAAGGTTCAGCTGCCTATGCTATCAAGCCTTGCTTAAAAACAGAGGAAAGAAATTATTTTGAAGCCTGACCTTCAGATCCCATCGCATGACCTTTGCAGCGGGGATTTTGAAGAAAAACAAAAATAAAATTGTGGGTGCTAAAAATGTTCTACTGTCCAATCAGTTAATGCGTTTTTTTAAAATAATCAAGCAGTTGATAATATGGAAGTCTTGTATGGCAGTGGTGCTTAGACACATGGCATGAATAGCTATTTTGAAAGGGATAGAACCTAGCTAGTTGTTTCCAATGAGATTACAAAGCTCAGTCATAGCTATGGGCCTTAACCAGGTTTGGAACACTGACTTGGAGATGAACTGAGTCACATCTCATACCAATTTTTATTCTACTCAAATACCATGGAATGCCAGATATGTCCTTTTTTTTGCAAACTATCTCACTGATTCAGTGGTATGATTTTCTGCAAACTTTCTCAGATAACACCATGATTTTTTTTAAAGTGAAGTGCTTGTCATCTCCCAGGTTTTTATAACCTAGAAGTGGTTTGTAACTTGTAGAAAGTAGGGGATAATTCAAGAAAATATTGATATATTTTCCTTGTCATGGGTTTTTTCATCATCCCTATCATCAGTTGCTGTCATATGATGCCTGGATGAAGACTTTCCCTCAGACAGAACAACTCTCCTTATCTCTGTGTGGAGGTCACTCACGTAGCTTACCTGGGAATGAATAATGCAGTTGTGAAAAAGAATAACATCTTAATAGCTGCAAATAAGATACCTGAACACAGTGACATTCCAGTGATCATCAAGTATAGATGAACACTGAACATATTTATTGCTGAATTGGTCCTTGAGAGGAAAAATCTTCAGAAAAGGTGGATAATGTGATATTGACATGGGGGATAAGTTATGAGCTATTATTCATACATTTCATTTCTAAAAGCTCTACTTTTCCAGTGGTGGCAAGCATTTGTTTTGGGCTTTTTATACTTTAAAAACCCAATAACCCAGAATCTCTAAGCATAAACCAAAACATTAAAAACAAAACAGATACACAAACCCCACAGTGGAGCCAGTTTTAACTTTCACTATTGCCTAAAAGCCCTGCTCTGGCTCTACGTTGCATCTTTGTCTCTCACAGGTTCCCTGTTGTCCCGCTCCAACTAATGGGCTTCAAAGGGTGGGGAGACAAAAAGTGCAGTCCACAAACCCCTTTGATTGAAATGGTGTGCCTCAGTGATACCAGGGCTGCTTTAGGTTACATAAGAAGCCCTGTATTTCCCAGAAGAGAGGAGGAAGGTTTCAGTTCACTTCTTGGCAGACCAGTGTAGGCCTGAACAGATTTTTACCCTATGTCATTGCTTTCCTCAAAGCCCTTAACCATAGATGTATAAAGTGCATTAGCAAACTTATTTCCTTTGCTGCCCTGAAAGAGATTATATCATACCTCTGTTATGTGAATAAGACATAAGTATGAAATCCTGATGTTTTGTTGAGATTGGAAGAAAAATGTAGAACATCTATGGAACTGTGATAGCTTTAGAAGCATTGCTTTTCGAAGTATCATGATGGTTGTTTTTTTTTTCTTATGTATTTCCTGTAGTTTCAATTCCTTTCCTTTAGTAAGACTGTGGCTTTTCCTATTTTCTACAAGAATAATAATACTTCAAAAGGACTCTTCACCTATGAGTCACTTAACATTTTACACACACCTGTTAATTCTCATAGCACTGCTAGTCAGATTCAGGCAGATATTTATGGAGCTTGTATATTAAAAGTATCACCTTGTACCTAGCATGCCATCAATAATTACATAATTTTATAATTGTTTCTTTCCTTCCAAGCAGGCCAGACACTTCATTTGTTGTTCAAGATGGACGAACCTATTGGAGATGAGACTTTCTTCAGTTTCATTTGTGAGTAATTTTTCAGCTGAGAAGAACCTTCTCACTTGCAGCCTGCTTCTCAGGCTTTTAGAGGTCCAGAAGGAAATTGCATGAAAGTATTTAATTTGGGGAATGTCAGATTTTGGATCATATCTTGGAGAAAATTATCTCAGAATTTTAATTTTGCAGAAAATTTTCAGCTTTAACTTTTTGGATGAGGTTTATGAACAATTTTCATGGAGTTAAAATCTTGTATCCATTCAGGTCTTAATTCTGTCCCAGGTTCTCATGAAGGCTTGCAGTATGATTCTGAGAATCATCAGACTGTACATGTCTAAAGGGGTTAAGATTCTTCTGATATCCTTAATTCTGGCATTGTTTGACTTTTTAAAGCATGATCTTATTAAATTCCTCTGTTATTGTTGTTTTGTCTGTAATCATAAAGAGAGGTTGATTATGTGTGAGGAACTCCTTGGTTTCATACTCCTTTTCCACCTCTCCAGGGCTGGCTGTTCCCTGCAGGCTCCCATATAACTTCCCTCTCAGCAGATTGTACCACTCTAAGTTGGGAGGCAAATGCGAATCAGTCACTGGTATAATTGTGTTTTTGGTGGAAGGAATGGAGCTTCTGCCTGCAGCTGCTATTTGGAAGGGTTGAGTAGGAAGACTTGTGAGTGGGTGACAGGCTAGCTCGTGTGAGGCAGGGCACAGAACACCTTTTTCCTGACCAAATTAATTATTGTGACCTTTCTCCCTTACCAGAAGCATATTTTAAGGAAACATGAAATATAGCTGGGCTGACCAGATATACGCAATTTGAGGAGATGCAATAGATGTCAGTTTATCTTCAGTGTTGTTTTCAGCACAACTTTGAAATCTGAGGGTGAGATCTGTCAGGAATCTGTCCATTGTAAGAACCCATGAGTTAGAGCATCTCTGTCCCTGCAGGTACATGCCAGATGACACCAGAACTAGGAGAGCCCTGTGTGCCGTTTCAGCCACTTTGTGAGTACTTGTAGATAGACTTTTTCTATCATAAAACTGATTAAATCAAAGCAGTACAAGTTCCTAAATAGGCTCAAACAATAAATAGCAATATGTAAACTAGGACATTAATCAGCTGGATTTTCAAGACATGCTGCCAGTCTTCTCACTTTTTCCTCTTCAGCCCTGAGGTAATATTTTGTCTGTATGTTTTGCTGAGTGCCTTACAAAACCTATATAAATAAAAAGTTATAACTATGCGTTTGCATTTTCCTTGATTAAAATGCCATGTAAATGTATTTAAAATGATATGCAAATTATATGAAGGCCCCAGGCGTATATTTTTCCAGCAAGACCCTCTGCATTGCAAAGGTTGTTAACAGAGCAAGGAATAAAGAAACATAAAAATCTAGTCATTACTGCAAGTAAGAGGATAATGAAGGAGAGCTCTGACAGTTATAAAATGGATTTAGAAAGGGGAGGGAAAATGTGTTTGTACAGAATTGACTCTTTCCTGGTGGACTATCATAAGGAATTGGCTATATCCTTGGAGCTTTTACTAAGGCTTGCTTCAAGAGTCCATGCTGTAACCCACATTATATTATCTATTAGTTAGAGTTTATGTATGAGGATGGAATTAGCTGAACTGTCTGAAACATCAGACTTAGAAACATTGATTGAAGGAATTGATGGTTTCAGTAGTTTCTTGTCTGGATTTTGACATACCATAATTTAGTGGTACATTTAATTGGAATAGGAACCTTTATGCTATAATTTTAACACTCAGGGTTATGAAGTAAGAGCCAAGAATGTGTCTTTAAAATGATGTACACTATTCACAGATCTGTATTCACAAAGACGTGGGTACAAACACTCTGTTAGAATAGAGTTTAACATTCCAAAGCTCTGCACTTTGTGCTTCGTTGATGTCATGCTAAGGTTACTTTTTAAATCTGCATTCTTGTGTGTTCTCTGTTACGTGTGTGTGCACGCACATACATGGATGCGTGTAGACGTATGTACATCAGTGAACAAGCTGAAAGGTGGTGACTGTTCATTTCTTAAATCTAACTAATAGAAAAGCAGACATTGCTGAATTACAGCATTTAGACAGTTTCTTACTGAATGTATATCTTCATATACAAGCATAGTAGGATGAGATTCTCTGGTTCATTCTGCATGCTCTACACTTGTTCTGTTAGTTTAACTGGCTTTAGAGCTGCTTTTCATCACTGACTTGGCATACGACATCAGGATCATACTACTCATTGAGTTCTGCAACAGTTTGCTGGAGGGAGGAATGGGGACTTGGACTGAAATTGTGTAGATGCATTTCTTTGTTAACAGAGAAGACAAAACTTGCTTCAGCCTTCCTAGTTAGCAGAGAAAATTCTCATCAACATAATACCTGCTGAAGGATTGTAAACCTAAGTCAGTTATGGATAAGACGGCTGAAGATCAGAATAAAATACTTCATCAGGTATTTTTATTTAAGCAAGAACAGAACTGTGATCCTGATACTAACTTTTGCATATTCATTCATCTATCTCATCACTGAGTTAAATATCTGACATTGCAGCAGAAAGAAAACGAACACATTTGTTTCTAGGTCTGAAAGATTTAGAAAGGGTGAATGTGACCTTTATGATATCTTCCTTTTTGTCCACAAAAAAAAGGCTCAGCAGTTCTGGGATGCAACAAGATAAGTCAGATGCAATGTGCTATGGAGCTGATCAAATTCTGTGGCAACTGGATGCATGAGTTAAGAGCTGACTTGGCAGGTACTGTTCCCAAGGCAGCTAATTGTTTCTCAGCAGCTTTTCTTTTATTTGCTCTTTTTGAAGAGCAGTTTTCCTGGGTGACAGAGAAGCCAATGCAAATATGCATAATGAGTAATGCTTAAGGTTTCATGCAGGACCCAGGGCTTCCCTAACAGTAAGTGAAAACTCAAGACACTTCCCACAGCTCAGACTGAACTGGCATCAGAGCTGTGGCAAGATTTGGCTTTAGATAAGAATAAATGATCCCCCATGGGAAAAAGCCATGTTATGTGGCATGTACCTCCTGCATCAGCCACCACTAACATGGGAAAGATTAGGAGAAATTAATTTTATAATTTAGTTAGATATTCTTTTTTTCTCTCCTGAATGCTAGTGCGATTAAATTAACTATGGCAAAACTGCCAAGGTCTTTAAGACATATGAAATAAGGTACGCCAATAAAGTCAAAAGGTATGTTAGTAAAGTTCAACATGTTTGTACTAATAAAATCAGTGATTCAAGAAACTCACACTTCTATAGTCTTTGAATGAGAGAACTTGTTCACTAGGTGTGAGTGAGTCACATTGCATGCATGTCCAGACATTTCAGGGTTTTATGTGCATGAGGCTAATGGTGTTAGCATGCCACTGAGCTCATATGGAATACAGAGAGGGGAAAAAAACATTCCTTACCAAGCTTCGTGTATTTTTGGGAGGGAAGGAAATCTGTAGAGGAATCAATCAAATATGACTAGTAAATTTAAATTACTTGAAGTGATAACAGAGACATTAATAACAGATAAAGGGATTCTTACTTACACACTTAAAAGCTTATTTAAAGAGCCTAGATTAGATCATAGATCAACAGAGCCTCACTGGAAAGAGCAGTCTTGTCTTACACATAGGGCTCCACACTGCAGCACTTAAATGAGGCTTTGGTGAGATAAAGCTGTTTGGCTTTTAAGTCAACCTTGAGATGACATTCCCTTTAAAAATCCCCACTTTGATTATGTATTTGGTTTGCATGTTAAATAAGCTGCTCTGCTAAAAATATATCCCTGCAAGGATGTTATGTTGTCTCCTCCTAAGCATGAGACAGATAATAAAAGACAGAGAAGGCAGGAGAGGCAATGTAAGAACCCAATTTTTAATTAGGGACAGGATGGATTGGAAAGTTTGTATTAAATTATCTAACACCTAGAAGACAAAGGCTTTGGCTTTTAGATGATAGTTAGCAAATCTAAGACAGCTAGAGTCCGGATCTACAGATGGCATAATCATGCACATGCTGGTGTATTTTGTTCATTTTGTGCTATTTTACACCACCTTGCAGTGCTCCTGTGTAAGTCTCATGACCTTTCTACTTATTCTAAAAACTACAGCAAAGACATCTAGAAAACCTAGTGCAACTTAGGTTCACTCCTTAACCTTAGTCCCAAGGCGCACTTCGAAAACCAGGTGCAGACTGGAGCTGTCCTGAGTAAAGAGCTGGATCTTCAAAGATCTAATGTGCAGTAGAGTTGCTGGTCAACCCTGCGCCCACAGACAGCAGATGTTGTGGAGTGACAAGTACAATAGATGTATATTTCTTTCTCCTGCCCTCTTTCAAAAGGATATGTCCTCCAGATAAATTCAAGCACTGTCAGAATTGACACCTTTCTCAGGAATTAACAGGAGGCAAAGCTCTGAAATGACAGATTTCCTGTAAGTTCTCTGGTTTTAATTCTTTCTCTGGTTGTAGATACTTGCCCCAGGAGACCTTAAAGGGCCTTTTTATTGCTCTGAGGAACTTGTTGGAGTAATTTAAATAGATAGGAACACCATGTTCTCTGGATGGGAGGTGAAGGAGCCAGGATAAGGTTATTATTTTACTAGAAGATAAAGGATGAAAAATAGGGAGTGTTTAAATTTAGAATTCTCCACCACTGACCAAAACTCCAGCTCTGCCCAAGGTCTGTGGAGAGGAGGGCAGTTTTCAAAAGCCTATTCTTTTTGGTTTACTGTGTTGGAACTTTTTTTTTTGTAATCTCCTTAACAAAACAGGGATCACAAATGGAAAAGGAAACCTCAACAATGCAGCCAGGCCCTTGGGGAAGCAAGGCTGATTAATGGACAATTTTATGGCTCATTTGTAAAAAGAGAAACCCTAACAGAGTACTCTGTTTACTTTGTCTGTACAATCCATATCAGCAGTTCTGGAAGGGGAAAAAAATTAAAAAGTGTTTGAACGTCTTGAATAGCTTGGGAAAATAAGCAAATAGCTTATGGACATCTGCAACGAAGAGTACAAACTATTGCAGGATTTATTACAAACATTGCATGTACTAGAATTATCAAACTCCAGTAGATTTTCCTTTAAACTCATATTGTTCCTATCAATTTAATCCTAAATGTTACTTTGGAGATTAGGGATGAGTTTTGCCTCTCTAAGAGGAGCAGTGTTTACAGAGCTACAGACCTGCAGCTGTTTCTTGGGGGTTTTAGTGTCTCTTTGGACTCTATCTGTATTTCTTTGTGTGCTTAAGGTACTGTGGTTTGATTTGCAGCACTGTTGACTAAGCCTGGAATTAGAACAGCAGCAATATGCAATTCTGGACCTCAGGAAATAAGTTTTAAATGCTCAGGCTTCTTTTTTTTCTGAAGTTTTAATTAATCCTTACCCATTCCAAATCCCCTGCCTCTCCCTCAAAAAAAACCAAAACAAAACCCAAAAAGGAAAAAAAATAAAACACAAAACAGGGAGAACAAATTGAAAGACTGAGATTAGTCTCTGCCAAATTTACGCAGAGTGGCTGTCTTTGGCACTGAACTGATAGGCCTGTGACTTTTGGATTGTTTTCAGATGTGGTATGGCTATCATGAGATGTCACCTGATTGGGAATCGCACACTAGGAAAAGATGAATGAGAAAAATTGGAAACCAAGAAGAGTTATTTACAAGGAGACGTAAGTTGGAACAACATTGCTATAAATTAATAGAAGTATCTAATAACTCCTAGTTTTTGCCAAATATAGCAAGCAAATGATCTAAAATATAGAGGAGGATTGACTCTTTAAAGTATACATAGATCTGTCTGTGAATGTATCCAAATATACACCACATACATTTGGTGAGGCTTGATGCAGTGGAAGTGCATTGGTTTGAAAATCTTCATTGAATTTTTCTGCTTAACACCACCAACCCCTTCCTTATGGATGTTAAAGTTATTTTAATGTTACAGTAATGAGATTTGCTATTTTGATATATGCTCCTCAGTTACTTTGAGAAGTTGAAGAGACCCTCAAGGTAAATGTGAACTAGTAAATAAATTCTTAGTAAATGTACACAGAAACGTGACACTTTACAGATGTCTTTACTTTTCATAGACACTGACTGTGACTGGCATGATTTCACAGGACATTTGAATTTGAAAGGGATGTCCAGAGATTGTTTAGTCCAACTACCCTGCTTCAAGTAGGGTCAGCTACAGCAGGTTGCCCATATCCAGTCAGGGTTTTGATTATTTCCAAGGAATGAGACTCCACAACCTCTGTGGGCAGCCTGTTCCACTGTTTGGCCACCCTCACAGAAAAAGTGTTCTCTTATATTTGAATTGAATTTCCTGTATTTCGATTTGTGCCTGTTGCCTCCTGTCCTGTCAGTGGATATTTCTGAGAGGAGCCAAGCTTCATCTTAATCCCTCTCATCAGGTTTTTATGCACATTGATAAGATTCTGCCCCCCCCCCCCCCCAGCCTTGTCCTCTGCAGACTGAATAACCCTGACCCTCTTAGCCTCTCCTCATCTGTCAGATGCTGCAAACCTTTAAAAACATCATTGTGACCCTTTGCTGGACCATCTCCTGTGTGTCCCCATCTTTCCTGTCCTGGAGAGCTCAGCACTGGGCATAGCACTCTGGATTTGTGCCAGCAGGGACTTACCCTAATGCAGCCTAGGATGCTGTTGCCTTCTTTGATGTAAAGGTGCGGCACTGCTCATCAGCTTGGTGTCCACTAGGAGCCCCAGGTCTTTTTCTGTGCCTGCTTTCCAGCCAGTCAGTCCCCAGCCTGTTCTGGCACATGGGGTTATTGCTCCCCAGGGGCAGGATTCTGCACTTTCCTTTCTTGAACTCAGCAAGATTCCTGTTGGTTTCTCCAGCCTGTATCTCTGCCTCTCTATGGCAGCACAACCTGCTGGTGCATCAGCCACTCGGCAAATTTGAGAAGAGACCACCATGTCCCACTGTACAGGTCCTTTATGAAGATGTTAAACAGTGTTGGCCTCAGCACTGACCCCACCTCTGGCATGCACCACTGGTGATCAGCCTTCAGCTGGACTTCATGCCACTGACCTCAACTCTGAGCCTGGCAGTCAGCCCATTTTTCATCCATCTCACTGCCCATTTATCTAGCCCATACTTCAATGTCTGTCTGTGAGGATGTTATGGGAGACAGTATCAAAAGCTTTGTAGAAGTCAAAGTGACCAAAATTCCCTGCTTTCCCTTCATCTTCTGAGCTAGTCAAGTCATCATAGGATGCTGTCAGGCTGATCAGGCATGATTTCACTTTCATGAATGCATTTGATTTCACTAGGGGCTATAGTTAAGTTTTTAATATTGTTATAAAACAAACCAGAGAAACATAGGAGATGGGCTAAATCAGGAAGCTTACATCTAGTTTTAAATTCTGGCATATGGATTCTCTGCCTGAAACTCAAATTAGTTGTATCACGTGTTCTATGACAACATCATAAAAAGATCTAAGATACGTGTGTCTTTGACATCATACTGAACACAACCAAGAGCTCATACCCAACCGATGGATTTCTGTATTGTGTTTCATTTCAGGGTGTTAAATGAATACCACCACTGAGATGTACTAATGTCTGTCTCTCTAGGCCTTTCATGTCCTCTGGCCTCCTTTGCTCCTTGAGTTTTGGGGCTGCCTTACCAAGGGATACATGTGGTATTTGCTTTCGTGTAAAGCTGTCCTATCTTACTAGACCTCTACACTTTCTGTTTAGCGTAATTTTGTATATGTATGAACAGTGAATTCCTTAGTTTCTTGGCAGACAATTTAATTGGTTAATTGAGCTTTGTTACTCTTTCATGCAACAATCACAGTTGCCTTTGAGGGGTTGTCCTTGCTTGTTGTACAGTCTTGTACATTGTGAAGATTTTGGCATTGATAAAATGCTTTTGGCCAGACTGGTTGTGTGTTATTTACTCCTGTTTCTTCAGAGGCAATTATTCAAAGGTTGACTGTAACATCAAACAGAAATAACCCAACCTACAAATGCTTCTGATCAGCTTGTAGCTGTCTTGACAATGCTGGGTTTAGTGGCATGTGCATGTTATTGGGCATAAGCCATTGAGCTCTGGAGCGGATTCAGAGCCAGAAGTCAGCAGCCTAAATGGTTTGGCCAGAAAACAGGAACTGAGCATTTTGAATCTCCATTCAACAGTGTGTGCTGTGAGTGCCTGTGAATATGTGGCTCTCCATATTTCATGGGCATTTTTAATGCCTTGGGGTGCCATTTCTCAGAACAAAATAACAGGAAGTCTGTACTTCTCATCATCTTTCTGTTGCTAGATGTCGGAAGTATCTTGAGGACAAGATCTGTTGTTTCCACCTCATAAGGGACTTCTGAGGCAAGCACTTGCTTGGAAAAACACGGACCCATAGACAAACGCAGCTATTTAAATACTTCCCACTAAGAGAGTTTCTTATGGGATGCTGTAATCAAAGCTTGTTGAATAAGATCCCTTCTGGGTGGCCTTTGTCCATCTTCCAGTGTTTTCATGACACATCTTTTACCACAAAGAGGAATTAAAGGCCTTCACCTTAGAGGTTCAGGGAGAGTGGACAGAGTTCTTGTCTGAACGATGATATGCCCAACACTTTTGTTTCTATCGCTTCCTGATAAGCTCAAGCTGTTGAACTCCAGCTAACCAATCAGCAGAATAATTTACTACCTTGTGTCATTTTAAGTGGGCTGTCTGGCTGGAGCAGGATGTATTCAAATGAAAGTTAACAAAGTATGTTTTCTTTTGAGGATTTGTCTGCTATAAAGAACTTGAAGGGAACCTTTGAATTAACGTTCTCATCCCATTGCAGCTGAAATATCCATTGTACCTCCCACAGCTTCAGTAACAGCAGATATTTTCATTTCCAGCACATTTAGAAACAAACAATGTTGAATCTATTTTCTTTGATGGGAGAGGTTAATAAAGAAATGGCAAAGGGTTTGCATTTTTAAAATATTTGGCCTTCAGATATCCTGTCCTTTTCATATCCTTTAAGCCATGCTCAGGTGACCCTTACAGACTGAGCAGCAAAACCCTGCTGGGAGAGAGGGGCCCAGAGCCGCCACAGTCTCCCTTGTGGTCCCTGCCTATCAATGTCTGCTCTTATTCCACAATGAGGCTGGACTATCTTGGCAGTGAAAGCTTCATGGGATCAGGTATAATCCCCTGAGGAAAACAATTGTATACAATAAGAACTTGAAAGCTTGAAAGGAAAAGATTTTCAACTCTCTAAGCAGAGCTTTATTGATAAAAACTGCATCTGCCAGTTTTCTCTAGTTAGTTTTCTATTATGCTAAAAACTGTAGGAAAGCAAGGATCATGCCTTTCCATAAATGGGCTTGTCTGGTGATTGAAAAATAAAATAAAACTATTTGGCTACAAACCTAATATAAGTTTGAGTACAAGGTATTTGTTTTCTTATGCAGATTTCTCACGTTTTCTCCTCCCCTTATCCCAACCCGTCTGCAGAAATGTTTCTTTCTCTTGGTACCTCAGAGACTGAATAGAATAGATTCTGGGTAAAAGACTTCATTCAAATCCTTCCCTCCCATTCAACACTTGTTTGTTCAAAGAACATGGGTTCTTCTTGTATTTTTTTTTTTCTTTCAGTATGACCATGCTGTTGAATTTTAAAACTAAGCCCTAGCTAACAGTGAGATGATGGTGAAATATCTATTTACCTTTTGTGTGACTAAAGCAGGTTGTTTTCTTTAATACATAATACATAATTAATATTTTATTTAATGGAAGCCACAGGCTACAACTATGTTTTTTCTCTTTGCTGATGAGAGAGCCATTGAGAATACTCTTAAATGCCACTTTATAGGATAGCCAAACCCTGCAGGTAAATGTTACCCATAAAAAGGGAACATTGCACTTGTGCCATATGCACCTGAAGTGCCTTTATGTGTGACTGGGATGTCAATAGGAATTTCCCAGACACCACGCAGAACTGCAGCTAAGAATAAAGGCACTAAACTGATCTTTTGTCTGTTGTGACTGCCTTGGAACTAACTTTATATAGACCTTAATTTTCTATCCCTCACAGCCCTTAGCCTGCTGTGCACAAACAGGAGAAAGGCAGCTGCTAGGGCTCCACTCCCTGATGCAGGGTGATGGGCAGAAACAAACTGTTGTTCTTGCCTTCATTCAGTGTGAGTCCTCATATACAGCCTTAGAGTGTATGCTTAGGCAGCTTCTTGGAGCTTAATGTTTGGTGATGTTTCTGCCTGATCTTTATTCAAGCCCTCTTTCCCCTACCCCACCCCATGTGCAGAATCTGCTAGTTAAATTAATGTTTTTTTAAATCTCCCTAGAAGATAGAAAATGAAGCTGCATTTTGTTTCTCAAACTTAAGACTACAAGAATGTAGAATAGATGTTTAAATCCTACCTTCTTACTTCTGACGACAGTAAATAAACACAAGGTGCAATTATGCTATTCTATTTAATCTCAGCTGTGAAAAGAGAGTTCAGTAAGAATGACACTTTTGACATCTGTCACTTGCACAATCACCTTCCAGTGCCACCAGAACAACATCCATTACCCTTTCTGATTAGAGAGTGATTTTAGCTAAGCAGAGTTATAGGATGATACCAGCTACAGTGACAGATATATGTCCTGGAATGCTTTCCCAATCCTGCTGTGTTTATAAAAGGGATACATTCAAGACAATGTTCTTTCTTATAGCCACATTTCTGGGAGGAAAAAAACATTATAAACAAACTGATCATTCTTTCCACAAGCAATATTTTGATATGCATGTTTAAATTATGTTGAAATTACACGTGCTAATTGCTAGAAGTGACAGATACACATTAGTTTCACAAAAAGAAAATACTAAAACGTGTAAGTACTGAAGTAGCACTGGGAAATGCAACAACATCAAAGTATAATTTGCCTTTTGAGTTTTTTATTTATTATTTGTGAATAAAGAATTTCCCAGCTTCTAAAGGAAATAATATAGAACAAGACTTTGTGCTGTGATGGCAGTGATACCTCCTTAAAATCAGAGATTTATGCCAACAGATCCTAAAGTTCTGAAAGTTAGGATGCTGTAAAAAGCCCCTGATCTTCAGTAAGCTGTGGTCAGGTGAGGTGAGTTAAATGAAAAACCTCAAACCCAAACATTCCTGAGAACTGGAACTTTAAAAATAGGAATCCGGCTGAGAATCTGTGGTTTGGTTCTGTGTTTCAAATGAAGGAAAATTCTCTTTTCCCAAACAAAAAATCACTGGGGAAAAAAGGCAGAAGTTACAGAAAAGGAAGAAAGGCAGAGGCCTTCAAGAGCTGTTTATTGTGATACTTCTCCACATTACTAGATAGGTCATTTGTATATTAGTGTGGTTACCTTATGATCTACTGTACGTTTCATGTGCATGGATGTACAACTGACATGCCTAAGGTGAATGCAATGATGTCCCCTAACTGGGCTTACATCTTTGTCTTGAAGTCACCTAGTGCCATGTATAGTTTGGCACATGAAGGAGAAAGGTGTTTGGACTTGTTTGTAAAGAAGGCAAAAGGGAAGAGACTTCAGTCACTGCAGTGTGAAAAATCCTTATTGGTATGTGAGTGTGGTGACTCTGGAAAAGTATGTCCCAAGCTTGTCTTGGGAAATGGACTTACAGGTGACTTCTGGACCATGGGTCATTAATCAGCTGTTAGCTGATTTAGCTATTCATTAGCTGATTAGCTAGGTATTAGCTAGCCATTGTCATAAAATTGGCTGACATTTGATCAAAAAACACATCCAGGACTGTAAGATTCCAAAACAATATCTGATAACTCTGCTGTAACACAGAGTAATTCAGGCTGTTCTGCAACTGTGTCTTTACTGAAGCCCTAAGCAGCGTTGTAAAACTTCCTAGTCCACTCAGATTGCAGAAACTGCATATGCATGCATAGTCATCTTTCATAAAACTACTATGAAGATGTTTGATTAGCTTTACATCTTTTGAGTATTATAAGAGTGTGTAATTGCTTGCTTTCCTTGATTGTCAGTAACAGTCTTTTCAAGAGGGAAATTTAGCAGGAACTTTAGGAAGAAAGCTTTGAAACTCAGTGGAGCAAGGAGGCCAAACTAACCTTTTAAGATAGGAATATGCTGTTCTATTTCCTGCCACTTCCTAGGCTAAACAACTTTTAAGACCAAATTATTCTTTTCTCAACTGGTCAGCAACAAAGATAGCGAAGATTAGCAGCTTAGAAAATAAAGAATTTGCCTTAGGAGGATAAGGCTGTACAGCATAGCTTGTTTATTCTCAAGAGTTCTGCTAAAAATTGGCTAAAACTGGGTTTTGAGAGATTCCTTGTAGGGTTGTAAAAATGTTGTTTTGTAACTGTGACAACTTTTCCTCCCTTAACTCTGCTCTGAAATGTGTTGAAGCCAATAGAAGGGTTCTTGTTGCCTAAAATTAATTTGGGATTGTGCCACATCAGCTGAGTGTGGGAAACAAAGGCAGTCTGTGTCTGGCGCTCAGGAATGGGGAAGAAGCACCTGTAACGTGGGTCTCGTTCAGTTGTAGTTTTCATATCCTTTTCATACGCTCATTCTTCATGTTCATGTAATTTGTCGCATAGCAGCAAAGGCAGGTGTGATCATGCAAATAGCGGCAGGAGAACAGGAAGAATTAGTCCCCCAAGCCCGTAGATATGGATTAGGGAAAAGTAGAATCAGACAAGGTTGGAAACATTGTTTATTCTAAAAAGACCATTTGCTGCTGTAATTTGTGTTTCTCATTGCTAGGTGGCAGGGAGCCCAGGGGCTCACTGGTTTTGGCTCAAATAAAAGGAGTGCTGTACAGAAGGCAGATCGTCTCCCTGTTGAATTGAAGGCATGCTATCTGCTGTCTACAGCCAGCATGGAAATGGCACAAACCTTCACTGGCTGCATTCGATGGGTAACTTCAATATTTATTGGAACCATTTTTCCATCTCAGCTGCTGAGTTCTGAGTCTGCCCTTATGCTACTTTTAAATAGACTGACTGTGTTCAACAAGGTGAATCTCACTATTGCCTTCACCCTCTTTGTTTGTACATGCTCTGCATTAAATCCACTATAAGGAAGTTTCCTGTTCACTTGGTAAAACTAGGGCTGTGAACACTGCCTGGCCAATTAACTTTTGTGGTACCCGGGGAGCAACAAAGCCTGAGAAACAAAGTTATGTTTTTCTTTCTTCAATTCTATTTATTGTGGTAGTGAGAACGGGTTGGGAATCACTAGAATAATTTGATCCAAAATTGTTTTGGCAGGATTCTTCTGTGATGGACCCTGCTGTGTTTACTACAGATTTGGGATGATGTGGTGCTGCAAAGAGCTACCAATAAACTAGAAGTTTGGGCCAACAGAAGGAGAACAGGTGAGTCGGGCTTCCTGTATGTGTTATAAGGACAAAGAGGGGCAGTCTCACACTGAGCACACTTTGTGGAGAATCAGCTTCCCAGAACTCTTGTCATGAAAAAGCATTGCCAAGTGAAGTATCATTTAAAACAGCTGGACAAGGCAGGAGGCAGGCTATGCCAGACAGCAGGTGCAGAAGCCAGCAGGAGGGCAACAGAATTTGTTATAAAGCCTGCCATCAACGATAATTTTTACTAGTAATTTTATTAGAGGAAAGGTTTTTTATTATTATTGTTTTTTCAGTAAAAAGAATAGTGCTTGTGTGTAAGGTATTTTTATGTATCATGCTCTAGGACTAGATTTGATCAGAGTCTAAAAGAGCATATTGTGCACTACTTAACGTTTCAGGCTTGAAGTTGCATTTTGCTGCCATCTCAGTGAAGTGTTTCTCAGCTGAAAAAACTGACTAACCTGTGTAATTTACCTACACAGTACATCATTTGACTTTTACAGATCTAGGCCAGGGCTGGGTTTTGGAAGGGAAATGAGAGTGCTGTGTGTGGCTTTCACTGTTTGCTTGTTGGTTTTGGTGGGGTTTTTTTTGTCCAAATGCTGCTTCAGGTGTCATTTTGGCAGAATACAACCTGACAAGTTAAGAAAAAACCTGTATTCTTTATGTTGAAGTCCTGTGAGAATTCCTGCAGGATTATAAGAGGGTTAGAAGAGTCTACTTCCTCTTTTTATGTTCATGCACATGGCCACACACGCGTTTCTCTCTGCCAGCACTTAGCAGTTTTACAAATGGCTGCTGCATTCTTTGAAATGCAGGATTGTTCCAAATACAAGTGTCTGCCATGCAGGACTTCACCTGCTGGATGGTTAAATGCACTTCATTTGCTGCAGCAGACAATCTGTTTTACGTAACATGAGAGAAGTCAAGAAGTAAATGAATATGATGACCAAGACAAAATATTCTTCACACCTATAGTCAATCCCAGTGTGGACTCTGTTATAAGTAAAGTATTAATAATAAGCATGTTGTAGGACTCATGTAATCTCTCTAGCAAACACTTAATCCTACCAGTTAGATCAAGAATCTCATTCACTTTTAATCAGATGCAATATGGCTTTGTGTATGAGAAAATGCTGCTTAATGTTTTTGCATTCTGATGGAGAGGCTTGGAATCCAGTGGCCATTGTGATGTGAGGATTTCCGGTGCCAGTAGAAGTGAATAAATTCTGTATTCCAGGGTTTTAGCATGACTCCAGTAGTTTCCTTTGCCTGTCCTTTCAGAAAGTGTTTCGCTTTGATGCTCAGAAACAATCTGGGGAGGTTGAGCTGTATGAGGGAGAGTCTTAATGGGTCACAAGCCAGCTGCTATTCCAATTACTGGGTTGTTTTATGTTACAGACTGACAGCTTAGCAGCACACTGCAGGTGCAATTTAAGGTGTAAAGGCCATTGAACATGCAGTATCTGATGCATGACCATTCCAGACACACCTGTCCATGTGTATTCCCAAGGCCAGATCCTTAGCTGCAGTTGGTATCTCAGTTGCCATGTAGTGCCAGGACTACACTGGAGGATGACAGCTGAACTCAGAGGAGATGCAAGGACATCAGGGTGGGCAGGTGAGGTTCAGAGTGAGAGGAGGATTTTGTGTATGTGAAACTGCTGCTGATTAACTTAAGTTCAGGTTTTTCCTGAGGTGCATACAGGTTTCTGTATGCACCTCAGCAACTATGTTCAGTAAAAGGCAAAATGAAATGAATTTCAATGTGTGTTCTTCCTTCCAATGATGAAGTTGCCTAGATATAATTTTACACTAAATAATTTTTTTAAAAAGCAAACTAGGATCAATTCTGAACCTTGGTGTAAAATAAGAATAGCCTGAACACTGCTACTTTGTTTTTAAACAGGTAGCAGAACAGGACTTGGCTTGGTAGACTTCATTTGCAGCATGTGGAAGCTGTTAAAATTCTACTTTAAAAAAAGGCTAGCTGCAAACTGTCATTTAATCTGAAGAGTCTCTGCAGCAGCGAGATTCAGGTAAGAACCAATTAATGATAATGGTATTAATGAACATTTCCAAATGCACATTTCATTTAGCTATAACAAGATAGTTATCTGTGAGACACTGAATATCAAATCAGGTACGAAACTGCAGAAGATAGACTAATGGATCAGATAAACAGCTAAATATAGAATTCTTTAGTCGTAATATGATAGTTGTAAAATAAATAAAAATTTATCATCCTGGGTAGATAATGTTTAAATAAACACTATCTGTAGAATTAGGCTAAATACTAATCTGGGAATTTTTGTATCACTTCACCCTTAAATAACTAAAAAATCGTATTTGGTGACTCCTGCAAGCTAATGCTGACCATGCTTATAAGGTAGAGGTTTTTATAAAGATATATGTGTTGTATTGTAAATGTCCCAGCAATATAGCAGAAATTACATTTAATTGCTAAAGAAAAGACAGTATGTTTGATTATTTCACTCATAGCCTAGTTTTGTGGAAGTGAATCCTCTGTTTTTTGTAAAATTATTTTTAATGAGCTTAATATAATTCCTTCTTTACATACAGCCATTTGTTCATAACCCTGGCCAGTGGACAAGAGAAAATTATGTATTCTTTGAATCATACCAGGCCCAGTTATTTTCTATCTTCTCAAGGGCATATTTCTATTAATCATAATACCAGCCAGCCAAAGAGCCTGACTGACATAGAAGGCTCAAAGTGTCCTTCATGTGGTTAGTACCACTCATCCATGTAAGCTGGGTCTGGACATGGCATATTGCTCAGGAATGACTGACTGGTCACTATGGCAAATGTTGTGCCAGCAAGAAGAGAGAATCATCTCCACAGATAACCTTGGAAAAGGGGCAGGAGGGGAGGTGAGCAGAGAAAAAACAGGGCTCTTCAATTCCAAAAAGGTCAACCATTGCAAAGAAAATAAAAGAAGGGGATGTTATGGAGGGCATGTCACATATCTCCCACAGCAGTCATTCATCCCTGCCTCTCTGCTGAGGTGTCACACACTCAGCTGAGTTATGGATATTCTTCAGACATCGTTAGATATCTTAGCAGTGCCTGGGAAACACATTCTCATGCTGCCTTGTCTGATGGATCAAGGCCAGAGAAAACTCTGTTGTGGCAATGGCAGTCCAGGTTGGCAGCACATGGTGAGGGGCTTATGTCTTTCTGACATAAGAAAACTGAACTTTTCCACCACAAATAACAGCACTCCTTGATGCTTTCTGCTGCTAATAGCCATTTACGTCTTTAGCCATTTACATCTTGCTTCTCACTCAGTTTCTGAATCTTTCTGACACCTCCAAGTGCTTAGCCCTGCCCCACACTCTATCCCAGCTAAGACTTGGGATACCACTAGATGGTCATAATTTAGATTTATAGAAAAAACGAAAAGAACTTGGAAACCTGCAAATAATCTTTTTCCTTAACAAGAGGAAACTGTCACAGAGCAAAGGAAACACTGATAGCTGATTAGTTGATTGACATAATGCTGTTAATGGAAATCAGCTGTTAACTAAAGGACAGTGCTGTGAGGGAATTCACACTCTGTTGGTTCCTGAACAAAGTGATGCCTAAGGCTAATGCATGATATCTAATATCTAACCTGACCTCTCTTTGCCTGGGTTTTCCATACCAAAAATAGGGACAGCAGCTCTTTCCTACATCAGAGAAATGTCATAAGGAAAGAGTGTGTAGTGTTTCAAGATCACAATAAGTAGAACTGCAACAGGCAGTAAGCAGTAAAAAGTAATCATAGGATACTTATCAACAGGTTTCACTTTAGAAAAGCAGCTGAAATTGAAATTTAGCAGATATGAGCTAAGAGAAGAATGTTTCATTCTGTCTTTCCCACCTTACCCACAGCAAATCCGCAGTTGACTGTTTTCCATTACAGACTCAGCAGGTACAAGTCAGAAAAATTCCAGTGACTTGTATGAAGTAAAAAAAAAGTTAACTGGGAATCTGACTGGTTTTTCAATGTAGATTTTACATGGCTTAGATGTCCCACATGGAGGAGGCTTGACAGATAAATGCATCAGTATATATCAGTTACCTATTACATTAATTTTAAAATATACAAGTTGGTGTAAAGTTAATTTAGGGCATTAATTCAGAGTGGCAATGAGGAATATTCCTATCCTAAATACTTATTACTGAAATGCAGCAACAAATCACTATAGTTAAATATAGTGTTGTAGTAAGTGGCTTATCGGGCTTTTCAATGCTCTTTTCGATTAAATTCTTTAGGAGATGTAGCCTACAGGGGAAAATAGGAACAATGTTCTTAGATATTCATTTTGTGACTTATAAATCTGGTTTTAAGTTTTAACTTACAGTTTGACTTGGCCCTTTACTAAGAGACCTGGAAGAGAGCCCTATTTTCACTTTGTAAATATACACAGGAAAAAAAGGAGGAAAAAGTGGTTTGGGGAGGTCTACTGTGTGGCTTCTAAGGAATGGTAAAAATTTGTAGAAGCAAGGAAGGCAGTAACAGAGAAGGATCTGGACAGCCTGAAGCAAGCTAATGCTGGGAACATCTCAACAACTGTCTCTGGTTGTAGAGTTTTTTAGTCCAAAGCTGGAGAAGAGCAAGACTGGGTGCCTCCTGTAGTGGTAAGCAAAGGTTAAAGCATAGGAGAGGAAGAATGGTTCTGCTGCAGAAGCAAGGAGGGAAGAAGGAAAGGCCTGAAGGCAAATGACCCTGAAGGCAAATGTCACTTGGAAGAACTCATAAAGAACAAGTTTAGCTGTCCAAAATCAGAGGACTATATTTGTGACATGAAAGGCTCTGCCACTGATTTAAAAAGATCCACCTCACATTCCTGTTTAGGATGCCTTGTTTTGCAGGAGAAAGAGAGAGAGTGGTGAAGAACACCAGCCAGAACTTTGAGCAAGCAGTTGTAAATCTGACCTGTCAGGAAGTCGTTTTTGTAGAAGTTCTTTGTATCGGTATTTGTGGACTTCAAATCTCGTATTCATTCATGACCATTGTGTGGATATTTTCATCCCAATTTCAAAGACTGAGTATGGGAGGCTTATAGTGAGATCAAGGTTTTGCTTTTCTGTCCTTGTTTACTTGTACTCTCTTGATTAGAAATGACCAAGCCACTTCCATTCTCTTTTAAATTATCTCTGTCAAGTGTTTGTGACAGACAACAATGCTCGTTTTTATGCCACAGATTTCCTCTCTGTATCGATACAGACTCAATAGAGATCTGTGCCTTAAAACAAGGAACCCCCTTGAAATGTACTTCCAATAGCAAAGTACCATCCCATTGTTTTCAGCTAAAATGCCATAATTGTTCTGGCTGCAACCTTAAGACAGCTTTCCTCAGATGAAGATAATTAAAATTCACTGGTTGTTATGAACACTGCTATGCTTTAGTGAGTTCCTGCTGAACAAAATACCTGAGAACAAGTGGAGAACACCTTAGGGGAAAGATAGTTAATGAGAGGTTTCAGTTACTGAAGAAGGCCTCATGTGCCCAAAACCTGAGCAAAATATCTTGTAATCAGCATCAGTGGAGGTAGGGACAGAGCAAAGAAAAGAAATGGTTCAGTGGACTGGCTACTACCAA
The DNA here is from genome assembly GCA_020745705.1 of Hemiprocne comata. Lineage (NCBI taxonomy): Eukaryota > Metazoa > Chordata > Aves > Apodiformes > Apodidae > Hemiprocne > Hemiprocne comata. The sequence continues at coordinate 8,172,362 of CM036594.1, read as the reverse complement.
TTAAATGCTTTAAAGCACTACCTACCTCAGGTAATTAAATATGTCTAAACTTTTAGGCCCTGGGAACCTGGCAGAGAAGACAAAAATAGCCTATGTGGGGCAGAGAGCTGATAGGTAAAAAGACAAATTTCACTGGGGCATCTTTGAATTAAACTGAATCAAATGGCATGTTGCCATGTCAATGATCTCTCATGGAATGCAAATGGGTCTGTCTAATGTAGAGAAAAAGCACATCATTCATTTTAGACTTTAATTAGGTTTTAATTTAATCAAATATTGGTACCAAAGGAGACCTTGGAGAAAGATTCTGATATTAAAGCCTTCAAAGCTTCTTTGGAGAACTCTAAATGGTTTGTGTGGTAGTAAATCAACTTGCAAAGTAGTGCCTATACAGTGTGCATGTCTTAGCTCTATCATGGTATAATATAAAACATATAATGGGGAACAAGTGGAATGAAGCCCTTTTATGAAAGAAAACACTGAGCGAGTCATACTGTGAGTCATTTTATCTCATTGAGATTATTTCTTTTGAGCATTGCCTTTTAGGTTAATAGTAAAATGAACTAGCAAGGACAGTTTGGAATTAGAGGTACTTTAATTCATATTTAGGGGCTGGAGTATATGGTATAGAATTACTAGTAAATAATGTTTAATTTCAAAGCAAGGGAAGCAAATACAAAATTCATAATGGATCTATCCATTTTCTTTATCATGGTCCTGCCTATGTGAGCAGATTCTGATAGTCATATTTCATCCTGGCTGGACTTTGGAAGAGGGAGAGATACTTTGAGATTATGGAGTATGTGGACTAAGCTCCAGAATAATTTTCATCCCTGGGCAATGTCCTGCCTCATTCCCTATGTACTTTGGTCCTATCAAGCAGGCTATACCTGAACACAATTCAGCTGGAAATTCACAGTTTCTGGGAAGGACAGTCATCACCTGTGGATCTATTTTAAATTTTTAGTGTGTGAAAAAGATGGAGGAGAAGAGGTGCTGGGGCCCCAGATTAGAATAGAATGACAGATATGCTTTAACAGGAAACCTGTCCTATTTCCCTTGATGTTTCTTAATATTAAAATTACTTGTCAGAGCTCCAAGTGCACCAATAGGCCTTAATAACCAGCCTCACTTGGGACCTCCACCCACACCTACAGAGGCCCATTACTCCAGGAGCCCTTTTGAAGCTCAGGCCTTTGGTCTACTTCATTGCAGTTCCTGAATTGTGGTTTGGATTTCCTTGTTTGACTTTGGACATGACTTGTTACCTTGCCTTTCCCTGACGGTTGTTGGCCTGTTGTTGAGACCTATTGTCACCACTCTGCTCTGCTTGCCCAGCTTGGACATGGTGGGACCACGTTCTGCTGGGGAGGACAGAGCTCTGCAGGTGCTGTGGTCCTGAGCTCACTGAAGTAAATGATAAAACTTGAATTAGCTGCACTGGATTTTTCACAGGGCTGTGAGAGAGCAGATATTGTAAGTTTGGAACATGGAGAAAATCTGTATATTCACTTCAAGCCTAATTTTCAATTTAGTGTCCAAACTATAACTGGTGCTTACTCAACTGTATTAGTTGATTTTGCAGTTAGTATTAAAAGTTTACATACTCAGTTTGCATCTTCCTTAAACAATTCAAACTCACTTTAAATACATTATCTACCCACCAGAGAAAAATTAAAGATATTTTTAGGCTGAGCTTAAGGAAAGAAGAGGTGATAAGAAAAACCTTATACTATCTGGAAACTGTGCATGTTTTGATGTAGAGAACAGTGGATACTGTTTACCTTGACTTCTGCAAAGCTTTTGACACTCTCTTAGATAATATCCTCACAGACAGATACTGAAGCATGGGCTAGATAAATGGGCAGTGAGATGGATGAAAAATGAGCTGACTGCCAGGCTCAGAGTTGAGGTCAGTGGCACGAAGTCCAGCTGGAGGCTGATCACCAATGGTGTATGCCAGAGTTGGGGTCAGTGCTGAGGCCAACACTGTTTAACATCTTCATAAAGGACCTGTACAGTGGGACATTGTGCTCTCTTCTCAGACTTGCAGATCATACACAACAAGAAAGAGTGGCTGAGCTTTGTCCAGTTAGCTTTAGAATGCCTAACAATGAACGAAGAAGTTACACTGCTATGTCTAAGACATGTTTCTTCCAGAAAGGAATTTTTTTTTCTGACAATGTGCTAATCTGTCATAAGAAGCCTGGATATTACAGATAATTTCTTCTCACTGGCAGCTATTCCCATTTTGTAGTCCTTGTAATCCTTAAACAATCCTGAACTGTGTCAGGAGGTTTTAGGACAGAAGAGCTGGTCTTCATAAATTAATGCATAAACACTGCAGCAAATTAGATCTATTGTGAGACTTCATCATTGGGTCTGAACCTCAGTTTAGGAATTGATTCTGCTCTTGCAATGTCCACTGATTTCAAAGGAAAGCTTTAAATTGCTAGGAATGTAGGCTGAAATAAAGATGAGTTTACATGAGGGTGGATCTGCGAGTAAGACAATACAAACCTCATCTATAAAAAAAAAGTCTCCTTTTATTTTCCATCACAAAAAAGGCTTATTGGCTGAACAGTCTATAGATATTTACAGCTGCTCCTTGGGCTAAACTGTGACTGAGCAGTTTATCTGCAAGAGGTGTCAATTCAGCATCATCTAGCCTATTGTGCTTTTTTAAATACCTTCAGTGTAATTGGAAGATTGCTCATTAGTTTGCCACTGTCCCCAGCAGAAATGTTACAGGCTGAGTTTGTTGGACATTGTGATGGGTTGATTTCCTGCCCTGCATTATTTTCTGCAAATTTCTTCTTCTAAGGACATGGGATTTTACTGCAATCACAGCAAAAATAAACATCTTAAATTATGACAAACAAAGTTTGGTCGTTAGGAAGAGAACCAGTCAGACAGGAAATGCCAAGCAAAACAACATTCTTTGGGTGCCTGATATAAATATGATTCTCCAAGCTGCCTGTTGGGTCCTGCTGGCTGGGGTTTCCTTTCACTTGCTGCAGACACAAAGTGCACAGTTAGTGATCCTGGCTGAAACATAGAAATTCTTATTCAGTATAGAATAAAAAATATCAGACTTTATGCTCATTTTACACAGATATCACCTTTAGCATGCTCTAAAGAGCAAGACAGTCCTGAGGCTTTCCCGCTGCACTTGGGCTCTCTACAGCTGGTCTGGACCTGCAGTGCTGCATGTTTGTAGTGGTGGTGTGGCCTGGAGCCTGCTTACCTCAAAGCACCTGCATGACCTCACCACCACTTTCTGTGGAACTGTGTGCAAGGGGCTGAGGGGTTTCTTCATGAGTCAAACTCATGACCAGTTACTGGAATTAAGCTCTCAGGGGTTTTGTAATTCACCTTTCTCTATGAAATGGAAGTGATACAAGTTAAAATGCTTTGAGTAGAGTGTAGATCTCCAGCACCACATCAGTCTCCTCTGGGGAAACTTTTGGAAGTTTAGGAAATGGGAAATCCCAGCAGCTAGAATATGAACTGGGACCTGCTTCCATTTGAAAAAAAAATGATTTGCAGTCTTGAATGTAGCCTTCCAGTTTGATCTAGTATTGGTAACGCTGAAGCAGTTCTATGTAGGACACAGAGAATTTTGAACTATTCACTTCTATTTTATTTCAAACATGCATTCCCACTGAAATCAGCCAATAGAGATGTGAGGCAAGGGTGCTGCTACTTTTTATGGAATTATTAATTTGTATGTATAGAAACAGGGCAATTTTTTCATTAATAATAGATGTCTGCAAGACTGCTACTGACGGGCAGAACACCTTATTTAAAGAATCATTAAAAGCAGTTGTAATCTAGATTACTGCATATGTGATAGAAAATTTTGCAAAATTTCAGTCTGATACCATTTTAATGGTTTTCTTGATAATGTGATTAAAATTACTTCCCCCTGCTGGTCATAGTATTAGCGATGATCTCTCCTTAAGTTAGATGGGAGGTTTAATAAACGGATTGTGAATATAGAGTCCCCATTCAGTGGAAGCATGACCTGTACATTAACTCTAATGCTTCACCTAAAGATTGTTACTATAGTTTACCTCACAGTTTTTACTCTATAGGCATAACCTTGAGGCTACCAAAAATAAGATCTGAGTCTTGGCATCTGGCCTCATGAGTTTGATATTGTGAAAGTCCAATTTGGTTAGACTATCTGGTGGCTTATATTTACAGATGAGCAGGAACAAGTTTTGGCTTCTTGTGGGAAGTTGTTCTTAATTTTGCTTTTGATTCCGTATGCCCCACTTCTTTTAACACTTAGCTACCAAGTGGATAAACTGAGCTTACAAAATCCCTGACCTGCATTGTGGAGGGGGTCACTCTTGTTCCAGACCTTCCATTGCCTCACCTTTGCCCCTCCCTTGCCACTCTCCCCTGACCAGTGCAGATGCATCTATAGTGGAAAGCCTCAAATCCTCTTTAAATTCCCAGGGCTTAACAAGAAATCTTATTTGTTGTTCTTTCTTAAATTTAACATATATTTTAATTCCTGAAGTTTCAGATCAGCATATTTTTTTTTAATAAACATTTAAGTTTACAGCCTTTAATCTTTTTTTTAATTTAAAACCACAAAGAAATGTACAACCTATTATGAATTCAAATTAAAAATGAATTGTGATGGAAATGATTTACAGGCACTGTAGCTTAGCAGGGAAAATATACAACTCCTTTCAAGTACATCATATTCTGTTCTTTTAATTTATAAGCAAGCTGTAATGTAATATATTAATCATACACAGAAAATGTAGCTTCAGTTTGAAAGATTTGTTGTAGTTGAACTTCGCACACCTGCAAATTATTTATTCTTTAAAAAGAAAAGAAAACATGTGCAGAACACACTATTGCATCCACTAGGAAAATTGATATATTTAGAAAAATCCTGCTGTAAACGTTTTAATTTTTTTTTTACCTTTCTCCTTCAACCACTTTAATCTCCCTTGAACTTGGCTTCTTTCAGTCAGCTGTGCTGTCCCCTGTGGCAGTTAAAGGTGGATGGACAAAAGAGCAAAGGATGCAATTGCTACTTCAAAGTTTGTGTCACAGCCTCCTGTCAGAGAGAACTTACCTGTTATCCTACAGAGGGACAAATAAGGTCTGAAATATTAACATATTCTTCAGACTGATATAGAGCAGATCATTATATTCAGAAATTGGTTCCTTCAGTCATTAAAATAGGTAAAAAGATTGGCAGGGTGAAAAGATATGCTAAATAAATGACTCACTAAATGTAATCAAATTTACTGTGAGTACATTTAATATCTGACTGTTGCTAATAGAAAAGGCGGCTTCTTTTTAGTGCAACTGCATGTTCGCAATCACTTGCTACTGCCATGACTGTTGCTGCACAAAAGCAGCCTCTGCCTCCTAAGGATTTGAATCTTGGAGCCTGGTTTGCTTAAACTCCAGGCAGATTCAAAGGGAGAGGGAGACTGAGGGTGGGTTAGAGCTGGAATTTCAGAGGCTGAAGGTGCTGTGGATATCTCTGTGCTGTAAGGTGCATTTCTTTCTACTTTCTGCCTGGCTTGAGACACCAAAATGTCTTCACCTTATAGTGCTGTTTCTCTTGTTAAGAGTGAAATTATTTCAAAAGGAGATTGTGAAGGAGGGAGAAATCGTGATAGAAAGTTTGCCTTTTACCTCCTTTCCCAACCTGAATAGGAGAGGTAGTTGGAAGACAATAAACAGAAAAGGGAATAACCAGGAGCGAGAGGGCAGCAGCGGAACTCCCAGAGGGAATGGTGAGTCTTGTTCTCACAGGAAAAAAGGCCTGCAATAATGAACCACTAGGGGTAAGTAAAAAGGAAAAACATAAGGTACAGGAAGCTAAATGCAGAGCCTCTGGGCATGTAAGTTTGAGTAGAATATATGCAAGAGAACTTCTTTTAACTCTTTCATTTTGCACCATTGTGAGGGTGAAGTTTGCCTCCTGTATTCCCTTGTGTATCCAGTACTCTGTTTGCTTTATTGAAGTCTTAGAAAGCTAGCTGATTCTTTGGCATGCAGACTGGCAGTAGGTGTGGCAGAAACCAACAATTGCTGTCACAGATTTCCACCAAGCTTAGGTGTCTCCTTTTCTGTGGGGACAGCTCACTGCACCAATATTTCTGCTGTGGCTAATTCTGATTGTCTTGAAGAAAAACGTAGCTGATAAAATGCGATTGAACAGCTAAAAAATAGATCTGTTTTGCTTAACTGAACAATGTAGTTCTTCTGTTTGTCTCCATCAAATCTGAACATTCCTTTTTTTCATAAAAATGATATGCCTGTGAGAGCAAAGGACTTGTGACTCTGGAGCCTTGAGGATTAACCCTGCCATGGGAAGACCCAACAAAACTGAATGCCCTCCTCTGTTTCCTGTTGCTGGGTTTTATTTCCTTAGACCTCACTGCCACCTTAATGTGTTAAATGGGGTAGAGTACTGAGGAACTAAACTAAACAACGGCTGGCTGAGATTCATAAATAAAGCAAAAGTAGCACTAACTCAATTTCAGTGGAAAAGCTATTGCATGATCCAGTGTATTTTAGAAAAATGGGATGTGTTAACTTTGGCACAGCACGGTGTTAACAGGGTTGTGCTGGTATCTGATCTGGCTTGGCCAGAGGTAGCTCCCTGTCTCCACTAGCCTGTATGGGTGCTGAATATGGAGAGGCTCCCCACATGCAGCAGCACCTGTGTTGTGCTCTCCCAGGGCCTCATGCTCTTTGGCTGGGGTTTGCACTTTGCAATTCAGCCCCACCCTTCCACAGGACTATGCTTTGAAGGCACAACCTGGTGCTGAAGTGGCAGCTGACAGGAGCAGCTCTTGCCAAGTCTGAGAGGCTTCAATGCAAAGATGGGGAAGCAGGAAGAGAGAATGAAAGAGGAGGAGGGGAAGGAGAAGTGCATAAAAATACTGGGTACATTTGCACAAGTCTAATTGAGAGAGTCAGAGACCTGAAATCTGAATGCTTGATCTGAGGAACAGTATATGTAAAAACGAAAAGCAAAACCCAAACCACTGCCACCACCAGAAAACCCACATCCCCTCAATGCTTTGGAGTGAGTAGTGTCTGGCTATGTTGACAATGCTTCTGCCTTATTGTGTCCTGGTACATGGCGTACCACACCAAGTCCACCAACACTGATACATTTTGATCCACATCAATACTTTCAATAGTTGGAGAAGTTTGCAAATCTAGAGGCTTTACCCAAAGAAAGCAAAATGAAATTGTGAAATTCTCCACAAAAGGAACTTACATCCTCCACATAAAAGGAGGATAAAAGACCTAAGATATAGATGATAACTTTGTTGTAGTGCAAGACCCAAAACTTTATTATTACAATAGTTTATTTATTAGCAACCTCCTGTAATGAACCAAGCATAACAGATGTGGGCAAAACTCTACTGAAGCAGGTACAAGCTTAAATAATAATGATGGGAGGCAAATAACTTGACATTCAAATTACTGGCTAGACCTGCTTTTAGTGCTGCTTTTGCTCAGTCTCTAAATAGAACAAAGTAGGTTTAAACCTTTTCTTCCCCTTTTCTCAAACGAAGTTGGAGATACCTAACTGAAATGGCTGACAAAACTAATGTTTATTTAGTTCAAATTCCTTGGTGCTGAAATGACATTTCTGGGAAAGTGTGGCTTTTTAAGTAAAAATAAAAAAATCCAAACAAGACAAAACCAAACCAAACCAAACGAAAAAAAAACCCAAACAAACCCAAAAACATAAAACTGTCATTCACTTGCAAGAAAACTTCATTTTGGACATACCTTCTCTTTCACTTCTCCCATACCCTGTTCTTCACAGGTGCCCGTGTAGGTTACTGATGCCCACTGACACGAATTCTGATACTACTGCCCTGGAACTGGGTAGTGTGTTGTGTGGTGTCTCTGCTGATGGCTCTTTGCAGCTGCACTTTCACTTCAGATTTGTACCATCCCTCTTGCTAGTGTACAGAGTGTTTTTTGTCAACTCGTGCTACCAGCTCCTTTACAGCACTTGTTTTAGTAAATAATATTGCTAGCTGAGTTTGTCTAATTTGTTGGGGGTTGTTGGTGTTTTGTTAATTGGCATACAAAACACCACAAGTTTGCATATGTTTGTAATTTTTGCTATTAGTGCTCTTCCCACAATAGCAATTTCAATCCCTCCTAAAGACCTCCAGAAATGATGACAGAACAGTTAATAATATTTTTTTGTGGTGCTAAAAGCTAATTGTGTGCAGTTCTGTCTTGTTTTTCATTTGTTGTATGATGTTTTAGACTTTCTTTTATCTTACTAACATTTACCTATATTTGGAAACAGGATTGAACATTTTTGGTTTTGGTGGAGTTTTTTTGTGCGTGGTTTGGTTTTTTTTAGATCTGAATGGTTGTACTTCGTGAACACGGAGGATCTGGAGAAACGGGTATTTCCCTTCTCTCCTTCCTCTACCTAAGTTGTTGAACTTCAGATCCTTCTTCATAGCATTTCAGTTTTGAGTTGGTGCAATGCTGGCTGACTAAGCAAGTCAAAAGGTATTTTTTGCTGCTCCCTGACAATCCTGTGTGGGATAGGTATGTGTTTGAAAATCAAGGAGTAAAACTACCTCAGAGCACAAACTATGAATAAGGCCAGATTCTGACTCATTTTCTAATGGTGAAAAGTCCTTACTCTTTGGATTTCAATAGGACTTCTTCCCTGAGTAAGTATTCTTCATGGTAATTAAAGGCTCAATTTTCCTTTCCTGTGTTATGTAGTTAAATTATGCCAACAATTCAACTATCCAAGACAATGCAGATTGTGAACAGAATAGTCAAGTATACGATTCACAACTTGAGTATCTTCAGAACACATATCTTATTTGCTGAAGAAATAAATGGAACAATTTGAAATAATGAATACATTTTAGACTCTAACAATTTCTTTATGAACAGTAATGGACAATTGCTTCTGAATAGGTTATTTGCCTATTTCTAGGATAGCTGTTCATCCCTCCAGCAGTCACGTTGCATCTTTGTAGCTTGTCGGGTTTACATAGAGAGGTTATAAGCAATCTGTTGCAGAGTCCTTCCCACTCAGTAAATCAAAGCTTTGCTTTTCCCTGGTAGGTTTCTACAGACAGATGATTTGAGCCTCTCTCACTTCTCAACAGGAGAGGTTAGTTAAATACATGTCTGTAGCACTTTGCAATGTTTAGGAGAACTGCTTATGTAATTCTGAAGGATTGCTCTTTGCTCAGTGATGGTTAGAGGTGCCTGCTGAGAACTGGGTATCCTGTCCATTAATTGGCTCCTTGTAGAATCTTGTTAATGAGACAGGACTTTAAGAAAAATATTAGACTTTATTGAATCAATTCTAATTTCTTGCAATATTGACTGCAAACGGATTAGTATCTGATATCAGTTCAGTAAAGTGAATACTGTAGGTTGTCGATTTGTCATCTTATATTGTTATTAGGGGTGGGAGATGGAAAGAGTAATGTTACAAATATACTTTTTTTTTTTAAATACTGCTTTGAGAAACTTTGTGTAGTCAGCGGACTTTTGAAATGAGTCAGAACGTGCATGGAAGTTGACAGAAAGATTCCTATTGACTTTACTGGGATTTGGATCAGGCTTGTCAATGTGAATCAAGAATTTATGGGAGCCTAAGCAGCAGTATTCAGGCATTTAGTACAGATTCTCTTCACTGCTGGGCAGTGCTCGGCTTGCCAGAAGCCCCATCAGTTTCCCTGGCAGGCTGGGCCATGCCCGGCGCGGGGCTGGAACCGGCCGGAACCGGTTGTGTCAGGCTCCGCCCAGAGCAGCCCCGGCCTCTCCTCACAGAGGTCGTGCTTTGCAGCACCTCACCACCAGCTCCTTGCCACCTACACCAAATGCAGCTTAGCAATGTGGAAAGAAATGGTGGTGATTGCTTCCTACCATGGATTTAAAGGTTGTTTTTCTGAACCATTGACAAGATATAGTGTAACGTACTATTCTGAGGAGTGAGAGGCTGCTTCTAGGATCACTTGTGGGTTAGAAACCGTCATGTGAGAAACAGGTCATGACAGGAGGACAGGGTGAAGATGTTTGATTAGAAGGAGGAGTGAAAGGACAGGGGAGGAGAAGAGACAGCACACGTGGAGGTTTGCTCTCTTGAAGGGCTGCACCCCTGATAATTCTTTGCCAACTGCAGAGCCGGCCTGTGCTGGTCAGGCTGTGTGTGGCCTCTCCTCAGGGTGGTGGGTGCCCATGGCGGGGGTTATTCTGTGGGCTGTGGATGCTTGGACATGAACCCAACTTACTTCTTTGCAGAGTGCTGTTTGGGTTTGTTTTATTCATATTCATTAACTTCTCTGATCAAAAACTGATGTTGTTTTTTGGAAGGATCTCCCAGGATCTCCCAAGGACTGTGGAAAATCTGCAACTGACACCGAAAAAATGTAGGACTTAAAACCAAACCAATATTGTCTTCCCTTCCCAGGAGAAGGAGGGGCTCATTTTACAATGACATTAAGAATTCATTCCCTTAAATGAGGTATGTCACCTTGCCATTTTAACTTGATTCATTAAAATAGTGGCTCATTAGTTAATCCCTTGTGCAGTACAGAATTTGCACATTAAAGGCATATGCATTTCACATGCTTACTACATTCAGGAATAAATTTCTAGCCATCCTGTTTGAAAGAAAAAGTGTGGATTTTGAAAGAAAAGAAAAAAAAAGAGGTAGAAATTCTAGTCATCTGCACCTCCATCCTCCCATAAGTTTTTTATAATCTATTAAAACCCCTAATATTTCATTTTAAAAGCCCAAACTACTGAGACACGGGACCCACTGTGGTAGTGCTAATCTCTTTCCAGACGTGTATTTGATGTGTGTTCTCTTTTGTGCCTTGTGTGGTGTAATAGAGATATTCCCTTTCTTTCCTTAGTCTTGCCATAAAAAATATCATGTCTGAGTTGAGAAAATACCTTAAATCCTGGGCAAGGAGGAGTTCTGCTGTTGTCTGCATGAGAATACACCTCCTGGGGAGTGGGGATTTGACTTTGTGTCAGGCTGGCTGGGGAAAGGCATCTCCAGCAATATTCCAAATATATGCCTCTTCCCTCAATGGACAGATCCTCCTCCTGTTCTGAAATGTCAGCTTTTCAGGCATATGTCCTGTGGTATGATTCAGAGTGAAAAGGGCTTGTCTTTGCATGGTGTGGGAAAGCATGAATCAACCAGAGGGGACTAGGCATGTGATGGGAGAAGTCCCTTGCCTTCCATGTTGGATTGGGGAGGACAGGATCATGCTGTGCAGCCTCCCTGCTTCCCCCTGCACTCGCTACTGGGCAGACACATCTCTGCAGGATCGTGGTAAGGTTCACTGAAGCACAGTGATGACCATGGCTCCCAGAGGTCTCAGGGTTTTGGGTTAGGTTCTTCAAACTTTCTGGGTGACCATTAAAAAATTTAACATGGAGGGAAAAATCTCAACTAGGGATAGCTGAGAAGAAAAATAACATGAAAATACTAATTTTTTTTGAAGAACTGAGTAGAACAGACTGCAAAAGATATTTGATCTTTTATGTGACATTTAGTCTTATTCTAGACCCTGGCTGATGAACTGCTTCCATATTCTTGGAATTTGAGGGCAGAGCTGTTGTTCATTTAGCAATAAATGCTAGAACTGGATGGAAGGAATGTCATCCCTAACTAAAGTCAAAGTCTAATCCTTTGGTTTCACTGGTGACTCAGATTACAATAATGCAATATGGAGAGTTTTTGTTCCACCCCCCTGCTTCCCCCCCCACCCTGGCCCTCTCACTGCGTTAGAAATGGATAGTAAAAGAAAGGTAACAAAATGCTGATCCTGCTTAAAATGCAATTAAATACATCCACATTCCATTGCCCATCTTGCCTGTTATTTTCTTGTATGCAAGAAACTCGGCCCTTTTCTTCTTAACTCCTCAGTATCTGTTCATCAGCATCTTTCGTGCTTTCAAGATGCTTGCACTGCAAGTGTTTTTCAAATCCCAAGCAAAAAACTCTTTCCCATACAATAAAGTTCCATACAAATATAGCTAATGTCAATAAAGTTAAAAAGATATGTCAGCAAAGACCCAAACAGTCAATTTATTACAGTTAAACATCCTGCCCAGACATTTTATTTACAATGAAAGCTTGTTATATAAAGCAATCGCTCTTCCCTTGATACATTTTTTTAAATCTCAGTTTACAAATTACTGCCTTTCTCTTTGTATCCCATACAAAATACTGAATTCATTTTTGTGTGTTTTTTGAATATAATATTTCTGTTTCTTTTAAAAAACATCTTTGGATGATAATTTGAATTATATAAAACACTCACTCTTTTTAACAGAATCTCTTGAGTGACTTAGAAAAAGTTTACTGAATCATGTATTTTCCTTACTATCTTAGATTTCATGATATCCTTTTCCCCTTGTAAATATGTACAGGAGGAAACACGCATAGCTCTTTCTGTATGTTTTTAGAATACAGCTGTTCTCACAGAAAAGAAGCCTGGTGTGTCAAATGTTGGAGATACAGTGAAAAGGCTACTCTTGACTTGTGGTACAGAGAAATCAAGCCTCTTTTAGGCTCCCAAAAAAGCCTTTGTGTTACTTCCCAACTGTCTGCTCCACAGCTTCTAAACTGGGCCTCAAATAATGTTATGGGAACATTAGGAAGGAGGCCTTGTGTTAAATTATACCTTCAATCAATCATTTACATTGCTTGTGTTTGTCAGAGAAAACCTGGGATGGGTGTGCAGTTTCTATCTGATTGTGTTCGCATCTGTGAGCAGGTTCCAAGACACTTCATCTGGCACAGGAGAACAGTAAAGGGTTCCCTTCTTGTATCAGATCTGCTCCAGAGATAATAAATTCCTCCAGAATAATGAGGTGTCTAGAATAGTAACAAGAGGCCAGAAGTGTACTGTTGGTTTAACTGTGCTGGAATATCTGCTGACTGTGGGCAACTGCAAATTCGCACTAGTGTACCTAAGTGAACTTGGCCCAGAGTGATCAGTGAAACCTTATCGGGTGCCAGATCTCCTGGGCTATATATGAGAGGTATAGGATTACTGTATGTCTAGCACAGCTGTGACAGGCAGAGTGAGAGAAGACTGTATGACAAGTAACCAAAACTATTTATCTTGATAGTATTGTAGTTCCTGCTTATAAGGCTTTTCCTGGGCTTTAATGCTGGTTGTATGGAATAGTTCTGTCTTCTCCTCTGCCACATTTTGCATGCAAAAAATTTAGACAACAATACTCCTTTGCAGGTGCAGTTAATATGGGCACTGAGGAGTACAAATAATTACCTGCCTGGCAAAGTGGATAGAGAAATACTTCCTATTCAAGTTCCTGCTAGGTGGAGAGTGGAACTGTGGAAATTCCCTGGACTGTGTCATTTTAAGTTTTGCAGATGTTCTCCCTATGGCATTTTTCTCCCATCTCCGGTTTAGCCACAGCACAAAAATGTTTTGACCAACACTGCAGACTCAGGAAAGGTCATACATGTACCTTCTTGTGACATGTTTTTCTAACCTCTCTACCTGCTGTGGGTAGTCTGCAACCTCCTGTGCTGACAAGTCTTGTGATGGCTAGGGCTGTGATTAATGGGATTTCATTAAGGCTTGTGCAACTATCCCTGAGAACCCTCAGAGGTGCTCTGGCCTCCTCCTCACACTGTGAACCTTGTAATGGCAATAAGTGCAGGCAGATATGTTGGAGATTCTCTGTCCAAAACTTTCCGCCCGGGGAATATGGGTAAATAATGATTTGTATTGGAAAGGGTAATATATAATAATTATGGCTATGTTGTGCTAACAAGAAGGAAGAGTAAGATGTCCTGTTATTGCCACCCTAGTATCCCAGCCTTTGAGAAAAGGTTTATTCATGCATGACCATGTTGTAGGGTTCTCTGGGAATCCTCTGTGCTCTGAGCATGAATGGGAAGGGAGGGAGAAATACCCAGACTGGCTGCACAAATGATATTCCTCAGTGGGAGAAAAGAGTGTAGTTTGTCTGCAAAGGAAATGGAAGGATTGAGTGCAATTTTTAAGATAGATGTACAATGCTGGGAGTAGACATGTGTACCTTTACATGCTTCTGTTCTGAGCTGGCAGATCAGAATGGTCCAGAAGTTGTCTAGTTGTGTTAGTTGTGCCCAAGTGAATAATATTCTCCTCATTTTTCTACTCTGGTTTGGTCCTGTGCACGTATTACATTGCGTCATGTAGCAAAGCTCTAGTCTTGGGTTTGCCTTGAAATGAGTAGGGTCAAACTGGTCTCCCTGTATTTGCCTGGTGCAGTACCTCTCTCGGTGTAGAACAGCAATGTTTTTAAAGGGATTACTACTGGTGGAGTCTATTCAACAACCACAATATGTTGGGGGTGTATTGGAGAAGAATGGATTTGTGCCTGCTCTCTACTTGTTAACCCTTTTTGAGCATCCACTATTGACAGTCTGACCCGGCTTAACCTTTCTGTGCTCCAGCCTGTTATGGAGGAGGATTCTCCTACATTATGCTGCCAGTTTTTTTTAAGTTTGTTGAAGTGACTGGGTTTTACTTTAATTTTGGACTCCTGTACTGTGGTACCATGATACATGAGTATTCCTTCATTTCTTGTGCCATGTTGTTTCACAGCAGGAGCTCTGGGAGGGCAAGGTGGGAATGAAAATGGGAGACATGAAAGGCTGACTAACAGAAGTTACTCACCTAAACCTGCTAAAATGGAAGAAGAGCTCCCACAAGCTGTCATGGGTTCCAGAGGACAACATACATTTCCTTTGTTCAGTAGTATTTATGCATATTAAGAACTGAAGATAGCTAGGGTAAAGTGAACTGCAGTCGCAATTCTTGTTTTGCATGACTTTGGAAGAGATAAGAAAATGAGGTCTGCTTATGGTGAGAAAACTGGACAGAAGAGTCAAAAATTGCTTATGGATCTGACAAAAGCAGTGTATATAGCAGTCAAATTGCAGAGAGCTCAAGGATTCAGGCAGCTTCCCTGGGTAGAGACTGCAAAATGCAGCTTTGTGCTTTCATTGTGGGAAGGAAGAAAGAATAATATCACAGAGGCTTTACATCCTAGATTGATGAGGCTGCTGTGTTTCAGGTAGGTATGAACTGAGCAGAAACTGTTTAATGTAAAAGGAAGCTGTGCAGCTCGTTTAAAATACAAATTCAAATTTCATATGTGTCTTGACTAGTGATAGCAGCAAAAGTCCAAATACTTGTTAGGTAAAAGAGTTTGTTTAGAAGATGCCAGAATCTCTGCTATAGTAAATGGCCAGCAGGTAGGCAAAATTCTGTCTCAGAGGGAGCTACAGGGCATCTTCTCATAGAAGCTTAGAATCATAGAATGGTTTGGCTTGGAAGGAACCTGAAAGATAATCTAGATCCAACCCACCTGCCATGGGCAGAGACACCTCCCAGTAGACCAGGTTGCTCAAAGTCCCATCCAACCTGGCCTTGAACACTTCAGGGAGGGGGCATCCACAACTTGTCTGGGCAACCTGAGTCAGTGTCTCACCACTCTCACAGGAATTTCTTCCTAATATCTAATCTAAATCTAGCCTCTTTCAGTTTGAAACTGTTACCCCTCATCCTATTACTACATGTGTTTGTAAAAAGTCCCTCACCAACTTTCCTGTAGTCCCCTTCAGGTACTGGAAGGCCATTATAAGCTCTCTCTGGAGCCTTCTCATCTCCAGGTGGAATAATCTTAACCCTCTCAGCCTGTCTTCATAGGACAGGTGCCTCTGACAAAATTTCTAAGTTATGTTCTCAGATTCCTAAAGTGGTGAAAGAAGTTTTTCAAGCCCTTTACTCTTATCCAGCCAAGGCCCCTTTTAAAATGCCTAAGCTCTGAAAAGTTGTTTTTTGTTACTCTGCAACCTTTCATCCAATTTCAGTGTAATTCTGAACTGACTATCACTGATAAATCTCTCAAGAAAACAAAAATGTTTTAGGAATACATCTGAGCTTTATTTGTTTCTCTAGATGTCCCATTTGCTTATGTTAAAAAATGTTTTCTTCTTCAGGATTTCTGATGCTTTCAGAAAAAGAGTGAGTTATGTTTCCCTTGCTTTCATTGATCTTGCCAGAAAACCTTGGGATTTTGCTGAAGTTGTTTTATGAAATCCCACTTGCAACATATAACATGTATCTTTAGCACCAGGATATGTCAGGCCTAACTTTAGAACATTAACATATTCACACAGAGTCATAGTTTTTTTTTGATACACACATTCTTCTTGGTGTTCTTAATTTTCTTTGTTTTTTAAAGTTTCCTGGTGCTGATGGAACGAATATACTCTGTATTACCACAGACTGCTGCAGTTTAATATTTGTAAGCTAGGGATAAAGGCTTGAAAATGACACCAACAAAAAGGGCAAGACAAATAATTGATTCTTCCAGCTTTTTGTCTGGGGACTTAAAACATTAAATATAATTTTAAAAAGTCTTTAGCAAAGCTAATTGTGGTAGAAAAGTAAATTCTACCTTAATCATCTTTTCTGACACAAACCAATAATGCAATGACATTCTACTAAGGCTAAGGCAATAATTTCATATCAGGACTTCCAGCCTGTTCAAGCATTGCCACAGTCAATGAAGATGGCAGAAATCTTAGAGCCTCATTGTGCATATCCAAGTGTAGCACCAGAATGATTGGTTCCTCCCTACCTGACTGATCCTAATAGTCTCTGATGATCTCCTCCACCTTTTGTATTATAGGAAAGATCTTGTGGAAGGCACACAAGCAAAAATCTCCAAACTAGCAGACTTAACAACCTGATCTCTTTATTTGGGCCTCAGACATTCAGCAGTAGGTGTCTTCACTCAGAAACATGAATGACAGATACCTGAGTTTTCAAGCTGCTAGAAAGTAATTCACTGGAAAGTACTACAGAGGAACACTTGTGCGCTCTGGTGTTTAAAAACTAGAGTTAGTTGAACTTGTCTCAAGAATAATGAAAACAGCAGAAGAATGTGGAGCTTGGGAGTTGAATGGGTGCCTTTCCAATTAGAAAATTGGCAAGAACTATTGTTCAAATGTTTTCTTCAAAAGTCTTCTTTCTCTTCTCCAGAATGAAATTTGTGAGTGTCCTCATGCATTCAGTCACTATTTCTCCTTAACACATCTTAATTTTCAGGGATCCATATTCAAATACTACTTCTGCCAGAGTCAAATCAGTGGCTTTACAGCACCTCACAGGCAAATAGCTTATTTTCTTATCTGGTTTAAATATTTAATTATTTAATGGGAGTAAGGGAGAAAATTTATTATCATTTTTGGTTTATCCTGATGTAAAAGGGAAATTGTCATGGCTGTTGTATATTTTGTGCCATTCTTATGAATATTTCCAAGGAATTGTTTTCATTTTTGCCCCTCAGGATAAGGGTAATACCTCTGATTTTTTTCAGTATTTTTAACTACTAGTCTTGTTTAGACTATACTCATTTATTGTATGATGCTTTTACCTGACCATTTTAAGAAATTCTGGATCTCGTGCAGAATTATTAGCTAACAGTCTTTACATGTCCACTTGTTTTTTCAGATGAGTCACTATTTTGCTTAGCAGAGTTCTGTGTTACTTCTGTGCTTCCTGCTCAAGAGCAAATGCAGTGGAATTTTCTCATAGGTAATTGTGTCATAGTGATGGCTGGACCCTGCCATTAAAACTTAGACTCATTTAGAAATGCACGTAGGCCCTGCCTTGAAGAGCTCTCATTTCACATGAGATAAGTACAGATAGAGAGCAAATGCAGTGGTCACACTGGTCAGTGCAATAGAGTTTGACTTGGGGATTAGGTTTATGAAAGAACACATGACGCATGCTAAGACATACTGCATAAAGGTAAACCCACATCTTAAGATGAATCACACAGGATGAAACTAGTAACCATGCTTAAACTAACTGTTTAGGGTTTTTTGCTAAAATACAATGGTATTTAGGTTCTTCCAAAGAGTTTATGGTAGTTATCATCTACTCAGTTTTTGTTAATAGGTTGCCTCAGTTGTGAGTCCAGGATTGCTGTATCATGCTTTTACGCTGCAATCACAAATTGATCTGAAATTCAAAGTGTAGAGGTATGTAAATAAAAAAATGGCGCTGTTGGAGCTTGGTAGCTGAAACCATGTGTAATGCCCTGTTCATGCTTTGGTTGCAATCTTCAAGGGTTCAAACTGAGCTTCACATTTTTTTGTATGTGTGTTCATATTAAAAAAAAACAACAAACACCCTGACTGACATTCACTGCATTAACCTGTATTTTCACTTGACCCAAAAAAAACTTTTAAGCAGCAGAATATATGGAACAAAATCTATAGCCAAGACCAGTAAATTGCAATGCCAGGATATTAAGGTCTTCAGTAACTGTAAATCGATAGAGCTGCAGAAATCAACTGAGCTGTGCTAATTTACACAAACTAAGTGTCTGACCTTTAGTTTTCATTAGCATCATTAACATTTCTTAAATGATGGCAACTGAAATTTGAGAACAGTACCAAAAGTAAGACAAAAAATACTCCTGCACCTCCTCTAGGTGAAACACAAAATAATTTGACAGGTAATTAAAATTCTTGTTAAAATTATGACTATATAGTTTGCTCTCTACAGAGAATTAGCATAAAATCCACTGATATCAAAGAACAGCTTCCAGCATATGCCAAAAGGGATCCTTGTTAGGGGAAAAAAACAGGAGTTTGGAATGGTTTCCACAATTGTGTCATTAAAAAGTCTTTTTATTTTCCTCTCCTTTAGACTGCATTCAAACACAATTTGTGAGCCAGAAGAGCTTAAAACCTGAGGAATTCTAATCTGCATATTCCCACTTTGAGTCAGGTGCTGCTTTCTACATTTTAAAGAAACTTCAAAGCACGCCTTGGTTTCCCTCCAGCAAAAGTTTGGGGGGGGCCACATACCATTTATTTATCTGTCTTCTTAAGCCAGGTCTCCAGGCTTGATGTATGAATACACACTTCCAATTAAACCTATACAAACTTGTAAAAACTTACAGCAGGCCGATACTGTTGCGGTCAAACTGGGGTTACTTTCTTTTGGGGTTGTTCTGATTCAGGTTTCAGAAAATGATGAGGTAATGAAAGCAGCAGTCTGTTCAGCAACTTACAGCAATGATTTCTAATTGTCAAACTCCAAGACAAACTGGAACATACTCTGAACGAACTCCACTTTCCCTTAAGTCTGCCTGTGTAGAAGAGGGTTTCTAGGAGTGGGTAAATTGCAATGCAAGCTGCTGACAGCCTTCTGAGTCACTGTGAAACAGCTATTATTGAATAGTTTGCATAGTGTTATCTGAATTTTTTAATTGAGCTTGTTAAGAAAGTAGTAAACATTTTACAAAGCTTTGTATGTTAGGTATTTCTTTTGTGCAACTTCTCTCAGGCATGTATGTGGAGCATAAGTTAATCAAATCTCTCCTCATTTGAAGCCATGAGCATTACTATAGCTCTCAGTAGAGTATAGCTTCTTAGACACTGGTTGACTTGTTAAGAACCTGCTCTCAGCAGACTTAAATTAGTTGCAATGTGCAAAGTAAGCTGTCTTGATGGAACAGATGACTTTGACATGTCTGGGTGTACTTAATGCATAGTCGTGTTTCTACGGCAAAAAAATCACTGTCCTGCCTGAATAAAATATTTTCTTCTTTTTTTTGGCAAAAGATCCTGGTACACCAGGCTGTTAGTGAAAACAACCACAGTTTATCTATTTAAAAACTCACTTGCTAGTTATGGAAATAGTTCCACAGACCAGGTACTGCTCTGTATATACAGAATTTGCAAAATATTTATCAATCCTTTGAGATGAAAAGCAAAATAATTGTTTTACAGGAAATAGTGATGTTCTGCTCCATTAACTTAGCAATTTTATTTTTAAACGAGTGTTTGTTGCTCTTACTTATTCCTTTGAGTTTGATGGTCTAGTATGTCTAAGTAGTAGAATAGAATGTCATTGTTTCAGTGAGCAGGAAAAATAATGGTTGTAGTAATAATAATAATAATAACAACAATAATAATGTCAGATGTATTTCCTGTCTAGTCCATACTAATGAATTGGATTTGAAATATGTGAGATTCCTATCTTGTCCATGGCAATGTACTATTAGATAAGGAATCCCCTGGAAATTACAGACTATATAAGGGATTATTTGGTGTGATTATTGGGGAAGAATTTGACCCATAAAATATTACTATCACCTGCTTAAGATTATTCTAGCCTATGTTTAAAACTGTGGCAAAATTTTGGATCTAAAAGCTGCTTTTTGTTATCATTAAAGCAATACAGGAAGATCTTGCGAGCTAGACTGAAGAAATTGTCACCTTTTTAGTGGCTTTTGAATCAGCACTAGGGTGTGAAATACACCTTCTAAACAGATGGTCTGAGATATTTTTCTGTATTCCCTGGTTCATTCTATGAACCTATTATTGAGAACGAAAGCAGTGACAAATCCCAGCCACAAATGGAGAGGCAGTCTCAGAGGTAGCTCATCCTGGTGTGTAATAAGGCCACTGATGTTCTGAGGATTCAGCAGCAGTGCACAACAGTCATTCCAGCTACTTCACGTGCTCCTGTAGCAGGCTGAAGCATAAGGCTCTCAACTCACAGGACAATCATTTTTTATGATGCTTTGGGATTTCCTGCTCAAAGCTGGCTAGTTGTTAGGTGATGATCTCACCTTTATGACACCAGTGTGGCAGGATGGGTACAGAAGGGGGACATGGCCCAGTAGTTGCACATGAATTGCGGTATTCAGAGATGCCAGATGTCTGCTGCAACAAGAGATGAAGGCATGTGCGTAGCACCTGCAACCTAATTCCTGTGTATCTGGTTTGTCCTGTTAAGAAATGAATCCATATGGCTAAAGAGAACTTGTGCATACTGAGTCAGTCCCTGTCCTCTGTCTGCTTGGGTCATAATGTATACTGTTTACATTGTGCAGTGTACTGAGCTGGTTCAGGAAAACCCTTTCAACTGAGTCTGAACAGAAAAAAACCCCAAAACAAGTTCTTTAATTGCAGCTCCTCAGAACAGATCCCTTCTTTGTTCTTCTCCATGACTGGGATGTCCCACTTGTTTCATTGTGCTCCTTTATGTCCATATAATTCTGCTGGACCCTTTTCTCTGTTCCGCTATTTTTCAAATGCACTCTACACATGTTATGAAACAAATCTTTCTACCTAATGCTTTCTTGGTATGGCAGAGCTCAGTGCACAGTGAAGAGGAGGCTGGAGCTTGCTTTGGTGTAACTTTACTTTGTTCACTTATTCAGGGACTCAAGGTCTGGTGTTTGTTTCTGGTACAAGGTGAGGAGTGGGCACAATTTGTTGATGTCTAGCACTGGGGAGAGAGTGAGGCTGCATAAATCAGCTTTTCCCTGTCACTTCTGTGTTTCGCGCCATGCTACAGGGATCCCACATGTCCCAGGGACATCACATCTGGCACTTAGTTGACATAAAGAAGGTCAGTAGGGACTAAAGCTAGAGATGGTGGCTGATTGGTGACCGGGCTACCTCTTTTTATCAAAGAGCCACAAGGACAGCTCCGGTAGCCTGTAGAATAACAATTATTGTTTGTTGGACTCTGCTGACTTCTCTCAAATAATCAGTTGATTCTTTTGAACTGGCCTTGGAAGAATGAATCCCGGGTTGCAGCAGTTAAAACCTCCAAGATGTCTTTGTTGCACGTTGTTTTAAGTATCAGTACTTCCCTGTGTATTCATTAATTTTAATCTCAGGAAAATCGCTGCTCTACATCCAGAAACAAGGAACAGGGGCTAAACAGTAGCAGCTTTGCGGTTTGGTTTTTTTTGAATGATCAGGAGGAAAAGCAAGAGCAAATATAAAGCTGCAGCTTTTGTGTACTGTACATAAGGAAACTTTCCCAGCCTGCCTGGATTTGGATTTTTGCCTTGTGTTTATCGCTAGATGTCTGCAGATCAGATTTAGGTGTTCTCCCATATATCGAAATATCATTTCATGGATTCTTTTTTGTTCCCTGTTTTGATCCATGATGTAATCCAGTACGGGGTGTGCCACAGGTTTAGCCAACAGTCCAAAACAAATAATAAGGCTATCTGGTCAGGTTCTATCATCAGTTGAGTCAGATTTGTACAACCTGATTAAATCAGGGCATATACAACACATTTAAATATCAGATGACATTTAAATATCAGATGGCCAGGCAGAGGGAGAAGTACCAGGAGGTCAAAACTGATTTCCAACAAATGAAAATATTCAGGTTTAAACCCATGAATAAAAGATAGACTTCATTAATGGAGAGATTTATCTAGTTAATCCCTTGCTATATAGTCTGCATCAAAATAAATTCCTGGGAATGAATTTACGTTAAGTAGGACCTGAATCTCTCCTCTTGCCCATCAATTATTTCCTTGTTTGTCTAGCACTGATAGAATACAGCCTGAAGAACTTGCAATTTAAGGCACAGATGCTGCAAACCATTGTGTAAGTATTGAGCTTTTCTTGTATGAGAAATCACATACATAAAATTTTGTGGGCTCAAAATCGAAAATGACAATATTGAAATGAAGGAAAGAATCAAACAAAGGTTTTCTTTCTGAACTCAGTCTGAGATATAGCAATAACATGCTTAATTTTTTATTTACCTTGTACATTAACACTTGTGATTTAATTCATACTTTGAGGAGGTGATGCAAAAGTGCCGGAAAATGATTCTCTAGTCGATTTCTGCTGCGGCTTATACACTTGAGTTGGAGGGTTGGTTAAATATAATGCATGGCTTTTCACTGTGGAAACTGTTAGCAAAATTTATATCCTTGAGACAGTCTCTCTCCTTCTTGTACCCATCATTCTGTAAGCCATTATTTTAACTTAAGCTTTTCATATTATTCTGGATAATTCACTCAGTCTCCAGGGACATTTTCCCCTGAATCCTTTGTTGCTGGAGACAGATTTAGTACTGACAGGCAGAGTCCTATGTAGGTGTGGGAAGAAAGACACACCTCATATAGATAAAACCCAGAAGTTTTTATAGGTAAGGTTATGAGGTAGTAAGAGATCAACCTAGGGGAAGGGTCCTTCTATTTATTTTGGAAAAGAAAATGGAGAATCCTGCAATAGTTTAAGGCAAAATATTATTTTAATAATTAATCTGCCTGAGTATTTACACAGCACTTGCATCTAAGAACTGCATGCTTTCCACTCCATATATCTATGATGAGCATCAGCTTCCATTTCAAGAGAGTTCTTGGAAATGCCCACTTTAACATTTTGAGAAATTTTTCACTTCAGTTTCACCAAAAATTAAATGTTCTATGGGAACATATTGACTTTGATGAAATTTGGCAGGGAAAAGTGCCTAAAAAATGGTTATAAATATGTTTTACTTTGTTTTGATAAGATAATATATTTTGACTTTCTGCTATATTAAAACGTTTTGTTTGTGCATGTTGGCTTTACCTTGCTGAAACTAAATATTAGAGTTTTTATTGTCTGCAAAACTATTTTCATTCTGAATTGGATCAAAAGTAAATGCCCAAATTTTAGAGCTAGAAGAGAAATGGGAGTTCAGTATAACTGGGAAGTAGAGACTGGGCTTGGAAGATTTTTGGATGCATTCAATACCCGAAGCTTGTGACAATTTTCCTTATGAAATCATCTGACTTTTGGGGCTTTCTAAATTCCATCCAAAGAATCACAGTTTCCATGTAACTAATTTGTATATGCCATTTCCACTGACAGAGACATGGAAGGTGATGCAGTTGCCTCACTTGGGTAAGAAAATAACCTCATTCCTGGAGTTCCTTTGTACGGCATATATGATGGGTGGAAGTAATCCCATGAATTTACCTTACAATTGCAGGATGACTTTTTGGGTTTAGTTGGGCAAAGAGATGTGGGCTACTATCTCTACCACTTATCTTTATGGGCATACAAGGCAATTTAATGGATTTTTATCTGGCTGACATGAGGGTGGTGGAGGACATAATAAGACACTGCCACCTTAAATAGTTTTTCCTCCTAATTGTTCTCTAACTAGTTAAAAGAAGGAGATTTAATTTTAAGCTTCTGGTCTTTCAATGTATTCTCTAACTACAAAACTAACAAATATCAGCCAAACAAATATAAATAGCTGCCTTACTGTTTTGTATGTGTTTTTGCATCTTAGGGTGACTCTGTATTTTGTGTGTTTAGGGACACCTAAAAATGGCAAGTCAATGCTCCTTTATTGTGTTTTTTGCTCTCCAACATTTGAGGGAGGGTGTAGTTTTCTTCTCTACACCAGTCATCATGTTCTTCTTCAGTTCATCCATCTGCAATCTGTTCCTTTTGCTTCACATTGGTGATGAATTACACTCTGCTTCCTCCGTCTAATCCTTTTCATTTATTTATATTTTATGGAGGAAACATCAAAGACTCCTCCTAAAATCCAACTGTTTTTGATAAACCTTGTCATGTGCAAATAATGAAGCCTTGTCAAGCACAAGTCTTGCTGGAAATTTATGCTTTCTAATAGTAAGAATGGAGGACAATCAGGAACAAATAAGGAATATATTGAATTGGACTCAGAGCATGTTTATGGTTTCAAATTGGTGGCAATAAAGTATTTTTTATCCAGAAATGTTTTTACATGTTAGTGTAATTCAAACACCATGTTGTGCTTGAACTCTGCAGTATTTAGCCTACCAAAGCCATGAAAAGCATCTTGTACTATATCACAATAGAGCAGACTGACTTCTCTTTCCCAGGTTTGGAAAAGGAGAGAAAATATATACCTGGCTTATTAATACAGGAGAAAAAAAGCTAGATTTTGGGGCAAAGAAGCAAACTGGTGGTCAGCTGAGACCATCTGTGTGTTAGCAAAAAAGGGTAGGAACAAAGATAAATAAAAAATAATTAAAAATAATAAAAGGCAGATTTTTATTAGAATATTAATTTTTCTTTACCAGCAAACTTCCTTGGCCAAAGACAACTTAACAGAAGCACGTATGTTTGTTGTTTCTGAGTGTTAAGCCTGTTGATGCCCAGAAGCACATAAGGACAACTGGTCATACTCAGGTAAAGCTAGCATCTAAAGGATGTTAAAGTTTTCAGCTATTTCTGTGCTGTGTGACATTTTATTTCCTATTACAATTTTTACTTTGAGAGTAAGACTAAACAGAATGTTAATCGCTTGCTGATGATACCAATTAGCATTTTATAGCACTCTACAAATGTCAGTGAACGAAGGGGATCTCTTAGGAAGAAAACTTCGTGTTCAACTGGCAGAGTCTAATCCAAACAAATGAATCCCTTTAATGAAGAGGTTTCTTAGTCACACAACTAGTCCTCTGAATATATTGTCTGTGAATCTTCACAGAACTGATATTTTTGCTCCCATGAGTGTTACTCTTTACATTAAATAGGAGTGAGAAACTCTGTAATTCCCTTTCATGTTGAGCTTTCATGTTGAGCTACTGGTAGAAACAATTTTAGAAAATAAAGAAACAAAGGAAAAACTATTTTTCAGTTTAGAAAACTGATTATCTCATGAAAGGCCTGTGTTCAAAGCTGTGTTTTGCAAATATTGAAGGTTTTATTGACACAGGCTTGATGAATAAACTTACTCTAACTGTCGGAGGATACTAACATTTTATTTTAATTCCATTTTTTGTGTGGAAGAAAGGCCCTTTCTGCCCCTTCTTCCACCTCCTCATTCAAAACTTTATTGGCAGACTGGGCTGGAGCTCAGCCCTTGGGTTTTGACTTTGCAAAACAACACAGCCATTGCTGAACTGAGCAGTTGCCAATCAACCAAAGAAATAAGTTAACAAGAAATCAGGCAGTTTTGGGGGAACTAGTTCTTTCATACTTTATCAATTATCACTCTCTATAAAACAGTGGGACTTTCATGATCTCTGGCGAAGATATTCTGTCACTGTTTTTCTCTTGCTCCATGGGGCATCAGTTGTAATATGTCATATGGGACCAGATGTCAGAGATGAACCAGTGACTTTGCATTGTTGTCACAAAATAGTGACCTCTACAAGAAGGATGCAAAAAAAAAAAAAATTAAGCCTCGTAGTTGACTTTACAAAGGAAAGTTCAAGTTTTGCAGGTATAAGCCTTTATAATTGTCTTAGTGACAAGATTCCAACAATATCTAACTTCTGATAGATCTGACATTTTCTTTTTTCAAAGGTTTGACACAGATATGTGGTTTATACTGTTGCCAAGTCTTTGTCTATGGCATGTATAAATATAACTTTTAAATTACCTTCGGAACTGATGACACCCTCTCCCTCACTTTCCTGCCCACCATGAATCCCTGAAACAGCACACCAACTTTTAAATAGAACTTGGTATAGTTGGGTGTTTCACAGTAGTGTCATTTTCATACTGCTCAGGATGGATTTGGAGTTCTATTTGCCTGAATTATATCAATGTAACTGAAAATGGAATAGAGGGCTGGTGGAGTTTATCTGAAGAATTTTACTCCAGGTGCTTGCAGTCTGACCCTTCAAGTCAGAAAGTGAATTGCCAATTGGGTGTTTGACAACTGCCATTTATCACTTGTACATGATGGTACGTGAGGCATTACTTAAGAAAAAGAACTGTAATTCTGAATGACCTGTGGGACTTGGTCAATGTATACAAGCTGTAGATTTCTTGCTGCAGAAGAACAATGCCCAATTATTTGGGCATGATCTTTTGTTTCATGACAAATAGATTCTATATTTACAGTCTTGATACACAGAATGGTAGCTTTTCAGGAAGACTAGAAGGAGGAAGCAAGCAGCATTGCTGGTTTTATTGATGATTTTATTATTACATTAATTGTGCTATCTAGGATCTTATTTGTAAGTCTGTTGATGCTTGCCCATGGATTCACCAGCCCTTCCCCAGTGTCTAACAAACAGAATCTATTACATCTAAGGAAATGCATGAGTACTAAGCCTAAAACTAAAAAAATTTCCTATTCAAAAATTGGTCATTGCTTGTTTTTTTTTCCCCCCTCTTTTAGGCTAAGAATAAGAATATATGTATCTATCACCTATATACATATAAATTCTGTAGTCTGGGGGTTGGAAACTCTTTATTGTGTAATTCTGAAATCTGATAATGGTTTATTCCCACACACATAAAGGACACTTGAAAAGACAAGTTGTAACAAGCAGTAATGAGCAGCAGCTGCCTTAATTTGATTTTTTTAAATTATTCATAAAACATTTAACGTGGAACATCCTAACAAATTTATTTCAGTAGTATGATACAGTCTATATGTAGTTGTGCTAGTCATGAGTCAGAAGAGCCTGTGAAAGTATTATAATAATTAAAAAAAATTATAATAATTAAAATACCACATGAAAATATGTCAATATGATCTGAATCTGTGGCAACTGCAAATGTTTTACTGAAATAGCCATTTTGGAGCACTTCTGTCCTCCACCCTAGTACCTATTGCCTTTCATGGGGCTAGCAATGTTTGGTTAGAAAAGATTCTCTTCCTCTGGGGCTTAGGCTACATCCTCCTCAGCCAGCCCAGGTAGGCAGAACTACCCCAGGCACACTGGGGTTTTAAGATCCCATGACTGTTTCAGGAGTTTGTGTTCAACAACTGGAAGTCACATCTGGACACTCCAAACTAAAGGAAAGACCAGATGTTTCAAATAATCCTTTAAATACTGAAGTTTATTCTTATGATGTTTACAGATTCAGGACATTAAATATGTTGATAATCTCATTTAAAAAATCCATTTGCTTATCTGTACAGATTTGACCAATATGTCAAATACTCAGTTTGGAATTAGAACTTCTATTTTTTTAATACTATATATATATTAGTGCCTTTTTATACACCTGCAAATAAGATATGTTGCATTCCATTCTGCAAAGTACAGTCTGAGTAAGGTCAGGGTCTTTCAACCTTAGCTCTACTTTTCTTTTCCTCCTGCAATACTTGGCTCTAATAACTCATCGAGTTTATTCAGTCAGCATTTTAAATACTGAGTGTGTCCCCTAACATCATTCATAACATGACATGATGAAAAGCACTGTAACTAATTTTATGCAACATAATGAAATTAAAAGCTTTTGGTATTCCTGTATTGCAGATATAAATCTAACTAAATGTGGTGTCTGAGAGAGATGTTCTATATAGGTAAGTGTTGGAATAATTTAAGGTTTTTTTGCATTTTCTATGGATGTCTGTTCTTGTTTCTTCACAAATACCAGAAGTAATTGGGTGGTTAGTACACTCTTTAAGTGTCTGAGCTTGCAGTTTTCTACTGCCTTCATTCATTAGCTAAGAAAAAGTAAAGCTAATGGAAAATAATCCATTGCAGTGAAACTATAGATTTCCTTACGCATCATAGGAAAATGTTAACCTCTGTAATATTGCAGTGCCAAATTAACTTAGGTCAGACACAGGATTTCAAGATACACACTGATATATTTCAGACAACTGCACAAAATCTTATATATATTCTTATACTTCAGTTTTGTCTGTCAAATTCTACGTGTTTTCTCTAACCTGGATATTAACAAGAATATTGCTTGAGATCTGAAGGTCATCTTTGTGCTTATACAGAAACACTTAAATGAGTTGGGAAACATATATAGCTTTTTCCACCTCCCTTATGCATTATGATTTATGTACTCCTGTATTTATTTCCCCAAAATATGTACCTTACCCCTTAAAAACCTTGCTATTTCTACCTTTCATAATATATTATCTTCTCTCTGTTAGTTCCTATTGAAACTCAAATGAATCTTCACTCACTTTTATAGTATTGGACTTACTCTCCTGAGTTAATTTTTGCATGTACCTTTTGTTCAGTTTATGCTATACAAGGTTTTTCTGCCACCAGGCAGCATGTGGAAGACACAAAGATGACTTTTATTCATGAAAAGGCGGAGGGACTTTTCACATGTAGAATTTTGTAACAGAAGACAAAGTTTATTTTCTTTTCTTATTGCCTCTTTCATCTTGGAACTGAAGTTATTTAAAAGTGTGTGCTCCTCAACTATCCAAGTTGCCCTGAACTTTAATGCTCTCACTTTGTATTTACAATTATTTTCCCTCCCCTTAACCAGCATTTAGTGTTATCATCAGTTATTCAACTGGCATCATGTTTCTCCAAGGTTGTTTAGCATTTAAAGGAAGTCTTTTCCTCAATTAGTTCTGTGATTTTCTTCCCAGCTTCCTCCTCTACCCCCTTGTCTGCTCTTAATAGCTCTGAGATATGGAGCATCAACTCATCTCCCAGGACCTGCCTTGGTGTGCTTTCTTTGTGACAAACCCAAGGACTGAGGTGCTCACAGTGCTTCTGGGACAGCATCAAGGGCCATAAAGAGGAGTAATATGGGTGCTCTGCACACAGCAACAGTTCAGAGACCATCTGGAGTAGCCCTGAAATCTCAGCCTATGCCAGCAAGAAAATACTCTGTGGCTTCTCTGCCCATAGTTTCTATTCAGAGCTCCTGAAATTCATCTGAGAATAGAGTTCTGTTTCTTTTGTATGTCCAGGATGGTCCTTTCTCTTTGGTTTGAATGTTAAAAAAGTTCTGAATCAAGGTTGATAGACCTGCTGAAGCCTGGGCTCCTGTGGACAGACCCAGGCACTTTCTTCTGCAATTCTGCACACACACGATACCGGTGTGCTGCTGCCACTGCTAGTGTTGGCTCTGTAGCCCTACATGCAGCAAGTAGACCATTTTAACACTCATTTATCTTCCAGCACTTTCCTTTTTCCCTCCATTGCTCTATCTCATTCAATTTCACCCAACATTTCCCCCTTTCTTATTGCTGGCAAGTAATTCATGTAGTTATGCATCTTTGCAGTGATAGAGCTTTCTGAGCAATCCCTTCACCGCAACAGAAAACTTTAAAAACTTTCCTGATATTAAATGCTCAGTCAAGTGCATAGTTCTCTTTTGAGCTGTGCAAACAATAAATAACATTTTTGGGGTAGAGAGTGCAGAGAAAGTTCTTTTTAGTTTACTGATTATTTCAGGACATGATGGGTATGAAACACAAGAAATCTCATTTTACCAAGAGAACATATTTTTATTGCAATTATTATTTTAGGACAATGTTCTGAAAAGTGCTGTATTTCAAGACACAGAACCACTGAGTGTGAACTCTAGGAAAAGAAGAGTAAAACAGCTTGACAGAAAGCTCTAGGAAATGCCTTATCCTGCTCTTCAGCTTTATTTTCGGTTTCTGATTTTATTTTTATGCATCTGGCATATACTTTTTTAGACATTATTCAGTTAAGAAATAAAACTTGCAAGTGTTACTAGCAGTTGTATTCCTCCTAACGATTTTGTGAGGGTGTCCTCCAGTCAGCTTTTGGAAAGACTCTCTAGACAGCATCATCATGTTTCTTATTCAGCTTTGGCATTGAACCTGAAAACTGAAGGCAGTTCTTAGTATCTCATCATTATCAGATCAAGAACTTCAGAGGACAATACCAGGAGGACTAAACTGCATTCATTTACTGCATTGATGAGTTCTTCCAGATTACTAAGCCTTCTGTTATACACATTATCCTACTTCTTTTCAGAAAAGGAACACTATTGCTTTTTAACACTAGTACTCATATCTCAGTTCTAAACTGACTTGTGCAAGGTGAATTTTTAGGGCTCTCAAAAAAAGAGACACCAATAGCTTGTTTTGGGGAAAGGCTAAATTTGTCGCTTTCTGAAAAGCAGAATGAACCTAATGTGTCAGATTAGGTAGTTGAGGATTAAGTGAATAATTTTTCAAGCTAATATAATTTCACTTCTTTGCTGTGTTTCACCTGATTGTGTTTTTCATATCACAACCCATTTTAAGACTGCCAGCAGTATATGTCTAGAATGGATGAACAAAAGCTATTCTTACAGTATTATCAGGATCAGCCAAAGCTACCTGGCAGTATATTGCTCCTTTGTGCTTTCGTGGGGAAGTAACAGGCTTCATGACCAACCTCCAGTGAAAGACAGTAGGAATATGTCGTGCTCGTTTGGGACCTACTGGGAAGCAGTACTTGGATCCAGTGCAGTACTCTGCCTGGTAGCTCTGTGATAGGCAAGTTGAACTGTCAGTACCCTCAAGTGAATAGTGCTGAAAATTGTGATATAGTAGATACTACACTATCTTTTATCTCCACAGTCATGAGTTTACCTGTGAGTGCCAATGATATTCTGGGGCCATGACCTAGCCATAAGTAAGAATGACTTTATCAGCACTGCTGGAACTGCCTGACTGCCAGTGTTTCTAATGCTGATGTTAAATAACAACATTGTTCAGTAAGAGCTATTTCCTTGAGGCTTAGTTATACTAGTGTTTGGGACATGGTGGTTTCTCTATTAGCATTTTTGTAGTGAATACTCTTAATTGTATCTTATGCAATTTATCACTGCTGTTGACTTTTCCTTCTGTAGTTCACTGTAGAATGAGCCAGAAAGAGAACTAAGCGTGTAAAATTTACAACACAGATATGTAAAAAGTACTTTTCTGCATAAATACTGCCATCCCATCACTGATATGCTCTGAATACAGTAGGATGAAGTATGACTTCTTTTATCTTTAAATATATTTCAAGAATCAGTTTGAAGACACTTCACAATATTTCCATTGTATCTGACCCCTGCTGCATTATTTTCTACATCTAGATAATGGGCTGTCTGAGGTGGGGCCGTTTCTCCCCTCTACCAAGTAATGAGATCTTTGTCCAAGGCCTAACTCATAAAAGATTCATAAGTGACCTTAATAAATAATTTTGCCAACGCATTTTGAGCATCAAAGGAAGATGCTGAGTATAAAGCCATGGCTTCAAATTTCTGTGGTCAAAAGTGTTAGGATTTAGACTTGTCATATAGATGTTTGGTGCTTACATATCTTTTTTTTTTTAAGGCCTAAGTCCCCCAGGATACCATCACTCCAAATGAAGCTAGTTACCAGTACATCAGTGCCTTGATTGCTTTCTCACATTTGTCTCTCATGTTTGAAATTGATCAAGCTCCTGCTCTGCCCATTGGTTATCTGGTAGCCTGAGTGTGTGTCCATGGCAAAGTTCTCAAGTAAAGTGTGTGCTCTGCAGGGTAAGGACATCACCAACAAGTTGCATATTCTTTAGCTCATGTAGTATATTTTGATTGAAATACGTATTTTAGTAATGTATAGTTTTTTCCAATGAGGGCATGTGGAAACTTGGTGTTTTTACACAAAATACTAAAAAAACCAAAACTTTTACCTCACAGTCAATAGAATTCATACACAATGATTTGGTTTACAGATTGATTAATATTTCCATTTATACCATGAAGTACTTTAACATTCATTCACTATAAACACTGAAGGGTTTCTGTTTGGTAAAATTATAGAGGTCTTGGGTTATTTTGTTTCATGTGAAGATGTTGAGAATAAGGAGTGACTAAAGCAAATCACTGGTATTGCTGGTAATGTACCAGGGTAGTTTGCCAGGCTGTTGTTCTGCAACTTCAAAATAACAAAGTATTACCCTTCAGAAGTATTTGATTGGTGGTCAGGGACCAGTTCCGAGCCCAAGCTCGTAGTTTTTTCTGGTTTTCCTATAGTATCTTGAACTTAGAGCAGGAGCAGGATTTTTTGTTTATAGCCCAGTTCATACTAGTTTAATTTCAGCAGCAGTTTTTTTTCAGATCAGACATGGAGACTCACTAAATAATTCAGTGTTCTAAACCTGCTCATGATGCTTCTTCCACTCCTGGGTGAATGAAGCCTATGGACTAGAAAGGATAAGTTTTTTAACCATGATGTTATTGAAGTCTGAGAGGTGCATTCAAGCACTAATAAGGCACTTTTTTTTTTGGATTTGCTTCAGAAGCAGTGACTTTGACTGCCTAAAGATTGGAACTTGCTCAAAAGGCAACAACCCATTTAAGAAAAATGGGATTTTTATTTTTTTTTTCCTAGTCAGTGGAAAATGAATCATTCTCATTTTAGCTTGGTCTATAAAACATTGTACAAACAAAAATTCAGCAGCTTGCTGATGTGCTGTACATTGCCTACATGATGCATGTGTTTTTGTATATTTATATTTCTGTAGATTTGACTTAGCTGAGGAAAACCTTTGTCCTCATGCTTTCTAGAGAGCAGGTTGTGTCCACTAACACCTGTTGAGCAGGTTCCTGTTTTAACCTAAGGTGATGGGACAGTGCAGTTTTTTTAATGTAGAGAAGAAAGTAGAGGAAGAGAAAGGAGTAATCAGTCCCTTCATAGGAAGTTGTTTTAAATGAAGTATCCATGTTTTTCCCAGAGAAACAGTACTAGACTCTCTTCCTTAAAGCTTTTTTTTTTTTTTGTTTGACAAACTTGGACAAAAAAAGAGAATGCTTGAAGGTCAGACTAGAGACATTTATATTAAAAGTTCCCTGAACTGTCACCCACAGGCCTGTACCTTCATGCTGGTCTTTCTTTTTGGCATCTGCATCCCCCAGTTTCCAGAAAGCCCTCCAGAAGTGCCCTGTGGGGTTGTTCTCTCGCCCCAGGCATTTTGTCTATTGCTTTTCCTTATCCCAAAACCCTACAGGAACAGAATTAAGGGACCCACTGGATTTTGTAGAACTTGGATTTTCCTAATGATTATCTGGGGTCAAAAACACACAGAGCACCATAAAACACAATCCACTATTTTAATATTATTTTAGAAGATTATGGTGCTTTCTTACTGGATGGTGCATGAAGCCTTCATGATTGACTTCTATATTAGCAGGAGAAATGGGCCTTCATTTAGTTCAGTGAAAGTCAGCAGAATGGTATCTAAGAGAATGTTGAGCAAAATGAACCAACTGCCATCAACTGGGGAATTCAAACAATATTTTAAACTGGAGATGATTATGACTTCATTAAAAACTACACAGATGGCTGAATGTGCATATATGGTGTCAAAAGTAATGCAGATATTTTTCAGGTAACTTGAAGTCATTCCATGACTAGAACATTTACTGAAATTCTCCTTTCAATTACTTAAATTTTGTACCAATAAACACATAACAATTTTAAGCCTATTTCTCTAGATGTGTTGTGCAGGATTTTCAGGCAACCATTGTTCTAACATCCTTAAACGATACAGTTCAGCTCTTTTATTGCTCATGGAATAATAAAAGTTGATCTAGTTTTTGAAAGCCTGTCTGTAACAGTTTTGGAGGTATATAGGTCAACATACATTGTACACATTGTACACATACGTTGTATCTTTATCTTAGGCCTTGGAAAACAGTATATGCTAATTCTGGAGTAAGTGAGTTCATTCTAAGTTTGATACGTCTTTAAACTTTAATTTTCCTCTTTTGAGGCAACTTTGGAGTAATGTATAACTGGATTTGCTTCAGTACTTCACTAAGCATCAAATTGAAAAGAGAAGGAAAACAGATCTAAGAATGCCAAACTGATTTTTGACAGTTCCACTAGATGTATGTAAAATCTAAAGAATGTACAGCAAAGGACCACTATCAGGCTAGGGCAGGAACATAAAAATATACAAGTCTATCTGAGTTGTGTTGATAACTGAGCTTGAGGAATGTGCATTATGTCATGACCACTGACAGCTTTAACTAGACAGGAAAGCGCAAACACCTTTTCTGTGATAACAGTTGGTGCATTGATAGTCTTTACTGACCTTATCTGAAGAATAATAAATGCTTCAGTTCCTCAGTTTGTCCTTATTACTTTTTTAAGTTGATTTTTTCTTTGCCTTTTTAATGACAGATTTCCCAGATAAACAGGAAAAAAACCCAAGGCAACCTTTCAAATTGCACTAAAAGTTTGACTGAGAGAGCTAGCAGCAACACATCTTCTAAGTGCTCTTGGCTTAAAGTATGGATTAAGAAAGCACAGACATTTTATAAGGCCTTGCAAAGTGGTGACTGTGTTAGCACTGATGCCAAAGGGATGCAGGGCCCCTTACCATGGTGAAACCCTACTGTGCAAAAGATGCCAAAGAAACAGATATGTACAAATCCCAGGGTTATAAGGTCTGGACAAATTAATACCCTTCCTTAACACCCCACCTGTAGCACACAGCCTAGGTGCTTCTTCTCACCCAACACATGCTGTTGTGTGCAATCAAGAGCAGCAGAAGCATTATATAGGAAAAAAATTTCTAGAAATGCCAAGATAACATGAGAAATATAATGGACTAAATAAATGTGAGCATTTGTCCTACAACTACCACCTTCAAGTTGGTTGGACCATTTAACTATTGATCTGGAAGAAATTCTAACACCCAATGTCAGGCCAAAAGCCTTTTCCTTTTTCTAGTCCTAACATGCTAAGGGTTTTAGGTCAAATTCCAAAGGACAGTGTGACAATCTTGCTGTCTCCAGGAAAGCGAAGTATTTACTGGTAATTTCACTACCTTTACTGCATATAAAATAGTTAGGGACTGGATATGTAATATATGTAACATCTCCGTAATGTGTACTTCTATTTTTTATTTTTAAAAAGTTTTATCTTCTCTAGTGAACAAACAAAAATACTTTGATGTAATTAAAAAAAGTTATTTATTATTCAACATGTTCCTTTGAATCGATTGTGTAAAAGGCCACAACATGAAACAAATGCAGATACTAAAACACATCACAGGCTTCATGTGTTAGCCTAATTCAGTTTCTTTGTTTACAAAATAAACAAATATAAATATTTAATATACAGTAAGAGAAAGGACAAACTATTATTACTGTGAGAATGCTGAGCACAGTGAGAACGATCTTTTAAATTACAACTTTCTCTTAGCTTGAGCTAGAGCCTTTTTTTCATAAAGGAGAAAGTCATAATGCATTAATGGCAAATATCCATCAGGAAATAAGTCTAAAAGCAGCTCAAAGAAGTATATTGCTCTGAGAAAAATGGCTTTGCATTTGTGCCATGTTTATAATAAGCTCAATACCAATATCTTGAAAATAACACTAAATATTTAACCTAAGGCATATTTCATATTATTACAATAAATGTTTAGTACAATGTAACTTTACAGTCCTTCAAAAACATATTGCTGCAAGTATTTATCTAGAATTTTAATTAAATACGTGTATAATCATGAAATAAACTACCTCACAGCCTTGATTCGGCAAGCTGCTCTGCAGAAATGCAGAGGTATATCCTCATGCAGCTGTTCTCAGTGTCAGAGCCTAAGACTGTGTATTTGAACTCCCAACCCTTGCCCTGCTTGCAGATCCATCAGTGTCAGGACTATTCCTCCTCTAAGTTCTCACACACAAATTCACTTACTAACAAAATCAGAGTCTGAGGTTCACAATGCTTTACAGACTTAGTACTGTAACCTTTGCCTAGCAGTTTTTGCAGTTCAGTGATACCTTTTGCTCCCTTATCCAACCAAAATGGAATCATAATTGCATTAGCCTCAGGAGAAGTCCTTCTGGATTGCTGCCAGTATGCTGAATATCCAGCCTTCCTTTCCAAGGCTTCACTACATGCAAAGCAAAATAAACATCCTTTCTGCTGTTGACACAGGGGTAAATTTAATTTTGTTCCCTCTACTGGAAAGAACAGAGGGTACATTGAAACTGGAGAAGGGCGACTATGAATGCTTGTAGGCCAACGTGGGGAGGAGTTTCTAACTGATAATCATTATATGGCTTTGCATGGAGTAGGAGCATGTAGCCAGTTGTGGTCTCCAGTAATGTAAAATTTCTGACCATCTTGTGCACCTCTTTAGTACATCCTTACATCTTAAGGTCACCTATTTTCCCCAGCTTGAATAAGTTCCTAGAAGTTGTAAGCCTTCTGTTTATTCATTTTATCTGAAATGTAATTGTTTTTTAAATGTTTTTCAAAACCACAGGTGGGAGATTATTTTTCAACAATTAGATTTCTTGTGACTCTAAAGCAATATTCAAAACTTCTGAAACACTTTCTAGTAGTGCACTCCTGCTGCAGGTCTGGAAGGAGATGCTGGCTGGGCACCATTCTATGTCAGTGTATTCTATGTATTCTATGTCAGTGCAGCTTGCTTTAAAAGGAGTCATTTAATTGCTAGTTGAACTGCTCTGTACCTGATCAGAACAAGAAGAAAAAATTCTGATAATTTTTGCTTTAATGTTGTAGAAATGGAACCTGTATTTCTGGAAATGGCATGTTAGCAAAGCAATGGACATTTCCTCCTTTATGTGAGTAACAGTGCATTAGTCTGTGATCTCTGACCTTTTCTGGGATTATTTTCAGTGTAAAAAGTATGGTTGTTTGGGAGAGGGAAAGTGAGGAAAAATTAAGCAGGGAAGAAATTATCTGCCGTTTGAGTCTGTTTTGTAATTTCTCTTTTGGTATCCGTAACTTCATTTCCTGTTTCTGTTTGTGTCAAAATGGGTATGAAGCAAGTAAAGAAGCAAAATATTGGTGATTTATGCTTTCATAAACTATAACTGAAGTAATTTTCTTTAAGTCTTCTTTCTCATATTATTATTTGCAAAACTTTATTACTCCTTTTGCTCTTTTAACGTTGAAAAGACACAGTGATTGAGAAGCTAAAACTATAGGACTAATTCTCTTTGTTTGACACCTCTGTTAGTGCTGTGACTCTGTAATTATTTTCCTCTAAATTGCTGCTAGACAGTGTAGAAATAGGTGCTCAGATGAAATAGAACTGACATGTTATAGTAGTAAAAGCTTTCTGATGCCACAAGACTACTGTAGAAGACACTAGTCAGATTAGTAGAGTGGGTAAAGGTTATGATGAAAATATTAATGATTGATAGAGCATCTTCTTTTCCTGGATTCTCTGTATGGTGTAGTTAATGATTGTTTTCTAACCAGAGACAGTCAGAACTGTGTACTGAGTCATGTAATTAATGTATTTTAAAGTCTGCAGAAGTTCACAAGGTTCAACCTGCCCAGCCAACCCAAGAAGCTGGCCATTGGTGCCATTTGTTTGCACAAAAAAGTGCCATGCCAGGGACCATTAGTAGCAGCAATGCCCCAGATCTTGTAAACAGTAATCACCTGAGCAATTTTCTAGTGAGCTCACAGAATCGTGGCAAGGAGAGGAGGAAGGGTTCTTTTACAGTTTTGTGAAGCTGCAGGTTTGCACTGATTTCAGTGGGTTTTGGATAAATCTTCAGAACTTCATATACAGAAAGTGAATAATGTTGTGAAAAAAAGCGTGGAGGTATTTCAAGGAAGAGCATCCATATGGTTTGTGGCTAGTAAGTAGAGGTGACCATTGCTTCCTTTTTTTCCAGCCATAAATATAGCTGAGCATGTTGTCAAACAGGTAATGTGATGCCAGAGCTGAGTGTGAAGTTCTAGCATTTGACCTATGACTCATGTGGCCTGAAAATATGCTTAAGCACAAAATCAAGGAATAGTTTTCAATCTTTCAGGCTGTATATGACAAAACTATATTATGTTCTGATTGGAAAAAAAAAAAAAAAATTTAGAGCAGATCTCAGCAGGGCAAACTCAGATGTTAGGAACCTGCATGGTCACTGGAGAGAGCACAACCTCCTCCAGCATTTCCTTGCATGAACAGCCTTCCTCTGTTTCTCAGGCTCCTGCCTGCTATCCTTTATAATCCGCACTGAAAGATACCTACCCATCAAAGTTCCCTTCAAACTGATGACTATTTTCAAGCACCTCATCCTGAAAGGACCATCTTCTGTAATTGCTTTTCAGTCTGCACTATTTATTAGTTGCCTCTTTGAGCAATCATCAGCAAATACAGGCTACAAGTAAAGGCATTTCAGAAGCCATATTTTTGATGCTGCTGAATGGGAAGCCCTTAAAAAACAATGCCTCTGTGTTGCTATGTGATGGGCTTAGTAAGGAATCAAGTCTTAAGACAGACAGTGGGACACTATGCATAGAAAAGATTTGGATCACAGCTTGGTAAACCTGAATGCTTCTCAGGTTGGAAAACTTTAAAAAAATAATATTGCTGTAGTTTGAGCTATTAGTTATTCCATGCCAGGCTCTGTACTCTGTGTGTGGAATACTTTCATAGAAACATTCCTTTTTTTTTTGATCTGTGCACTGTTTGTCATAACAGTATGGGGTGTTGTGAAACTAAAAATGACTGTCAGATTAACAATTTTAAAAGGCTCCTTTTATTCATTGTATAAAAGGATAATCTTTGAAAATGCAAAGATGAAGGGAAATAAATGGCTTTTTAGAGGACAAAATTGGTTTAGATTTTTTCAGATGACCCAGTGATCTGTTGTTGTTTATGTCTTGTACTTAGTGCCCCACAGCAGACTTTGTTGTCCAGCAACATGTCTCAGTTACTGTAGTGGTGTATTACAGCAGACTTTTCTGCATATCCACCCCTTCTTTGTCCACTTTTCAGAGTGGACTCCTAATTTCTCTCAGTCACTTATGAGTTAGACTGGCATTTTCCATTTGTGAAGATTATGAGAGGCACATTTGTAAGAAAAACATTTTCTACCTATGAAATGGCTTTACTATGGCTTTACTTCCTTGTGTTTCTATTCAGGTAGGTGGCAATCTCACTCTTAACAAGTACAGCTAAAATGTTTACAACATGGGACTATTTTGTTCTATATCTGCACGTACAGTTTCCATCCACATTAATTTCTGGAGAAGCTAGCTCTGAGTAATGTTCTTGGAAAAACCATTTGTGCTATGTCCATGGTGCAAGCCCAAGGAAAATCTTCATGAACATTGCAGAGAGGGGATAAACATGTGCTATTTCTTGTGAATCTCACCTCAAGGTTAGCACAGATTTTCAAAACGTCATCAAGTCTTCCTATAACAAGCAAAGATGCAACTGGTTAGAGGCAGTCAGTGTTTAACTGCTCTAGTGTCTGCACTTTACAGACCCACACGTACGCTCTGAAATGCTAATCCAGTGCCTACACACACAGGAACTCAACCCTCTGTAGCTCCCACCCCAAATGTCTCTCTCAATTCAGAGCACTGGGAGGAGAGTCCTGAGACTCACACCCTCAAAGACAGGTCACTGCGAGAGAGCTGGTAAAATAGCTCTACAGCTGGATCCATGACACATTTGCTAGCAGAATAGCCCCCCAGCAAGGCAGTACAGTCCCCACCAGCAGGCTAGGACTGTGATTGCTCCTTTATCATGTGACCTCACATCCTAAAAGTGTTCCAGACAATGTGATGGGTCATTGTGTTGACACAAGCACTGGGAAAGGAGGTGCTTAAAAGATCTGCAAAAGAGGCAGCAGCTGTGGATAAACATACAGGCATGGCTAATGTCAACAGGAACTGCTAATGGCCAAGCACTTCTGAAAATTTGGTACGCTGCAGTAAGATGGCTGAATAAGTGCCAGACTCTCTAGAAAATCAGGATTCCATTGTGAGGGCTGAGCAATTCTGAAAGTGCAGCCTGCAGAACTGCTGCAGATGGCCTGGCCCCCTCTCAACAAGCACAGATCATGGTATCGAGGGCAGCAGGCAGGATTGGACTCATGGGTTGTAAAGGACAAGAGGCAGACACCAGCTGACAAAGGAGAGGCTGTCAGGTGCAGCAGCTGTCCCAACATGCACATGTGCTGTGTCAGGATATTGATCTCTCTTTTTGATGAATGCCTTGAACTTCTCTTTTTCTAATTGTATTTGCAATGTGTTGATTATCATGGTCAATCTTATATTTTTGAGAGTTGTATATTTCTGTTGTTTGATATTGTGTCAGCTGCTGGCTGAAGAGGAGAAGTAAAAACTCAGAATTAACCACAGCCACGTGAGATTATTCAAAATCCCCAAAGATAGAACTCAGTTATAATCTTGACTCTCTTATTCCTGAGGAAAACAATCTATCTGATCCCAAAATTCCCTAGGTTAGTGAAGATATATTATTCCCTTCAATTTTTTTCTTTTGAGGCAAGCTATTGATTGCCTCAGCCCTTCCTCCCCCTACCCAAATCTTTAGGGAAGTGCTATAATATGGAAACCTGAGTACCCTTTAGGAAAACAAAAAATTGTTAAGCTTGTGACATGTTCCAAATATAAAATTATTGTCACGCAAGTAACCTCAACTCTGAACCTAACTGGGAAACAGAAACAAAATTTGGTCTCTTAACTTCCTGCTTCCTCAAGAGTAAATCACTCCAGCAGGTAGGGAGAACACAGCTGGGAGAGAGATCAATATCTTATCCAAAAAGTCTGCAAACATGGATGCAGGAAAGCTGGTGAATTGAGGCCCCTGCACACTGTGGGTGTTGTTTTGGGGAGAGTTAAAAGGTACAGTCCAATAACCTAGCTGCAATATTAAAGGCAACCAGTAATACTTTTGTTGCCATAGAAAGCAATGCAAGTGCTCTGCCTTACCACAGCACTGAGTAGAGACCTCATGCAATCACAGAAGTGGAAACTAAAATCTTGCAAGAAGAATGAAGCTGGAGTGGTTGAACAGCATGTTAGCTCAGTTCCAGTAGCTGTGGGGAGAGCATGCCTCTGCCCTGCTTCCAACACTGCAACACACAGAAAGCAGATCCTCACACCTGAACCTTCATACCACTGACCCAACAAGCTTTGTGGTTTTGGATGTTCTTATAACAAATGGTCTCATGGCACAAGAAGAGTATTTTGCAATAATTTAATATAAAAGCATTCAAGTACAGAAAGGACACCTAGAGACTTGAAGTGATGGGATTTGGAAGATAAATTTGTCACAAATTAAGTTGAAGGTCTTAATTAGGACAGCTATGCTCTGTTCCTTAGAACAGTCAACTAGGTAAAAAGAAAAAAACTTTGAAGATTCAAAGAGTGATAAATTTCAAGGATTCTCACTTTGTATTATGCAAATTAGTTTAAGAGTACGTATTTAACTTCTGCAAGATCATGCCAGTAAGTATGAGCTGAACCAATGTCACCCAACATTTTCATTGCTTGTTGAGGACATAATCCATGGCAGTTGGTGGTTTCAGAGGGAAAGGCTTTGAGGACGAGGCATCAGTCCTATGGTAACTTTGAGGAAAGATGAGTTTCACATTGGAGCTCATCACATGTGTAGTGCTGTGTTAACATATTCATTTATTGGATATCTTCCTTAGGAGATTGGCCCCTGTGTTTTATGCAGTGGCATCTAATTCAGAGGAGATGGTGGTCTCTGGAGCCTGCAAAAGGTTATGGGAATGGATCAGAAAGGAAAGGATTCATTTTGCCAGTCTGTATGTGCTATTTCTGATTACTTAACTCTACTGATAGTAGAGAGTGTGCACTATTAAGTGGCAATCTGTGTAGCTAAACAAGGGGTGCAATATTTACCATTATGTCAGATTGAAAGCATTGAAAAGTCTAAAATAATCAATTTGCCAAAAATGACCTACTGAGTTTTCTGGTTGTTTTTTCTATAAAGCAGACATTAAAACCAGACCATGCCTGTAATTTTTTTCAGGTACTATTTAAAGTTGCCCATGGCAATCTCTTCCCATATAAAAAGATGCTTTTTTAAACCTTGATGTAACTAATATGTTTCTTCTATCCTAAGATTAACTCCCAAACCCCGAAATGCCATGGCAGAGTGGGTTTTTATAGCTGATTAGTGAATTTACATTGTACCAGAATTGAAATAACTACAGTTTGACCTACCTTTCACACTGAAGACAAGACCCTCGATATGCCAAGTTGTGTCATTCAAGTAGTTGTGTATTTTGTTGCCTATGTTTTAAAAAAAAAACATTTTAACCTTACCTTGTCTTACCCTTCAACAACAGTTAATCATTAGGGCAGGATCATCACTCTGTGTAAGCAGAAAAGAAGAATTGCTCCTGATTGCAGCTCTAATGATTCAAAGGGTGCAATCTCATAATTAGGTGTGTATTTAAAAGTTGTTTACTTCACTTGACTTCCACAGAATTCAAGGAAGTGCAGTTACCATGAGTTAGTTTTTGCATGTGCTGATGGTATTCTTAAAAATTCTACCCAACCTGTTGCTGTCTCATGTCCTTGTGACTTGAGCATAATTAAACCTTGGAAGAATTTGGCTTCCCATCTGAACTGGCACCTGATTGTTATCACCCAGGCATAACCTTCAGTTTCAGCAAGCGATCTGGGCTGAACAAACACAAAGCGCTTACATATTTTACAAACCCACAGTTTATACAGAGATTATTTTATGTTTAGATATCACTCTTCAGCAACTGGGACAGAGCCAGCTGCAGATCTGTATGAACAGCAGATTTTACACATTAGACAGTTCTTATGGATCTGGTTTAGTACAAAGTATAGTGGAAATCTAGCAGTTGAAATCCAGCCCCACCCAGCAGGTTTTTAAAATTTATTTTCCCAAGAAAAGCAATAGGGTGACATTTAGACCAAGAAAATACTGAAAGCACATCAGATATATGTGTAACTGCTCTGAATGAGGAGCTGATAGTGCTTTAAATAAATGACTGCCAGATGTCAAATAGCAAAATGCCTCTCCTTCCACAAAAATAAGAATAGTTGTCTAATAACTCACTTTAAAAGGCTGAGAGTCCAGATCTCTGTCAGGCATGTATTTCAGCTATAACATTTGATACGGGCTAGGGGAGAAGAGGAGAATATGGATGCAATATAGTTTACCCTATAATCAAAGGAGGAAGAAGAAAAATCTTCACATATTAGGACAGTGGGCCTCCATAAAACAAGAATTAAGAACAACTGCCAAGAGCAACTTTCCTTTTGTCTACCAAA
Organism: Hemiprocne comata; assembly: GCA_020745705.1. NCBI lineage: Eukaryota > Metazoa > Chordata > Aves > Apodiformes > Apodidae > Hemiprocne > Hemiprocne comata. The sequence goes on along the minus strand of CM036594.1, from coordinate 8,128,737 downwards.
GAAGAAACAGTAGCTTATGACATTGGTTAAAAATTCATGATCAGTCTGAGAGCATATATTTCCCTTTAATAGATTCTCATATTGCAAGAGTAATGATTGCTGAACAAAATGTGATATATTTCTACATACATATGCAGATACCTATGTTTCCATAGTGTGACAATGAGTAGAAATTGCATCTGTTTAGGAGTTTTTAATTTCTATATTTTAATGAGGTTTTTTATCATATTCATAAATTAAATCCAGCTTAGTGTATGTCTCCTATACAGTCAAAAACCACTCAGTTTATGACTTGAGAAGTATATGAACATTTTTCAAAAGTATTTCCTTAAATTTGATGTTAAATATGTTCAATGCAGTTAAAATGTGAGAATTGATGATCTAAGAGTCTTCATTGTGATGACATTTAATCATCACAGGTTCAACTAATGTAGATCATGCTGCACTATTTACTAGTATATTTGGAAGAAATCCATGTGGCAGTGGATAAGGAGAGCAGTCCAACTATATAACTTGTTTACCTTTCAAAAGACTTTTGAGAAGTTTGATCACCAGAAACTGGAGAAAAATAAAATCAGGGAATCAAAGTATAGTAATTCATCAAGAGTGCATGTGAAACAAATAATAAGAGTAGTAAGGATAATAGGTGAACTTTCATCTTGGAAAAATATTAAAAGAAGAATCACAATTTTGTGTTAGGACTAGAGCTGATCTGGAAAAGGAGAATGGGCAGAAAAATGGCAAAATCTCTTATGAAAAAGAAAGAAGGTTTTGGAAGGATTTGGAGAAGGCTGGAGTTAAACTAGTATCAGATTATTTTGTTTCTTTACTGTAGTCAGTTTGCACGCAAAAGAATTTAATGTCTTAAATCCATCAAATGGTCCTATGACAAGTTTAACAATTTTTGCCATTAAGCTATGGTTACTTTTGAAGCAAAGAGTAAGAGGTTTTATTAAGTGTCTTGATACTGCTTATAAGAACTAAGGACCATTATCAGCAGGAACCTGCATTAGGCTTTGATTAAAATATGCTGTATGCATTCTGTAGTACTGTATGTTGGTATTAGGGGTGTTAGTCAATCATGAAATAAGTGGATAGGTATCTGCTAATGGGAAAATATCTCTATGTATTTTATGCCAGCTTTCGAGCAAGAGAAGACTGAGATAGATTTTTTTTTTTTTCAAGGGCAGATATCACTTTCCTTAAGTCTGCTGGTTTAATTATTTGCTGAGCCTGAATAGCAAAACAGACTTGTTTCTTTTCCAGCTCATTGTAATGCTTTGGTGGCCTGTCAGCCACTTTTAAAGAATTGTGTGCTGCAATGATTTATGGATGGTACCTCTGGACCCTTCAGAAGCATTAAACCTGCCCCCACTGCAAGACCTGTGGCCCCTCTGGTTTGTAAGACCAGGAGGCTTTGCTGAGGAACTGAATGCTTAAAAATGACTGCTAAAATATTTGCTAATGTACAAGGTTTGGAATGTTACTCATTAATTCATTGTTGCTGTGTGATACTAAATTATCTCCATAAGCAACAATCTGGGGGCAACTTACAGGACTGTAACCCTTGTGTGAGAAAGTGGGAGCAAAAAGAAGTTCAACATCCTTCAGCCCCTGCATGAAAGGCCAGGGAAAATGTGGTCCCTTAAGATTATGTTATTTGTAGTGTCAGACAGACATGCTGCAAACACCTGAAAAACTGCTGTCTCCTGTTCCAGCAAGTCTGTAAATTAAACTGAATGTAACGTAACTGGGAATGGTAGTGATGCATGTGGGAGGAGTGGATCTCTGTTGTGGTATGCTGTGAAATAAGTTATTTTGGCTGAAAGAGCTACAACAGGAGGAATTAGATAGGTAGAAAAACAAGACTACTGTGATTTTTTTTATAGGTGGCCATTGTATTACACTGACCTGATGAGGCAAGTGAGACTTGAGACTATGGGGGATAATTGTATGGTGCCACAAATTATACTTGTATCTTTTCTTCAGCATCAGGTTTCTGTTTCTCATTCTCCCACAATTCTATTGTGTGGTTTTGAGGCTTTTTTCATACTTTCAGCACTGTACTAACAAGGCGCAGCAACACATTCTACCAGCACAGTAATTAAACAAACAAACACACAAGATTATTTTAAGTTTTTGTTACTTCCAGCCTTTCAATGCTTCCTGTATTTTTTTTTCTTTCCATTTTATGTTAATGAAATTTTGCTCTGATTGAAAGTCTGTACAGGGGGATTCAAGGTTGATTTGTCAGGAGAAAGCTAGACAGGGACTTTGCTCAGATGTGACTTGGCTCTAGATCCTGTCTGTAGAGAACATGGGGTTTAACAGCCATGTGGAGCTCATCTGCAGCAAGCTCCACCATGCCTGGCTGGCTGTCTCTCACTTGGTTTCTGCAGAGTCCTTCACCCAACAGAGGCACACTGGGTGCTCCTCTCAGATGCTCTGGAGTCTCTCTGACTCTGTTCTTGTCAGTGGAGAGGTTTCGTTGATTCTTTCACACATCGGCTGGGAGCAACCTCGCTTAGACCCAAAGACCTCTGTTCAGACCCTGATTCTGTGTCCCGTGTTGGGTACCACACAGCACTGTGACATGGCATCTGCCTCTGACCCAGGCACTTACCCTGGCATCAGTTTTGTTTTGTTTCGGGGAATTGAATATTAGGCAGAGGTAAATTATAGGATAGTGCAATATGGGTAGATGCTGACAGCCCTCTGCATATTACAGCAGCTCAAAGGTCCCCCAGGCCATTGTATATTACTCTGCTGCTCTTTGAAAGAGGATATTCCTTTGGGAAAGCCCTTTGGAAAGCTTTATTTATTGTTCCAGTATTGCATCTTTTTTTTTTTTTTTCCCCCCCCTCATATTTTAACATTGCTTTTTCTGAAGAAAAGGATGACTTCTCTGTGCTTTGTTTTGGTTTTTGTGTGTGTGTCACAGGGAAGAAGGGGAAGTGGCTGCTTCCATTTACGTATATTCTTATTTTAGTACAACTCGTCACTTTTTCAGTGATGCTTTTATCATGAACTAATCTGTATGATGTCCATAAGACATTCCATAGTTCGGAATAGCATTTTAGCAATGTGGTTCAAATGTAACATACCCAGAGATCAGCCAGGCAGTGTTTTAGCAGCTGTATTTAATTTTGCCAATAAGTTAGTCATAAATGTGTCTATTCGTGTTTCAACCCACAGTGTAGTACAACTGGCAGCTGTGGAGTACATCCACTTTCCAGAATCCTCTTCTTTTATTTCTACTTTTTTTTTCTCTAGAATCAAAACTCTTGAGGATTACTAAGAGGCAGTCTTGTTTCCTGTGATATTCAGTCTTCAGGCAAATTATTTTATTTCATCAATCCAGAATCAATTATGTTCTCTCTCCTTCTCACAGACACATGCACACACAATCAACAATAGCACAACAGCACTGAGTTACCTTCAGGATGGTCAATGGGAAAAAATATTTTACAGGCATTTTTTGTCATGTGATTAGAGCACAAGGCTGCAGTTTAGGAGCTCTGGTTTGAGTCTTAATTCTGTTAGAGGCTTCTTGTGGTGTTGAGGGGAAAATTTTTTACTCCCTCAGTGCTTAAGTTCCAAACCATGAAGTGATCATAACAAAGCTTTTTTTTTTCTTTTTTTTTCCCTCCTGATCCTTTGTCCCACTTGTCCCTGTATGCTGTAAGCTCTTATGGGAAGACACCATTTCTCCAATTAGGTGTTTGTATTTTTCCAGGCTCAAGGTGGAGTCTAAACAAAAATACATATATGTTAGGATTTATATATTATAGTATGTATTTATATATTATAATAAAATATAAATGCTATTGGTTCTGTATTAGACATGAAAAGTAAATATAAATACATACAGATCTTTGAGTGTTGCTTACTTTCACAGTAACTTATACAAATAATTTAAAATTTTGAAGTGTCACAACTGCCACTACTTTTATGCATTATTAAAGTCCTGATAGTAAGATGTTATTACACATATCTCAATAAAAGAGTGCAGAGTGACATTTAAATTCACATAAATCAATTTATGCTTCTTGTTCCATGTCCCTAGTACTTTAGAAATCAGTTTTTCATATATATTTGCCTTCTGTCAGTATATGGATTCAACTGGAGAGCTATTTTAATAACCACAGTTCATTTCCCAAGAACCAGGTGTTAGTGTACACTAAAGATCATCCTGGACTGGGTTTAAGCTGCCTTGATTGTTTTAATTATGACAAGTTAATTGAACCAGAAAAGTTGAGGATAAAAGTTGAGTTATCAGATTGAATTCTGTTAAAGTGGCTGATTGTTGTATAGGGAAAGGTAACAATAGCTGAGACTGTCCTATCATCACCTGCTTATTTTCAAGTAGTAGATCAAAGTGGTGAAGGGGATGTTGGTTTCCTAGTGGATGCCTGTAGTCAATTACTGGATCTGCAATCTTTTTGTAGCTAATTGCACATTAGAGTCGATACCTGAGTAGCTTGGTGCAGCCTCAGGTAGACCCATAGTAAGAGATTCATGGAGGGAATATTTTTATAGCTTACTTGTTAAGCCAGTGTTGGTGAGAACATCTGGAGCACACATGAAGCTGTCAGGTTTCCTCTGCATTGCTAGAGTTTTTGAAAACATACTATCTATTCAATGCTGCTTCATGTGCCCAGACATGGTGTGATAGAGGTGGTGAGACAGCCAGTAAACCTCTGCTCTAAACTGCTTTCAATGAAAGTCCCCAGTCCTCTTCACGTTTAAGCCTTTACTGGGGCTAAGTTATTCAAAACACCAAGGCTAAAAATAAAAACAATTTATGATGTTTTTGTTTGTTTCTTTTGCCGCCTTCTTTTACTAGCAAGACAGAAAAAGGAGGGAAGATGGAAAATCTTGAAGTGATATTAGGTGAATGGGGAAGATATGTCTTTCAAAAAAAACTTCTCAAGGAAAGGATCCTTCTCTCAAAAACATTCCATTAAAAGTACATTTCTGTGTTAAAATTTTCTTTTTAAGGTAGTGAAGGCAATGACTGTTTTCCAATGTTAAAATTACTTTGACATAATTTTTTGCTTGGCTGAATTTTAAGGCTGATATGATCTTCCATGCTGCCCAAGGGATTTGGCTACTCAGATCCCATTAGGAAAATCTCAGTCTTCGTACCAATATTGACTGGAGAAGCCATTATATTAAATGCTATTGTAGGTTGTTATCTAACATGCTCAGTGTTGAGTGACAAGAAGAAAATGATAATATGTTCACCTAGGGACTGTAAGACAAATGTTTCATGTGTTCTGTGGGCTTCTGTTAGATAACATTATGGTCATATTACACTAGATAGGCAAGTCTTCTTTTATACACTGAAAAAAGAATTTGAATTATTGTCATATGCAGATTCTTAAAAGCCAGAAGATCATGTTTTTTTCAGCTTGATTTTTGAGATGAGTGCATTTTTTGACATATTTCTAGAAATACTAAATTTCACAGAGTTCTAACTTGACAATACATTGAGTAAATCAACATTCTCTGTGCGTTACAAAATGGAAATCGTAAGTACTGCTGTGTATGGAAATTTAACACTATGTAAATTACAAAAAAGGCCTATCCCCTATTTTTCAAACAGCTGGCTGTTCTCCATGTGATACCAAGACTTTGTGGGAAAGATACAGAAATGTGATTTCAAAAGACATCTCTTCAATACAGGTGTTTCTAAGTCTAATCACTTGGCCAAGTATCTCTAGCCTGGTTATCAGCTAGGGCTTAATTTGAAGGTTTAAAGGGAACCAGCAGAACCTTATTGTGCCAAATAGTGATTAGACTGTATCTTTCAGTGAGGTTCAGAGGGTTCCTTATAAAATTGACAGCAGAATTGTAACTGTTCTTGTAATAGAAAAACAACCAATTGTTCTGAATCAGTATTGATATGACTGCATATCAAGACAATGAGTAAGATCTTAAACTATAAAAAATAATGTAATGGTCTAGTAAAATTTGTTATGCTAGGCAGACTTGGAATTATTTTTCTTTTTTTATATTTGTCTTGGATGCTAAAAGAGAATAGAAATATAGTATTGTTAACTTCACAAACAATCAAGCCTCCTGAACTGTCAGATTTCTAGAATAAAATGTAACTCAGTAAGATATTTTTCAGTACAAATGTCTTTTTCAAATACCAATGAATTTTCTGTGATTATGTTTCATAGACCTGTATTTCATCTCTTGTAAATACAGATCATTCACCTCAACTAACAAAAGTGACTCCAGTGAAAACATTTTAAGTGTGCTTCCACCTCTTCTCATTAATGATATGATTCAAACTGAAAATAAAGAGGGCTTTCAAAGGATTATTTTTAATAAACAGTCTCAAAGGAACAAAGAACTATGAACCCACTCATAAGTTACAGTAGCTTCATGGCAGAGAGCAGAAGAGCAGAGAGATTCACATTCCCTTGTTGCTTCAGTAGCTCTTTTCAAGATGTTTCCCATTTGACCTTTGCCACAAAGACGAGGTCTGTCCAGAATCTCCAAAAAAAAGTAAAGCAAGGTCATGCAGAGATGTCTTAATATATGCTTTGCACAAAGCTCTTTTCATATCTACCTAAAAGCAGTGGACCATAGCAAATAAGCTGTGGACAGGACCACTCAAGCCCAAAGGGACACCATTCAGAATGACCTTTTAACATTCCTTGTCAGTAATCTGCATAGATGAAGTCAGTTGTCGTAGTCTGTCCTTGTCTAGCAAATAAAGGATAGTGAATGTTTCAGTGGTGGCTTAATCTCATTCGAGCAATTACTCTAAATTTTAACTCACATTTTCTGAGATTCTAGAGGCTATTTCAGTGAAACAGGGAAGTTACTAATTTTTAACCATTTTTAACAATTTAAATTCAATATTAATCTATTTCATACTGAAAATCAATAAGAAAAACTAAACCTGGCTATAAAATTGTGCTGATATGTTTGTTTTCCTTATATATATATGATTGCTCTAGAAACTGTCATTCTCTAAAAACAGGTATAAGAAAATTAAAAGTTCCACTAAAGCCCAGTTTTAGAGCTATATTCCTCTTGGAGCCGGTCTTGATCAAAGTATAAGATTAGTAATTTGAAAGCCACTCGTGATGTTTTCTGAACCAAAAATGAGCTCACAACAAGAATTTTCTTGTGGTTTTGTGTTGTTTTTTTTTTGTTTGTTTTAAAATATTTGCTTGCCTTTCACTTTTTAATTATATGAAAAGCTCACCTCTTCTAAAAAGTTTTTCAAATATTCTATTTCTAAATATGCTACTTTTTGGACAAAGTACACCATGGAAAGGTTGTAGTTCTTGCCTGCAGAGTAATTGTGTTTTGACTATGTGATCAAGCTCTCAAGACCAACTGAAAAGGAGGTAAAGGAGTTGACTAAACTGACAAAATGTCAGTTTAGTTGGAATCAAGCATGTGGGGGAGAATTCAAATGGGCAAAGCTGATTAGGGATCAGCTAACTAAAGGGTAGAGGAGACTATAAAAGGTAAGATCTCTAATTAGCTGTTTGAGCCAGAGCTTCAGACAAACTTTAGAGGTGGACTTGTGAACTGCATAAGAAAGGTTCTCAATAGGGATTTTATTGAGGATTATAAGACTAGTGAGGAAACAAAGGAGGGAGAACAATGAAGAATGGCAGTTCTGGGGCACCTCCATCTTTCTTCTGTCATGCTTCATGCAGTCAGGTAAGAGAAAATTTTGGATTACAGTAGTTGACTTTATTTAAACTCTGTCCAAGAAAAACCCCAGAATCCGGTCTACAAAGGACTGGAATAGCAAATAGGAAAGTTCTAAAGGTTTATACCAGACTTAGTGAAAAAAGGGAATTAATTCCAATAGTTAGGATGAACTAATCCATATTAACATTGTGTTTGTCTGTGGAAGATTTACAGGAAAGGCTTTAGCATGCTCATTCTGGCAAGCAACCACGTGGTTGATTTGGCCAAAACCTAAGACAGCCTGAGTTCAGAATATTTGGCCCATGCTGCAAACCCCTTGTTTGCCGTGTACCAGTGTGTATTCAAATAGCTCAGAACCTGCTTGCAAGAATCCCATAAGCATCAGTTTCTGCATTAAGTTCTATGTTAATGATTTATTAATCATTATTACTGATTCAGTGTGGCTTTGGTCATGGCAATATTTAGACTCATGTCTACCGCTGCTAACAACCTAATGTAATATTTTATATGAATGTATATGTACAAAGCTCCTAATGATTCTAAAGCATCTCTGCTCTATGTACAGTATATTCCTTGGTAACCAGCAATGGCCATCAATGAGAGTTGTACCGTGACTTTCAGTAGCAACACAGCTGTGTCTTCATATTAAAATCTAAGGTAGTTTGATGCATGAGTTCAGCAGTAGGCTAGGTATTCAACCTCATAGAATAATGAGAAAGGGATTTTTCTGGAAATAGCAGCAAGCTTCAAGACTGGGAACTAGCTGATTTTAGATATGTTGTATAACATCTAGTCTTCATGGAAAAGAAGAAATCATGGCTGGGCAGGATAGCCTCTGCTCAGAGAGTGGTTTTGAAGCAGGCTAATTAGAAGTTGTCAAGGAAAAAAGTGGAGATGAAAGTCCAAAACAAACACCTGCATTCCTTGGTTATATTAATGTTAAATCTGTGCATATGCTTTCTATTTCTACAGTAAACTGAATCAGCCTGGGATCGCAGCATCCCTGTGTTCTGAGGAAGTCAGATCCCAATCTCATGTGTGCAGCTTGGACATCTCCCTAATTTGAAGCAGAACCACTACTACCCCATGAAGCTTTTGAAAGTAATTGAGGTCTGACCAAAAACATTTGGTGGTTTATGTGAAATTCATTTATTTCCTCTTTCTTATTCTATGGAAATGTTCTGGCTCCCTGGTTTATGGCAGGGAAAGTATGTTGAGAACAAGTGGTTTTCTTGGTACTGCCTAATGATAACTGTTTAATATCAATCTTTCCACTGGGACACAGCAAATTCCCCAACTTTTAATTCTCACCACCAGAAAACTAGAGTATCCCAGAATTAATAGTAACATTCATAGTCTTTTGAGTCCACTTTACATAATTAACTTTATTTTTACAATGTTGAACAGAATATTACTGAGAAGAAACCCTAATTGTATGTTTCTAAAAGATACTGGCTGGCTGCATTATTGCTGGTTTTACAAGGAAAAAAAAATGACACACTTATGGCATACTACTGCTTTGGTTTGAATATTTTGTATTAAACATTTGGAAAGCCTTGCCTGTTTTGTAACACGTCCATGAAGTAGAACTCTAAATCTTGGTTGTGGTTATAGTCCTCTGCCAACTGAATCTCCCATTAGCATCATAGTTTTTTGGTTTGTCTGTTCTTTATCTACATAAAAATAGACCAATATACACCAACAAAATCTCAAACTTTTTGTAACCAACTAATTTAAAATCTTGAGGGAATTAAAATGTTGCTACGTGGAAAAACTCACAAAAACCTCATGCGTTTTTAAAGATCAGAGTTCCTGTCAGTAATTTTTTTTCTCTGAAAAAATCTCTGATCTGATTTTTTTTCTCCATTCACTGTTGCTTCAGGCAAAGAAGATACTATTATAAGCACATCATGGGACCAAAGATACTTCTCTAATTAGTCTGACTGAAAGAAAACATGCAATAATGGCGGAGTTGGTGGTAGAAGCATGAAGAATAAGATCAAAAAGAACTGCTGCTGTTGAAATCACCTTGCAATTTTAGTGAGTATAATCTTCAAATCTCTCCCTGAAATTGAAAAATTTGGTAAACCAAATGTGAAGAGTTAGAAAAATTGGGAATTACTTTAAAGGTTCATGAAACACTTGAAGTTCACAAGCCAGCATCTGACGAAAAGAAACTTGTCATCTGGCACATCACTAATCCCAATTCTTCAAAATGGAAAATGTTCATGACTTTAGTGGGTCTGTTATTTTAGGAAAAAAAATTATTTTTTGGGTGCTGTGTTGCTTATACAAGTCAGCTCTGGCTGAGCTTCACCTGTGCTTTTGAATCAGAAGACTGAGCACCTCAGATTTGGAAGGGAATGCTCCTATGTGGCCAATTCAAGTGAATTGAACATTGGACTGGCTATTTAAAAGACTATTTCTTTGCCACCTCATCCACATGAATTTGTTTTCATGCTGGTATGATAGGTGTTATGAGCAGAAAGTGACACACATATTTGTGCGTGTTAAATAAAAGCCTTTTGTGGATGGATTGTGGGACACCACCTGGAGTACAGCTCTGGAGCCCTCAGCACAGGAAAGATATAGACCTGTTGGAGAGGGTCCAGAGAAGGGATGATCAGAGGGCTGGAGCACCTCTGCTATCAAGACAGACTGAGAGAGTTGGGGCTGTTCAGCCTGGAGAAGAGAAGGTTCCAGGGAGGCCTTATAGCACCAGTACCTGAAGGGGTTACAGGAAAGCTGGGAAGGGGCTTTTCACCAGAGAGGGGAGTGATAGGACAAGGGGTAATGGTTTTAAGCTGAAAGAGGGGAGATTTAGGTCAGTCATTATGAAGACATTCTTCACCATGAGGGTATTAAGGCACTGGAGTAGGTTGCCTAGGGAGGTTATGGATGCCCCCTCCCTGGAGGTGTTTAAGGATAGGTTGGATGAGGCTTTGTGCAACCTGGTCTAGTGGGAGGTGTCCCTGCTCATAGCAGGGAGGTTGGAACCTGATGATCTTTAAGGTCCCATTCTATGATTCTATAAATGATCTTTCTATTTGATTAGGGGCTGCGGGAACAGAGATCGTATTTGAAAGATCTGGAACATTTCCAAAGGCCACTGACTGTGTTTGAAAGAAAGGAAGTCTGGCTCGGTATGTATATTAAAGAGAGGGAGGGCAGACAGTGATAAAGGTGATCCTGATGCTGTTTTTTTCATGGTGTTTGAATGTGAACTTCATTTTATGAAGATGTACTTAGTTGATGTATGTATGCAGCTGTAGGAAATAATAAGGATATGAGCAACCTTCCCTGTTAGAGGCAAGCTGTGGGTGTAGCTCAGCCCTTCTCCTGGAAAAGGATCTGGCCCAATATGAACTCTGAATACTGCAATAAAACACCCACTGAAAGAAGAGAGAGAAGACAGAATCCCTGCCAAGTAAGTATTTCCAAGTAAGGGAGACTCTTTTTGCAAAGCCTAATGAGGGCTGAGCAGCCATGCTTCTGGGATCTGTCCAAATTCCATGAATAAGCCAGAGAAGGACTGATGAAAGCTAATAATGCTCCATGGCCATAGTCTCAAATTCCTCACTTGAATTTGTGTCCATCGTAGGCTTAGAGTCATTAGGAGAGAAGCAGGCTCTGCTCTGCAGCAGGGTCCCGGCCTCAGCTGCTGTTGCTGTTGGCTGCTGTGCGCCATTACAAAGGGTTTGTTTTTACAACGCGGCCCTTTTAATTAAAATAGTTTTTGTGGCTCTCTGACATTTTTTTATGAAGGTATGTTTGAAAAATCGCTTTATAGAAAACTTTACTTCTCCTTACTATGCAAAGCCTTTCTGATGGACAGTTTGCTAAATTAGCCCCACCCTAATTTATGAAAAGCAATTTGGCAGTGTAGGAAGTAACAAGCTGTTGGCATCGCATGGGAAAGCTGAGGGAAGGTGCAAATGTGGCTGGGAGTTTGTTGCTTAGAACTAAAATTCACATTCTGATACATATCAGGGTTTATCAGAAAAGCCCTCTCTGAAGGCGTAACACTTATTCATGTCAGGCTAACCCCCCCATTTGTCCAGGGAATTAAGTGTAGCTGTCAAATGTCCTGTCTATTAGTTTCTGACAGATTTTTGGCATATGCTTTAGCCTAACGGGATTGATCCTGCAAAACTTCAATCAATGGGGACCTTGTGGCTTGAAAGGGATGGAGGATCATTTAAAAGAATCTGTAATATGAACAACTTGAGTGCTAAGTCCTTGACAACTAGTTGTGGTTGGCTTAGATTTTTCAAAAATACTTGGATACCTTGAAGAGCCCTCAATCTTCCTATCACTCATTTCCTTCCATCCAAGCACAGAATATCAGGAATTAATTCTGAAAGTGCAAATATCTAAAAGGTATATTACTGAAAATTATTTTCCAAAATACTTAGTTCTTGGAAATAGGATGAACAAAGGGGGAGGAGGGAAATAATAAAAAAAAAAAGTTACTGGGAGGAAAACTAAATTATTAAGGTGTTTCATCCTGTGTATTGTAGGCTTAGGTAAAACACATGTTCTATGAATTTACCTTCAGAATAGCTCTGTCCTGACTTGAAAATTACTCCAGTTCAGGTGGAATCCAGAAATGGTTCATGGCAAGTTAGTACAAATTATTCTTTTTAACTGCAGATTGCTTAAGTCTGCTGTATGATAAAAGATGCCAATGATGAGTGCAGTACATGACTTTTGGAAAGGATTTTCTTTGAAGAATCCAAAACAAGACATTTATTAACAAGGAAATAATAGCAATTTTTGCAAAAAAATTTGGACAACAAAGACATCTATTTGCCAGGTTCAGCTCTTTTTTCGTCATTACATAGAGTAACAGCTTCCTCAACATAGCACTACAAACAAATTCAGAAAAGAAATGTGTGAGTGCTATCTAAGGGACAGCAGCACACCTCTTGTTCCAGGGTGTACAGTACATTATAAAAGCAACCAGAAAATTGGGGAGAGGCAGAGTATACCTCTGGTTTCTGTTATTCATACATATACCAGCACTGGCACAGCATTATGGTGCTAATCAACAATTCTCTCTCAGTTTTTTATTTCTCTTTGGAATACTAACTGAAGACTATAAGATCCCTCTTAGGCTCATAATTTTAATTTTTTCATTCTCATTAAACCTTCCTTCCAAAGCTAAGCTTCCCAAAGCCCTTCTGGACAGGCTGGGGGGGGTTGGGGGGGGGAGGGCGGTGGGGAGGTGATTCTTTTTCATTATATTTAATTTTTTCCAAATTTATAAAGTTTTGTCCCTTATCCTTTTCCATCTTAATTCTCTTATTTCACTTTCACCTTTTCATTCCTCTGTTTTTCTGTGTGTGTGTAAGAGAGTCTATTTTTCAGCACTTTCACTGGCTTTTGCTTTGGGGATTGTTCTTTTCCCTTATTCTCCTATTCATTACATACCTGGGCAGGGACATGGCCCTTTCCTGCAGCTGGACTAATGTGCTCCCAGAGGTATCCTGAGGTTTGTGTAGGAGAGATGCAGAGGGTATTTAGGTATTTACTGAGCCTGTACAGGAGCTGCAGCCATAGTTGACAGCTTTAGGGCATGGCAGGAGAGCAGAAAGAACCTGGGAAGAGCTAATCTGTTTTCATCTGTAACTATTGGAGAATAAATGTGGGTGGCCTGTGGTTTGGGTGGAGTTGAGGTCATGATGTTTCCTCACCATTCTTGCTGCTCTTGTCTGTTCTGTTCTTCTCAGACCTGTCTGACAATCTTCTTTCCCAGCCATTTCCTCAAATTGGGAAACATTGTTTGCCAACCAATACAATGCTGTGTCTACCTGCAATACCCTTATCAGTGGAAGGGAGCATTTTGTTTCTGCAGATGACCATTAGTCACAAAGATCTAGTTTTATAAAAACAGATTCCTGTACTTGGTGTTGCGTAGCTGAAATGATGTAAATGGTACAGTTCAATTTTCAGAATGAGAACTTGGGCAAGACTGAGTGAAGCAATGTTTAATCCATTGGAATGCTTGGGCCTATCTCTGTGTAACCCACTCTAACACACTGTAGAGAGAAGCCTTATTCATATAAATGAACACAACCTCATTCTTCACAGCTTTTCTGTGTGGGTAGCTAAAATTCAAAATAAAACCACAGATTTTTACATTCCTTTTGTGACTTCTTGGAGGGCAGCATGATGTCAGTCCCAGAATGTATAGCTTCCTTCAAAGGTTAAAAAAAAAAAAAAAGTTAGTAGGAAATGTGACAAATAAGGATGTAAAACATGCTTTGGTAATATTTGTTGCTTCACCGGTACTGTTTCTCCTTCCTTCTTCCTGCTACATGCAGTGTTATTTAATCAAGAGCCTGATCTCAGCCTTGCTTCTTTCATGATACTCAAGAATCTGAAACAGAAAATATAACATCATTTTAAATTACGTGGAAACTGGTCTTTCATAGCATGACTATTAGTAAAAATGCTTACATCTCAGCCAAGGGCAAAGCCATCTGTATTACTGGGAAAGTGAAAATTTTCTGCTGTGTTTCAGGGTGCCTTAGAGGAAGGTGTGACTGCTCTCAGGCCTGTTTGTCCAGCTTATCTTGTAATTCCCTTAAATGGGCCACCATCAATTCTAACTTTAGAATAATCTATTTTCCCCTGTTTCAGTTTTACAGAGCAGATCTCTTCAGTTGCTTAACCTGGTCTAATTTTAACTAAAGATTGCTGGAATGGGAGAGGAGGAAGGGGGTGGAAATTATCTTTATTTATTTACTTTTGTCCAGTTAAATTAGTATAGAAATTATTTTTAAGGAGAACGACAGAAAAGAGCACATAAATTTGCTAGTGGCTTTATTGCCCAAACTCTTCATAAGACTGAGAGAATTACAGCTGACTTGAAGCTGTAGATATGGCCATTTTTAAATGCTCATACTGCCTTGCAGCAAACTGAGTGTGATGGATTTTGTTTCCTCTTGACCTCTGGTGACTTCCATTTGTGTACAGCTGGTTACTAGGACTTTGCATGCAGAACCACATTTGTTCTTAGTACAGTTACATATATTTTCTCATAAAAGAGATGAATGGTGTGTTGCAGCTTAAGTCTTACATAGCATTTGACTTTTGAATGTGGGGTAGTAAGTGTAGGAGTGGAATGTGTACGTGTGAACTGCTGAAAACTTTCAGGTCCCTTCATGATGAGTGGGTGGCCTGGTGACTGAACAGAACCATCTTGGGATGTTCTTTCACCAACCCCTCCTCTCTGTGGAAGAAATATTTCTGTAGAATCTGCTGTATTCTGTGTTCAGATACACCACAATTTAGACCATTTTCATTAATGAATTTGAAAATAACGTCAGGCTGAATGAAGTGTTGATTCATGGTGGAGGTAAACTTTGAAGGCTGTAAATATTTTTTTAGTGGAAAACTTTGCTGTCTCTCATATAACAGGTTCACACTGAATTTACTTTCTGCCCTTTAATAATAGCCTGCTCGCTTCCCTGGATGACTTATTTCAGAAGGTTTCATTTAAGAAAGTTCTTTCTGTAAATTAATGTACTGCAGATTTATTCTTCAGCATGTCCACATTTGATATATACAGTATTTAAGTTTGTATTCACTTAGCAAAGCATTTACTCCATTATCATGTAATCATTTCCAGTCTAAATACAGAATCTAGAGATTAATGTAATATAAATTTATTCTTGCAGCAGTTTTATTGCTATATTAGTTATTAAGTTATGTTTGCATTGAACTTCCAAAATAGGAAAGACAGATAAGAGATGTTTTTGTTTTAAATTAAAGTGAGCATTTTATAGTCAGTTCAGACTGAAAGACTAAAGATTATGGCACACACACTATCTCCACAGCTGGTCAAATGTTGCCAATCAAATTTGGAAAAACCAGGAAGAGTTTTGACATGGCTTTGTGGTTTTCCGTTATCACAAATGCTTTTCCGTTTTCTTTTGGTTGCTGGGATGGTGATAGATGTTTGGGATTTTTTTCTAAAGGCCTCTAGAAACATTAGAAATTGGAATTGAAAAAAGTGGGGAAAATATTGTCTCTCTCTTAAATGATTTTTTTTTTACTATTTCTTCAAAGCAAATTATTAATACCTCAACACTTGCAATTCTTTTTCTATTCAAAGGGTCCTAAAGTCCTTCAGAAAATAAATAGCTAAGGTATAACCTTAGATCCTAGAGAAGTTTGCTCACCTTCATGTGGAGCTGGTCAGTAGCTGAACATGGAACATAAATACTTAACAGCAGCTTAAGACAGGGCATAAGGGTATCTTAGGATGCAGGAAGTCACAGCTTCATAGATTCATTCACAGGGTCGCTATTTTCCCTGTGAGGCAGAATGCTTTTAACTGGGTGTCTCACTGGTATCTGCTCCATTTAAGTATTGTGATACATTAGTTGTACTTGAGTAAGGAAAGTTGCTGAAGTCTCAGTCCAATCTGTATGGAAGGCTCAGAAATTATTATAGAGAAGAAAAAAAATAGATTATTTTCAGTATTATAATCTCATGTTGATCCCCAAGAATTCTTTTCAGCTTCTTCAATATGATGTAAGATTGCTAGAAGAAATGTGTCCTGTATTAATCTCTAGATTTCATATTCACACTGGCAAGATTTTACAACAGATAACAGAGTATCTAGTTCTTTGCTGGATGAAAAACATGTTGTATATATTAAATTTAAGAATAAACCTGCAGTATAAAAGGTTATATACTTACATCTGTTTATCCATACAGATTCTGACAGTGGCAGAGTTGAAAGGATTTTGCTTGGTTGATTGTTTCAGTTTCTTCTTCCATATTCTCTAATCTTAGACAAGCTACTACTATATATCAGTACTTCCAATTAAGAAAAAGACAAAGCAACAGAAAACCCCTAAGCAGACCTTTTCAAGCACACTGTATGTTTTTATATTATAAAATGTGTATAATCTATATTAAGATGTATTATACAAGATATATATGTTGCTATACACACATTCAGGTATAATATAAAATATTTTATGAGAGATGCATGCAATTTTCATTGCCCAGAATAAATTTATAGCCCCTTAAAATACAAATTAAGCACAAGCACATTGGGTTGGTTGAGAAGAGAGAATTTACATTCTGTTTCGTTTCTGTCTGTCATTCCCATTCCTTTTTTCGTCAGTTATTAAAATGCACAAAGCCACTTCTGCCAGCCCACTTATCCTCTGCCACATTGAATCAGCATTTCCACAAAGACTGTTTCCTCTGAGCTTGGAGCTGTCACAGATGGACTGGAAGAGCTGCTTTCTGGTGATTCAGTGCAGCAGGGGACAGATGCTCAAATGACAGCAATGGTGCACAATTAACATAGGCTAAAAGAGTATAAAGGAAATTGTAGAGCAGAATGAAAATCTGCAGAACCCTTAGCTGTTACTCACTCAGGGCTCTCCAATTCTCTTTGCAATAAGGCAAAAAGGCAAGTCAATAACACACTGAATATTTTTGCGAGTCAAACTATCACCGTATTTTTATATAGAATTATGAAATATCAATGGACTAAAGCTGACTTCCATATGAAAAATGTTATTAGGGTGCATTTGTAGAACTCAAATGATGAATTGTCTTGGGTTTGTCATTCTTTGCTAAAGATTTACAAAACACTCACAACCTCAGTTTCCTTGATCATTTTAATGCTTTAGAAAAGAAAAATGTTCTCAAGTGATCTCCACTGAGAAGTAGATTGTACTGTGAGTTCCCTGGTACTGCCATGCCAATCAATAGTTATGACTGATTGCTATAACTGCTCCATAAGGTATGGGACTGAAGCATGGGGAGTGTTTCAAAACATTGCTCAGCATCTCCCAGGAGGGGAGCAGGCCTTCCACTTAGGCTTTATGGGCTCATTCCAACCTTTGCTCAGTGCTGTGCTTTCATAATCTGTCTGTCTGGGCATGAAAACCATCACACTATCTAGTTATCATGCTGCCTCTCCTCCTCCAGCCCTGCAAGCATCACTATAACATCCACGTGCTTGCCTGTTGAAATAAATAGCTCTAATGATCTCCCCAGCAGCCTCTGCAAACTCTTTGGAACTTATCCATTTTCAAGGTCACAACTCTGCTTGAGGTTGATAAATTCATGAATTAATAATACGTAGCACTTTCATCCATGAATGTCAAAGGTGAGAAACCATTGTTATTCCCATTTTTATCAAGGAGGAAATTGAGCTGTAGAAGTGACATGTACAAAATTATTTTGGAAGCCAGTGGTAGATTCAGGAAAAGAACGCAATTTTCTGCACTCAGCTTGTATTGTAGGCATTGCATCACACTGCTTCACAGTGCCCTTTGTGCAACAGCACAGTCTCATTAAAGTTGAGATTTAAGTCCTACAAGAGTCAGGAAATTAAACTCTGCCACACTGTGTGCTCATTGTACATTTTTATTGGACACGGCCTATACATTACCAAGTGGTCATCCTTTTTCCAAAGGGTGACTTTCAGGGAACCTCATACTAGTAAGTGATGCATATTTCATTGTTCACTATAAATCTTACTTGTTTTATACCATAACTGCAAACAAAACAATATAAATTTTATTGTTTTAATTTTCCTTACAATACTGACTACTCTATTGTTTTGGCTTTTTAGAAATTATTTTAGAAAATGTCACACAATACAAATAAATGTCTTTAAGATAGTCCAAATATTATTTGGATGTTTTAGGGCTCTCATGGAACATGAGAAAAGTCATGGTGAGTTACCCGGGGTAAAGAACATCCCCTTCTGGAAGTGGCCTCTTGCCATGCTTAATTTTGACATTCCTCACAAAAATCTTTTATTCAACAAGGATGTTCTGTCTTTTCCAGTACCAGCCTAATTTCCCCAGAGAATCTTTTGACTGTTTAATATTTCCTGTTTCACTCTTGAAACACCTTCTTGAAATGAGTGCTTCTAATAAGCTCCTCTGTTCAGGTAAGCACTCCAGAAAATCCTCTAGATGTTAAAGAGGAGATGCTGAAGAAACACTCAGAGCCATCAGAGTAATGCTTTTTCCTCCCAGAAAACTCAGGGAGAGTTATTCTTGAGAAACAGTGCATGCTCTGCCAGGTGCTTCAGCTTCTATTTAGCCATTTAACAACTGAGAGCTTCATGTACAACCCAATGTAGAATACACAGATAGAGTCTATTAACCTGGGGGCTGAAACAGGCAAGCTGATTATTTGACAGGCTTTGACTCTTTAGCTCTTGTTTTTGTAATTTCAGCAATATTGTCACTTAACTACTTCTGTGTTATTCTCTCAGCTGCCTTGAACTGTATAATTTGTGTAGAAAGAGAACTTAACAGAGAAAGGCAAGGAGTCTGAGAAAAATACCATAATGGCAACATAGTGACTGATGAAAAGTGGCAGATTTATGGCCATGAGCAATGAAAGATGTTGGTTCTGTGTGTAGCTGATACAGCACAGTCATTGGCAATTTCTCCATAGCAATCCACCAGTGTACTCAAATCCTGAGTTTTAGACACACTGACTCTGGATGTAGGAGAACTGGATCAGCTTTAATTTTGAAGAAGCTTTCTTAGTCCTTACCAGTTATCAGTTCCTGAAGGACAGACCTTGTAATTTGATTAGGGTGGCACTTGCTGCCTTTTCTGTTTACATGCTTTGGTATTTAGAATTTCTACTACTCTGTACATTTAAATCACAATCATTTCTGTATTGAAAGACTTCCCTTGCTACTAAAAATTTCTCTTTTTCCTCTCCCTGCTTCTAAGGAAAAATGCATCTAATTTCCTGTTAAAGTTCCCAAATTAAATAGTATAGTAATGTGGCAATGTCCTAAATTAACAAGTAGTGTAACTGGAACTACCGCTAGAGGGCTTTAATTAGAACCTAAATTTTACCTCTGTTACACGCAGTCTGGAGTCATTTAATGAAAAACCTAGTTGCCCATAAATCGTGTAGATTATTTACTTTCTCAAGTTCAGTTAAAAATGAGGCAGATAGATTTTCAGAGATAGGGCTTGGAAAATGAAAAGCTCTGCTTAATTATGAAGAACAACAAGTACTCTTTAAGCCAGTTTGCAGGTTGGGCCCTTAAGGTGACTGTTTAAGGGCAGAAACTCATAGTTTGGCATTTAGGGCTGAGCAGAGGGGGACCCATGGGCCTGGGTGCACAAGTGGACCAGCAGCCACGATTTCACATGTCTTTAGCACTAATACAAAGCAACAAAATTTCTCTAGGGTCTTATGACTAAAATTCATCTAATAATACTTATCACTTACCACTTTGGGTACATCTTCAAAGAGCTGAACTAATAGCAGCTAATTTAATCTTCAAACAAGCTGAGTGAGAAGCATTATCATTGCTTTTTAACTGAGGGCCAGAGCAAAGGAAGGCACTGCAGAGAAATAGAAACATATGCCTCTACCCAGCTACTTTCTCCCTTACTAATAGGAAAAGTTTCTAGTGGATTTAATTCTATAGGTACTTGGCCAGGGGAGGGGGGTGTCACTGCTGACTATTCCTAAATCCTAAATAACTGTCATTTAAAAATCTAAAGGTGAAGTCACAGTTATAACTAGGGGATAAAAAGAAGGAAAGAAAGAATATGCTTCATATGGTCCTGGAAACACATTTCGTTTATAGATGGTGAATAAACCATCGAGGAGAAGAGACATTTTAATTCCTTCTCCTGAGAGGTGTGATTCTCAAAGGCCCGATTTACCCCAATTTCCCTATAGTATTTTAAATCCATGACAGGTTGAAGGAAAGTGGTGCCCAGCTCTGCTGAACCCCCGTGGACCTGAGTGCTGAGCTCATCTGCCACAATCCCCTTCCTGAGCAAGCACTGCTGCCATTTCTGGTGCTGCCCAGCCCAACATTGGTACCTCCCCAAGCTTCAGGTACCCAAGGTCAGCACAAAGTGATAGTTTCCTCTTCATTTACTCCACATTGTCTGGGGACATCTTGAGGGGTCTTAGGGAGGCAATAGAGAGTAGTGCAAGGTGGGAAAAAGCCAGAAATAGAGAATAGATACATATGGGGAGTACACAGGGACACAGGAGGGCAATGTCTAATCTATAACGGAACCCCATACTTGCTTTTAAATAGAAGACGTGTTCTGACTGGAAGCTTATTTGATTTAATGAAACCATTGGCAGATCTTCATGAAACAACCATTAGAAATCTAGAGATCTGTGTTCACAGGAAAGGATGTTTGATGAGTTTTCCAAAGTCTGTATTCAGGCTTCTCTGAAGCCTGCAGTAGGTATGAATTTATAATCAGATGCAAAATAAGCATACTTAGCTTAGGTTTAAGTGAAAAAACAAACAAACCCAACGTCTCATGTTTCCTGCTGTCTCACCCCTGTTGGCTACAGAGGAAGTAGATATGGTCACTGGCATTCCCTAATGACTGGATAGATCTGAAAATTAAATTTGGGGTACATACTCCATGGGATGTCCCAAACCCACACTTGTGAGTTGTCCCTTGTACTTTGATCATTTCTGGAACTGACCAAATCACTTACATACCTTAATACCTTGCACATCCACTAGC
This sequence comes from Hemiprocne comata, assembly GCA_020745705.1. Classification (NCBI taxonomy): domain Eukaryota; kingdom Metazoa; phylum Chordata; class Aves; order Apodiformes; family Apodidae; genus Hemiprocne; species Hemiprocne comata. Next base: position 8,107,522 of record CM036594.1, on the reverse strand, counting down.
ATTGCTTTCAGAAAAAGAGTTAGTGAATGACTGGGGTTTGGTTTTCTGCCATTGCAAATTCAAAACCAAGCATAGAAGCACACACACTTTAAGTACATATGTACATATATTTATTTGCATAAAATTAAGTTAGTTTTAAGCAAATAACCTAGTTTAAAACCAGTAACACCAAGTTTTAAACACACACCTCTGTATACTAATATGTTAAAGTGTCAATTTTTGCAGGAACTGCAAAAAAGCGTAGGTCAAGTGAGATGGTTTGCTTAAGGATTCTAGCATCTAGCCAGGGGAGGTTTAGGTTGGATATTAGGAAGTACTTCCTCATGGAGAGAGTTATTAGACATTGGAATGGACTGCCCAGGGAAGTGGTGGAGGCACCGTCCCTGGATGTGTTCAAGGAAAGGCTGGATGTGGCACTTAGTGCCATAGTCTAGATGGTGTGGTGGTGTTGGTCATAGGCTGGACTTGATGATCTTAAAGGCCTTTTCCAGCCTTGCTGATTCTGTGATTCTGTGATCTTTAATTATTTTATTTTCTAGGAAAGCTGAAGTGCAAAGAAAAAATACTTTGAATTAAAGAATTGAAACTCCTTACTACATGAGAGAAAAAAAAAAGGGGTTGTTTTTAATATTAATATTTTTTTATTAATTTAATACTGGTATTCAAACATGGGGTTTTTTATTAATAGCTTATTGCTGAGCTTTTATACTGAAGTGAGCAAGTATATTTCATTATAATGCTGGGCAATTTGCCCTTTTGTTCATACTCCGAGACCTTGGCTCCAGCACCCCAGTTCTCCCTGACAATGATTGGTCCAATGGAGTGATGCTTCCCCTTGTCAGCCAAGTCAGTATTGCTGCGACGTGTGTTGGTTGTCACCATGGCTCCCCTCCCGCCACCTTTTCACTGCAATTGTGCTTCAGAGCATGCAGAGACTGAGATTTCAGAGCAGTTTTAGGACTTCACAGTTTAGGGGACATGACCTTTATAATCTTCTTAATGATAATCTTGATCTCTTCCCTTGCATATCTATTTTGTGGTGATACCATTTTACGAACACTCTCTACATTACCCAAAATGGTCCACACCAGAGTAACAACTGTTTGTTGTTTGTTTTTTTTTTAGGTTGGCTCATTTTTATGGTCTTTCTCTTGTTGTGCATCCAATTCAGGTGAAAAATAAAAAGGATAAATTACACTGCTAGCCATTGCTTTGGAAGGTAGGTGCAGGGCAGAAATTTTGGGTACATTATGCAGGTAAGCAATAGTAGGTTACCTGCCTAAGGGATTAACCCAAAGAGCAGTGATAGTCCCTTCTGTATCTACAAAAAAAATCTTTGAAGAGGAAGAAGTGTAATGTGATCGCAGAGTGCTCAGAAACGTATTCATTGCTCTGCTTTGTCTTTGTAAATCTTTTCACTGTTCAGCAGGACAGCCATGCTGCAACTGCTAGCTATTAGGGCTGCACACTGCTTTTCAGATTTACAGCTGTGTGCTTGTCATTTCCAGATGCAGTTTTACTAAGACAGTCACTCAGGAAACGTTGTGAGAAGCAGCAGGTTTCCAGTAAAACATGCCCATAAACACCACGGTTGCTGGCAAAATAAGGCTTACACCCAGATGCTTTAGGAGAAAAACAGTCTATTCTTTGTTCACTTTTACCCTGAGGGCTCAAGTCAGATCCATAAATATGTACAATGCAGAGCCCATCCAGCTCAGCCAGCCGGTGTAATTCCCCATCTCAGACACTTCTGCTATTTCTGTCGCATGGCTCTGTGCAAGGGCTCGAACTGATGAAAATAATTCAGAAAGCTGTTTCAATCAAAGCTTGCATCATAGGCCCTGTGGTTATTTTTGTTCTCAGTTCAGCTATGGCTAGTTGAAAACTGGACTTTAGCAGAGAAACACAAGAATCCAGAGAGTGAAATGTGGGAAACTCCTGCTGTTTCCAAACTACCCCAACACCACCTATTTCCAGGTCCTCCAGACTCTGGGAACAGCAGAGTACAGCACAAAAACTGCAGAGGTTTAATTGGTGCCTGACAAAGGGTAAGCAAGGTGGGGACTGCAGGCTGCTCAGGCACTGCTGTCCTTCCTGCTGTCAGATGGAGCCACTGACCGCAATCAGGGATTTCTGGGAGCAGCAGCTTTTCATTATGGCACTGGGCTCCTCGTACTTGCTGGCCTTTGCAGGGTCAAACTTTGGTTAGCTAAAGAGGTACAGTGAAATCAATATTCCATAACTTGTATGGAGAAGTTGGGAAGCATCTTGTACAACTTACACTGCTCAGCATGCATATTGAGCTATCATTAGAGCTCTAAATATCAGGGCCAGTCACACTTTGGGAACATTTTTTTTCTTTACTCTCTGCCTCTTTTTTTACTGGGTCTCATCTCTTCACTTCTTTACATATTAGGAAAAAACCCCCACATCCCCAGCTGAGATTTCCTATAATAACCTTCATTTTTGTGTGCTGTATTTTGCAAATTACGATTATAATTGTGATTAGTAACAATGTATCACATGACAGGGTTTTTTTTTCTCATTTATTCCTCCTAGCTTTTCTTTTTAAGAGAAAGAACTCCCTGATTCAGTTTCCACTTGAATGGTGAGCACTATTGCATGGAAGACTAGGAACTGCATGTACCTGTGTTGATGATGTTTGCCCCCCTAGTCAGAGGGGAAGGGGATATAGTCTACTTCAATTCAGATGGCGTAGCATAAACAGAACACTTTATCTTCCTCCTTCATCTCACTGATGGAGCAGGGCATTTATTTTTCTGGCAAGTGTTATGTTTTCTTTTTAGCCTGTGTACCCCCTCTGTAGCACAGAAATCATTTCCTTATAGCTGTTTTTACAGAGCAGGGTAAAAGTTGATGTATTCATTACCAAGGCTCCCCAGGCATTTTTTTGTGCAATTTATAGAGATGTACTGAATGAAAGATATCTACTGCCAGCTTGTCAGCCCGAGCATGGGACTGTGCAGGCCTTCTCAGCAAGTGCCTTGTCTCGTGCCTCCTGCCTGCTCTCCAGCGGCTTTTGAAAAAAGCAAGGGAGACCTGGGACCTAAAACAATAGTGACAAATTGAAATGTAGAAGTGATGCTTCAGAACATCTCCTGCCCCCACATATATGGTGTGGAATGATATTTACCCCTTGAGATGCTAGCCGTTTTGTAAAATGTTTTATTTGAAATAATAGAAAAAGGAAAAGAAGCAGCTCTTTCTCTTTGCTGTAAAGTTAATTGAAATATAGGAGATGGTATTAGCAAGGTATCAATACTGCTCTAATGTACAAACTTTGCTCCTACTGCATGTTGACCAGAGCTGACACTTCTTGTAGGAGAAAAAATATATTTCCCTGACGATAAAAGGCATTAAAAAATGTTGACATAAACTGCTTAGAATTGTGAGCCGAGAATGTTGTTCCCAGACAATGTCAGATTTCCTTCCTAAAGGATGAGAGTTTCATCAGAAATGAAAATCTTTATAGTCTAAGCATTATTTGTGATCTGGCTTCTGTCACTCTCGCTGTATAGGAATGCTCCCCCTGTGAATGTTTTTTCTTCTTTCACAGTTTATTTTTTTCTGGTGCATCATAAGATTGGCAAGCCAGTGCATAAAATTTGGAAATTGCTCTTTGGATATTATAAAATATGATTTTTTTTTTTTTTTTTTTTGCTGTCTATAATAGATTTTTTTTCCTGCATTTTAATTGGAATTTTTGGGAATTTTAGATTTTCCTGCGTAATTTCTTTCTCTCAGTGTCTTTCCATTTTTTTACCACTGGGTACAATAGTGTTAAAATACCCAGGCTTCATTGCATTCCCAACTCAACTTTAGATTTCAATTTTACTTTTAATTTTTTTCCTTTTATTTTAATATTCTTTCCTCTTGTCAGTAAAGGTAAGTCTGATCATATTATTTTGTTAGATTATTTATTTATTTATAGAATTTTTAATTCCTTTCTATAACTTTACTATAAATGAAGATATTTCAGACTAGTCTTGCACTGGGTTTTGTCATGTCTCTTCTCCCATGTCACTGTTCAGTGAGTACCACAGCAAGTAGCATTCCTTGCCTTGTTAACACTTCTTGCTTTTTGTACAACTTCTAATTTTGTCAAAGGTGGTGTGATCTAGCATAGCTTCGGAAATGAGATCTGCCCCAGCTGCCCAAAGCAGCAGTTGTGAACTGTGCTTCAAATGTGTTCCTGTGTGTTAATGCAGCTTCTAATTACCTAATTTTCTCTTACCTGGCATATATGACTTCAGTACAAGCAAACCACATAATGAGACATGTGTAATAGAGAAAAAGATAAAGAAATGTCATTAATTTAAAAAATTAATTACTGCAAATGAGAGGAACGATTGCCTTCTTGCATTCAGCAAGATGTTTTTATTAGTGTCTTATTCCATTAGCAGAGGGTGCATCTTCAGGTTGTAGTTAAAAAAGTAGCAAGATGAATGTTTGAGTGTGTGAATAACAAGCATAAGGTATTGGTGAAGATTCTCTGGAAACACCTTTCAGTTAAGATCCATTTCAGAACTTCTCCATATACTCTAGACTTATACCTAAACATTGACTGATTATACCATGTCAAAAGCTTGTCTTCTAAATCATTAATTGAAGTACATGCTTAAAAGTGATGATGGGGCTAGAAAGACAGTCACAGCTCAGAGAGAAAGAGCATTATTATTTTCCTGTTGTATTCTGTTTTCATGGATTGTGTTGATTACATCATTCAGGTAGGGAAGGGTGAAGCACAGTGGTTAGGTTACCTTAATGAGGGCAAATAAAATGTGTTTCTTCCAAAGAGGAGGCGAACCTTTTTAATTAGACATTTGTGGAGCACTATTATTTTTTTATGTGTTATTTTTATTGTAGTTGTTTTCCCAGGTATCTGCACTTAACAGAGGGATGTTTTACGTGTTGTGTTCTGGTTTTGCGCATGGCAGCAGAAGTTTTAATGTGTTGGGTCTTTTTTAGGAGCAAGGAACATATATATATATTATTTATACCTTTAGACATACTATCCTAGTTTTTAATCACTTAAAAATAATAGAAATAGTGATCTTTTTATAGACACCTTTTCCCACAAAGTGTACATAACAAGACTCCCAGGGATCCATTTGGTTTTGCTTTGTTGTTTCATAGGTCTAGCACTCTGGAGTAAAAAGCTCTATAAAAATTTATTTATCATTATTTTATTAGATGAACCTCTTTCATAGAAAAAAAAAGTGTGTACAAGATAGTGACAGCCTACTGACTTCTTGTGTCCACTGTGTTTTGAAAGTAAATTATAACATTTTGGAATTTTGTAATGGTTTTGAAAATCTTTCACGTTCTCAAGTTTTCTGTCTGAAATAACCTAGACTAGAGCAGCAAAGGAACCTAAAGGGCCCGTGTGAGACCAAATGCTAGATCACTAAAACTGCACATACCTGGCCACTTTCTGGAAGGAACAACTTCCAGGACAGGCTTCCAGAGAGATGTATGTGTATATGTAAAAGTGGAGGAATAAGACCCAAAAACACAAGCAGGCAATCGCCTCTGCTTTTGACATGATATACTAAGAACAAGTTTGTATCTTAAAAGTCCCACATTAGGACTTTATGTTTGGATACCAGGAGGATGTTTCGTTGAGACACTTGGAATTCCCATTCCAGCTTCTGAAATGGGATTCTTAAACCTTTTCTTTCAAAGCAAAACTGCCATAGAGGAGCTAATGCCCTTATTTAATATAACAACTCTGTGATTAATATATCCTGTCAGTGTGTGGGAAACCTGAATTCAATTTCCTCCTCTGCCTGAGGGATTTGAACTCCAGACCACACAAAGTGACCTGATCAGCAAGCTACAGTATTTTGTGGGTGAAGAAGACTGTCATTCATACTTTCTAAGATGTCCCAGCAACATGCAAACACAAGTATTAAGAACACTAATTGCTCTGGTCTCTGGTGGTTAGTGTTCAGAGACACAGGACACTGAACCCAGCTTTTTCTGTTCTGAGTAGTAACTGTATTCAGGTGCTGGGAACCAAAGGTGACTGTTCTAGCTGTATGCATGTGGACTGGGAACCAGTGGGTATTATCTGAGAGTAGCTGTCTAACTGAGCTCTGCAGAACCAGCATATGAATGTGTACCCAGTGATTGGATCCATAGGGCTGTGCAAGCGAGCATGAGTGTCAAGCTTCTCCACGCTGTTTGGAAATGGCCAGAAGCACAGCTTTAGTGAGTAGGACATCCTGAAGACCCAAAAGGGCCTTGCAACCATGGGTGGCAGTCAAGCAAGTCTTTGAGGATTGTAATTCTGGTGTAGGCAAAGGAGTTAGCCCACCACTTTTTGTAGGTTCAGGGCAAGAACAACACTCCCTTCAAAAACTGAAGGAAAGGATGAAACTTCTTGATCCCTTTAGTGTGTTTGCAGGGCAATACCATGCTTGACTGATTGCATTGGGTATGGTTGCCTTCTATTCCGACTTGCAGTTACACTGATACGTTTTATTGGTTGCTCAGTTATTTTCATTCGCAGTGCCACTACAGCTCTGAAACCAATTGTGGACGTGTGTAGGTCAAGGGGAAGTAAAATTAAGGGTCATCTTAAGTTTATACAGTGGTGCTTTTTCATTTTCTATAAAGCTAACTACATTTAGGCTCCCTGTCGGGTAAGCTTTTTTTTCCCTTGTCTATTTTCAAAGAAGAGAGTGCATATGACAGTCTGAGAATAGCACCAGCCTGAACACAGATGGTAGGGATTACACCACACTGAGCCTTGACCTTCAAAAGCCTGCCGTTTCTTTTCAAGGTTTCTCTTCTTGATAGGTGGACTGGCTTTTGTCAATTACTTTCATTAATGCATTTTTTTCATTATGATCAATTACCTGTGCTTTAGACCATGTCTCAAAATTACAGCAAAACAGGTTCCAAATTGAAAAACTGAAACTGTTTCCTGTATTTTTCCCCTTTCTGTTGCCCCAAAGTACTCCAAAGCACTGAAAGATTTAACTCATAATGGAGAAATATTGCCCAGTTTCTACTAATTTCTATCAGCCACTAATTTCTATCAGCCACTTGGTCTAGGAGATTCTGGCCAATGCACAAAGTAAAAGACAACCTGTCTGATCACAGATCAGGTTTGCAGGGGACTGTATGTACAAGCTGTTATTTTCTGAAATATTAAAATTATTAAAAAAATTAAATATGGGAAGAGAAGTTAAACACTAATTTTATAGTGGGGAAGGAAACTTTTCATAGCCCAGATACAGCCATTCCGGTAATGTAATGGTACTGCAATATAAACATCAGACACAACTCAGCTACTCCAGGCCAAGATCATTGCACTCAGTGGCATGCACATGTACAGATGAAAGCAGGATTTAGCCTTTTCTTCATTAGAGCCACCGACAAGCAAGTCAGAAACTCAAATGCTTATTGGGAACCTCATGACTTGAACAGCCAGAACAATACTAGCCTACAGAACTGGGCTGCTGATGTAAGAATAGATTCTCTTGGGAGCTTGGTTTTTCTCTGCTGTTTTGAGGCTAGCTGAAAATACCATAAATGGTTTTCCTCAACATTACAGAGTGGTTTCTGTGCCTGTAAGAAATGTGGGAATCAGTCACCAGTCAATAGGATACTGCGTGTTTCTCCTGCAGTTCAGCATCTCACCAAAAATCTGGTTTGAATTTATTTCCGACAGACATTCAACTGTCTCTGGTAACGATCTATTTGTCCCTAACCTGAGACTATCTTTTCAGAATACATAATGAGGAATCGGAACATAACCTGTCAGTTTATGACAATGAGGCAAAATGAGATTCTTCCCCTCCTTGAGTCCTTTATCTGACCTCCTTACTCTCTGCATCTAGAATAAGGGATGGAAAGTCTGGGTCTGATTGGACCTGCGTGTGCAGCTTGCCCTTACGCACACAGGAGAGCATAGTGGCTGCATGAAGATTGCACATGGTTTGGCCTGGGTCCCCTTTCCCAAATGACTGGCAGTGGACGATTTTGCAAGAGCAGTAGAGATCAAGGGAAGAATTTGTAAAGGACTGAAATGTTTTCCTGGCTTGGTGCCTCCTTTTACACAGTGCTCAAACCAGAGGGATGATCTAGTCCAAAATCAAACCTTAAAAGGTGCTAACATACAGGACAGCCAGAGGGATAGAAACTCCTCTTGGTACACAAGGGAGATAAGCAATTAATGCTCATTAATATTAATAAGAGTTACTGCGTAAATCCTCTGTTTCCTGGACCAAGCAGAAGAAAGTCTAAAACCATAATAAATCTGTCTCAAATTTAGTAATATTTATACCAACTACAGTATAATCACTACAATAACATTGTGGTGCTATAAAACATGTTGAAATATAGTGTTACATCATCGCTGCTATTTGTTGGTATAATTTTAGTACAATAAATTATGGTGCAACCCATGGTGTGGGATTAAAACTACAGTTTTAATATGGCATTTTTAGTTTGCATAATACTCACAGTCCAGGACAGTAAGAATTTTCATCTAAAATAAATAGATGATAAAAAGCCCTCATGAGATTTGCTTCATTAAAAAGGGATTTTTCATTAGCACCAAATATGAGGGGAAAGCATAAAAATCTGAAATGTTCCATAAATTGACTCAATTTTTACCACGTGACTATCATTTAAAAGTAGCTTAAAAAACAAATGGTACTCATTTCCCATAAAAATTTTAGTCATGTACAAAAATATAAGCTATTAACTTTGAAAGCCACAAGTTACCTAAAAACAATTACAGAGAGGATTTTGTTGTTTAAGTACTGAAATGAAAATCATTTTCAGACTCCTGAATGAAAATTTTTGCCTCTGATTCTAGTAACGGAAGGTTAGGTCTCTCATGAGTGCTACTACAGTGAACAACTTGGAGGAGCTAAGCCAAAGATGTGCAGGATTCTGATTTTTTTTTTCCCCAAATAAATTAGAGTAGGAACATACAGTACATTTTAGAAATTCAGATATCTATAAAGCAATTGCTCAGGTGGAATCTTAGTAAAATTTAATTCAGTACCTACACTGTGTCTTATCTGCAGGCCTAGCAGATGCTTTAGCAGTCATAGGAAGTATTTTAAGCATAAAGGTTTTGGAAACAGGGGTTTTACATTGCTTTATCTATGCATACCTTCCCTTTGAAAAGGTGCTGAAGCATTTTGCAGATTAAATGGGAATAATTTTATCGGTGAAGTGATGCACCTTGATCTGCACAAAAGCTAATCCACATCCTTCCTTTATAGGACAACGGCTACAGAAATAATTGGCATTTATCTGTATGAGATGCTTGCAAACACCCAGAAAACTTTCCTACTGGCTCGTCAGGTTACAGCATGCAGCAACGTGCTTTTGTGCACAGGGCTGCTGAGAATTGGGCCTGGGAATTACCATAAATCCAACCTGGCTTCCTCCAGTGCCTCTGGTTGCAAACATCCTGCAGAGTGCCCACCTCCATGTGCCAGGCACAGGGCTCAGGCCATCTCCAGGTACACCCCAGCCTCTCTGACCCTTCAGGCGTGTGGCTTTTTGTCTCCTCTGCAGAGTACACATCAGGCGCACCTCTGGGTTCTTCCTCCCATCCAGCTTCCCTTGGGCATCATTGCCTTAAAGACTAGAGTGGAAAGAGCAAGTGAGAGCTACTGACATGGACTCTCAGCATTCACAGGTTAGTGTTCCATTCCTCAGCAGAAAAACTACAGCCTCTGTCAGAACTCTCTAACAAGTTATTGCAGTAATACAACGGTGCAAATAAAAACAGGTTCCTTTAAAAAAAGCATAGTTTTTGTTTCACAGTTTTGTCCAAGAAATCTTGAAAAACTACTCCTAGCATAGGTGATAAAAAATTGTTTAACTAATCTTTCTATTGTGGTTTGTTTTGTGCTTATGAAATTATGTGATTACTGATGATACTTTGTGGAATGAAAATCCATATTACGAGAAACATGTAAAAAGACCAAAAGCTTTGTCTTGTCTAAGTGATATATAAGCACTTATCAGAAATATTTACTGATGAAAGTACATGTAATTTAAAAAACGTGTTTCACATAACATCGCCCCCCCAAAAAAACTTGATAAAGAGTTTTCAGCAAAATATTTTTTCTTTGTAATAGATCATTTCATTTTATTAAAAGCCAAGAACTCATTTCTTTGGTTGGTTGTTTCAAAGAGAAACATTCTGTATCACTAGTTAATATTTTATGAATTTGCTCTGAAATTACCTTTTTTCCTTGCTAATTTGTGCTTAAATTTGGAAAACCCCTTGGGCATTTGTTTATTGCCAAGCACGTGTTTAGACCTTATGAAAAAATATAGGGGAAAAAAAGGAAGCCTGAACAAACAGGCTGTTTCCTTATTGCTAAGCCTGTGCTTAGGTTATGCTGAAATGGGCCTGACTGAGATTCATGCTAGCAGAAAAGTAACAAACTGTCAGTTACCAATAAGAAAGAAATTACTTTATTCATTGGATCACTCTGAGATTTACATGAATATCTCTGAAAGATAAATTCCCCAAGAAATTGGTTGAGTAGAAATTGCACAACAGTTTAGATCTACTGAAGAGCAATGAACTGAGCTCGGAAATGGAAATTCATTGAAAACTTAACTTCAGTTCATACTTCTAAGCAGTTAACATGAATCCACAGATATTAAGGTCTGCCTTAACATGCTATTGGTGTGAGAAATGATCCCAAAACTTTGTGCACGCTTTGTTCTTTAATCAGCGCTTTGTTCTTTAATTGGCAAGCTCTTAAGCATATAGCATGTCAAATTAAAGTAAAATAATATCTTATTTTTCTTATTAATGACATGATTATATTGCACCACTATAAAATTACTTTCAGTCTAATTATGTCTGGGCAGAAATTACTGGTAATTAATATAACAAATAATTTTGACTACAACCAGCAATAATTGCTTTCTTGAAGAGTTTTCTAAAACCCTTAAGTAATTTTATTACTTCTACATACAGTATTGCAATAATTCTTTAGCAGTTAGTAATTAACTACTTAAGTAATTAAAGGGTACACTCAATTCCATATTTGAAACAGAACAAGAACAGTGTATACATCTGCTTTCAGAAGTGCTGGTGAATGGCTCCTTCTGGTCACTGGGTGCAGAGCCCCAGAGGCCCTCAGCTTGCCACCGAGCAAGAGCTCGTGCCTGCTGTTCAGCAACTGGGAACACTGCCCAAATGGCTGCTCTGCTCCATCTAGGAGCTACAGGAACCATTAAGTGATTATGGAAATGAGCACCTAAGTCCCTAAATGCCTCATGTTCCCATTGAAAGCATCTGCACAGCTGCAATAGGCAACAGGTAACAAGCTGCCCAAAGCCCTGTTGCAGGCAAAAACTCTGGGAACCTGAAGTGAGAGTCTCAAGCAGAAAGAAACCCCCTCTATTTACAGGGGTAAAAAAGCAGATTTCTTTTATCGGTGGCCATTAATGTGTGTGTGCTTATACACATGAACTCATGGCTTGATTGTAAAAGGGGGTGTTGGGCAGCTGAGAATAGGAATGTCATTCAAAGGGAAGGTGGTCCAGGATTATGCTGTTTCACTGAAAAGATGATCTGTGTTGTGAAATAACTTGGGAACCTCTGATATACTGCATTACCCAGGACATGGCATGTTAAAATACAGGTGTGTGAAAGTCTGCCCTTTAAAAGGCCATCTAGTACCGTGTTTTATATAAGTTAATAACCATCTTATCAGTAAATCTCTTTTTTAAAAGATACATGGTCTAAAATTTAAAAGTAAAATTTAATTTCCTCTCCTTACCAAATACTGTGCCTCAGTACCAGGCTCATGCTTCAAGATCCATTTCACTGAGGAATCATTTTCATCTTCTGTACTCTGTGTTATCTTTTTATGTCAGATATTTATACATGTTTTATGTTTTCTCCTGACCTTATCTTCCCACTAATGCTGAGATATCAATTGCTGCTGCTGCTACTACTCATGTCTACCCATTCCCTAAAGTCTTAGTGACCTATTAATCAAGGTGGGAGAAGTTTCACAATTCTGAGAAAGAAAGGCTCCTTATAATAGGATTTCAACTTCAGCTATTATAAGGAGAAAACACTTAAAGTAGTTTTGTGTGACATGAAAGTCTGGAGGACCAACTTAGAGATACCCAGTGCTCATCTGCCAAACACTGGTAAAAAGAAGAGGCAGCTCTGTGGTCCTGGTCAGAAATTTTCCAGATGAACTTGTTTTCATCACAAAACCAGTAATTTGTCCAAGATTTACAGCAGCATGGTAAAGTGTGACCTCTGAGTAAAGTTTGTTTTGACCAGATATTCTAATGACATCAGAAATTTGCATTTGAAAAGGAAAAAAAAATTATTGTTTTTTTCTACTTCCAGGTGATTGTGTGTTTTGATGTTTTAAAATTTGCTAGAGTCATGTGTGCAGTGGGAACAGCCTAACTGGAAATTAAACTATTTATTTTGCTCAAAATTAATTTTTTTTTTCTTAGAATTTAATTTTCTAAGACTTCCGCCTTGCTTTCTGGTGTTACTTTGATTCAAATAAAGGGGGATAATTCAAAAATTGTGAATCTTTCTCTGAAATTAAGTTTCTGATACTCTGTAATAGAAGTGCAAGGCAATAGCAGGAGATAGAAGTAAATGCAACATCTCTGCTGAAGTATCACAAGCCTTTTTCTCCAGCATGTCAGCTGGGCATTATCCAGAGACATTTATAAAGTTCCTTCTTGCTTTTTCTCCAAAACTTCAGTTTTATGTTTTTTGTAACATCACTGACTGTATTGGATGTGGGGACATTTCTTGGAAGGCAAGATTTATTTTGAGACTTAATATAATTTTGTGCTCCTAAACATAACCCATTATTTTGATTGTTATTCTTACATTATTATTAAGCTAAATAAAATCTCAAATAGACCTCTTGTTTCTCCACAAACAGTAGAATAAGAAAATCAAACTTCGTTTTCCAAACTTCCTACAAATTTTGAGCAAAATACCCAGGATCTGTCAGAATAAGACTTATAATCCTCTTTTACTATGCTGTTCTATTAATGCATTAAGCTAAAAATTTCCTATACATACTAAAAAAAGCCTATTCTCAATCCCAGCCTAAAGGTTTAATGCTGAGATACTGTTTCAGGTCTTTTTCCTGAGAAAATTAGGTCCAAGTCATAACAGGTTAGACTCTAGAAAGTGTTCCTCAAGCTGTTATTTGCAGGCTAAATCTGGTTTAAGAAAAACTTTATTTGTGAACTTATTATTGCATTGCTCATAAAACAACATCCCATGGTTTTATTTCACTAGCTTGTGACATATTCACAGAAATCAGAAAAGGATTAGCTGACTGTAATACCAAACATATTAGAACAATCCCTTTGTATCTGACAGCAAATTGCAAACAGCAGCTCCGATCCTATAAGCTGTGGAGTTCATATTTCAGATGTGCTGAAATATTCAACAGCTTATTAATAGTCAATACGTGTTGTTTCATCTGATATAAAATGCAATATTCTTCCAAATATTTGAAGTTACAGCCAGTGGTCTGCATAGCTGACAATAGAAATCCTGGGAACTTCTAAGTGACTTTATTATTTCATTAATAAGCACCAGTAATGAACTAATGAAAATGCTCTGTCCTCCTAGATGTGCACGTACCAGCATGCATACACCCACCAATGTTGTACACACAGCAATGAGTGGAAGAGGCTCTTAAAAACATTATATCATCTTTACCTTGTGACTTGTGAAAAAGGCTTCTTCACAGGGTGTAAAATACCATAGAATTTAAGTAAAGTTGATGCAATTCAATCAGTTGCAATGATTTACAGAATAATTTAATAATCTAGGAGACGTGTAAAGCTAATAATCCTAAAATTGTGATGAGAAGTGGCTTCAAATCTAGCATTAGCTCATAAACATAGCTGAACATGGGTAATGCATTTCCCTGCAAAACAAAGTATTACATAAAGAAAGAAATAATACCCTATTTGGATTTGTTCTTCTTCCTTAATTTTTAAGAAAATAATTGTCACTGTACCAGACAGAGAACAGGAAAGAAGGTGCTTTTTTGGAATACCTGCATAAGGTATGTAGAGATTTAACATATATGTAACAATTTAGCAGGAAGTTATGCAAGTATGTGGAGGATTCTGCTACTTTTTGGAGCACGTGGCTGCCAGTGCACAAGGTTCAGGGAGCCCTTGCAAAAAACAGAGAAAGTCACAAACATTTTATTTCTGTTTACACTATCAAAATTTAGTGGATTTGAACCCTCCACAAAAGAGCCCTGACAGCCTAGGTCCTGCAGTACTGGAGAACATGCAGCTGATAAGCAACATGACAGGCCTCCCTGGTGATATTGCTTTTCTGAGGAGATTCTGCTCTATGTGCATTCGCTGCCTTACAACATCTGCGTCTTGCTGCTACTGTGCTGCTGAGTACCAGGTGTTCTGGTCTCATGCCATTTGTGCTCTGCTAAAAAGAGGGAATTTGCTTTTCAGAGAGAAAAGATGGATGCTGGGTTTGCAGTCAGAAACTGGGCTATAAATCTGGTGTATTAGTATACAGGTGGGTTTTGTCTCAATATGAATGTTAGAAAGCTATACATTGCTCATGTAATGAGTTGCACAAACAATTTAATGTGGGAACTTCTCTTAATAGACATTTATTTATTCATAAATGTCACTGAAACAGGATAGCAGAAGCAGATGAATTATTTTTTCGTGCGGCATGTACTACAGCACCTTTTCTTCTACTGCTTCATGTAGTTTAGCTAAAAAATGTTTAAAGACTATTTGAGAAAAAGAGAAATGCAATGTTAGAAGATGAAATGAAGCCAAAGTGTGCCCTTGCTTACGGACCTAACACATTATGAACCATACCAGGCACCTGTTGCTGTATCTATTTAATGTTCATTGTGTTTATTTTATTTCTTTAATACCAGGGGCAAAAGTGTAGCTTCATTTTAAAATACATCAGAAATTTTCTCCTTACAGTTTAGATATGAATATTGCAAAGGATGACTGGCAGTGCTCTTCCCAACTCCCACATCCTTTTAATGTGCTACTTTCATGGATAGGTGAATATTTCTTCCTGTGTCCGAAGAGATTTTATTAAGAAATCTGTCTGTTTTAAGATGATGATTCAGGTTCCTACCTTTCAGTAGAGGAAGGAGGTCTCCTCCCCTGAAAATACCACTTGAGGGAATATTGTGTTCCTCGCATTCTGCTAGATCCATTATCATTAGTTAGAGCAGGTAAGCAGATGTGCAGGTTGCATAAATGCAGGGCAACATTTGTAAAGGAAAATAGAGAATAGAATATGCCATTCTTATTAATTTGCACACATGCTAGACTTGTCCAAACACATTAAGTGTAATAGTGTCCCTTCCCAGAGATCTCTGAAGCATACTGTGGTAGACCAGAAGGTCAGGAGAATGGGTAATTGCCAAAGCAGCTGTCATCGAGCAAATGGCTTAGCTGAAAATTTATACAAAGACTTCCTGCTTTTTCTAATAAACCTCTACAAACTGTAGCACTTCTTAGCTCCTTGTTAAAATGGCTGGTACTGGGGTAAGCTACAAACATCACTCAGCTGTGACTAATTTTTTATATTGAGCAGTGGCACAATATAAGGGCCAGCTCATTGTCTGCTGTATTTCTGTTCAATAAAACCAGGATTATTTTGAATAGCTTGTGAGCTAACACTGGGCATCCCATAATATGACAATGTAAAGACCATTCTTTAAACCTCAGTGACATTAGTTAAATCCAGAACAGCTGTAATGCAGTTCTTGGGCTCGGTTAGAGTTTGCACTTCTGTCAAAGACATGGACTCAGGAGTTTTAAAAGAGATCAAATCTGAGCAACCACAATAAGTTTAAACTGCAAGGCGGTTTTCAATCAAGCCTTAGGTCTAGAGAAAGAGTTCTTACATGCTTTCATGTACTGATTTGAAAATGGAGGTGTTGGTTTAAATTTCCAGAATGGAATGTCAGAAATACCTTTGAACTAGAGAATAAGGGAATTATTTAGTCAGATAAAGTGGGATTAACATTAGAAATTCAACCAGTGTCTTGAGTTTGTTTTTCCACATTCAGGAAAACCTTTCTGCAGTGACATAAAACCAAAGGATTCTGTAAACATTTGCTTTGGGCACCTGTTGTCCCTTGATCCATGTCACACACTTCGATTAGATCTATTCCAGCTCTTTTATAGGCCAAAATTTCTATGTGTCCTAAAGATCTTGAAATTAACTAGTGCAAAGGTGTGGAGTCCTCTAGTCTACAGGGAGAGTCTACATTGGAGAATGCCTAGGAATGAAAAGCCCTGAAATCAATACTCACAGCCCCTAGGATCAGTAATCACAGTCTGCAGAGGGAAGGTCCTGTTCATCAAACTGCTGGGGAGAGGGACTGCTTAAAGAGTAACTTCTGCATGATCAGAAAGTCACCTCAACACAAAGCAGCAGAATTAGTTAAGTTTCACAGACAAAATACTCCTATTGATAGAAGGTTAGATCCTAAGTCCTACCCCTTGATTGTATGGAATAACTGTATGTTTATAGTGTTTGGCTATGAGCCTTGCTTGAAATTGCTACCCAGTAGAATAAATTCATACGGATATGTACTGTGTGTTAGGGTTTAAATGGTTTGTGATCTGAAGTGGGATGTCTTCTGAAGTCTTGGCTTTGTAAAGGATGTGAGAAAGTAATGCTCTTTCACTGGAATTACATGTCATTGAGGGAATATTGAAAGGACTCCTCCAAGCCTTTGGTATATGATTACTTTCTGTCAGAACCTTTAAGCTGCTACTTCTACTTGTCTTCTACTTGAGAAAACTAGAGGATATGGAAAACATTGTTAATTGTGTTTGAATCTGAATCAGTGGCTTTCAAATGTGCACTGTTTGGGGAAAATATGTTCTGCAGAATTATGTGGCTGCTTTTTTAACTCTTCAGTCCCATTAACATAGAGTGGTGTCTTTTGCTTCTTTCAGCTGGCAACCAAAATTTCTGTGACCTGTTTCATCAGTCATTTCAGTCTCTGGGAGCAGAAAAGAATCTTCATCATATATGATGTCAGCAGCTCCCCATGCACTCGACTCAAGAGCAGCTCAAGAGAAACCAACTGTTGCAAAGCACTACTAGCTGGGTAAACGTTAGACCTGGAGAGAGTTGAGATGCTAACAAACTTCATAAACTAAAGGTATGCAGTAATATAATATTCTGAAGAATCATAGAATAATGTTTCAGTCTGTCTTCTTTTAACTAATTATTCTCTTATTTACTTGCTTATTACATTACTGACCTCAGCAGCATAAATCAGTATTTAGGCTGCTGGATATAATTAAGACAGAAGTCCTGAATTGATGCAATTCACTAAACAGTGTTAACATCTTTAAGGTCCCTTCCAACCTTAACCATTCTATAATCCTATGTTTCTATGATTTTGTCAGTAAGATGCATTCAGCCGGAAGTTTCACATAGTTTTCCAGCACTGTAGTTTTATTTGTTGTTTTTTTTTTTTCCTTACACTCAACCTTCTGTCTTAAAACACATATAATATATTGCTATTTTATAGTTAGTTAGTTTCATGCTTTTATCAAAACTTTCACAATATTTGGTATTTTTTCTCAAGTACCATTTCCTGGGGTAATGTGATTATGTGAGACTCTTGGGCATAGTTTTAAAAAATTAATTTATTTTTCTTTTAGTTGAACAGAAAAGCATGGATGTGTGACCCAAGTGCATGCTAAAAGTGAAAAGGACTTAAATTTTATTATTTAAAAAATAAAGTTGTTTAAATGTGATATTGGAAGGACATGAGCATTTGCTTTTCCACACCTGGGACTATCAGTTCTACATAGCTATATGTAGTATAGTGTATATATGTAGAAATGGATTTTAGATTAACAGACAGTGTCCTTTCATGTTCATCTGTTTTCTTAGTTTCCTGTATAAGAGATCAGTTATTTCCTTCTTTCAGGGAAATGATGCAATTGCTTTGCTCTTGTAAAACAAACCATTGTAATTTTGAGCTTTTTCCGCTAACAGCAAACTTCTTCTAAATTATGAGTTGCTATGGTGGTAGGCAATAAATCAAAATTAGCAATTAATAATTTTTTAATGTTTCTTTAAATTCATAGGGGTAATAATTATGAGTATTCACTAATATTCTCTTCCTGTATTCTTATTTTTCTGCCATTTCAAGGGTATCTGCCTTTTCACAAACTTTTTCCTACCTATGCATACAAAAGACAATTCATGAAAGTAGCATGAAAATAGCATTCTCCTGAGTCCTGTGGGCTACTTTAGAAAGAGATATTTTGGATTGAATTTGTAGGCAGGTATCAGCTCTAGCTGATATAGCTAGAGCTACACTAAGTTCAGGAGGCAATAATTCATAAAAAAAACCAACAACAAACCAAACAAAAAACAAACACAGCTCATCTTAATTCCTTTATAAAGTGCCAAAATATCAATTGAAATTATTTGTGGTTAATGTTGATATCTTTATTTAACTCACATATAAAAGCAGCCAAATATTCAGTTTCATAAGCATGTCAAAGTGCCGACTTGACTCCTAACTTAAACCATCATGACCATCTGCAATAAAAATTTCTCTCTTTGGTTTCCAGAACTATTGCTAAGCTCATAGACTAAACATTTAACCTTTGCAAGCAGTCAGCAGCTTTATTACTTCTCTTGCCCTTGCAGAGGCATCCTGGATTCAATTTGTCTAAGTACATCAAAGTATTTTAAGTACCTCAAGCATTTTGGAAAGTTTAAAGACTATTTGTCCTCTGAAATGTTTGAATGTAAACTAAAATGAAAATTGTCTTGATGATTTTGTTCCATTTTAAATGACTGTCACATTTCTGTTCTGAAAAAGCCCCTGAAACTCAAATGTGTGGTTTCCCTTGCCTTTTTCCCCCCAAGTAATTGTAAAGAAGCCAGTTTCAAGTTACGTGATCCACTTGGATTCCTGAGAGTCCTCTTAGCTTCTGGGAGTCCTCCCTTCCTAAAGAGTTCAATGAATTAAACTTATTAATGCTATCAATTTGTCTCAACTTCTCTCTAAGCGTTTGGGTTTTTTTAGGTTTTTAGTTTTTTGGTGTTTGTTTTTTGTTTTGTTTTGTTTCAGCACTAGACTGCAAATAAATTCATGGTTAATTAATCCACCAGGCTAAGATAACACATAGCTGGTCCCAGACTAAAAATGAGTGAATGTCTGAACCAGTTAAACAGTATTCAACAAGCACAAAACTAGGAGAAATATGGGTATCTAACCTGCCAAAGCAGTCACATAATAATTCTGTTTGAGAATACATTAAGTGCTTTGAAAGATTTGAAAAATTGTGAAACTAAACATTTGGTAACATGGCAGTAATTCATTAACACTTTTAGTTGTTTTTAAGCTTTGAAACATGTGTTAAATATATATGTATGCATAACCAAAAGTTTATTTTGGTCATTACCCATAGTATTAAGTCAATGCCTGGACAGGCTTTCTGATGGCACCTTAGTCCATTCAAAACTCCTCCGAAGGCATAAAACTCTCATGGTACAGACATATGCTTTTGCAGCCAGGTGCTTGATCTGGATATTATAAATGCATTCAACCTTACTTACAAAATCATAAGGCTGGAAAGGCCTTGTCAGGTCAGTTAGTCCATTCCTTATGCCCAAGACAGGATCAGCTTTGCCCATATCACTCCCACCAAGTGCTTGTCAAAACTGTACTTAAAGAGACATTGGGAGCATCAGAAGGTCACCAGCCTGGCTGTCCCACCGAGTGCCTCTTTCTAACATTTGCAATTTTCACTCCTAAGGTGAATTCTCCTAAAATGTAAGACCTGTTGTTTTTAGTTCTATTCATTAACAGCATTTTTATAAATAAAGTTATATAAAGTTATAAACTTTTTCCCCAATATCTTTCTGTATACTTGGAGATGGCTCTTACATTTCCTGTCATGCCTTTCTTCTTTATTGCCAAGCCCTGCTTGTCCAGTCACTGTTTGCAGATCATGCTTTACTGGACTTTGTTCCAACTCATTGTTCTGCTCTGGACCTTTTTTTTTTTGACTCTCTCCACCCAGTCTACCTCTCTCTTAAATATAGCACTGAGAAGGAGGAAGGGCACATGGATAAATCCATAGATTGCACAAACTGATTTCTTGCCTTTTTCTCTTTGGCTTATAAGGGTTACTATACTAATGAAATCCCATTTCTGCAATAATTTAATTTTGTTTATAAAAGAAGTAAAGGATAGGCTATTTAAAATTGTTTTGCCATATTCCTTTCCAGGCTGGTAACCTGTATGTCTGTGTACCGTTTGAGCCCCACAGTGTTAGTTACCATGAAATTACAGAGTTACGAGGAAAAAAAAATGTAGCAGAATGAGTTAAAGGATGTTTAAAAATAGTCCTTATTTTATAATTTGGGCACAATATTTCAATTTTAAAACTGCCAATGAACCCCGGGAATTTTCTTTTTCTTGCTGATCCTCACTATGAATGGCAGAGAAAACAACTCCACTGTAATAAAAAAGGTTTTGTTTTCCTTTTTAAAAATTAAGGCATTGGGTAAAATAAAGGTCATTGCAACAGTCTTTGAAAGGACAGAATGAGTAATTTTTCCCCTTTTGCTTTTTTACTGCTTTTCTATGCAATGTGAAAAATCATTTTTAAGTTTGCCCATCTGTTTTACATAAAACCTTAGCTGACCTTACACAAAGTGAAACAAATGCACAAAAAGCTTTGCTGTTGGGTTCTTGCCAGTAAGACAGGGCAAAACGAAAAGAATATGTAAAGTTAGATCCTGCTCTGGTGTAAATTAGCCCAGCTCCAGTGGGGACTTACGTTGATTTATACCAGCAGAGGCTCAGGCTTGCATTTCTTGTAAAAGCCAGGCTTGTTAGACCCAGTCCTGCTACCACTGAAATCACCTGACGTTTTGCTGTTGATCTTTGTGGAAAAAGGATGGTCCCTGAAGGAGCCATGTTTGCTAGAGCTAAGCAGTGTGCATCCATATGTGTAGTGTGCGCTCTTCAGCAAAGGGAGGAGAGAGGTGACAGTGTAAGTAACTGAGATTTGTGGACTTGCAGGTGTGAAGGAAGGCTTCAGCTGTACCCTGACTGTACTGCATGTGTAACGGGGAGTCTGAGTGGTGTCTAGCCAAGCTGAGGAGGTGATTTGACATCAAACTTGAAGCAGAGAGATTCTCAGCACAGAGGTGAGTCTCGTGTCCTGCTGCTTTTCTGCTGTTGGCCTGACATCTCTCATGCAGCTTTATCTTATGGACTGAAATTGAATCCTCAGGAAAGGAGGTTGTGCCATGTATGGAACTAGGTGAAGCAGGTGGAAGCAGAGCACACCAGGAGAAAAATACCATCTTTAAATCCTCACACATCCTACCCTGCACCTCAATAAAACTTCCGTTAATGTGTCTGACGGGTGAAATATGCCCATTATATCAACACTCCAATCTAATATGATTAATGAGTGTAAAGTAAGGTTCAAGCTTTTAATTAAAAAGGCAATCATAAGTTACTGAACAGTGAAGGTCTAGTTGTGTTTCTCAGAAGTAGGTTATTTAAGAGAATGAGATGCCCCAAAGAGGCAGGGGGCCAAAAAATCTCTCCTGACTTACATTTTGCAGACAGGTATTGACTTTGATTTATAAAGGAGAGCAGAACTAGATGTATATAGAAATGAGTAGATGTATATGTGCATTACAGTGTGCACGTGTGGTGATGCCTACATTTAGAGATTGCCTGAAATTTCCAATAATAGCCAAAGTTTTTCTAATTGCTTGTTGATTTGCTATACTTCTCAGAGAGAAAATTATTCTTTGTAGGATATCTACCACACTTTTTAATCTTTTCTTGTGTGCAAAAAAACAAACACAAACTTAAGAAATATTATTTTGACATGGTCAAGAAAGACTTTCAGGAAAGACTCTCTCCAGACTATAGACTTCTAAGTGAGTTTCAACATTTGAATTGGAAGTGGTTGCTGCGTATTTATCAGGGTTCTGCTTCTTTTCTCTTTCTTACTTAAAATAGTCCAAATTTGACCATGCCATGGATTTCAGTTCACCCATATCCAATAAAAACTTGACAGAGGTTGACATATTCTGTAATTTTATCACTTTATGTTTCAATTAACTTAAAATTAAATTTACAGTGTAGCTTATTCCATAAGCTTTTCTCTGGCCTCTGAACAGAGGAAAATGTCTATCTTTGCAATGACGGAATAAGATGGAATATTTGCAATGAATGGCAAGTTCTTTTTGGAAAAAAAAATAAATCTGACTTTAATAATCTACATTCTTAAACACAATTAATATACCCCGAGACATACGAATATAATACAGGCAAGAACTGTTCTACCTGAATCAATAGTCTATCAAATGCAGTGTCTTGTCGACTAAGGATGGCAAGAAAGGTGAAAGAAAGGTGAGCAAAACACCCAAACACTAATAGCAGAGCAATCAAACCCCTGAAGCAGCACAGTTTTGGTGGCAATTAATAGTTCTTTTCTCTGTGAACCTGGAGGGTTTATATTCTTATCCATTTCAATTCTATCTAAACTACTATATTTACCATTAAAAGGGAAAACAACTGACATACAATGCCTTCCACTTAGTTTATTTAGAAAGATAAGATCTGTCTGTAAATTACTCTCAAAGCTGAGCGGAATGGTTGGCTTGCTTCTTCTTTTGTGCTATTATGGTGCTATTTAAAGTGGAGCAAAGTCACTAATTCCCATATTCAAAACATTGAAGCAATCAGAAAACAGTGGGCTGTAGGAGGGGAGAATTAATGGCAAGATTAAGAGTTTAAATCACTTATTTCCATATAGGACAGTTTTTCATACATGAACATGCGTTTCCAGAGAGGTTTCTGTCAAGCAAGATAATTACCCATCTAGAAAAAAGTCACATGAAAGATATTTCTATTTGTTTTGCCAAGATTTGCTTAAATTGCACGTTGCAGTGCTTTGAAAAGATGCTGAGATGGAGCAAGGTGGTATTTTTAAGTGCTGTAGGGCATTCTTTCAACCAGTTAAGGAGAAAGCACTCCAGGTTCTAAAAAAAATACTGTATCCATTCTTGTAATGCAGGTTCATTAGGCATCAGATTGATTTATTGTATTGTTTCCTTTATAAATTATTTTCATTATGTTTTATCACAGTACATGACTACTGCCCTAAGGGAATATGCAGGAATGAACTGAATGGCACTCGTAATAGGCTGCTTTAATTAAAATAGCGTAATGCATATTTCAGTGCTATTAACAAAAACAAAATTGATTTTGTTTTCTGGGTAATGGAATATATTAAAGCCCAGGTGCTGTGCCTCTGTTGTTTAACCCTCTGAGTTCAGCTTCCCTTGACGCTTTGAGCAGGAAATTTATTGGTTATCAAGGATTTCCAAAGGGGAATTTTCTATCAGGGATATTCTTCTGTCTTCCCCCCATCTAGTCCCCTAGTGCCTGTGTGCACTGATACTGAGGAATGGGAAAACACCAACATGAATTTCAGTATTGAAAACCCCTGAGCCTTTCCAATGTCTTCGAGTGAGCTCCAGTGAGGACACTGAACCATGATAAAGAAAAGCCCATTATTCTTCTGCACTTTTTAACCTGATGTTCTGTGGAGACAGCAATAGTCTGCCACCATGATTCCATTAGTTAATGAACACTTCAGGAATTTGTCCATCATAAGAAAGACCCTTTAAAATTACAGTCAATCAATGACACCTGCTCTTCTAAGTGGCTTCCTTCTCTCCTTTTTCTCTTGATTTATATCAGCTATGAGTCTTTTTTATTTCCTTTACCCTCCAGATACTGAAAGTTTACCTTTTATCAAGAACATGCATTATACTAGTGACATGACAGACATGGGCAAAATCGGGTTAATGATTTCTGAGTAGAGCAGTTAAATGAAACCAAGTGACCAACCCAGAAAATACACAGATTCAGGGAGCTGGGCTACGTGACCCATCTGCCCATGAAAAGATCCATTTTGCCTAGTGGTTGTCATCTGCCATGTCCTACATACCACAGCCTCCTTCCTTTTCAGGAGAGAGATTCTCCTCTGCAGCTCTCACCAGATCTGGGGTGTGTATTGCTTATAGCAGACATGCAGGGGATGTAGAAGATTATATTCCCATTTTATGGGGTGAAAGACAGTGGTTTTCCAAATAAATAATAAAATTTCTAATGACAGCAACAGGAGGTAAGTCACCATTTTTTAAAGTCTGCCCTATTTCCCAGGCATATGTGACTTGCTAAAAGGGAATGGTGTTGCAAAATTAAGAAATATTAACTGTAAAGTTTTTTCAAATTAAAAAAAAGCAGCAAAAACTCCAGCCATACTGAAGTAGCATGAACTATGGTAAGTCTGTTTGGGTTATATATAATTTAGGAATAAATCAAATGGCTGAACTGAAATATAAGTCAGAAACTCAAAATAAGGGAAAGCCAGACTGCACAAAAACAGTTACTGCTGATCCATCCAGTTACTCTGGGGATCCTCAGAGAATACAATACTAATCATCGTGGTAGTCTGAAGCCATTCTCTATAAATCCTATACTCCTTAAAGTAAAATATGAGTATCATCTTTTCCCTATCAAAGATTTTCTGTTCAAACTCATTTACTCAACAAGACCCTTTTAAAAATGAGTGTCTTGCTTTTATAACAGAAGAGTAGGCTATAATGAAACTGGTGAGTCATCAGTCCACTGGGTTTCATAGGAAATCCCTTATTACTTTAAAGCACCTGCTGTAGCTCTTCGACTCATTTCCCATAGAAGAGTTGCAGCTACAGATTGATTCCAAATAGTTCCCATAAAAGAATAGACCAGTGAACTGGTTTTACATAAATTTCAGTCTTTATAGTTTCTATTCTGTTGCAATTAATGAGATCTGGCTGAATCCCCAGTTACTTCTAGGTTGTGATTTATAAAGCACGAGTCTAGATCCAGACTTTTTGAAAATTATTTCCCACATTTTAATGTTATTATCTTACTTCTTACAGTGCATCTCTCCATGTTTCTTCTTGGAACTGGTCACCTTTAATCAGTTACAAAATGTGTTTAATTATTCACAGCAATGTACTGAACTGTACTGAAAATTATTTAAATACTGCAACATGAAAAATTGACATGTATGTTAGCTAATTTTCTATTTGGATAAATGGTTATTAACTATTTAAGTTCTCAATACTGAATTTCAGAAAGACATTAAAACAATAACATTCTAATATCAGCATACAATAGATTGTAGATATCAGCATTAGACAGACAAAAATTACTGCTTTCTTATTTACTGTATAAAATTTTCACAGAGAAGATTTGTAAAAGGCAAGGGAAATCCCAACAATTAATTTCAATTTAGTGAATAGTTTACAACAAAAAAAAAGAGAAGGTATTCTGAAATATGCCCAAATATTATAAATATGTCAGCAGTTTTAAAAACTATTTTGTGTTGCTCTGAATAAGCTATAGTGATTAAATAATTGTAAACGAGCTGTGATAATTTAAGTAGATTAAAAATGTTTCAGAATAATGAAAACTATATTTTAATAGATAAGAATATTATTATAGAGCCAGGATGAAGACAGTATATCTTTGGCAGAAGAAACAGGTCTTCATTATTCGTGACCAAATACAGTTTCTATTCTCATTTAGATTGTGGTATTTGTGTTCAATGCGAATACTCTGTATTTACAGTATAAGGACCAAATTTTAAAGCAATTATTTATAGAATACGTGTTCTTACTGTGCAAAAATGATGCAAGTAAAAAAGGAATGGAGAGAGTTGCATGAAAAAAGGTAAGTTAAGAATTAATAAAAATCTAAACAGTGAGTAACTGCCAGGGATAACACGCTACATTTACAAAATGCAGGGGTAAAGGCAGTTTTTATTTAGAGTTTAACATTTCACTGCAGTTTGGCAGTAAAATATAAGAGCCTTTTTTTTAAGAAATAACATAAAATAGTTTCACTGAAAAATGTGATCTGGGAGCTAAACTTTTGCACTTTTTTTAAGCAACCCATGTTTGAGAAGTACAAAAGATAATTCAGTTTGTTCAGAAACACACTCAAACCTTTCTGGGTCAAATCTTCACCTTTGTCAGGGAACATTCCCATTGAAGTCAACCTTTAATGCTTTCTCTTCTCAGCTGTCCAGCTCTGCTGTATTCTATGAGAAAAAAAGTCCTCAGATGTCTGGCTGCAGTGTGTTCTATGAAAAATTGCTATAAGGAATAAAAATGGAAGCAAATTTACTGAGCATCCCAGGTTGCTTTAGCAGGCTCACAGCTTCTGTCACCACTGAAAAGGAATTAGAATTTGCTCAGAAACAGCAGCCAGCCTTTAATGTTATGCTTGACCAGAAATTAGTCTTAGAACAAAATTGCATATTTACCTTAGATTTTTTTATTTGAAATGTTCCACTCTTGCCATTTATCTTTTGTTTGCATTTTTAGGTGTCAATCTTGAAAAACATCTGTTTGCAAAGGTCATACAGGAATGCTGCTGCTAGTCACACAGTCACAAAGGAGGGCTGAGGACAGCAGCCAACAGACAGGAAATGCTATTAGGTGTGTGCTCAAATCTTTGCAGTCTTCTTAGACAGTAAAGTCTTCAAGACACAGATAATTAAAAAAAACCCCACAAACAACGTGTATCTGCACAGGTTGTTCAGTGCCCAGCATAACAGCTACCACTCCTTTTAGAATCATTAACTGTTATCATGATACATTATGTTTTCATTTCAAGGATTAATAATGTGATCATTACGGTTTCTCCTACTAGATGAGGCGTATTTTCTACTTTTCTGTGCCATTACTGAACCTTGGCTTGCCTGCCTTGCTGTCAGCCAGCCTGGCTTCTCTGAAGTCAAAATGAACTGGCAAACAGCAAGTATCTGCTGCTTTCAGACAAGCTACTAATGGAACTTAATTTTCCATAAATAGCATCTGCATCATCTAAGTTCAGCTATTTCTGTCTGCTAATAAGTCGTGCACACTGACTGGTTCATACATAGCTTCTCTGAAGTCAAATCCACTTCAGCTAAATATGATTTTGAGAGTTGAGGTTTATGCAGTAGTTTTGGCTTTGAACCAGAGCTAGAACTGGACAGCTGGAACAAGAACTGATCTTGCAATATATTCACATATAACTTCCATGAAAACTTACAAGATTTTTCTGTATCAAATGCACACAGAACCAAAAAATAACCACAATAAACCATCTTTCAGAGAACTAAATGAAAAATACTGATTTGTTTTACTAGCCTTCTCAGCCAGGAAAATTCTTCCCCTCCTACTCTTTTTTTCTTTTTTTAAGGAGAATGAATTCCCATCTTGTTCAAACTGTTATGGATCCAACTGTCATGAAATTAGAGCATTAAAATAAATTTACAGAATATTTTGAAAATCCAGTAAACCTGTGGACGTTAGTGTTGTGATACTTATGAAATTAGACAAGCCCAATTCTTTCACTCTTGCAGCTGTTTGTATTCTTTACTTTACTTTGAAATCTCTTTCCTTGCTTCACATTTTCTTTTAAGACTCCCCCAAGATACTTTGTGCTCCCTGTCAAGAAATCAGAATCATCCCAGAGCTTTTATCACAACACCTTTGCAACCATCCATTTCGTGTTCATGTCTTGAAATAAAAAATGAAAAGCAAAAGTAATAAACATTAAAATTCTTTACTACTTTCTTCCTCAAACAATTAATGTACAAGGTACATTATTTATTATTTGGGGTGAAGAATAATTCTGATAATATCTTAATCTCTTTTTTCCACCTTTCATCATTGTTGTGAGACTTCTACTCATATTTTGGGCTTTTTATCAAATAAAAAGACCTGCAGAAGTATGAACCCAGATAAAACAGGTAAATAAAAGTATTTTTGAGAAACAAAATGGGAAACACTCGTATGACACAGGTCTCCTTGCAGTCGCAACAGGACGTTCAGGCTACTTTTCTGACAAATACTTCCCTGAAGACCAGAAGCAGTCAGGGAAGAAAAGGTATGTAAATCTGTCTACTCCTCATTATCTTGGCTATTAGTTCTCTCCCTGCTTTGAAGAAAGACAGTCCAACATTGCAGCTTGGTATTCTAATATATAAGACAAAAAATGAAATTATTCAGCTTCAGGAATATGACCCACAAGGCTGATTGCTCATCCAGTTTAAAAATGCATATGGAAATACATCATTAATTTAAACTAGTATTTAGTTGATTAAATTAAATTCTTAGTAGCTACAGAAAGAATGATTGATTTGTTCATACATTGACAATAATGCTATCCATTTTATCTGACTGCATTGTCACAAAAGGCAATTTGCACCGTCCTTATTTTAGAAAGTAAAGAAAGGTTTGGGGTTTTTGTTGTGGTTTTGGTTTTTTTTCCTACAAGGTATATATTTTTTGGAGTGTTAGTGGAACAAGTAACTATTCCATGACGGAAGTCAGGAGGTATTTAAAAATGGAAAGGTATGTCTTAGTAATGTATTATCTAGAGGTTTAGAAAATTGATTCAATTTAAATGAAATGACAGAAAGCAAATCTGTCCACATATCTGCGCTCTAGTGCTTCTCTGAGTCATGAAACTCCCAAGCTATAAGGAAAAGTTACAAATGAGACACAAAGAAAAGAAGAAAACCCAAGCAGTTCTTTGGAGACAAATCCAAGTTTTATCTCTAGATAAAATATGATTCATTGCAGGCAAATTACTACCCATCATAATAAATCATGATTATCTAGATTGTGGCCAATCACAGGGCAGTAGCACGGGAGAGAGTTGTGCTTGAGATTACACCCACTCCTGTATTTAATGTACAAATACATGAAAACAGTTACACACTAATAATGTATAAAATATTAAATTTAAACCAGTAATACCTAACCCAAGATAAGATACCAGATATGTGAAAGAATCTGATGAACTGGTAAATACCTCTATCTACAGCTAATGCCCATTTATCTGGGAGCCTGACACAAACTGAAATTGGTCCTTGCTTTGTTATACCATTTCTCTCACTTTGACCTTCAGCAGATTAACACCACATAACTAAAAAACTGAAGGCAACGTAAAGAGGGGTTGTAAGTGTGCATTAGAGAAAAACAATATATTGTACATGGATTAAAAGCAATAGACTGCACTCAAGTGTATATGACACAATATTTTATCGCTTCTTGCAGGGCTAGCACATTCACAGATTTTAATCCTTTTGTTTTGGACCCTGTCATTACAAAGAATATGCATTTCATCTGAGATTAGCCAGGGTGTGCTAATTCACCTTCAGTATTGGGCAAGTTAGAAAGCAGTCCTTAGAAGATAAAAAGTCCCAGTCTTAGACCATCTCACCCATGTTCAAAATCAGAGCCCTCTTAGAAGGGAGAGAAGCACAGTGGAACTTTCTTGAACTGTGATGTTTATTCTGCTTTCAGTTTTAAGTTGGTTTGTACTGATACAAGTATACAGAGTCTTTTGTTCCTACCTTACCCACATCTTTCTATGAATTCCAACTCTAAGTTTGTTTAATGTTTATATAACAGATTTTTATAAATGTGTACATATATCATGGAAAATACAATAATCATAGGGATGGCATTAAACAAAAAAAGTCTCATTCCAACTCTATTTCTCTTCACTGATGTTGTGTGCTCAGGGCTGACTGCTTTACTACAGAGTATTTCCTTGCTTTAATTTTATCTCTTGTAAAGTTGTTGTGAGTACACTCACAGGAGCTTTACATGTACAGGAAGGTAATATGTATTGGTTTAAAAAAAAAAAACAACAACTAAAACAACAAAAAAACAACACTCCCTATCAGAAGCAAGACAGAAAAACTCAAACTGTCTGAATAGCCAGTGTCTTTAGGGAGTAGTATTAACAGACCAACATGGACAGATGGTCTGGTAAGGACTCATTCCTTACCCTCTTTGCAAAATGTGTTGCTTCGATTAGGGTAGATGTGTGACCTTACCATCAGAAAAATGGAACTTGCCCTATACCTTATCAATATGTGTAACATCCTTTAATTAGAGAGGGATGGTTCCCTTTAACTTCTCACTGACATTAGTACAGGCTAGATAAGTCTAAAACTGTCTTCCTCCTGGCTCAGATGGATAAGTGTCACTGAATAGCACAGTTTGTAAGAGTAGAAGCAAGCTTACCAGGACTGGGCATTTAAGAAGTAGATTTTTGTCCTGTGGAACAAATTTATGTCCAAGATTTGTTCATAGCACAATGAAAACCATCTTGGTATAATGTAATCTCTCCTGTACATACTTCAGGACAGAAAAACTTGTCAAGTGTTTGAAAGTTTTGGAGGTGACGGCATACATCTTACACAAAGTTCAGCTAGGTTTTCAGAGCAGAAGCCTCTCCAGTGCTTTTAACAAGTTCATCTACAGAAGGACAAGGACTGCAGTGCTGGCTTGAGAATACAGAAGTCCTACAGCTGGATGGGAATTCTTCTGCCTTCCCCATTCCTCTGCATATTTGAGAATAAGGGTCTCAGGATTGCCCAGAATGGTATGGAAATCGGTAGCTTTCACCTCTAAAATCCTGAGCTTGACAACTGAGTTTTTCAGTTTCTTTCTTGAAGGAAAACTGAAACTGAATTCCCCTACAAGCCTACTGTAATACTGTAAACTGAGTATTTATACTGAGACTCAAAATAGCTACTGAATTGTTTTACACAATGGTAGGGGAAAAAAAAAAAAAAGAAGGTAAACTGTATTCAAAGCACATAAAACACAATTAGAGGTGCAATTTAGCCTTGAGGAACAAGCTCAACGAGACATCAAATTAATCAACTTCAGACAGGTTCCACTAAAGGCTTTATTACATTCAGACTTGAGCAGTGTTGCTCTTCAAGACAGATAATTAAAGAATTAAGTCATGGTTTGTATTTGCCTGCTCATTCTGACTCTTCTGGTATTGTGTTACTGCCATGTTCATTTCTATTCCAATTATATCAGCCAATTTGTCTTTCACTTCTCCAGAGAAAAGTAGGTGAATTAGTGATCATGGAGTAGGTATAAACGCATCTTTCAGAAACAGATTCTAGGACTTGAAAGAAGTAGTCATAGCCTAAACTGCTATATACAGTCTACACTAAAACTGCAATGGTTTACTCCAGGTAAGGATTCTGGTCTTTGCTTGTAAATGTATCTCTTCCTCATGTGACCAGGTTGAGCTGCTGTGCAGGTTCAAGCACTGCTAAGAGCCACATGAAGATAGAAAATTACTGTGTTCACTTTTCAAATTAAGCAAAATAAAAGTGGAAAGAGGCAACAGCTTTTGCATCAACACCTGATATTTGTTGCATGCAAATTCCATGTCAGGATAAAGAGTACCTGAATGAGCAGCTCATCTTTATATCTGATCTTGGTATTGTGCTGTGAACAAATATAAGGCATCAGAATGAGTAAAATCCAAAACAGGCAGGATGAAAGCTGTATCATTTCACCTAAACCAAAAAACATGGTTAGACAGACATCACTAACTGAAACCTTTAAATTCCATTTAGCGATGCATTTTAATAAGTGGCAATGCAGGAATGTATAGACTATGCTGACACTGCAGAAGTGTTGCCTGCAAGTACAGATTACTGTAATCACTGTGCTATCACTTCCTGTTAATTTAACAAGATCCTACTGCAAAAATGTATAAGGAGTTTTCTTGGTATTAACCCCAGTAAAAATTGAGAAGAAACATTATTTTCATGCAAGTGTTTAGCAAGTGGGCATCTGTATTGAACTAAAGGTGCTTGACTCCGGTCCCTGTATTACACTGACTATCTTTTCTGATAAACATTCCAGAAGTAACATTCATGGAAAACAGCACCCAGGGAGTCCCTAACTGGCACAGAAAAGCTGAGAAGCACCTCAACCTTTTCCACTGGGACAAGGATGCAATGTGGAAAGGAGAGAAGCATGAAGGTGAGCACTAGCTTTCAGCACTGCTCTGAACCCTGCTGGGTTAATTAATTAATTAATTAAATTAATAAAATTAATAAATATATATAAAAGATTATAGAATAAAACAAACAAACAAAAATAAAAAACATTGCATTTTTTGTCTAAGGCTGGCCAGGACATTCTTTCTGAAAAATATTAAAAAATCATATAAAAAAAAAATCACTGACTAAATTCTGAATCTTCTGCAGGAGAACAGCTTGCCAAGGCTCTGTCTAAAGTCAGTGGAGAAAGAGTGGTACCTCCAGAGTGCTCTTCAACTTGCTGAAGATCAGTATCTCTTTCTGGGGATTATAGAGACACCCTGATAAAGGTACATGCATGAGAAATGTTTTTCCATTATGGGTTTCTTCTAGTTGCCTAACAGACATCTAAGCCACTTGAGATGCTGCAGGGCACCCCATCTATGTTGTGTCTGCCAGCCCCTTACAGATGTCCTTGATACCCTCATAACATACCTCAAATGGCATTTGATACTTGTGTTTAGGGAAATGATTCAAAGGCTGGTTATCTAAAGTTAGCTGAGGTTAATTTTTGTTTTGGAGATCATGTTCGGACAATTTTGCCCTTAATGTGGGACTGACATAAACAATTTGGTTTCATTTTCACACCTCCTTAACCTGTAGCTCTGCTTAGGAGACATTCCTAACTCTGCCAGCATTGCACACGTGGACACACACTGTCTGTGCCTTGGCCTCACCCATGTGCAGTGGAAACAACATAACTACCTTCTTCTTTCTTTCATTTTATCTTGCTTGTTTTGGTAATAAGCTCTTTGGCAGGAGGACTGCCTTTTATGTTAATTTTTCACATGGTTCTTAATAGATGAAGGCCCTACTCTTGCTTAAAATAAGAGTGTAATATTGTTAGACCTATTAATATAAAACTGGAAAAAATGTCTCCTCAGTCACTCAGGCAGTTCTACAAGTGTTCAGTTCTTGTTCCTTTCACTGGGGTGAGGGTCAAGCCTGGCTGGGCAACTCTAGGTTCTAGGTCCCATGGCGTTCTGGCAGCACCTGCCTCTTGCTGCCCACCTAGGCAGGGTACTGGTTCAAAGCTGCCCACATCCTGAGGAATCATTTTACCTGCTGAGCTCAACACCATTTCCTGATTTTCAGTAGAGGCTCCTGTGTTCTGATCATGCCTGGGTTTTGAAATCTAATTTGCTGTATAGCACAGGCCTCATTGACTATTGTAGCACAAGCCTGGTATCTAAGTAAATGGAATGAATGTAATTTCTAATGTGCAGCAAAGTATTTACAGGAAAAGTGGATTGTTTTCTTTATCATTGCTAAAATGCTATTCCAGAAATCTAGCAGGCACTAATTTTAATTAGGAGGATATTATTCAGGACTAATAAAATACATTAATAATAACATTTTTCTGTTATTAATAAAAAGTATAAACTTTTGCATTTGATATTTGAACAGCATTTTTCCTTTCAGATGTGCTCTTAAGCTACAATTTGGTGCCACCTATTAACTTGATTAATAACTCAGTGTTTTCAATTTTATTTAATTTCTCAATTTTTGCACAGAATAATCAGCCCTCTTATTCAGAAAAATGAGCTAATTTGAAAAAGTAAGAACTAATTTCGGACAAATGCTTCCACAAGATCATTTCATAGACTTGTGCATGCCCTATTTCTAATGACTTAACAATCACATTAGCTTTTTGCTGGCTCCATTGCATTGCTGGACAGGCTGATATGTGATATAGAGATGTTGTTCATCTAAACCATAGTCCAGCAAAGCAGCTAAGCATATGAATGCCTTAAACATATCTCTACTTGACTGAAATCAATTCACAGGCTCACTGTTATGTATGCTTTGTTGGACCAAAGCCACAATTACCAATCTGCTGGAATGGAGCTTAGTAAAATACATTGAGAGGAACCATGTCTGTGAACAAAACTAACAGTTTGGGAATGACTAGAGTTTAATTTTCTCTATAATTATAGGGAAGGGTATTAAAAAGTCTTTCCAAAATAGGCTGAATAGTAATTGTTGGCTGACTCTTGAGAAGATTTAACACATAACTCACCTCCATGGCCTTTCTAGTGATGTCTGTTCTCAGACTGTTGGTCTTTCTTCCTTTTATCATCATTCTCTCTATCCTTCTTGGCACTGCTCTCTACAATGTAGTTTGGTCTCTTTCTGAGACCTCTTAAAAGGTCTGTTACTCTTTACTGTCTCAGAAATGACTTACAAGTCTCAATGCTTTCCTTCATGAAAATTGTTCAAGAGAGACTAGAGCTTTTTCACTTGCTTACCTTGAGGAGCGACATGGCAAACTGGGATCTGTTACTGCTTTATGGACCTTTTACTAGAGCATCTCTTCCCTAATTTTAAAGACCTCCCTTTATCCCTTTTGATATCTCAGGTATTAATCAGGATTCACTGGATTCTCCTGAGCTTCCAAGCTACCACTCATGGAGCCTGGTGCACTGAAACAAAAAGCAGGTTTAGCAGCAGCCATCCAATATGCTACTACTTCATCATGAACTACAGTGAAGGTGAGAGCTCTATGAAGAAGACTGATGTTTCAGTGGGGTTGGAAATTACTTATTAAAAATGTTTATAATCATAATGACTCTGAGACTGTTAGGATCATTATATCACTCTCTATTACACTTCTGAACTAGCCCTACAGCCTAATTTTTGTTTGTGAGGTAAAGGTAGGAGGGGGACACTGCCTCTGGCAGTTGTTGTCTTTCATCTGTTGACGTTCATTTCTTGTTGGGCACGCTCACTTGAGTTGGAATAATGTCATCAGTGTAGGTCACCTTTTGTGTCTGGGCAAGTGGAAGAAGTTATGTTCTTTCTTCATGCTACAGTAGTTAGAGAGATGTTGATAAAGTTCAGAGTCTGGGTGACACTGAAACATGCAGCCCTTGTCTTCCATGTGCATGGCCAGACTGAAGCCTCTGGAGGTCTGACAGCAGAGGCAAACCAGGGTTTTGCTCCGTAGAGCCCCAAAAGATGTGACACTGTCAAGATGATGTTATTTACAGACAGGGTAAAACTGAAGAAGTAAAAAGGCCTCTTATGAACTGAAAACAACTTATCTCATGTATTGTCCTTTATAATACAGGTTTGCAGATAAACTTTCTCTTCATAAAGAAGCCTGGAAAATTCTGTTAGTAGAGTGACCTCCCTGTGATTGAAAATTTTTAAATAAACTATACTTCACTCCACCACAGCTCATTATATTTCAATTTGATTTAATTTAAAGCAGTGTGGTTTATAATCAGTGAAGTTCCTTTGCTGGAGAGAAGGAGGTTTTAGCTTTAGAACAAATACACAGCATTTTTTCATTTCCTTAATCTTGTGCTGTAGGTGGTCAGTTCCAACTGCTGCATTTGGCACTGGTGGTTTGTTTAGGCTAAAGCCAAGTAAAACAGACAGTGAATAGCTAAATTGAAAAATTGAATTTAATATATTAAGTATTATGCTGCAGTTTATATAATATCAGTGTTCCCTCGAGTTATATATTATTGTTTTAATGTTCTTCGACACAGATTGATATGAATAAGAAGTGATTAAAGGACAGGTAGAAACATTAGGTTTGCTCTTGGGGAAAAAAGCCTGAAATACAGTATAAAATTAATCTAGCTGAGGAAGATGCTACTGCAGAGCTGTAGCAATGCAGTGACAGGGGTACATGTGGTTTGACAGCATCATGGCTGCCAGAGTCATAATTCACAATTTGAGACAATAACGTCAAGATTATAAATGTCTTCTAGATTTTTATTTGCTACTGACACAGATACAGCTGAACTTCCGTTACAGGAAAGGGAGAGGAGGAGTATTTAGGTAAGAACAATAGTTTTTAATATCATTATATTATCTCAGGAATTTGTGAGTGTGCAGTGACAGGGCCATGTTCAGTGGCCCATGTTCATCTCAGAGCTGGTGTCCCAGACAGCGGAGCATGAAGGGTGAAGAGAGCAGTGCAACAGTTAACTGCTATTATGACACAGAATCCCTCAAGGAAGAAAACTCTTTTTTTTTTTTTTTTTTTTTCTTCAGCAGTGCACTGGCTACTCTTTATGATGTGAACATTAATCAGTTTAGTGTTGTGTAGCAGTCTGTGGCCTTCCTTGCACTTAACAAGTTCTGCAGAACATTGCACAGCTTGTCCTTTGCTGGGAGAACTGCAAAGGCTCTGGTAGACTGAGCCCTGGAACTTATTTTAATGCCTTGGGATGGCCAAGCCCTCACGTGTTAAAAACTGCACAGATCTATTGACTCCAGTGTAACTGTGGTGCTTCCAGGGGCTGAGAAGCTGGCACAGAGCTTCCCTCTTTTATGATCTTCTTTACAGGTTGTACTAATATAGTCTTTTAACAGACAAGTTAATGTACTCTTACTGACCAATCCTTCTCAAAAAACATGAATTTTGGAATTGGGTTTTTCACTGCTACTTATATGTAGCAATGACCCTATATTTGAAGCATTTGTGTCCAACTAGGAAATTACTCTGCTTTTAAGAAAAAACAAACCCAAACTGTTGTAGCCCACTGCAAAGGTCG
The DNA here is from genome assembly GCA_020745705.1 of Hemiprocne comata. Lineage (NCBI taxonomy): Eukaryota > Metazoa > Chordata > Aves > Apodiformes > Apodidae > Hemiprocne > Hemiprocne comata. The sequence goes on along the minus strand of CM036594.1, from coordinate 8,070,971 downwards.
CAGTCTCAAGGGAATCTTCTCTCCTTGATTCTAAGCAACTGTAAGCCTAACATGGGCTTACTAGGGAAATGGAAAGTTGACCTGGCCCTCTTTTTAAGGGGAGCCTTGTGTGGCTCATTCCTAGAGCTTGGACATCTGTCTCACAGATACATAACTGTTCAGAAAGTTCATACATTGAAAGAAAGCACAACCTGAAAATAAGCAAATTTGTCTGAATTTACTATTACTAACAAGCATTACTTTTACCTCCAGATCTATTCCATTATTCTGTATTCAAATTATCAGCTTCTCAAATATTATTTTCTTTAAAACCAAGTGTCTAAGTCCACTTATTTTGAATTAAAAGACAAAAATTCTTACCATGTTCTACGAAAGAAAGATTAGGCCTAAATTTGCTATTTCTCCTAAATCATGAAAATGTTAAATGCTATAAAGCTTTTATTTTTTTTTTACATCTAAGCAGAATAAGTAGATGAGCAAATGCTTTTTTCCAGTTAGCCTAGAAAAATGCTTGTCTTCTTAATATCTGGAAATGACAGCTTTGTGGTTCTATCCCCATTTTATCCATCATTTTTAATTGCAGAGCAGAGTGCTACTTTCTCAACTGCTTGTAACTGCTGTGGTAATTTATTCCACTGAAAAAGGGTGGAAAAGACACTATTCAATGCTGTTTAATTCTTAAACTGCCTATATTGAGTTTTTGCTTTTTGAAAGCTGATATTTATTTTACTCTCTCTGCAACTGATAGCTTTCCCAATGGTTACAGTGGCAAAAAAAAACCAGAAAAGAGGAAAATTATGGTGCTTGTTAAGACATCAAAAAGGTGAAAATTCATCATGCTTTTATTTTTTGGTGCTCCCTATGGTGAAAAAATAGAGCTTTATCCTCTTTTGATAAAATTCTAAGAAGCAGCCTGCACTGGAGTCTGGTAAAATTACTATCCTGAAGAGTAAGTTTTATTTCCAATAATCAGCAGACACTTGAAATAGACTAGCTAGCACATGCAGAGCAGCATTTAAAAGTCTTCTCTCCCCCCTGCCCAGAATCAAATGACTTTGGATTTAAAGCTTGAAAAATGTGAAGTTGCAATGTTAAAAAAAAATGTTGCCCACAGCATAGATCAGTGAAAGGAATACTAAAAAATACAGAAAAATATGTAGCATTCAGAACAGCTTTACTGAATCAAATTCACAGTGGCTGATGATCTGGTCATATATGAGTATTTATTACTGATATTCTTTTGGTATGTAAGTGCCTTCATTTAGCCTGTATCTGGGGCTAAACTGAAGCAGTGGCTCTCTCACCCAATGACCCCTCCCCAAGGAGGAATCTCCCAACTTCAAAAATACTTGGATTAAGCCATAATGTATGACCATGATAACCCAAATAACAGGAGGAACCTAAAAAAACATGGATAGAGTTATAGTATCACTGAAGTCAACTTTTCCCTCTACAGTATTTACTCTTAGAAAATAAATTACTTTGCTTTTTTATATTAGTTTTTTTCATGCTGTACCTAGCATGGAAAAACCTTGACAATTCTAATGACAGAAGACAAATCTTCATGATCTTACTAATCTGCAAATTTTGGAGATGTTTTTGATCCTCTCTGCAGAAGTCTTGTATACAGAAATTTGTATAAAATGGTGAATTTTTATTCACTTTGTTTTGAAAAATAACAACTAGTAAAACCATTTGTAAATAACTCTGACAAGAATGTTAGGTTCATTTTAGACTTCAAGCTCTGTAGTTGAGGGAAAAAGTGTATTACAGTCATTGATTCATTGTTTTACCCATTTGAAAGATGTGACTCTGACAGTCAACATACGTTTGTCAGTATCAGACACCTATTATTATAATGATATTTTTTCCTTGCTTTCTGGCTTTTGCTGCTGTTTTGTTGTGTGGTGTTCACTGTTTAAATGCAGCAGCTTGGGCACATGACATCAGTCTCAGTATATGGAGTACACGTGATTCCCAAAATCTAGCAAAAGTTTTCTTATTTCCCAGTTAGAGTTTATTTTAGAATTCTGTAACTATACCTAAGACCTACTACTGCTCTGCTCTACGATATTAAGACATCGCTCTCTGCTACCTTGTACCTGCATAATCCTAGTTAGAGAATATAGAATCATAGAATATTCTGAGTTAGGAGGGACCCACAAGAATCATCAGATTTAACTTCTGACTAGACACAGGGCAATGTAAAAGTTAAACCATGTATCTAAGAGATCAGCACCTCCCTCTCCACTCTTCCTCATGAGGAAGTTGTAGACAGCAAATAAGGTAACCCCTCAGTGTCCTCTTCTCTAAGCTGAACAAACCCAGTATCCTTAGCCACTCCGCATAAGTCATGCCACTTGTCATTTCACCACTTTTGTTACCCTCCTTTGGACATGTTCAAATATTTTTATATCCTTCCTACATTGTGGAGCCCGAAAGTGCACATAGTACTTGATGTGAGGCTGCTCCAATGCTGAATATAGTGAGTGAGATGACCGGGTAGCTACACAGTGCTTAATGCACCCAGGGTACATTTAGCTCTTTTGGACAGCAAGGCATGTTGATGACTGACATTGAGCTTACCATCCCCAAAACCCCACATCCCTGTCTGCAGGGCTCACTCCAGCCTCCTGTCTCCTAGGCTGTAAGTACATCCAGGATGATGCCATCCCAGGTGCACAATCTGGCATGATTGCTCTCAGTAGAAATCGCTTTCAATAGAAATAAGCAGAGTTTTGCAAAATCAGTTACCTTCATTATTTTACACCAACCAAATTATGGTGAAAATGTCTTCCCAAGCTCTAGGACAAAAATAAGGATGCTTACTGGGAACATTTTGTATCGTAACTCCCAGCAAGGTGAGCATACCTGTTAACTGCTGCCTCCAGATATTTACTGAAGAACTGGCATTGTCTCATTGTTGTCCTGCCATTTAGAATTCTTTTCTCCAGGATAAACAACATCTTTCTTTGGTAAGCATTTCTAAAGAAAAAAAAGAAAGGAAATATATTTTTCTAATTTAGTCAATGGATATGTTATGATAACGTGTTTAAAATTCACTGTAAGTCATTTTCTTGATGTCAGTGTTATGAGATACCCTGTAAATTAAATTCTATTGTGTAGTAAACCTGTCCAGTAGGTCGATAGATATTATGAAGGCCTAAACCAATTTATTTCACCTTCCTTTTAAATGAAAACCTCAGTGGTCTGAGACTGGATTATTTATTTAAAATAAGATTCAGAGAGAGAATTTTTTTTTTTTTCCTAAGAAAAAAAGGAATTAAGACAGAGCTGAAAGCTAAATAAGAATTAATTATTTTTAAAATCTCATAGGATCACAATTTTACGGTAGCAGAAGTCGTATATGAAGGAAGAAGGCAGACTGATACCATGGCATTTTATGTATTCTTTGTATCAGATACCAGAGCTGAGTACTGATACCAGAGCTGTTAGTGCTGAGACACTGCTAACTTCTGCTGGAAACAGATCAGCCCAGGAACTGAAACTGTAATGAAAATATTGCCTTTTTTTTTTTTTTTTTTACCCCTAGTCATGAAACATGTGCCTATATACACATATGCTCCTCATGCCTGAATTACAGTGCAGATTGATCTAACCTAGCTGCTTGTCATTATTCTTGTAACAGTTTATAAGATAGTCCAACTGATTGTTCAGATATTTAAAAAAGAGATTAAGCTAACATTTCCTATATTAGACAAGTAGCATAAAATACCTGAGCAATAAGAAAAGATGTTGTTTCTATTTATACCATCTTGGGTCCAAGAGAATTCACTGAAAAGACCAAGAAATTTAAACATATTGCACTGGAATTTAATGTCCAATTAAGTCCACGGCAGGGTGGTGGGGGGGCTGCAGTAGAATGCATGTGAACTCTATAGCTCTATAGCTGGTTAAATGGAGAATCCATTTGTTGTGTCAGTTCAGATATTGTGATAATTACATAGCCAATTAGCTACCTCCAATATTTTAAATATCACAGGTATACCTTCCTATGCTGTTAGTACTGCTAACTAGGTTAACTAGACAAAATAATTTAAAATGTATGAGCTATAGTTACTGTTTTAGAGCAAAGGCTGTCAGTAGATTAGATCTCAGTTTGACATGCTACTGGCATAGCTTGCTGAAAAGAAAATTATGCTTGGAAGATAATTCTTTTTACAGCTCAGTTTTCAGATCTCTGAGATTGGGTGTTTGCCCCAGAAGTAATTTGAAATTACCAAAACATTTGCAATTTCTCTGTATGTAATGCAGCTCTGTGATAAACATACAATTCTTGGTAAGTCATGGGATACAATGTTTATTCTGAGAAGTCTTGCACTTTCCATTTCAGAAAATCAGAATGTTGTTTGCTACCATTTGAACTGAACATACAGCACTAATTCATACCAGGAGAGTATTGAATTTAGTTATTGAAAGGGCACCTGGCTAGCTCATACTTATGTGCATACCATGTACAAAACCAAGTGCATTTGAAGAAGAATGTTCACATTTTCACATTCTATCTTTTTCCTGGAGTTGCAAGTGAGTGGTAAAATAATTAGTGTCTTCATAGGCCTTCCTTTAGTGCACAAGCAACAGCAAATTGACTGCAGAATGTCAAGTATTCAGGTTATTGTATCATGTTTTACCAGCTTATTCGTATCTCGATGGTTATTAGCTAGCAGTTATCTTTGCCTGTTCCTTCTCTTACACATCCACATCATTTCTCCAGGCTGTTCTTTTTCTGTTGAGACATCTATGCTCACATCTGTCAAATGCTGTTTTATCTCCATTGTGTCCTTCTTCCATTGCTGTAAGATGTCCATCTCTGGTTTCCCTACATTTTGAAGTCCTCTCTCCAAATAATTTCAATAAAGTTGTACTTAAAATACATCCCTCAGCAATTTTTCCTTTATCAGCCTGATCCCTCAAACCATCAATTGCCCTTGTTTTATCAAATCAGGTTCAGGCTTCCTTCCTTTATCTTAAGACATCTTAATTCTTTCTTTCTGCAGCATGTCTGTTTCTGTCTCCTAGATTGAGATTTATTAAAAGTTATTTAGGCATCTTAAGATGAAAGAATGTGTCTGACTGACTGGATATTCAAAAGCATTGACTACCTAATTCACACTGAGAGTAACAGTCAGTCATTCTCTTCATCAGGAGGATCCACAGTCCAGCCTTGCAGACTCTCTCCAGGCTCCTGCCCTGGGTTCTCTGTTCTCTTTCTCTCTCAGGAGCCTAGTTACTTCCCCTTTGGCCTAAGGGCAACAAAACTGAGGGCCTTCCACTCTGTGGAGAAAGTTTGCAGCAATTTGGAACACTTCTTCAACAAACAGTCTCTTCCTTCCATTTCCAACACATTTTTTTAGGATTTTCCAATTAAGCATAACACAACTGAAGAGGTAGAAATCATGGACAGATTATAAAGCCAGAAAAACTGCTGCAGACCAGTGATGGTGATGCCAACTAAGAGCTAGCACTAAGTGAGGGAGCCTCCTATTTTGTGAGTCTTTGTCTGGCTGTGAAAATATGTTTGTGTCACTGTTGAATGAAAGCCAAGTGTGTAAAAGCTTTTGGCAAAATGGTTGTGTTTGGTTCAAGAAACTCAGGTTTTCCGCTTTTACTCTCATCTTCCAGAAAGTCTACTCTAGAGTTTAGAAATAATACTGTCAAAACTTCATTGAAGTCAGGATTTGTTTGCAAAATATTCCTGTTTTGGCATAATGTCAGTTGCAACAGAAAATATTTCATTGAAAAAACTCTGACTAGTTCCATAAATGTCATTACATTCATTAAGTACATATGTAACAGTAGTTGAATTAGCTATCTGTTTGCACACATCAAGTCATCTGAAATATTATGAAGTCAAACAGGGCTCAAGGGTTGGTTGAGTAACAGTGTCATAAATTTTAGTAACTCTAGATCTTAACTTGATGCTCATTATAACACATGTCTGGGAACAAAACTAATTGAAACATCAGGAAATGGTCAGAACGTAAATGAAAAGCATTAGCAAAAATATTGAAAGCATTTTAATTAACTTAGAATAATGCATGAGGGTGACTGGCAAATTAAATTGCTATCCAAGTCCTGACACACTTTTTTTTTTTATTTGAAACCACAATATGATTATTTATCAAATTAATTAATTTTCTGTTGATAGTAATATTAGCTTTTAAGTAACACATGAGGACCTAAAAATATTTTAATACAAGGTCATCATTCCTAACCCTCTAGTGCTATTGTAATTGGGAACAGTTTTAATTAATATATTTTATTCTTGCTCTGATATATACATAGTGTAGCTTTATGCTGTTCTGGAGAGGGACTTTGGGCACCCATGCTACTGTCAGGGCTCATACAAGAGGCTTTTGAGTTGAAGTTACTGTTCTGTGTTTGGGAAGATCACGCCATAATTATAAAGCTGCTCCACTGAAGAAGCAGGGAATAATAGATGGGTTGAGGTTGGAAGGGACCCCTGGAGGTCATCTTGTTCAACCACCCTGTGTAAGCAGGGCCACCAAGAGCTGGTGGCCTAGGATGGTGCCCAGACAGCTTTTTAGTATCTTCAAGGATGGGGACTCTACAGCCTCTATAGGCAACCTGTGCCAGTCACTCTTTGTCACCCCCACAGTAAAACAAAGAGGTTCTAGCTGGAACCTCCTGTGTTTCAGTGTTTGCCCTTAGCTTCTTACCCTGTCACTGGGCACCATCTTCTTTACACCCTTCCTTCAGACACTTCTATGGTTTGATAACATCTCCCCAACCCTCTTCTCCTCTAGGCTCTCTCAGGCTTTCCTCATAGGAGAGATGCTCCTGTCCTTTATCATCTTTGCATCCCCTCACTAAACTTTCTCTGGTATGTCCATATCTCTCTCATATTGGTGAATCCAGAACTGAACATGGCACTCCAGGTATGGCCTCAACAGTGCTGAGTACAAGGAAAATAACATCTCCCTCAACCTGCTAGCAACATTCCTCCTAATGCAGCTCAGGATACTATTAGCCTTCTTTACTGCAAGGTCAAATTGCTGCCTCATGGCCAACTTGCCATTTACCATGACCTGTGAGTCCTTTTCTGTAAAGCTACTTTCCAATCAGGTGGCCGCCAGCATATACAGGTTCCTCCCCAGATGCAGAACTTGGCACTGCCCCGTGTTGAATGTCATGAAGTTCCAGAGGTCAGTGCATTTCTTCAGCTTGTTGAGGTCTTTCTGGATGGCAGCATGACCTGGTGGATCAGACATGCCTCCCAGTTTTGTGTCCTCAGCACACTTGCTGAAGGAACACTCTGCCCCAAAACCTGGATAATTTTATATTTCTCCCTTTGGATAAACTTAAACATTTATGTTATTTTTAGAACTTTTCAAACCATAACCTAAAGTTTGAGGTCCAAATTTCCGTTTAGAAAGTCACTTTAGGTGATGGAAACCTGTATCTGTGGGTAAGGGTGAGATACAAAACAGGTGCAAGGGAGCTTGTACTTGCCATAATTGGACATCTTTAAAAATACTGAAATATGAGGGTTGACAGTTTCAGTTTGGATGTTTATCTGAAATAGATGAATTAGTTTCTTGGTTATGCAAAATACACTCAGGTTATACAAAACAGGTGCAAAGATCTCAGAAGAACATTTTCTTTAGTTAGCATTTTGATGTTTGTACCTCAGTTCTGGCTCAGGAGTGAAAAAAAAAAAAGCAAATGAAAATAATTCAAAATAAATGTAAAGGATTCGTTCCACGTTGCAAAATTTCTGTTTTGTTTTCAGTTTTGGTGAAAGGCTGGACTGGCTCATTCTCACTGCCTCAGCATGCACACACTGTACACATAAATATATCAAACCTCAGGTGTAGACACGTCTGTCAGTATATAGATCTTAACAGACTCGCTGAGTCTGAAGCACTGTTCATCAAACCTGAAGCACCTTTGCCTGACTTCCCCCTGCTTCTGCTGCCTTCAACTCACTCTTCTGGGAAGACCTTGCCTTCTGCTCCCAGACCATGCATGCTGGGCAGTGCCCCTCACATCAGTCATGGAGAGCAGGCTCTCTGGCCGCAGTCATCTGCCAAACTCTTGTGACACTGGGAATCTCATGTGCTGGGTTAAAAAGGTGCAGAAAGATATTTAGAGATCTGTGTCACTGACACATCTCCTGTCCCCAAGACAATACACCGGTAGCCCCCAAGAACTCTACAGAATCTAACAGCAGAGAGAAAGAATGATTAGCCAGTAAAATTGAAAAAAACTTTCTGAAGAAAACTTTCTGAAGGATATTATAATATAAAATATATCCCTCTGTCCCTCCATCAGTCTGTACTAATCATGTGCTATGCAAATTAAATCTAATGGGCTAGTCTTCACACCAGTTTGCAGAACACAGACTAAGCTGGATTTAAATGATGTCACAATGAAAACAGAGAAGATAACAACCAAAATCTTCAGACATCTAGTATACATAAAATAGAATGCTTGCCTTTTCAATAATTGTTGATATGGTTTCTACCCCAACAGGTTCTTTATATCTTAGAGATATGATATTCTGTGTTGTGTGATTAGTCATTAAGCATGTTTGTTGGGGGACAATTATTTGGAGGACTTAATACCAATAGAGGTTAGGGCTTGGCTCAGTCCAGGTTTAGGTCTTTACTTTGGATCTTTCAGAATGTAAAGTGTAACTAAATAAGAATGATAATTTTTACTTTCTCTCATCACTTCATTTTGCAGCTGCTTAAGTGAACCTCAGTGAATCAGGCCCTTTGTGTAATATGTCATTTACACGATCTCTAGTGAAGGATATTTTCTTGTAGGAACTTAGATCAGCTAAAAGCTTATTAATGTAACTGCTGTTGAGACACGGTAGGATTCCAGTTGCCCACCTGAACAAACATATCATTTTATGATTTCTACAGTGTTTCTGTACTGCAAGAGGTTCTCCTATTAGTGAAAGCACGGGTACATCTGAATATATAATAAACAGGAAATAAGCTACCTCACCCTTTTCAAAATAACTAATCAAGTACTACAAGGAAAATAAATGTAAATAAAATATTAAATAAGAACTAAAAGGATTTTAATTATATTACTTTCAGAAATAATTTAATTTAACCTAAAGAGACAACTGGGAGCAGATACTTTGGCTTAGCATTTTTCAAATTGCTAATTAAAATTTCCAGGATGAAAGTCAAGTTCAGTGTCTTGATTTTAAAGATAAATAATGCATACTTCTTTTCATTATGAGTTTATGAAGGTTTATGTAGTGCCAAAGTGTAATATTGTATGTGGATTTAAAATATTCAGATAAGATGGATGCCCTATGCAATACACTGTGGGCATAAAGAAGTTTTCAAGTAAGAAAACTTGAACATTGAAGTGTGATTCTGGTTACATTTGCCACATGTTTTCATATAATTTGTATCTACATTGTTTAGGGAATTGTTTGAAGATAACTGGGTTGTTTGTTGTGTTTTGTTTTTTTTTTGTAATCTAAAAGCAATTACGGTGATGGAAGTGGCAGTTTTACTATTTATTGGAAAATAGATTAATCTATTCTCTACCATAATTACTTGATCCAAACCAAATGAAGTAAATGGAAATCACTCATCATTCTATAATATTATATAGTGCTTGGCTTTCTATGACCAAGACACAGGGCTAGAACATGTGATGGGGACATGAGAAGACACAGAACCATCCTGAAGAAAACTGTGACTCAGAGGGTCAGTGCTTCCCCTCTTGGTTATAAGCAGGGAGGTCATTAGAGCAATTGACATGCAAGTTTTATCTATTTTACAACTGTTTCACTAAAAATAGTGCAATCCATGTCTGTGTTACAAGTGCCAGTTTGCCTGTCCAGTCCTCCTTGCAAATTTTGAACCAGTACAAGCAGCTTTTTGACCAACTTGACAAATAGGTTGGGGAGACTCAAAATATGAAATTTAGAAAAACAGACAGAAACCTTTTTAGAGCCTGTAATAACCTGCAGCAGTTTCATTAATTGCTAGATACTCAATATAAAGCACAGCAATGCTGTGTCTCCTGCAGCCTATGGAAAGCTTTGGTCTGGGCTCACTTTCCGAGACACCAGAAACACAGACATCTGAGGAAACCAGGCTTCACTACTTTGTTGCTTATCCAACCTATAAAATGCTTTACACATGGTATTTCTGCAAGAGTAAGCTTTAAAAATGAAATATTTTTCCTCTGTGTAGGCATGAAAGCTGCAAATCTGGTGGGTCAGAAATTGAAGGCTATCTCCTCAGCTGCCCTTTCTACAACTTATGGCTTCCTTTGCACTTTGAAGTGGCTGTATTTAAGCTCCTGTGTGTACATACAGAATGCTCTCTCAGGATGAAAGGTAATACGAAACTGAAGACTGCAATGGTGACAGTAGCACCTGAAAGAGGGGAGTAGGAGACATGCACTAATATTCACTATTAATCATTCCAGCTGCTTACAGCTACATGAAAAACGTGTTGGTGTATTTACACAGACACACAAGTGTGCAAAGACTGTGGAGACAGGGAGAGCACACTGATGGACTGTTGTGTACACTGAGTGCACGTGAGGCTTCAAGGCAAGTAAATGAGAAGGACATTGAAACACGATGTGTGAGCTAAAGGGAGTGTTTGCACTGCTGGATGTTCAGTGATGTATGGAGAGTCAGACCTGGCATTAATAAACAAAAGGTAAATATTCTGCTTTTGTTTCTTGACCATGTCTGTAAAGCAATTGCTTCACCATCCAGGAGAGAGGAAGAAGAGACAGAATGGTGACAGGTAAATTGCACTTGCTCATACTTCATTATGTGGAGTTTTATGAAAAAAAAGTTGTGTTCCTGTAAGTTATATCTATTAATACAAAGTGAATCTTGCTGTAAACTGATCTTAGCCCAATTCAGTATCTTGCTTTCCACTAAAATCAAATGCAATTGGGCACTTAAATATTTCTCTTGATCTGGACAACAGTGCAACGGTTTGCACTCAGATATCAAAAGCTATTTGGTCATTTACCTTTTTTTTTCTGAGATACTTCAGTTTCTCAACTGTAAGAACAAAAAAATGGTGCTCTATTAGGTGTTGTGAGGATGAATAAATCTGAACTTGTGAGATGTTAAGATCCTACAGTTAATCAGGTCACATGAGTAGGTCAGACAGATGGTGATTACCATAACTGAAGACCAAAGTACTTCAAGGAGTGCTCGGTAGTAAACGATACAGTGTGGTTCCCATTTTGTCCTTTGAACCTGATCAACTACAGCACAAAGAACCTTTGGAGGGGCTTGAAACATGTATTCCTTAGTCAAACAAATGAACTTCTAACATGAATATCATAGCCCCAGGGACAATCTACAGCCAACACAGTCATACACTTGAATTTTTTATCTGTCTGAATGGAAAATCAAAGTGATCTAAATGTTGGTATATTTTACTCAAAACAAGTGTTCCTGGGATCAAAAATGTGCCTCTAAGGGATAACAAAATAAAAAAACACCACAGTGTTATCAGTCAGTATGCAAAGTCCATGGAACATCACAATTTATTAAAAAATGACCATATTTATTAGACTACTCCATTTGTTTTGTAATTTTGAACAAACTCAATTTCTTACTTAGTTTCTGATTCTGTCTCTTTATTAGCAGAGGTTGATTAATATGTATGTTTGCAATTTCCTTTGAAATCTGCACAGAAAGCAGGAGTCAACTCTAAATTCAAATAAATCACTGCAGAGACTCAGTGGCTGACAGGTATGTCTTGCCTGAATGTGCCTGTTTGCTTGCACATGTGTCTACTCATTCATGTGGCTGACAAGGTATCATCTTAACAGCACAAAAAAGACAGCCTTTAAACTGTGACCCAGATGTGGACTTTCCATAGAGACATTTAATTTCATGAACTTCTTTTTAAGGAGTGTGACTGACAAAGAAGAAGAAGGAAAAAAAACCATAGATGACACCAGTGCAGGAATGTATATATGCCATATTCCCTGAGGTTTGTAAGATTTTAATTCTTTGCTGTGAGTTGGATGAATCCTACAAAGAAAGTTTTCGGGATAGACTTCTTTGTTTAAAACATTATCCTCCACCATTTCTACTGTTTGGCTGTTTTCTCTCTATAAGTAGCTTTGTGATTGTGATTTGTTTGTGTTAAAGCAGCAAAAGCAAATCAGACTCATGAGGGTGAGTTTAATCAACACTTGAATAAGTTTTTTATCCAAATGCCTTCTTTCCCTTTTTTTTCTGTGCAAAATGTGCTTTTTTCTTTTCTCTCTCCACAGTTTTGTCTCTCTCTCAGCTTGGCCATATTGCTGAGGTGACATAAGCATAGGAAGAGACATGACTGTCAGAGCCAGTAGCCCCAAGTTACTCCACTGTGCATTTCCATTCATGACTCTGAGCCACCTCTATTAAAGCATCCAGCCTCCAAAGGCTTTTAACTAGGACTGGAAGAAGTACAATTGCCAAGTGTACGCCTGGAAATACAACAGCAGTGTTTCCCAGTCTTTCTGTAGCTGAACAATTCTGGAGAAAAATCTTATGTTTCCTGCCTCACAGGTAAGGTGATAGGTAGGCACCCATAAGCAAGGTATTTGCATACATATTACGCTGAATAAAGTTTATTTTTTCCCTCCAAACAAAGAACTATGTAGGACTATGAACCTATATATTCATTAATTATGTCACCCAGTAAGTGAGCTAACTGGATTAAATATAGAGAAAATATTAATCATGCTTTCCTTATTAGCATGAGGTAATGCTTGTCTTTCTTCCCATAGCCCATCAGAGTGAGAGGGTGGGAGGAGATGACTGTATGGTGTCGTGGGATCGTCTGTGAGCTGGAACGATACTGGGTTGAGGGAGTGGTTGTGGGATAGTCACTGGGAATGTGTGATGGTAAATATTTAGGCTAGCACATTATTGCAGTGTCTGCAAAATCCTGAGGATGGGATCTGTGTGGAGATTACCTCAAATTTAACTAAAACTCCGTTGGTTGAAAGAAACATGGTAAGATGGGCAGGAAGGATACAGATGTCACCAGGCCTTCATGCCTAAAGCAGTAACTGCTGAGGGTTTTGGAGACCAGAAAGATGTTGAAGATATTGGGGCTGAGGAGTGAAGTGGATTCAAGGGTGATACCAGGGTGTGACACCATGCTCTGGTAATAAGGGAAAGTACTGGCATGATGTTGGTGTTGATGGTGCTGGGACGATACTGGAGCGACTAGTAGGAAAGTTCCTGGGCAGACGGGATTACAGGGATGTGAAACCTGGTGCAACCCAGCATGGCTGCTGTTGTTGTCACCCTCACAGAATAGCAGTGATGATGAAATTATCTCTGGGTCAGACAAAATGAGTGAAAGGAGCACAGCCCCTGCATTCATGCTGTAGTTGTCACTGCTGTTCAGTGACAGGAAGAAAACTGGAACAAGTATTTTACTCCTTCCAGTAAAGAAGGTTCAGAAGCCAGGGCAGATGTAGAAGACCAGTATGAAGGCACAATTTACCTGAGATATGTTATCACATTGATGTTAGTGCCCCTGTATTCATAGCAACATGCCCTGGAAAGTACAGCCTAAGAAGTCTATCCTGCAGGGCCTTCAGTATGTGATTAATACCTAATAGTAGATCTTAGTAGGTAGATCAGTAGGTAATTTACTCTGCTGTACTCCTGCAGCAACCACGAACTCTTCCAGATGTTTCTGTGGTTATTCATTTTCCCTGTCTTCCTCAAGTTGGAAGATTTATAGCCAAGCAGAAAAAATCCCTGTATCTGTGCTAGAGGGTAAAAGAGGGTCTTTAAATGTAAACTAGGGCCTTCATTACTGAGACCTGGTCATGAGGAGTGTACTCCTATTTTGTAGCTGTGGCTTGCTTATGATCTTATGTTCTAACATTTTGTTTAATTTTACTTTTTAGGGTTTTTTTGTTGTTTTTGTTTGTTTGCTTGCTTTTCTGTGTAAAACACCTGCTCCACTTATTTTAAATGTAGAAGAAAGGCTTGCCTAGGGTCTCTACTTTATTTTCTCTATATGGCATTTAAAAGAAGGTCCTCCTTTCTTTTTTCTTTTTTTTTTTTTTTTTGGCTTTTGATTGGACTGTTTACAAGCTTCACATGTGCAATGCTATCATTACATTTCGTCATTGCATTTTCTCTATGCTCTTATCAATGTATTCTACAGACAACAATTATCAGCAAAATGAATAAGGTGAGCAGAAAAAGTTATCTGAAAAATAGAGAAGATAGATACTGTATTTATGAAACGAAGGGAGTATATCAGGTAGATTTAGTAATACAAAAACTTGCATAAGAATAAATTTCCAAACATTCAGACTGACGTCCTCTGTTGGATGGGGGTCATTGAAGCAATTTTAGCTGTCACATTTCACACTAGAATATTATAATGGAACTGAAGTACCCTCATGCCATTCAAATAACTTTGCAAAGTGTATTTGAAACAGTGGAGACCACCCAATTTATTTTTTCTTTTATTCCTGTTCTTATGATGTTACTATGACATCATAATCTAATGATGTGTCCCCCAGTGAGTCCTTTTCTTTGTCCATAACAAGGAAAGTTCAAGATCAACTACAGTGCTACCTTATGTAGGATATTGATAGCCCTGCTGCTCTTAATACATAAGTAATTCTTAAACTCTGAAATCTTGGCTAGAGAAGAAACACAGATCAGATGTCCAGATAACAGTCTGTTGCAAAGTTTTTGGAAGACCACAGAAAAGCTTTCAGGGATTTCAGATGGTTCAGTACTCAGTCTCAGAGTCCTGTCAAAGAAGAGTGGTAGGTATGAACTGATGTTTGTGTGTGCCACCAATGGAAAAGGTTAGATGTAGTGAAAATCACTAAACTTCTTTTTAAAAAAACTTAAAATCACATTAAACTTCCATTGATTCCTGTTCTCATTACAATTCTGAAATGATCATAAGTGTTACAAAGTGTCACGTCCTTTTCTGGTTAGAGACCATCACAGAAAGACAGTAATTCAGTGACATGCCTTGCTCTAGTGTACATAAAAAATGAGCATGAGAATTCAGTCTTAAATTTATTTCTCTTACTCTGAGGAATATTCGTAAGAAAAAATACTAATCTAGAAAAAAAACCAAACATTGGCAGGATCATAATGCTGAAAGGGTATAAAATGATTGAGGATCCTAATGATGCTATTGCAGAAAGCATTTTACTATTTTTTTTTTTTTCAGTGTTTTGGCAAAGTTAGTCTCAGCAGTTCACAGGCAGGCATGTTCAGTCAGTCATGAATGAAGCAGATAATAATATAATTCTTTTATTTGTTTTTCCTTTTTAAACTTTTCTGATGCACCTTGATTGTCTAGTCTCCTGCTCCCAAGACCTGGGATGCATCCCTGGGACTTACACTTTAGATAGAACCAGAGTTACCATCTATCTTTGCAGAATAATAAGTTGTAACAAAGAGTAATTCAATATGTTTTCCTCGGTATTACTTTTTCAATGAAGAAAACGGAAGTTAATACTTGTTAAAGCCACAACATCTGATCGTTTTTTGACTTGGAGCTCAAGTGTAGACTAGAAGAGTTGTTTGGCTGGGGTGAAAGACACATGGCAAAACAGCAAAGGAATTATGGAAAGACCTATGGAAGAATAGCAACATGCAGCTTTACTCTACTGAACTTGCTGTTTGCATTGTCTGTACATTTACACAATATACTTCCACCTCTTGGATTTCTGCTGCATCATGAACTATTGGGGGAAAAACATATTTTTTATAAAGTATCTTCAGAAAAGGAAAAAAAAAGCTAGATTACTCTCATCACCTTAACTGACCAGGTAAACATCCTTATAGCACAGGCTAAATAAGATAAAAGAAAGATATTTCCCCTACCTTTGGACAGTCTAAGTGAAATCCCATCTTTCTTTTAGGGATGGCATTCACCTGAGTCTAACTTAGTTAAATAGATTCTTGGTATTGATAAGGCCATATGTGGCTCTCTTTTAAATTATTTTGTAGGAAACAAACTTGTCTCCAATGGAAACTACAAAACAAAATTAATCAAAAACTTACTTTAGTGTTTGATGGAGCATATATGACCTAATTAAACAAAATGTCCTGGTACCCAAGAATGTAAATGAAGCAACTAATGTGGCCATGCTTGGATGTACAAGCCAGCTCAGTGTTCACAACCACCCTGACATTTAAGCTTTATCACAGACATTCAGGTATCTGCTTTATTATGGGAATCTGCTTTTCTTGGAGTCAACAACTTTTGCCAGTATAAGATCATTGCCAGGATTACATTTTCTCTGTGTGTTATATCAATGCACTTCATACCAAGGAAGCTCATACTTATTAATAATGTTTTCTACAATATGTTAGTGGTTAATGTTTTTTTTTTTAAATCATTGTGCTCAGGTAGTCACCCACAGTTCTGTATGTTGCTGTTGTGGAACATGAAGCATGAACACCTTCTTTTTGATGAAGAAAGTATCCTGGCACAAAGAATATCACTTCAAGGCTGGATGATTTTCTTGCAGAGGGGGCTGACATTAACAGTGAGTATCAGTTACTGAAATGAAGGTTCTAGAAACCTTTTAGCATATTTCATATTTGCTACTATCTGAAAAATTAACTCAAAGATCAGCTTTTTGGGAAAAAAAAATAATTTGCATCTCTGACATAAAACGATACAAAAGGACAAATTAAAATATTCAAAATATCATCATAATTTAGAGTAATCTGCAGAAATAGGGATGTTATGTGGTCTTGTGGGGCACTGACTGCAGTATGATTGAAATTGTATTAATCTGCACTAGGACACTACAGCCAATTTAATAGTATTAATTAAATGAAAACCTCTGGTGCAAGGGCTAATGCTGAGTTCTTTCAGTATGTCTGAGGAGCTCTATAATCACCACTGCAACACAGTTTGGAGAGCCTAGCTTGCACACACGTCCAGAGCTCATGACTTTTCCATCCTGTTTAGAATGCAGAAATATAGAACTTTGAAATCAAGCCCTGGATAGTAACAAGTTGCAATTATTAATCTATCCAGCATGATAAAATGCACATGGGCTAATGACAGGAATATGAGAGGCCCATTAATTGGAAATGGTACAGAAAGAAAACAGACACTCCAAATGTATGACCTGGAAACTCCAGTTCACAAAGGATGACTATGCCCCACTACAGGGATGCAGCCATGAAAAAGACGTATGTGGCAGTAGTTATCAGGAAATATTAATGACCATGACATAATGACCTGGGGAATGGAAAGCATATGAGCCAGGTTGATTCAGAGGTCTGAAAGGAGAAACAGTGGATAAATATGCCTTGATGCTTTAGTTTGGAATAGGAGTGTTCTGTGAAGAGAATCTTCCAATTATCTTCACTTACTACTCTGTGCTCTACTTTTTGGGAGCACACAAACTGGATTCCTTTCAGATTAAACTAACCCAGGAGATGTGGTTCAGGAATGCACCAAGGCACTCCAGTTATTAATGGGTATTCAGTACACAGGACTAGGCTATAATTAGTACAAAATCAAACCATCAAAAGGTGGGTGTTGGGTCTTTAGCACCTTCATGATGTGCATAGTACTGGCAGGAAGAGGCTTCTGAAACCATTAGCGCCATGTGGATTTGGCTGCTGGCCCTTAAATATTCTTGCTGGTTTTGGCCAACAGTGCTGAGCTCAGGCTCCTCTCTGAATTTTATATTAAATGGGTCACTTCAACTCTCACCTACAATGATCTGAACAGTTGAACTATATTTTACTTTCAAAAGCAAGAGACTTGAAAGACAGACCAGAAGAGAGACATTATCTCATTTACTTGAATAAGTAAGTGAGCTGGAACTAAGACCATTAGGGACGGTTTAGCTTCAGGCAGTGGAGACGAAGCATTCAAACAAGTCCAGGTTTGTGACTGGTGCAGGGCTCTTTTTTTGTTCTTTTTGTCTCTTAGAGTAGCATGTTGCCAAATCTTTTTCCACAGTTAGCTGATTTTTCAACAACTTTGTTGTTCTGATTTTCCGTTTGGGCTTCACTATTACTTTTTAATCAATCAGATTAATTAGAAAAATTAATGAACCCAAATTGTAATAACATTTAACCAAACTCTGGGAGTACAGTGCTCCCCAGACCTAAAATAACTGTTTCATGCAAAGATCACAGTCCGCTGAATATCAGTTATGGACTACAGACAGTGAAAGCTTGTTAGCTTTGCTAACTGAGCACACCAAGCACATATGGAAATCTCTTTTTAATAAACAAAAAATCCACCTGACTCTAGACAGTCTATAGCTATCACATAGACTGAATCATATCTAGAGATGGGTGCAGTTTAAATGTTCCATGCCATCATGCAAGAGACATCCAATTACTGCTTCTTTCAAAATATTAAATTAACATCTGTTCAAGTTTTAGAAATATTGCAGAACATCTGATTTCTAGAACTTTGAATTCAAAGTGAAATACACGCAATAGTTAAAATGTTTATATGCACTGGTGTAGTCACAGATGTGGGGAGTAAGAAAAAGGAAAACCGAAGGCACAGAAGCAGGCTACTCTGGCAGATGAAGTACACCTCAGGAAAAAAGGTATCCGTGATCTTGTAGATTTTCAACACATTAAAATACCCTCAGAATAAACATTTGATTAAAATATTTATAATATCCGGGATAGTTAGAAGCATTTTTAAACTATTTACAGATCCTAGAAAAGAATTAGGTGCAGGCAGAACCAAATCAAAGGACAGGGCTCACTCCTGAGCTCAGATTCCAGCACTCCTGTGTAGTAGTTTCATCTGAAGGCCGCAGTTCCCATAACAATAGTGCTCGGAGAAGCCCAATTTACACATTGCCAGTGTGACACACTGTGTTGTGCCTCGGAGCACCGGGGTGCATTGTTTGTGTCACATTGCATTTGTGAGACAATTACAGTCACTGGCTGAGTGTGACACAGTTTTATATGACTGTCAAATACTAGATTGTGTACTGAATGATCTTAAAGAGGGATAAAATAAACCCCTGAGCTGGCCTGGGAGTGGAATAGGTGCTAAAGATTAACTCTGTAACTCTTACATGTACTTGTATACTGTGTATATATCTATACACATATACAGTAGATAGGCACGTGTATGCCTGTGGTTTGTTACAAAGAATTTATCTCTTCACCATTCACCACTCAGGCTTACCCTCACAGTACACTTTTGCCTTAGAGTTCCTTAAGCACATAAAATTAACTTCACAGCTATAAATCTGACAGAATAAAAAAAGTGAATTATTAAATATCAGGCAAAACTGTCAATGCTATAGTAGTGACCCATGGCAATATAGCCCCAACAAAATTACGTCAGTCTCCTGTTCACAGCATTTAAAGCCATACTGGCCACAATAGGATGTTTTCTCACTGTCGAACTTTAAGCCTCTAATTTACAAGATTTAATGAGGAGGAAAGTTCCCTATGCAGTTAACGTCCTCCAAGGAATGAATCAAAGCCCCTGTGCAGAAGCCTATTTCTAAACAATGAGTACATAGGTTCTATATTTAGGCACTTTAGTTAAACAAATGCCTTAAAGAAAACAGTATAAACATCCCCAATAGCAGAAAATGAACAGTTAAGAAAAATCTCATTTAGAATAACTTTTTAAAGTCAGCTTCTAAGGTGCAAAAAAATTTTACCAAACTTTAATGCGTAAACCAGAGATGGTAGTATGATGCAGAGTTGAAGCAAAATAGGGGCTTAAGGAATAATACCTTATCAATAACAACTAATACCTAATTAATAAATATGGCAATGGCACGGATAGCTTTGATCCAGCCAGATAGCTAGTACCTTTGATAAAAACCAGAACCTACCTCAGTGCTTTATAGAACATGTGATTTAGACAGAGAAGTTGTTATCTGGCATATAACAAACTTCTGAAATTTAATCCTAGCTCAACTGAAGCTGTTCAGGATTTGCCATTGCTGTCAACAGGAGTGAAATTTTATTTCTAATGCCTATGTGATAAAGAAATCTCCTTGTTTTCCTTCTGTGTGCAAAGTAAACTAAAGCAGAGATGTAGCCAGTTTTTACTTTGCAGATGTATTTAATGCCATTTGTATCAGACTGTAGTGAGTTGAAAGAATATACATACATTTTCATGGGGGACAAACAAAAAAAAAAAAAAAAGGCAGAAATTAATAAGATTTTGGGTTTTTTTTGGCATTACTAGGACTATTTAGAACATTTTTGTTGCTGCTGCTGTAATACAGGGATCAGTACATGAAGATATTCTGCTGCTACCGGATCTTAAAGTAGCATCAATAGTTAAACCTTACCTTTCTCACTATCAGAAATTAAGAATGCTGACTGATGAATATGCTTAATTGATAATGAACACTTGATTAAAATATTTTGAAGCCCAACATGAAACATTTAATTTATGCATTTCAAACTTAAGAAGAGCAAAACTCATCAAGGTAAATATAATAAGAGACTGTTGATATAAAGATGAGGATTTGGACAGAAGTTTTATGATGCTGAACCAAGTTTGTAAGCATACTTTAATTCCCTTTTGTGCCTGAAAACAGCATTTTATATCCATATATTTTGCTGAAATTGATACCACAGTCATGTCCCCTCTATGTGCTTTGTGAGAAATGACTTTTTATGTGTTTTACAGTGTTTGTATTGCTAAGACTGATCAAAAAGAGATCTATACTAGAAGTTCATTTGATTTGAAGTAAACCAAAAAGAAGCTGGTTGAACTAAAATTAATGAGTATGTAGCCATGTGTTGCTGGTGTTCTGAATACCTTCTTTACATTCTCTCAGTCACACCCACTGTCTGCTTCTCAAGAGTCATCTTCCCTACATCAGTATAGTGTGGAGATCCCTGAGTTGGTGCTAAACCAAGCTGGTTCCATGCACACAGAACAGTCTCCTACAGATGGGTCAATTGGAAGCAATAGAGCTTCTGTACTCAAGAAAAAGTCTTGGTAGAAATTCAAATATTGGAAGCAATAGATCTTCCTGCGCTCAAGCTGTACTTGAGCTTATAAATACAAACCAATTTTAGTAGATTGGAGAGAGTGGTTGGAGAAAGTCAATCTGCTTCAGGGAAAAACATGTATGAGCGAAGCATGTATGTATGAATGTGTGAGGGCCTCTGCATTATAGTCCCCAGCACTGCCCATTCCAGGCGAGACTACATGAAGCCCCCCACTGGTCATTAATTCAGTCATTCATTGAAATCAAAGCTCAAATTTAGCAGCATAGGGAAATCCTGGGTGATACAGGAAGCTTATGAGCAACACTGAGTTCGGTGAAGTTGAACAACTGTAGCAGGTTTTGGATGCTTCCACTTTTAGATACAGTACTTGCCAAGCAATCCCAAGCCATTGAACTTGAGCTGTGTATCAGATATTAAGCAATATGCAGAAGAAGGTAAAACAGCCCACAGCTTGGCAGTGTTGCAGGTGTTGGAGGTAGCAGGTTGTAGGATCAGCTATTTGGCCTCTCCCTTTTCTCAAAAGTAGCAAAATATGCTGTCATATTAGAAATGATGAATCAGCTGATCATAGCTGATCAAATACTAAATAAAATTAATAATATTTTCTGTTACAATAGAGTATTTCCAGCACAGACTTGTGCTTTTAAAAGAATCCAAATCAATGTTATTCTTTCTGAAATGAGTTTCAAGCAGCAAGTGCTCTTATTTTAATGAATAAATATATTTTGTTTGCAGGAACCAGAATTAAATGCCTAGTTTCTAGAATGTAATAGAGCTTGTGCAGGGAAAGACTTTTAACAACTTGTGTCGTTTTAATATGTATGCAAATCTGTAAATCATCTGTGCTTGCCAGCCTTATAAAAGAAGAGAGACTTTTCAGATATTTCAACCAATTAGTACAGATACAGGTCAAACATTGAAACCTGCAAGACACATGTAGGAAAAATCAGGATTACATGTACTGTAAGTCTTATCCAAGTTAATGGCTTTGTCAGAGGGAGAGTGAGTTGAAGACTGGGTTAGATATAAAGCAGATCAACTCTATTAATCTAATTTAAAGGTTTTCAGAGGAAACAGAAAAACACTGATGGATTTGTTAGTAGGATACTAAATCTAAATCCCTTCCAATCCACCCCTGTTATCTTAGGCTCAGTCTTTAAAAAATTGTTCAGCTGACTTTGGGTGCTTTTGATTGCTTTGTCTTATCTTCAAAGTAGCTACATTTTTACAAAATTCCTAAAGTCTGCTTCCATAAATAGATAAACTGGTGACATTCCCTAAAGGGAATATCCACTGACCTATTGTTAAAACTCTCCATGTTTTAATAAAACTATGTAAATTGGCATTGCTCCAACAGCTGACAATTCATAGGCTTGACGAGGAAAGGACACAACCTTGAAAAGCTGTGTAGTGAAAGAAAGAAAAGCCTTTTCCCTCCTCTTATTCCACAAAACTGCTTTATACAAAGAATTTCAGTTTCCTTACCTGCTAGATAAGAATAATGACAGTACAGATACATTCTGAAAGTGTGATTCTTGGGTTTACTGAAGGACAAATTACTGTTACTGTTACAATGGTTTCTTTGCAAATGTGTTTTTATATGGAGATGGTGAAGGCAATCAGCCTGTGCTGCTTCAAGTTTTCAGTGATAATTTACTGGGCTTTCCTTCAGATTAATACTCTCTTTTCCCCTTTATTTCAAGGATACCTAGGTGGCTATTTTTGGGCCAGTCTAAAGGAAGGGACTAGTCTCACTTCCATGAAAACAGAAGCACTGGTGTGTGAGAATTCACGAGGTGACAGTGCAGGAGGGCAGCAATCTGATCAAGCGGTTAAGGCCATACTCAGAAGCCCAAAGTCAGTAATAACAGCCTTGCTGTGCCCCTGGCCCCAAAGTCAATCTTCAGGTCTGCCCTGAAACATCTTCTCCAGCCAAACCACTTAGCTCATAGTTTGACTTACCTCTTGCCAGCTTGTTCACATATTAAGGACTCATTAAACTGTAAATTATATAAGCAATGTTTTCTGGTTTCCTACTGTAAGGAAGAGGTTTCTAAAGCAAAATTAATACCTCTGTTTGCAAGGGATGAGGTCAAATGGTATGGTACAAAGGACTGTGCTTTCAAGAGCACTTTAGTTCCATTAAGTGAGATACAGCAATAGACTAGGAAAAGCTTATGAATGATTTTCCAATTGCATTCTTCTCACTGTCACATTTTCTCTGTCAAACTGTGAGATTCTCATAAGAGGTCTTTACTGACAAGAATCAAGTCCCACTGCAAATGACAACTGCATTTTCTCGATTTCATTAGTGTCTCCAGCCAGCCAGCAAAACTGGCCACTTTGTAGTTTGTCATCGTCTTGGAAACTAATTTAGTACTGCCCTATGAAATGACCCCTTACTAGAATGTACTGTATAACTGGCATGGCACATGGATTTTCCATCCCAGATATGGCAGAGATCATATAATCATAGAGGAAATAGTGAGAGCACTGTCATGTCAGTCATGGAGGTTATTTTAACTCACGCCCAAAATGCTTTGTGTCTCCAATAGGGAAGAGCATTTTCTTTCTTCTTGGGCATAAAAGAATCATTGGTTTAAAAAGAAATCAGTTATACACACCCATTGTTCATCAGTTGTCATCTCATCACAGGGCAAAAATTAGTTTTAGCAGTTCACCCAGACAGGGTGGAGAGCACATTGCAAGGATTTCAAAAAGCCAAAGGAAAGTAAAATAGATACGGCATTATGAGAAGAAATGTAGGGCACGATTACACTCTGATTTTTGATTTGTGTAACATGGGAAAGATTGTGCTGCTGCTGAAGGGAAGCATGTTTGTAATGGTTGTGAATGGCAAACTAGGAAGGGAAACAGATGCTTGATTCATCCTTACATTGCCAGAGAAATCTGTTCTTCCTGATACCAGTTTGAAATGTTTTAAATCTCGTTTTATTTTCCTGAGTGCAGAGTTGAAATGCCACATACGAAGTTACGCAATTATATCACTGATACCAGTGAGATACCAGAAGGTAGCAGAGGGATAGAACTGGAATTATAGAGACTGAAACAAAGATAATTAACCAGTGGCCTGAATATTTAAAAAACTGTCTAAGATTTGGCATATATGTGAAAAGGAAGGGGGTTTAGACATGCTAGAGACAGATTATTTGAGTATTTTATGATACTGATAGTGTCATCAATAATGTATCTATTATTCAATAGTCTATAAAACAGAATAATATAAAATATACTCCTATAAGTTAACCTTCTGGACAAGTCTTCAACAGAATCCTGAAAACATATGAAGCAAGCATCTATTTTTTTCTTGCTTTCCATTTTTTTTTAATGTATTGTGAAGGTGACAGAGAGGCAAAATTCCATGCCTACGATCCCTTCTCCTGGTAGAGAGGAAAAAGCTCCTATCAGGGTCACTACCCAACACAAAATAGGTGACTGCATATCTAAGGTCCCGTAATAATAATCCTGTATCATTCTCAAATAAGTTCTAACCAAAAACATCAATGTATATATGTTCAGATTTTGTGGACTCACCGCAGCATGCCAGTGTCATTTACATGAGATGATGTCATCAAATGTCAAATGATGTTTAGGACCGTAGCACTTCTCCAGTGTGCAATTACAAAAGGATGAATAACAGGTGCAAAACAATGTTGTCAGCTTAGACCAAAGCCAACCAGTACAGTTTTCATACTCTGCAAGGGTCACCAGATCAAGTTACTGTAATCAAAGGGAGATCTGCTGTACCTTTTCCATTCACTGCTACTTCATGGACACTCCAAGAGGTGTTACCTTGTTGTAAAAACATGTATTATATTAAATAAGCATTCCATGCAGGATTTGTTATACTTTATGAAAGTTCAAAATAGTGAAGATGCAAGTCTCAGGAAAACGCCAGTCTAATAATCAGTTATGTGAAAGCTCTGCTGATATACAGGTGTGCATGAGTGTATATTTACCATCCAAGCAGAGAAGGCTGGTAAATGGGATCGAATTTCAAAATATTCTGATTTTTAAGAAGCTGAAATGTAAAGCCTGTCTTAATCATATAATTTGTACTGGAAAAGGGGATGAGGTAAATAATAATAGTAATTTCCTCTCCACCTGCAACATGAGAAGATCTTAATGATGGTGAAATAAATGCTTAACTAATGAAGTCAAGATTATAAGTATTTTGATAGATTAATAAATGAAACTGAAAACCACTTTAAAATGTTTACCATTGATGCAGATAGAAGTAAGGCAATAATAGGAACTACTTAGCAGTTCTTTTCTATAAGCATTTAAAAGAGTATTGATCAGCTGTCCAGGTATTATCTGTGATTTTACATCTGCTTGTCTGATGTTATGTTTCATTACAGCAAATTTTAACCCCGAGACACTGGGGTATTGGGAACTACTGATACTTAACAGAGAAGGGGAGGAGGAGGAAAGAGAGCCCAAAATATTTTGGGTGAGCTTTGGGAAGTAGGAAATTCTGACTGGAGACTTCAGAGCTGTAATAAATTTGCAGTTGAAAACAAATGGCCTGAAGATTTTTTCCAAATATCCTCTTCCCTTGAAATACAGTCACAAGGCTAACAGGACCCAAAAGACACTGATTCTTACTGAAAGCCCATAGAACTGTGCTCCTAAATCACGTCAGTGGCTTTGAATATTTTCACAAATGTGATTCCTAATTTCCCAATAATCTTCACGAGGCTCCACAAGCAATTTTTACCTTTTTGAGCATAGGGTGAGTCAAGCCACCAGGACAAAGAAAAAGGTAAACTCCCTTTAGACAAGACTAGAATGTTTTGCTGGCAAGAGCTGAAGAAGTGAGATATCCCACCCACACCTACCTTTTGTTACGTGCTGCTGTCTCTGCCAGGAGGGAGAAAATCAGGAGGCTGCTGCTGAGGGAGTCAGCAACAAGTACTGGCACCAACAGAACTGGCATTTCAGGCTTTTTGTGTTGCTTACAACACTTATTTGGAATTTGGTAAAGCAGAGACATTTGCCGACTGCACAAGATAATGGATATAATTCACATTCATAGTACCTGACAACTATCCAAAAAGACTTTTACATGAAAATAAAGGAGACTATGTTGGACACAACCACTGAAAATATCTGAAAAATATTCGATAGATCTACTGGGTGAATTTCTGGAGAGAGAGTTGCTTTACCACAGAATTAGGGTTCCTGATGACTTTTTTTGCATTTCTAAATACAAGCAGATGCTAGGGAAGACAGAATAGAAAAGGCACACGTGAAGAGAGCTGGAGTGAGCCTTGGGAGAGTTTCATAAATATTGAGATCATTTATGATAAAGCAACAGTTTGTGACACACCCATAAAGCATTCAAAATCTTTATATTTGTCAAGGTCTGCTTGTGTCTCCCATTATTCCAACAAAAGAGCTGTGATATGCAGGAGCACATACAACAGTGATTTAGGTGAGCAAGGGGAATCACCGACAGCAAGAGGTTTAGGGGCTATTTTCTTTAGTTTTGATGAAAGCATGAATGGGCTATATACAATATTTCAGCTGAGGGGAACATATTACAGATGCTTCATCTGTGTATAGTTTACAGATAATCTTACAAATAGTATGAGAAGTGGGCATTTTCTTATTTTTGCTGTTTTTTCCCTATGAAATATCAACTCAGAGATTGATTAAAGTCTAGATATCCCAACCCTCTGGCTGGGAAAGCCCCTTCAGGAAGTGGTACCTATTGTCTTCCAAGTCTGCAAGACCCACCCAAACATTCCTGTACTGTACTTTGAAAAACTTCTTAAAACAAAGCATACATATTTGATCCTTAAAAAAAAGGTTTTACTAAAGGTATAAATATAATGACTGCTAGACCACACTAAAATTTTCTATGGCATTTGCTGTACCTTGTACAGTTTAGATAACCTTTCCTTTTTTCAGAAAAAAGACTTTTGTTTGGATTTAGCATCATTTAACTAGCCTTTACTACAAATTCTGTGTTACAAACATTTTTTATCCACAGAGAATGCAAAGGTAAATGTTATCAGAGTGCATTTGGACAGAGCACGTGAAAATGTGAGTAAGAATGGTTTGTGGTACTATGTAGCCCTGGATATATGCTGGCTATTACTTCAAAACTTTTGCTTCCTTTATCACTGGGTCAGGAAGCAAAATTACATGCCTCACCTAGAGAATCCACACTAATTCTACTGGGGACTGGCAGCGGGGTGTTCACTCTTCAGTTGCTATTTGTTCCTTAAGACCACTGGTAATTTGATAGGTTTGGTTTTACTGTATTGGTGGTTTTTGGTTGGATTTTTTTGCTTGCTTGTTTTTTGTTGGTTTTTTTTTGTAAAGCCCTTAGTAAATTACTGAGTCAGTTGTTTTGGCAAGAGTAAGAATTTGGCGTACACAGGATATATTTGTGACATCTTGATTGTGATTCCCTTGCTAAATTACACGATAGCATGCAAGACAGCACAAGAATCTCAGCATTTTTCTGGAACTGTGAGGGGAGCTTGTGAAGCAAGGTAAGTTCTTAATAACATTTAGGAAACTAAAGAAAAGAGTATATCAGCTTTGTTACACTTTTACATAATCAGCTTGCGCTCAGAGTAATTTACTGCAACTTCAGCTTGTTGTGGAGTTAAGGTCGTTACACACTGCCTGTCTTTGCAGGCAAAAAGCTAGAAGGGAAGAAACATTTGTTTCTAGGTTTCATTATAAACACTGAACAAATACAGAAAAGGACAATCCTCATCTCCGTTACCCCTTGTTCAATATCCTGCAGCTCACATGGTGACGCTGGATGATTTGTGAAGGGGGACAGAAACAACGTTTTCCTCCTTTAATCAAGCCTTTAAAACAAATATTCTCTACTGTAAGAGAACAACAAGCAGCTCAGCCAGGAGCTGCTTATGCTACTGAAGTGTAAAAGGAACAAAAGCTTGGAAACAATTTGCCTGTGCAATAAGTAATTGATTTAAGAAGTGAAATGAACACTTCTTCTCACATGATAGTCCTCAAGCTGGTAAATGAATGGTACTGAGGCCTTGAATGTGCTTGGCTCATCACAGCAAAGGGTAGAAGATTATTTGGTTTGGTGACATAGGCATGCTTGCGAAGTGGGGAAACTAGGTCAGAAGTGTCATAATTCTGAGGTCTGGATATGGGTCAGCTGGCTAATTGCAGTCATCTTAACTGACACTACCTGAGCTGTCCTGTATGTTATCTGTTCCCTAACCATAAGGTTGATTTAGAACACCTTATTTTAAGAAGCGAGTTTTCTCACTCTTGCCTACACACTGCTGTCACCTAGAGTCCAGGAACATCTGCTTATCTCCTTAAGGGCCTGACTCAACAGGCCTAGTATGTCTTAATACATTTAATCCAACAGAAAGCACAGAGGTCAGCAGAGTTCCATTCTAAAATGCTAACAGGAATTACTAGTACTCTTCTGTGGTATAATTGGCTGACAAAGTGTTGGATATGTATGAGCATCTTGTAAGCCTCAGAGAGCTTAATTTGTGGTTTCCATTTCTCAAGAGAGCATCCTAACCACTAGCCTTAGAGCAAATCAAGGATCTAGCAATTAGTGGCCTTACTTTTGATAGGCCAAAAGGTGTTTGTTCTGTTAACAAACTTGAAGACCAGTTTTGAGAGTACCAGGCACTTTGTAGTCTTCACATGAAGATGGAATTCAGATTATGATAACATCTCGACTTCAACCTGATAACTTTTGTGAAAATCATAGACACAGGTTAATCTTGAGTGACCTGATTCAGATTGCTCTCTGAGGCACAGTTTTGTGATATCGTATCTATAACACTGTCAAGGCCGCAGTTAGTATCTCTGCAATGTTTTGATGCACCTGTTGAGGCCAGTGTGGGCTCAAAGATTGCCACACTATGCTCTAATTAGCTTCAATGAGAACCTAATTTGGCAATAATTATCAAAGGGTTGGCTCCTCTGCTCTAAAAGAAGGGCATATTCATGGGTAGCTTCCATATGAACTGCAAATCTGATGAACTCCTGCCCACCTGGGGGCCTCACTTTGATAGCCTGTGAAGAAATGCAGTAAGCTGGCTAATATTTGGTAAATTATATGTTTAGTATGCTCAGGTATGTCTCAGGATAGTCCACAGGACTGCAATTGCAATGTCATGATCTTTACTGCCTGTGAGTGTCTCAAGGTGAAGGTGTCATTCAAATTTTACTGTAAATATGTCCTTGTCCTTGAGGCCTAATGTGGATATCAAAATCTGTGGGTACAGAACCAGAATGAAAAACCAAACCAAAAAACCTCAGCAAGATGAGTCTGAGATTACAAAGTTAAATTGCAGAGCTGCAGATTGGATAGAGTCCCAAGTAACCCATAGGTCTCATAGGTGACACTGCTCTGAGCCAGAGGTTGACAGAGATCTCCTGAGAGGCCATTTTCTACCTAACTGAATCTTGTGAGTCTAAGTAGGTTTACCATGGGATCCCTGAGAATTGGTAAATATTCTCTTGCCAGCAACGCTTTCAGATTTGGTTTTTGGAGCAGAGTTGCACTACAAGGAGGTGCTATTCTTTCCATAAGTATAGTTTCCCTGTGTCCCCACCCTTAAAGGAAAGCATATCATTAGTCAATTTAAACAATCATAATCTAATTTCAATAAAAACTTAATCTCTTCAGGACTCTTCTCTGGAAAACAACTTGGTCACAAACTGAAATGAAAAGAAAATATGGGGGAACACCAGTCACTGGTGGCACAGGATAGCAACATACTGAGCCTACTGGCCCTTCCCCCTCCTTCTTCAGAGAGCTGTTAAAAGATCAAGGCACAGAACCCTTACAAAATAAACAAGCACTACAGATTTTGCAGTAGGTGGGACCATCTGGACCCAGATAATGTCACCCTAAACAATCTGCCATCCAGTTGCGGGGAATGAGAAAGAAGTCTTTTGTGACTCAGAGCTAAAAGGCTGAGATGGCAATGTGGCTTATTGGCTCCCTGTTTCTATTACAGAATATAATTATTATTTATTATTCCAGATAACACCAGTGGAAGTGGCCAAGAACCATCCTCTCTGTTCACACTATCTGAATTGTGCCATGTATCTGAAAAATGCCAGCTGAACTAATAGATGTGGGCTGCTATTCAAATGACTTTCTCTGCTACATTTCTGCAGACCAGTCAAACTACTCCATATAAACTACTGCAATGATCAGCATACAGTGTTGTGTGCCCATCATTTGCTCTAGCCTTAGAATAACAGTGCATAGAGGGACCTGCTCGTGCCTGTGAAAGGCCTTCTGTGTTTATGGCAGAATGAAACACAAAACACAACAGTGAGGCAAAACTGAAGAGTTCTCAGCAACCACCTGCAAGTATGACCCAGTCCTATACAACTGGTAGCATGGTTTTATTTTTCATTCTTAAAATACTCCTTTCAAGTGCTGAAGTCAGAGGAGTTGCTTTTGCAGGGCATACCAAGTCACTGATGAAAAATTTAATCAGGAGTTGTAACAGTATTAGCAGAAGTAAGGATTCCTCACACCCTAGAATTCCAAGAGCAATTTCGAAGCTTTTCGGAGCAACATAAGGAACTAACAGGTAACTTCCCACACAAGAACTGTCTTGTTGGAGTCATTAAATTTTACCACACATACAATTATTACCAATTAGGGCCTACAGCTGCTTCAAACCCCAGAATCCTGATTGGCTTGTGAGAAGACAAGCAATTAATTTGCAGCAACAATAAAAATACTATAGGATTTGTGTGATACCTTGCTGTACTACTCTTCCAATTGCTTGATTCATGGGCACAATTAGAAATAAGAAAACAGAGAGCAGAGCCAGACACTCATCTGCCACCACTTGGTGTCAAAGCAGTGGGCTTCCTGTTATGGGGCAGTGCTACCTGAAGATAGGAATGTTTGCAGCAGACCCACAAAATCATTGTGTTATGTGTTACCTGGACTATTTAATGTTACAGGTCACTTGTTTCTTTGATTATATGTGGGGTTTTTTTGGAGTGTAAATTAGAGATTCCAAGGCTTACTGGTATAATCTATTCTGAAAGGAACAGGGATGCTTGAGTGTGCAATATCTTCCTGGTTATTGCTTAGACTATATTGTTTTGATAAAAAATACTTTGACCATAACTGGGAAAGCAATTCCAAAGGTATTATTGTAAAAAGATAATACTTTTACCCTGAGAGAAATGTTGATATTAGATGGTGGCATGAGGTAAAAACAGCAGGTGTCAAATCTATTACAAACAAAAAAGACAAAATAGTAAATGAAAGAATTGAAAAAAGGACTTCATTATATTCAGAGTGTATGAGTGAAAATTTCCTTTTCTTGTACAATCTCAAGAAAAAGTCCAGTCTAGTAATCTTCCCAGCTAATCACCAAAGTACATTTCACTCCCTGCTTCTACCTTCTCATTTTACTTTTACAGTCTTTCAGTCCAATGGTTGTTAAAAATGTATGCAATTATCTACTTGGTTATCTGCTCTAACACATTGGATACTGTGGGTTAACAAAAATCCTTGCTTAGGCTGAAGGCCTTCATATTAGCTCGTTGCAAAAGAATGTAAGCTTGTTAGTTTGCTATAAAAGAGTGTTAGCTTGTTAGAAGAGAATGTCTTACAGATAGAGAGTACTGCGCACACGATAAGAACCAAGGACAAGGAGCTTGTGGTTATCAGTGGAAGAAGAACAGAAAGAAGAACAAAGAACATCTGCTCGATAACAAGGAACATCCTCCGACCTCCAAATTAATGACTGAGAGCCACAAGTACTTCGCGTGAACACTACATGATAGACACAGCAGCCTTATTAATTTTGCGCGTGTATTAGAGTAATTAACCAATCAGCATAAAGCCTGATTACCTAAGGGCTACCTAGAAGCATATAAAAATGTGTGTATTAGCTCAATAAATCGGACATCTTGCTTGCACCAAGCTGTGTCCCCGTCTCTCAATCGCGGCAAATTGGTGACCCCGACGTGATTGCCCGTGGTGATTTCACCGAGGATCGACAACCGCCTATCTGGTGGCATGCCGTGAGTCCCGTAGAACTGATACTGGGCTGCTGAAAGGAAGCAGGACGAGGACGCGCCGGCAAAATCCCTCCGTCTGGAACGAGAGGTGAGCTACGGGAAACTAAGGAGGATGGGGAATCAAGCGTCTTCCCCTGAGAGAGACGTTTATGAACTAATGAAAGCAATGCTTAATAAGCATGGGAACAAGAGCCTTACGGGGCAGGATCTTAAATCACTGCTTAAGTGGGTGCAAGCTAAGACTCCCACAGTAACTGCCTCCTCGATCTTTACATGTGAACTTTGGGATGAAGTGGGGGTAAAACTATGGGATGCGGCTACGGCTGGGAATGAAGAGGTGTCACGTATGCTCCCTAGCTGGAGAATTGTTTTTGAAGCTATAAAAGAACAGGAGCGGAGGCAGCGGGGCTCCCGCGGGGAGGACTCGGCACCTCCCTCGTCGCCCCCCGCCGGTCCCGGAACTTCCCCTAATACCGCTCGGGGGAAGGAACTTTCCGCGACACCACTAACCCGTGCTACAAACTATCCCCCCGAGGATGATCCTTTTGATTCGGGTTCCGTAGATACCGAGTCGGAGCCTGATTTGTTTCCCCCCGAACCTCGTAACAACTGGGGAGATATTAAACGCCAGGCTCTGAAGGAAGGGGACCTAGATATCGCGAGAACTATAGTTGCTCCGGTATTGTACAAGGGGCGGGGAGGGGGAGCTCAATGGGAAGCGCTTTCCTTCTCTGTCATCAAAGAATTGCGGCGTACGGTCACTGAGCATGGGCTTTCCTCTCCTTATTTTGCGAGTCTCTTAGCCTCGGTATTTGATGCACATGTTTTGACTCCCTATGATTTAAAGTCTCTCGCGCAGTTGTTATTAACTCCAACTCAGTACGCGATGTGGGACTCTCAATGGAGAACAGGCTTGCAAGCGGTTTTGGTGGGGTATGCAAATAATGCTAATGCTGCCTTAGCTGCTTTGACCATAGAACATTTAACGGGAACGGGACGGTTCTCGGACCCTGCAGTTCAAGCCAGGGACATCCCTCGGCAGGCTTTGGAGGCGGTCCGAGATGAGGCAAGGAAAGCCTTGCTTAAGGTCCCGGATTCAGGCAAACCTCAGAAAGCATTCACTTCTATAATCCAGGAATCCCGTGAGCCATACATGCAATTTGTAGACAGATTAAAGCAAGCCCTGGAAAGGCAGATTGATAATGCGGCAGCCCGAGAAATTTTGCTTCTTAAATTAGCCGTGGAAAACGCCAATGCCGATTGTAAAAAACTCTTAAAGTCTCTCCCTAATCGGAACCCCACCTTGGTCGAGATGGTGGAAGCTTGTAGCAGAATCGGTACTATGGACCATAAATATGAGGCTATGGCTGCCGCCTTTGCGGCTATGCAGGGTCCAGGTGATTCCCCCGCACTCACTCCAACTTGTTACAACTGCGGAAAACCGGGCCACCTTAAGAGAGACTGTCCGGTCGCAGACGTCCGGAGAGGCTCCCAGATGCCTGGAGTCTGCCCTAAATGCCGGAAAGGGAGACACTATGCTAATCAATGTCGGTCGAGATATGATTTTCAGGGACGCCCGATACCGGGAAACCGCTCACGGAGCGCGGGGCCGCGGCGCGTGCAGAGACAAGTTCCGCAGGCAACACCCTCGGGAGTGCAGGGGGGGGCAACAGTGTTACCGATCTCTGCCCAGCAACAGCAGGAAGTGCCGGCTTGGACCTGGCAACCTCCTATGCAGTAACGCTGCTCGACTCCTCAGTCCATCTATTGCCCACGGGTATTTTTGGTCCCTTACCACCGGCTACACAGGCATTGCTATTAGGGAGGTCATGTACCACGTTGTCAGGACTTTTTGTTTTGCCTGGGGTAATAGATGCTGACAGTTCTCAAGAAATTAAAATCATGGCTTGGACTCCGTTTCCTCCTTGTACTATACCAAAGGGAAGCCGAATTGCACAGCTCATTTTGATACCCAAGGCTAGTAATGCCTTGTCTAACGGCCAGCAAATACCACAGAGACAGGGAGCCTTTGGCTCCACAGGGGAACCACAGATCCTGTGGGTCCAATCTATCACACAGAAACGGCCCATGTGCCAATGCACTCTTATTTGTGGAAATCAACGGGTTGTTCTGACTGGAATCATAGACACAGGTGCAGATGTAACAGTCATCTCTCAGGCCAAGTGGCCCCCTCAGTGGCCCTTGGATGATGTCTCCCAAACGC
The DNA here is from genome assembly GCA_020745705.1 of Hemiprocne comata. Lineage (NCBI taxonomy): Eukaryota > Metazoa > Chordata > Aves > Apodiformes > Apodidae > Hemiprocne > Hemiprocne comata. The sequence goes on along the minus strand of CM036594.1, from coordinate 8,036,715 downwards.
TGGCTGGAATAGGAGGGTGTGGGGCTAGCAGACAAAGCTCACGATTGATTCAAATACAGGACTCGAATGGTCAAATAGCATCTGTTAAACCATTTGTTTTGCCTGTCCCTATGGTTCTGTGGGGGCGAGATGTGCTTTCTCAGTGGGGTGTATCCCTTCGAACTGCCCAGACACATTTTTAGGTGGGGCCATTGAGGGGCGTGAGACCCTAAAACTAATCTGGAGAACTGAATCCCCTGTTTGGGTTGATCAATGGCCCCTTCCTACAGATAAGCTTCACGCCCTCCAGGAGTTGGTGGCAGAACAACTATCAAAGGGACATGTTGTACCATCACATAGTCCCTGGAACTCACCAGTCTTTGTTATCAGGAAACCCAGTGGCAAGTGGCGCCTGCTCCATGACCTTCGGAAAATTAATGACGCTATGGAAAGCATGGGGGCCCTACAGCCAGGACTCCCGTCCCCAACTATGATTCCTCGAGATTGGCATCTCACGGTCATTGACCTTAAAGATTGCTTTTTCAATATTCCCTTGCATCCTGATGATGCTCCTAAATTTGCCTTTTCTGTGCCAAGCGTCAATATGCAAGCTCCATTGCAAAGATATCATTGGGTTGTGCTGCCACAAGGGATGAAAAACAGTCCCACGATGTGTCAGTGGTATATAGCTAAGATACTTACTCCACTTAGAGCTGGGATGTGTCAGGTTCTGATGTATCATTACATGGATGATATTCTAGTGGCAGCAGAACTCCAGGAAGTCATGGAGGAGGCTGTAGCCCTTGTCATGGCTGCCCTCAAATCGGCAGATCTTTGTGTTGCCCCAGAAAAGGTTCAGCAGACACCACCCTGGAAATACTTAGGATGGCGCATACGAGCCCAGACAGTTGTTCCACAGCCTTTACAGATAGCTGCAGATGTAAAGAATTTGCATGATGCTCAGAAACTGCTGGGAACAATCAATTGGGTCAGACCTCTGCTTGGCATTACTAATGCAGATCTGAGTCCTTTATTTGAAATGCTTAAAGGGGACTCTGACCTACGTGCTCCTCGAAGCCTTAATCCTGAAGCCACTGATGCCCTGCAAAAAGTTGCTACAGCAGTTTCCAACAGGCAGGCTCATCGATGGGCACCTGAGTTGTCTTTCCAGCTCATTATTTTAAATCCTGCAAGGCAACCCCATGCACTGATTTTCCAATGGGACACTCAGAAATCAGACCCCCTGCTGATGATTGAATGGATTTTCTTACCTAACCAGGCCACAAAAACTATTTCAACGCAACCTGAAATGTTTGCATCCCTTATCATCAAGGCTCGACAGAGACTGTTGACTCTAGCAGGAGCAGACTTTACCTTTATTTGTCTGCCAGTAACCGCTGTCTACTTGCAATGGCTATTGCAGCAATCAGATGCCTTAGGGATGGCCTTAATTGACTATGCAGGACAACTTACTTCACATCCACCGTCACACAAACTGCTACACGCTGACTTTCACCTTCTACCGATCCCAAAAAGAAGTGATCAGCCACTCCAAGCCCTTACTGTTTTCACCGACGGATCAGGCAAAACCCACAAATCAGTTATTCTTTGGTGGGAAAAAGATTTTGAACGATGGGACTCTGACATAGAAACTGTGCAGGGGTCTCCTCAAATAGTAGAGTTGGCAGCTGTGGTCCGTGCCTTTAGGAGATGGTCTACTCCTCTTAATGTAATTACTGATTCTGCTTATGTTGCAGGTATTGTTCAGCGAGCAGAAGCTTCGGTGCTTCGCGATGTCTCTCATGCAGTCCTGTTTACCTTGTTACAGGAACTTGTTTTTCTCCTAGATTCTCGTCACCATCCTTATTTCATTATGCATGTTAGGTCTCACACCTCCTTGCCTGGATTCATTGCAGAGGGAAACCGACAGGCTGATAAGCTCACTCTGCCCGTACAGGTATTGCCTGATCGTGTGGCACAGGCTAGACTTAGTCATTCCTTTTTTCACCAGAATGCTGGAGGTTTAAAACGGCAGTTTGATCTCACTGTGCAGCAAGCAAGAAATATTGTTGCTGTCTGTCCTGATTGTCAAAGGCACTCTTTCACATCAGTTGCTGGAGGAGTTAACCCCAGAGGGTTACAGAGTTTGCAACTCTGGCAAACAGATGTTACACATTTTTCTGAATTTGGTCGCTTGAAGTATATACATTCCTCAATTGATACCTTTTCAGGTGCATTGTTTGCTTCCTGTCATACAGGAGAGAGGGCACGAGATGTTCAAAAGCACCTGACACGAGCTTTTGCTACTTTAGGAATACCCTCGCAGATCAAAACTGACAACGGTCCTGCCTATATTTCCTCATCAGTAAACTCCTTTTTGAATTCTTGGGGAATTTCGCACATTACTGGCATCCCTCATTCCCCCACAGGTCAGTCTCTCATAGAGCGCTCACACCAATCACTCAAGTCTCTGTTACACAAACAAAAAGGGGGAGTAGGGACTGCTACTCCAGAAGAGCGATTACTGAAAGCTTTGTACGTTTTTAACTTTTTGAATTGTTCTCTGTTGGACAGTAATCCTCCCATAGTTCGACATTTCAGCACAAACACCCTTCTGGAACCTAGAATTAAACCACCGGTCCTAGTTCGGGACCCTGAAACAGGTAAAATAATGGGACCCTATCCCCTTGTTACATGGGGTAGAGGCTATGCTTGTGTCTCCACAGAAAGAGGCCCCCGTTGGATCCCAGCAAAGAATGTGAGACCCTTTCGGGAAACATTACAGCAGCAATCTTCTGACAACACCTTGGTTCCAGAACCCTCACCTGGTGAAGAAAGCACCGCTGAAGACGGTGAATAAGGACAGTGCCAATCATATCAATACAGTAGCGGTTTGTTACCAACTACAGAAAGTAGAAGGCCTGTGGTGTGGTATCTCCTATCAAGGGCAAGCCTGGGTTGGCCTCTGTGTCTGCCACCAAGAAGAACCCCTGAACTCCGCTGCTGGCTGCAACCCAGTAGGCGTTGAGTGGTGGAGACATATGCTATACCAGACCTTGAGGGAGAAAAAAGATGGTCACAGGTAGAATAACAGTGGTAGTGATTCTGGGAATGGTCATGAATATTAGTTTGGGATTTGAATTGCACCAGATTGACCCTCGTACCAATATGTGGTTAACATGGGCAAATCGTACAGGGACCACAGACTTTTGTCTGTCCCTAGCACAAGTAGGTGATCCATTTAGAACATGTTTAATTGGCTACCCTTATGTGAATTTAGCTGATTTTCAGGGTTATGTAAATGTCTCTAATCTACCAAGTTTTATCAATTCCACGTATTGGAGATGGCGAAAGGACAATGCTGATGGAGAATGTACTAAGAGTAATGACTTTCCAGTGGAGCAGGGTGCTATCCTGCAGCAAACCTTAATCTCATTACTCAATGTTTCCAATCCTTTGCCTTTTCAAGAATTGGTACTTTGGGGCTCTTTTCCCCCACAGGGGGAGTGGGAAAATATTGTGGATTATCCTAACTGCTCTCATGTATTTACCCTACAGCCCATGAAAGGAACAGGAGTAATATTTTTTGGTAATGGATGGCATTTGGCTAATGAGGGTAATTGGGAAGTGTTGGTTGATTATCAGAAAGTGACAGGGGAGTGTGATCATTGGAATGCTTCACGAACCAGGAACTTTCCTCATTTGAAGTTCTCTCAGCGACAGATGGGATCTCGAGATGTAATTACCACAGGACAGGTACAATTGCCAAAAGGTTACTTTTTGATTTGTGGAAACAGGGCTTGGCCGGGGATTCCCCGCAAGCCATTAGGAGGACCTTGCTATATTGGAAAACTTACATTGTTTGCACCTCATATGAGAGATTTACTCAATCAGAAGCAGAACCGCAGAAAAAGATCATTGCAGCAGCTACAGCCAGACTGTAATGATCGTGTTGATTTAGGTTCCTTAGGATCTACAGTCGCTCTGTCTTTCTTTGTGCCTGGTGGGATGGCTGCGAGTAATTGGAAGAGGATTAGAGATTTAGCGTGTTGGGCTGTGAAAGAGTTCAACACAACTTCTGATATTTTGACAGGATTAGCTAATGATGTAGATAGCTTAAGACATGCAGTTTTACAGAATCGCGCTGCTATAGATTTTCTTTTGTTAGCCCATGGACATGGTTGTAAGGAATTTGAAGGAATGTGTTGTATGAATTTATCTGATCATTCTCAAAGTATTTACCAACAGATCGAGGAACTACAAGAACGGATCCACAAGGTTAAAGAGAGTGTGACTGGATTCGACGAATGGCTAGCATCCTGGGGGATCTCAGGATGGCTGAAGGACTTACTTAAACAAGGGCTTTCTATCCTTCTATTGATCTGTGTGTTATTAATGATAATTCCATGTATGTTACAATGCTTGCAAAAATCTATATCCGCTTCAATAAGCAAAATTTTTGTAGTAGAGCAAGGATCAATACAGGGTGAGAAAGGAACCCTGAAAACCCCCAGTACAGAAAAGTTAATTAAAGAAGATATTCTTGAGCTAGTCGGCCATAGGCCGTGGAATAGCCAAACTGTTTGAAGTAAAACAAAAAGGGGGAGATGTGGGTTAACAAAAATCCTTGCTTAGGCTGAAGGCCTTCATATTAGCTCGTTGCAAAAGAATGTAAGCTTGTTAGTTTGCTATAAAAGAGTGTTAGCTTGTTAGAAGAGAATGTCTTACAGATAGAGAGTACTGCGCACACGATAAGAACCAAGGACAAGGAGCTTGTGGTTATCAGTGGAAGAAGAACAGAAAGAAGAACAAAGAACATCTGCTCGATAACAAGGAACATCCTCCGACCTCCAAATTAATGACTGAGAGCCACAAGTACTTCGCGTGAACACTACATGATAGACACAGCAGCCTTACTAACTTTGCGCGTGTATTAGAGTAATTAACCAATCAGCATAAAGCCTGATTACCTAAGGGCTACCTAGAAGCATATAAAAATGTGTGTATTAGCTCAATAAATCGGACATCTTGCTTGCACCAAGCTGTGTCCCCGTCTCTCAATCGCGGCAAATTGGTGACCCCGACAATCGCGGCAGGATACAGTCAATCAATTTGACTGTACCTATGGTTAAGAAAGCTACAAATGCTTTCATGCTGTAGCTGCCAGTATTCCATTTGTACGTGGGCACAGAGAAGGTGCAAATAAGAAAAAGCCAAGTGATACTTTGAACAGAACAGAGATCATAGTGTGGGGCATGTGCATATCCTGTCTGTATTATTCCTCCAACTTCCTCTTTGCATTCAGGGATCTATATTCCTCTTGATTCCTATTTTAATCTGATAAACATATAATTAGAAAAGCTTTTAGTTTGACTTGAACTTTTAATTTCTACAGTGCTCCCCGGAAGTGTAAACTCATTACTATTTTTAGTTTAAAGATATGCTAATTTATTTTTAACCAATGAAAGATAAGGAGCAAAATATTGTTTCATCTTAGACTAGTTATAACTTGCATTCTGCATCTGTGCAAGGATGTTCCCTTTGTTTCATTGTATATATCACAACACTAGAAGATGCAGTACCTCTATTTTCAGTTCCCCAGGTTTCATCGAGAAAGAAACTACCTCCAGGTTCCTCTGGCAGATGCTCTAACTACAGGGTTACAGAATTGTACCTGAGGTCTCCTTCCCCTTTGAATGTTAATGGTTTCAGAAGAAGGAAGAGACACAGACTGTTCAAGATCCTACCAGAGTTTAATGGGACTGCTGTCTGGGAGGCAGGAGATCAGGCTTATATCCCTATCTTAAATCAAAGTAGTAGGATACTTTACAACTCTTTATTAAGCTGGTTACCAGGTTAGGACAGTGGCTACACCTCTAGCATTTCCTTACTCTGATACCTTCCTTATGAATGTCTGAAGTGGGCAGTCTGTAATGAAGGTGGCTTAGGATTTAATGACTACATGTTTGAGGCCAGTGGCAAAAATATGTGCATTTAGGAAGTTTTCCTGGTAGTACCTTGGATGAGAATCAATCTTAGTTGGCAGCTGAGCATCAATTGGACAGACTGAAACCTGAAGGCCTGAAAGTTTTAGGAACTCAAAGATGCCTAAGTATCTTGACAGATTTTGGAAAATGCTCACCATAAGCTTATTTGCTTCCTTAAACACCTAAATGTATTTCAAAATATGGCTCAGCTTACTCTGAATCTTCTTTCAGGTGTTGCCTGCAGCTGGTGCTGGTAAGGGCTAGTCCAGACCATAATGGTTATTCCTTCTTCTTCCCATCATCAATATTACCAGTCATTAATTAAGCTTACTTAAAGGAGAACTGCCTGGAATTCCCACCAATCAAAACAATAACTTTTGTTTGTTAATTTAATCCTGTTTAGTTCTGTTGGATTTTGGCCAAGTGGATTTGTAGCTTAATCATTTGTTATTTGCTTTCTGCTCCTGTCACTTATTTGTTGCATTCTGATGCGTTTCTCCAAAACATTTTGATTTGAAACTCTGAATGGAGAATTTCTTCACTTCGAGATTGCATTTTGTATCTAAGATCTTTGTTGGTGGAAAAAAAAATAACAGGAAAAAAGCTAGCACTGAAAAGATTAAATAACCCCCACTTAAAATCAAACACCAGGCTGCAGAAAACATAATGTTTTTAGTGGAACGCAAACTGTTTTTCTTTCTCCCTTTCTGCTTTGTAATTTCAGCCACAAACACAACATATCCATCATTCTCCCAGTTCTAATCTCAGATCATACACTGCTCTACCACGGAATCCAGTGCCACCTGCAGAATTACTGGCACCAGCACCTACTGCATCTGGGAGAGCTGGGGAGGCCTTGCACCCAAACACCCACTGAGTTTGGCTTGTGTGAACTGATGAGACCACAGCAGACAATAAGAAATAAGGTTTTGGACAGCCAACACCTCTGGAACTCATTCTTACAGGATTTAGGTTAAGCCAGCACAAGCTACGTGATGTTCCTCCACTAGTTCAGAGGCACTGAGCAGTCATAGCTCCAGAGTTTCTGCAGGAGTCAAGATGCAGGAGGAGCGACGTGGCCTGACGGCAGCTGGACACACGGGAACCAGCCGCCGGGGGCTGCGCAGGCGGGTTTGTCTATTTGTTGGTTTTCTGTTGTTCTTCCTCAGACACAACTCACCTCTAAGCAAAAATGTAGAATGTTTCACTGTATTTGATATAAGTAATTGAAGTAAACAATCCTTTCGTTTTCCGAAAATGAGATATAGTAAGTAAGAATCTGAGTATGAGGGCTGTTGAGCTGTTTTTTTGTGAGTGTTTTCTCCTTTATTTTTCAAGCCAGGTACAAGAAAGCTAATAAAACTGTTTTCAGCCCTTCAGGGACTGGATTTAGTCCCAATTTATAAAAGATGCAGAGCATCATCTTAGCCAAAACACTTCCTAAATTTGTCTTTTCACTAAAATGAGGCCACCTAGAAGATTAAAAGCTTTCTTCTTTATTCTGCCTTAAAAAACATAATTACACTCTAATTTAAAACTCTAATTGAGTGCACTTTGTATTGCTAAGATGTTCTTTTTCCCTTTAGGGACACTATTCCTATTAGTCACACAAGCTGTCTAATAATTTCATGGTCCTTCTTTTTTCCCACCCTACACCTCCATTATAAATGAGAAAATTAAAGCTGTTTTTTTTTTTTGTTTTTTTTTTTTTAGGAGTATCTCAATTACATCCTCATAAATTCAGCAATTGTTTTAGTTGAACCAGCAAGCCACATCTTTAGCCAGTGTAAATTATCAGTACCCTCCAGCTCTGTGAAGAAGAACCTCAGAGTCCTGGTGGGAAACAAGCTATGCATAAGCAGCAATGTGCCTTTGTGGCCAAGAAGGCCAATGGTGTCCTGGGTTGCTATAAAAAGAGTGTGTCCAGCAGGTCGAGGATGATTAAGGGACTGGAACAACTGTCTTATGAGGAAAGGCTGAGAGATCTGGGGCTGTTTAGTCTAGAGAAGAGAAGACTGAGAGGGGATCTTATTAAAGTATACAAATATCTGAAGGGTGGATGTCAAGAAGGAGGGGTCAATCTCTCTTCAGTCATGCCCTGTGATAGGACAAGGGGCAATGGATGCAAACGAGAACACAAGAAGTTCCATCTCAACATGAGGAAAAACTTCTTTACTGTAAAGGTTACAGAGCACTGGAACAGGCTGCCCAGAGAGGTTGTGGAGTCTCCTTCTCTGGAGACTTCCAAGATCCATCTGGATGTGTTCCTGTGTGATCTGCCCTAGGTGTTCCTGCTCTGGCAGGGGGGTTAGACTAGATGATCTCCAGAGGTCCCTTCCAACCCCTAACATTCTGTGATTCTGTGAACAAAAGATAACTTGCATGAGCTAAGAATCTGACCCATGAAGACAATCCCTGAGAAGGTATAAAAGTACACTATTCTTTCAAGCTCGAGAATTTGTGTTCTGGCTATAAAAACACACCAGCGGTGTGAATTTTATTAAAATTATAAGGTTTTTTGACATAAAACAGCAGTTGATTAAGTTGCACAAAATAATACCACTCAAAACATGATGATTCCATCTTTCTGATTAAGGTGAATATAAATTCTCTTAAGCTAGTGATTCATATAGACAACATTACTTTCCTTTGGTTGTGGAAGTGACATTATTTGAACCTTTATTTTGTGAACAGACCACAAGAACACTTGATGTTATCTCGTTGCCCATAAACCCATTTTTTATATAGTTAAGCTTATCTTTCTTAGATCTGCCATCTAACTGATCGACTATGTTTGTGAGACTACTTAAGTACCCCTTTACAATCAAATCTTACAGTTTACTGAGTACTTTATGCTGGCACTATTTACAGGAGCATTTTAATGCAAGGTTATTAGGAGACTACGTTGTTTTTCTTCCACCAAATCACCTGGAATGCTGGTAAGTCCTGGAGAAAGCAAGTATGTGAACTTTTAACTGGTTTTCTAAAGCTAAAGAATTAGTTCTGGCTTCTATAGCCATTGCATAGTCTTTGTAAAACAAAAGATGTTTTAGCATTTAAGAATTATCTTTTATTATTTTCCACGCTATGCCTTCAGGCCTTAATTCATAAGCATTATCTTTGTTCTAGTTTTAAAGCTTTTAAGGAGAAACAAACTTAATTACATATAGGGTATGGAAAACTTGGGTTTTAACCACTAATCTGTGGCTTGTATTGAACTTGAATGGAAGGAATTCAAGGTTCTGAAGTATCATGTTTCTTATTTTTGTCTACACTGACTGCAAGAGTTTCAGGGTTTCTCAGTGAAAATCCTCATTCGCTGGAATAAAAGACAAATGAACCACCATGAATCTTTAAAGTTTCTGAAATATTTCATTTTTCTGTGTATTTCTTTTGCAAAGATTTATCTTTGCAAATACTTAAAAGAATATACTAATAATATGATAAGTTTTTGAAATAATAAAAGCTACCAATGAGAGATTTATTGAAATTCATTGCTGATAAACCTTCATCTCTCAGCATCGTCTGCACTGGATGCAAGAAAAAAAACCAATCAGACTGTTGTTATTCTGTTCTTTCTGCTTTCAGTGTTTTTTAGGTATAGAAACAAAAGATAAACAGAAATACCCTTCTGAGCAGAGGACCAGATATGCTGGTGAACAGATAAATTTCTTGGCTAATATCAGACTGCTTTCTCAGTTTTCACTACCTGAGGATTTAGGTCAGGAAATGGTACTTTTCCTGATCCAGCAATTATCACCCCTCTTTCTGCTCTGTCAGATTGGGATGTATTTGGTCTTATCTGAAACAAACACATCTGGCAGTGAATCTGCAAAGATGCCTTGTTTTAGACCCTGAACCTCCCTTCCTTACATACATGGACCCTGAGGACATTCAGTATGAATAAGAAAAAATTCCAAGGCTGTAAGAAAGGTTAAAAAATAATATTATTTTAGAACACTAGCCCAGGGCTGCAGTATTTAATTGAATTTACTGAATTTCAGCTAAGCAGGCAACTTTCTTTCTGACCTGAGGGAGGCCTGTATGTATTAATAACATCAATGATATTAACAAAGCAGCTAACATAGCACTGGAGACATGATAGGAAGTTTTATATTTGTAGAGGAAAAAAATACCTTTGATTGATAGGATTCCTGATCAGTCATTCATAACTTACTGTTGTGGCCTTACTGACCCTCACAGTTCTGCTACATTAGATTTAATTGCCACAGTGCATAATTGCTATGTGCCAATCATTATCACAGAGGCTGTACACAGGCTATTTGTCTTCTGACTGTGCTTAATTAACACTACAAAATCCTAAATCTGTATGCACTTTTGACTGCCTGAGATTCACGATGAATTACTTGCTATTTAGTTGTTATGATCCCGTGCAAGTGACTAGCTGTTAGGTTAGGAAGAACTGGCTGAAGCACACTGGATGTTTGTGGTATGCCCCATGAACAAACTTGGCAGAATGCTTATCATCTGAGCATCCAATGGCTCCATAAAAGCCATTTAGAGGAACAGTTTAATTTTCATGTGTGAACATACTCATTTTGGAATTCCCCTGAAACTCACAAGAAGTACTTCTTAGGTTAAGTTTGATACAGGATGAAATACCATCAGAGCTTGTGTCAGAAGCAGCACTGGGTAGGGAATATATAGAAAAAATGAAGCTCCTGTAAACCTAGTAATGGCAGTGGTAGCTTATGGAGGGACACCATTTCTCCATGTATCAGCTTCAACAGACACATCACTAATTGTGGGGTACTGTGGGTTTGGTTTTTTGGCATTGTGTCTCTTCTCACCTAGACAACTCTTGGATGGATTCAATGCACCTGGTTAGCTTCTATTTATCATTGTTGTGACAGGAACAGACTCTACCCAGCTGGGTATCAGCATCCTTGTTGAGCGTTCTTTAACGTATTAACATCTACAAAAGATCTTAAGCTGTTATAGATCTGCCACAGCTAAATATGTTCAGTGTATTTCCTCTGCAAAGCAGAGACAGTGATGTCACAGAGCAGAATATAACATTGCACTTGTTTTAAATATAACAAGATTTCATAGGCAGAGATCATACCACTGAAACCCTAAAGGTTTCTGCTCTGTGTCAAGCTGCATTCCCACATATCTGAAATGTGACAGAACCTTTCAATCAAATGGTAAAAAATATCAGCATGCAGTAATAGTAATGGAAAACATGAAAACTGTGGCACTGCCTTCGTCATGTATCTTCTGTGTATAAATTGTACCAAAGCTACTGTTGTAATGTGCTTGAAATCTTCAGATAAAAAGGCTTTTTTCTACTGATTATTTACTTTTCATTGTTTATGAATTATCATCTCTCATCTGTCAGTTAGAGCAGTGTTTCCCATCCTTCCTGCTGGATGGAATATGAAGGTTTTTGCCATGACAGCCAAAGGCCACAAAGCAAATACAAATTCCTGCTCCACTGGCATGATGCTCAGTGGAAGTACTAGTGTTACTGGGCCTGCTCAAAGTAACAGTACTGTGAGAGCATTCAGCTGATGGTCAAAATTAACACCTTGCCTAAGACTTAGGAACAACTGGGAGAGAGGGTGACCAGAGATAGGCTGCCTTCTGCACAGTCCGCCCCTAGCTACTCTCGTTTATTCTCTAAAGTGCAGCTGCCCTTTTGAACACTATTGCTAATGCCAAGTAGGAAAGATATATTGTAATTTCGGTTTTATAATTTTTTTAAGAACCAGACAAACTTCTCAGGTTAGAAAATAATTATCTGTGAGGCTACTGTTGCATATTTTCTGGCGACAATATCCAGATTCTAATTTTGTTACTTTGAATGTTTGTGCTCCATTATGATCAGCTAAGTCACGTCATGGACTGACTTCCTCACTTTGTTGGACTGGGGCAGCAGTGCAGTGCAAGTGCAGCAGCAAATGACACACGCTGTACTTTCAAGGTGGTTTGAGCCAGAAAGATTCACAGTCACATTTATGAAGCTTTGGGCATTCAAAACACTTTCATAAAAATGCATCAGTCACCCATCTACTACCTAACAACAAATAAGAAAAATTATAGCTGCAAAGACAGTATTTGGATAACAATCCCAAAAACATTTGTGAATTGCTCTTTGCCTTATTTAGCCAGTCCTGTCTACATTAAGTTCCTTTACAAATACTATGTCTCTAAAAATTAAAGACTCATCTTACTATCCAGCCACAATTATTTCATTATTTTAGCAGCTTTATAGCTTTGCCTGATACTTACATATTTATGTATAGTGTTCTTCTCACCTGCATATAAATATTTTCCCTGATTTATCAGTCTAAAGTGATCTGGCTTGTTAGATAATTGAAATTACTCTCAGTATTTCTAATTCAGTTGATATGCTATTTTTTTGTTTTTATTGACACTTTCATATCTTTTGAAATGAAACCATGCTAATGAAGTTATTAACTTTTAGAGCTAATTAGTACCTTGTTGTCATTTTTTCTTTCATTTGTTTGCAGGAGCAACATTGTTTATAAACAATCAATTCAGCAGTTGTCTGATTTCTTCCCTTGATCTGAAGCTACTCTGTAACACTGCCAAAACAACATGACTGGGATTACTAATTCAAAATTTTCCTTTTCCAGTATCAACCCAACCAGACAGCCTACTTTCTGTAGAACAGCCATATTTCTGAACTGCTTGGTACACTAATGTATTTTCATTTACTCCATATTCATACAAAACACTGAGCCACATGCCAGGCCACATAGTCAAAAACTCTATGAATTTAAATAAGGCTAGAAAATAATGTCCCTGAGAAGCAAGGTTTAATAATTGTTCTTTCTGTGAGCAAGTATTTCTGCAGCAAAGACCCATTCTGTTGTAAAAACACTTGTACATCTTTTAGGATCTTTGAGCTAAATTCTGAAGTTTGGACCAATTGCTAATTTATTTTCATTTTAGAGAGGTTTTGCCAAAGGTGACAGTGGTCAGAATTTGGTCCTGATTTTTTTTCAGCATGAAAAATAAATTGCTTGATATTAGCAAATAGTTAATTTAGATCTTCTATCTCTCCTGTTTATGATTACAAGTAATGAGAGTCTTCTCTATTTTACTTATTTTAGTGAAAAAGTTTGCAGTAGTGCAAACTCATCACCAGCAATGCAATCTCTAAGTAAGAAATAGCAATCCTGTTATTATTAATAATTCAAATAAGATTTTCCATTTTGCAGGTGAAGAATTAAATAAATAAAAAAAAATCACTACAAAGCTCTAAAAATGCCAGCATAATAGCAGTCTACTTAGAATGACTCCAAACAATCTTCTAAATTCCATTTATCTATCAATATCTCAAGAATAAAGTACACATTTTACTGATCTTTTCTCCTTTTCTGTTATATTAAATGAGTTCCATGAAAAAATGAAAGAGAGTAGTAAACCTACCATTAAACATCCACAGATACCTGAGTGCCTTCACAGATTATCAATACAGAACATGACTGAGGGCCAAAGCAGCACAGAACAGGAATATTGCAAAAGTGGATTAAAAGAGGTTGTTTGGCCATCAACCGAACATACCAGATCAATCCCATTTTAACTCTCTAGCAACAAATAACTTGTTGTCTGATGTAAATGCAACTAGGGTATAAAAATGCTTTTATGTTACTCCTGTGTTTTTATTCAATCATCTTTGGCCTTTACCAGATAGTTCAAAATAGAGAATGAGAAAAATTGCACTGAACAACTATTTAATTACCTATTCTAGATTTATTTGACAAGCTCTTCTTTTTTATGCATATTTTGGTTGTTTCTCTCAGCTTTCTTGAGACCTAGGATAGTACCAGTCAAAATCAATACAGACCATAGCTTAAGCCTGTGTGGTATCTTACTAGGTTTGCATATAATGTCTTGTTTTGGATGTACACATATATTCTTAAAAAATTATTAATATATGTTTCATATTTGAACTCTGCCTGTGTTTTGTTTCTCTTCCTTTGAGCTTAGAAATTCGGAGTTAGATTTCTAGAGCTAATTGGCTACCTAAAGCTAATTGGGTACATAAAACTAAATAGGTCATATTCAATTCAAACGTTGCACAGTGTTGTTTTTTATTTGTCATGCTTACTTGTTGTCTGGAAAGATGCTGTTATATTAATACATTTCTAATGACTGCACTTCTTAACACTAAGCAGAATGCTTGTTTTAAAAACAAACTGTCCTGGTTTATGGCTCAAACTAGGACATAAACTACCAACACTAAGTTGATTTCCTTGTTTCGAGAACGTTCTGGAATAATTCACTTGTATATTTGTGTTATGCAAGATTTCACGGATTGCTCTGAATCAGCTGTGCTTACAAATCCCTGCGAGTTTCCTCTGTTAACTCAAGCATCAGTTACAATTGTTCAAAAAAACACCCAACCAAAACCAAAACAACCCCAGCTGCATTCATTGGAATGCTTTTGTGACTGTCCCTATCTCCTAGCTCTGACAAACTCACTGAAAACCTACTGAAGTAAAACATGGGTGCTCTGTGAGCTATGCTCAACTTGCACTGAGCCCTAAAGCAAATGGACTTTGGATAATGACCAAGATTACATTTTGGTTCACTACATGATTCTTTTCAACTAACAGAGTCCCTCCAGTCAGTATAGAAGCCAAGTTGCTATTCAGCTGAAATCCCTGCTTCAGCTTTCAACCTGATGTAAATTGACATAATTCTATTAAAGATAATGCAAATCTAAACTTGTTTAGGATTTATATTTGGGACCACTATGAATACTGCTGAAGATTAACACTATCATGACTGACCTCCAAGTTATTGCAATAAAAATATTGTGAGTGTATGGTATTTTTATAAATAAGTTTGAAATGTATTGCCTTATAGCATGAACACATTTACAAACATGTATCGGGTGGTGGCATTTTCTTTGGTTTTGTTTTATTTTACTTTTTATTCACATCTAGTAACCACAAACACAAATAATAGCTGCTTGAGGTTTTTTTTTAAATATAACTGCATAAAAATTCTACAGCAAACAGTATTGATATTGTTTGTCTTAGGCCTAGGTTAAACTCAACTCACTTTGGAATTTAAAAATCAACTCCTTACCTTAATCACAGAATGGTTTGAGTTGGAAGGGATCTTAAAGATCATCTACTTCCAACCCCAATGCCATGCACAGGCACATCCCACTACAGCAACTTCCCACTAGACCAGGTTGCTCCAAGCCCCATCCAACCTGGCCTTGAACACTTCCAGGGATGGGGCTTCCACAGCTTCCCTGGGCAACCTGTGCCAGTGTCTCACCACCCTCACACTAAAGAATTTATTCCTGATGTCTAACCTAAATCTCCCCTCTTCCAGATTAAAGTCATTTCCCCTCATCCTATCACTACATGCCCCTGTAAAAAGTTCCTCCCCTGCTTTCCTGTTGGCCCCCTTCAGATACTGGAAGGCCACTATAAGGTCTCCAAGTAATCAGCCATGAGTATGCAAAAGATTAATTCTGTATTATCATGTTGCTTATAAATCAGAAATGAAGTTCAGACTTACGAAATTGGAGTGTGAGGCACACAAATCCTTTTAATTTATTCATATTTCTTTTTGAGAGTAGTGTTTTATACTACCTGGCTGTGGCTACTGAAATTGCAAGCTATTTTGTCAGGACGAATGGACAACTCCTACACAACAGGGAGCACTAATCACCCAAGATCTGCTTACATAGGATTTTATATTTTGTACCATAAAATAAACTCTGGAAACAGTAAAACCTCAGTATCTTATATTTACTTATAGAAGAGTTCAAAGAGTGACTCTGTCCTTCTGAGGCTTTGGAGGTTTCAGCTGGATATTTTCTTTAAGGAATAAGAGAAAACATTTATGGAATAGATACATTAGTGTTCCATGCAACTGTTGCTTTAAGTCCTATTTGTTTTTCTGTTGATACTGTAGAGATGCCCCTCCTAAGCAAACTCCTGTCAAAATGTTTTTCTCCAGATACAGCACTGATGCGGAGAAGGCAGAGAACAGTTACTGAATTGCTTTGGTACATCTGCATTTGGAAACTCCTGCATACTGTGAAACTCTTCGGGCACTTGAAGGAATCAGCAAACTGAGACAGAGCTGGGCAGGAATAAACCAAAAACCAAAGAGGAGCGAGAAATTCCTATCTAAATGGAGATGATTTGGTAGTAATAAAATTAATGTAGCCATTTAATGAAGATTGTATAGCAAGGGAAAAGCTGTTTGTATGAGTGAAAAGCTAATTCTGCCAGAAAAAAATGGAGGAAAAGTCTTCATTATGAGGTGCACACATCCTTCTGGTCAATAGTTACTTTAATGGATTCTAAACCTGGTATTTCTTTATCAGTGTGCACACACACACATGTATGTGCTTGTGCATACATGCACTTCTGGAAATAAATATGTGGGGTTATACAATTACATATTTTTCTTGTATTAGTTCATGCTGGCAGATACTTATGTTTAAAGGTCAAACAACTAGAAGATACAAAGCTAACAACAGTGGCAGGAACTGCTGAGGTAGCAGAACTTAGTAAAATATTTCTCTAAATTATTGTATTTGTTACTCTGTCTAATCCAGAAAAGGCTCAAGAAAGTCTCAGAGGAGATGAGAGTGTCTCAGCTTGTTAGATAAAAGCAGCTGTTGTGCCAGGATTGCAGCATGGGATTTTGCAGGTCTCCTCTAGATACAAGGGTGCAGTGGCTGCAGAGACAGGCAGCAGAACAAAGCCTGAGAGGGAGGACTGATCTAGCCTTACAACATTTGTTCCTGCTACAGTTTTTTTTTCCAGCATCTCCTCCCAGCTTCAGAATGCATATTCTTGTCCCCAGCACAATGGCTATTTCTATGTGGTCCATATCTTATGCTCTAAAGCCAGCTTAAGAGTGCTTAACTTAATCTTTATTTCTTCTCTGAAATAATCCAGTTTAATTATAGAAGAACAGATGATCTATAAACCATCAATATTTTGCAGTCATATGTGAGGATCCTCAAAATCTGCTTACTCTTCCATATTATGTTGGAGAGCTCTATATTGATATTTTGATGTGTTTCACCACACACAAATAATCACAGCCTCAGATCTGAATGCTGAATAAAAGGTTACAATTGTGAGAAAATCTGATGTTCAGTGAAGTCAATCATACCAGGCTGGACACACAAAATGTCTTTTTTTTTTTTCCAAGAGAGGAAACTGGATTGAGTAGTTATAGATGTAACCTGAAGTTGACATATTACTGCAAGACGTAGGAAAAGGAATGTCTTATTATAAATAGAAGTCTGTCTGTTTTTCTTTTTCTGCTTCTATGCTATGACAAATATTGGTAGCACTACAAATTTTTACTCTCAATCACTAGTCTGAAACCCATGATCTTTATAATCCTCATTCTGACCTTTAAATGAATGAAGGATTCATGATACTTCGCAGAAAACCTGGTTTAGGTACCAAATAAGTTGGTAAAGATTATGATGCAGTAAGTGGTCAGACAGTGAATCACAGAAAAAAAGTGGTTGAAACTGTTAGGCTTTCTGGAGCTCAACAGAAGCTTTTTCACTTGCAGAAGCCATTTCAAGTTTTCTTTTTAACTTGTCCAGCTTCTACACCCTACTGTTGGGACACATTGCAAGTTAAAGCATCTAAAGCCCATTTTGAGTAGTTCGCTCCAATCACTTGAAGAAGAGGAGAAGAGTAACATATTTAGTACTAGTGAAATATGCCAAAGCTGTTGATGTGAATGCTACTAAATTACCCAGTACAAGCTAGTGGCATTTTAAAGCTCACCCACATTTGAGGAGAAACTACTTGTAGGACAGAAAAAGTCGTTTAATCATCACACTCAGTCAGTATCTATCCTTGTAATGTTGAAAGTATGATGGCTTCAAATGCAGTCACCATCTGTTATAAACCATCTGAAAGTCACCAGTTCATTTTTTACAGGTGACTACATCAATTGCCAGGTGCTATCTTCTGGACGCTGCCACAGTGGATGTCCTAAAAAGATGGGGGAAAACTGAGCCCATTTTTTCCAGTTCTAAACCAAAACGGGATACGATTCAATCTCTAAGCCATGCAATTTTCCTAGTACCTTTTGGTATACTTTTGTAAGGATGGGCATATCTATAGAACTGGCCAAAAGCTTTCAAGATTCAACTGGAACTAGAAGAGTCACAAAGTCACAGCTTTAGTATGAGGTCTCTGCCAAAACTGCAGGATGCAAATGAAATGGTTTTCTGATGTTGAAATACAATCTTTGATTCCATATGCATGAATATTTATAAAGTGGTCTTAATAATATTGCTGGACTGCGTAACTGATTTATATGAAGGAGGAAACAATTGTTTAATTAAAATGAATGTTTAAATGGAAAAAGCTCATTATTTAATTCATACTTAGTATAATACAACTTTGTTGACTACAGATTTTTTAACTTAATATTGTCAGTTTCCCCTGGTGAATGATAAAGAATTTATATTGTCAAACTCTGTTAACTGATCAATATGTAAATGAACAAAACTTTTTTCCTTCTGAAGTCTGAAAAGAAAGGTGCTGCCCCATATTGTACAGTGCTATATATCTGAAAATGAAATTGCTTGCAGTCTGATTGCAATTCTTTTGCAGATAAAAACTGGTCTATTAAATAATGAAATGTATTGGTACAAACAAAGTGGAAATTGATGTTTTAAAATGGTATATGTTTACTGAGATGAAACAGATTGTATTTAATGTATATTAAAAATTTATTCCATAAACAAAACATGATGAGTTTGTATGCTTAATTATTTTGAAAAGCATGACTGTAATCCTAAATCTGAGTGCTGGAATTTGAATTATTTACACTGTCCTTGAAACAACAGTATTATGCATTGTGAAGAGGAAAAAAAAAACTTTAAAATTACTGTCCTTTCAAGGTAATTTTACAGTTTTGAAAAAATACTACTAAAATCAAATTAGATACTCCCCAGTCATCTGTCATAAAAATACACATGCATCCAATTGATGCACATTCTCTACCTATGTTCCTGAACAAATACTGTCATGCAATGAAGGCTGCTACATTACAAAAGGACTGCACTTTTCAGGTGTACTGTGAAACAATACGTTCATTAGCACAGGAATAAAGCAGCTTAGAAAGACAAGATGTCAGCTGCCTTTCTATGAACAACTTTTCTAAAAGGCATTTGTAAAACCAGACAACTACTATCTCTTACTAATAACTGAATGTTTTAGGAGACATCCTGTCCCTATGGTAACTCACACTGCTGGAGCACATGTGCTGCAAAACAAAGAGATTACTATTATTATTGTTTTATTTTTGGCTCTTGTTCCAAGCTTTGCCACATGTACATGCGCAGTAGGTTCCTCAGTTTTTTGTTATTAAGAGTGCCTTGTTATTAGTAAGGCAGTAACTCAAAGAGAAAGGATGATACTGAAGGTGCTTAGGACTGCATATGGGTTATGTCTCTAAACATCAAGAGTAAAAGGCTTTGGGCTTGTGTAAATAACAGCTTTTTCCTGACATAAGGTGTTCCCAGTGACACCTCACTGTTACCATGCTATATATATAGTTACCAAGGTCAACTTGCCACATTAGCACAGCTCCTTCAAAAGCAGCAGAAGACACAAGACACGGAGGAAGACTCGGGTTAGTCAACAACCACAGCAAGCCCACCCTGATGAACACAATGGCTCAATGGGCACTGAGCAGAAAATCCACTGAATCCCACTAGCACAGTTGGTGAAGACGTATGAACACTGTGCCTACTGACAGCAGGAGATTTCCCATTTAATACGCCTGTGTGTCCATTCCTGTTTGGAATGTTATATTTTGGGAAAGGCATTGCTTGTTACGAGTTTAAGTGTTTGTTGTAGTCACAGAGCCAGTGTACGTAGGGGCAGTCACTCACTTAACCCGATCCATTACCTGACTTCCTAACCAAAAGTATTGGGAAACTGACAGTTCTGCTGTCCTTTGCAGCCTGCTTTGGTTCATTGCAACTCCCTTAGTGTGACAGAAACCAGGACAGCTTCCCAGCTTCCAGGTTGATGCATACAGCTCTGCAGAAGCTTTTGCTGAACTCAATCTGGGGAAATGACCTGAACACCCACTGTTCTCGTTCCCACAAGGCAGGGAGCATGGGCTCACAGCCCTGCCCCAGCCTGGCCAGGGGCTCATCTGTGTGACAGATCACCCCCCTCTTTATTGATACCTCAGCCTGCAACCTTCCACCAACAAAATCCCCAGTCTTGCAATCTTTTCCTGATTAATTTCCTAGTCAGTAAGAAACTGTGGGGGTCATAAATCAAAGCACTTTACACTTCGATGTGTTTGCCTCAAAAGGTCATACTCTTGACAGAGATAATATAAGTACAAAATATCTGTGATGCCTGGCATCATAAAATTATTGCGAACAGTAACGTCAGTAACTATGTAAAATCCCTGACACTTTAACATGTTAGAAAATCCTTAAGAACACAAAATGAGTCAGTAAAAGTTAGGAAACGAAATTCTGCCTTCCTGTACAGACACCATATGAAATATCATGATCACCTCCTGTCTTCTCTTGCACTACTTAATTCAGTTCGCAAGACAGACTCAATATTCAACAGATAATGTCAGCACTAATTTCTTTTCCTCCCCCCCTCAACCTCACTATTTAATTATCTGATATTTCATTTATAAGAGAAATCCACTATAGGTCATCTTCTGGTTTTCTAACATCAATCTTTAGTATTGTAAAATCTAGTGAATAACGTAATAAAGCATACATCTATATAACTGCAAGCATCAGAGCATGATTTTACATGCATTTTAAGTGGAACACAGCTCTCTGACATGCAAATAGAGATTGCACTCACTTTTCACTACCCAATAAAGTAAAGTATTGTTTAAGTGTTTCCCATTAAAAACAAAACAGTTTTTTAATGAAGGGATATTTAAAATTATTGAGATGGTCTATGGAAGAGCTCCTTGGACAGTGTACATGTGACAATTTACAGTTTCAAGGAGTTTTACTGGTGGCTTTTTGGAGTAAAATATTCTGAGTCTACACTGCTTCCTAAAGAATAGACTGTTTCCTATATGATGCTGAAACAGCTGGGGATAGATGGACGAGAACTGCAGGCATTCTAAAACTTGTTGAACAACACGGTTGGCTTTGCTATCACAACATTTAACAAAAAGGAAAAGAAAGAACTTCTTCAGGAATAAGTTCAGGAAGCAAAGACTACTCAACATTAATAATGCTCACTCCCTTTTTTTCAGACTACACCGATTTTGCTTGCAAACATTTTCTGCTGTGTAGTTTTTAAAACACTTCAAGTCTGATCCAAATCTTACTGAAGTTGAGAGGAGTCTCTCCACTGACTAATATCATGCTTTGCATTAAATCATTCATACAGCTCACTAATTTACTGTATCTGACCCCAAAGTTTTAATATTTCTACTCTTCTCTTTGTAAAGAACTTGATCAAAATGAAATTAGATATAAATGGGTGAAACTTATGCTCTAAATCCGTAATTAGGATGTTCACTTAATTTCCATATTTTTATTTACGTAAGGTCTACCATTTCAGACCATTTGACAGTATTTACAAATGTAAATTTACTAAATAAATTATATTCTAATTCTTCAAATTTAATTCCTGCTGAATCAATGGAGGTTAATTAAGAGAAAACATAATTGCAATTGTTCTTTAGTAGAATTGATTCAAAAACCAGGACTATACTTACTGGATCAAACTTTAGGATCTTTTATGTTACTGTACATTAATTGACTTAAGAAGAGAAGAGCCAGTTTAGACCAGCTAAGGTCTCTCTCATCAGTCTCCCCATTGACTTTCATGCATCTCCCAATTAAAAAAGCGTGTATGTTTCAGATTTTTTTAACTTCTTAGAAGATGCTCTTTCAGATAACTGGTGAACAATGTCTTCCAAACTTTATCACAAGGAAAGATGAAGACAGAACAATGCCAATACTCTTTGGCACTCACCTGAACTACACAAAATACCTTTAAAATTGCCAATTTACATGCAGTTAACAGTCACAGATTTCTGACTTGTGCTTAGAACTGGAAGTGGCAGACTCATGGTGCCTTCATCTAGCATTCTGCTCACTGACACGTAACTAGACAGCTGAGGCTAAGAGCAACCAAAAAAGTGAAAACAGAAAAGCTAGATATCAGGTAAGAATACAATTAAGTTACATGGAAAACTAAGACATCTCTGAGAAAAGAAGAATGAACTATGAAATGAAATTAAACAGCCTATAGGCCAGGATCAAAAGACCCATCAGATAAGTGCTGTCCTGAAAGGCAAAAAAAAAAAAAAGGTAGCTGAGGCATAGTTGATGGATGAAGCTCTGCAATGCAGTGGCAAGTGCAAGATGAAGGAGAGCAAAAAGGAGATGTAACTCAGATGTAACTCAGAAAGCCAAGTACAATAAAAGGGATAAAGTGATAAAGATCAAAGAAAGTGACAAGGAGAAAGCGTACCTTGAGGGACTAGGATCAAAGAATGAGGCATTAAAAGGATGGCATTAAAAAGGAATGGCTTAGCACAGCTCAACTGGCATCTAGAGGTAAAGACGTTGCAAGAGGAAGTGACAATCCGGTTATCTGAGAAACTTCCATGCTAATATTAAAATATGGAGTGCAACACTAGACTGAGGAAAGCCAGTGAATTAAAGACACTTCAGCTGGGTTGTCTGAGTGGGAAACAATCTCAAAACTGAAAAATTAAACTTCAAAAAACGATAGGGAAACTGTTCTGATAAAACATATACTGTAGAAAAATATTTATGAAAGATGATTTTGGTGCATAAAATGGGTCTGTAAGGCATGTCATACTAAAAGAAAGAAATGAAAAGTTTCAAAAACCAGGAAGGACGGAATGTGGTTGAGCAGATGCATAAAAAATGATATGGTATAAAAATATGTACAGAATAAAACATCTATGGGAACTTGTGCAAAACTGAAAGCAGTGAAAAGGATACAATTTGGGTCTATAATAACTTTGGGACTGAAAGATAAAAATAAGAAAATAATGCCTCGCAGGAATAGTTTACACAGGAAGCAAGAAAGTTCCCATCTTGTCCAGATTTTATATTTCATTAATACTCTGGTAAGCATATTCACCAAGATCCCCTACTAATGTCACTCATTCTTCATGTTGTTATGGCTTCAGGAACACATTAAAAGCAAAGAAAAAAGGAAAACAATTACAAAATCTCTGAAAAGTTCCTATCTAACATGGCTATATCACTCAGTGATATCCCTAATGCTCTTTAAGTTCACTCTGGGTGGCACAGTTTAAGATTAGGACAAGTCTTCTGCTGGAGGTCAGGTTTTTATTTTCATATTGTGGCTCAACTCAATGTTCACTTTGGTGGCTTTGCTGGGTAAACCTCTGCTAAGAGCACTATATATTGTTACTATTAAGAAAATGTGTTGCTTATAGATACATAAGGCGCAAAATTCCTCTATAAATGTCTCTTTTGCTAGAGGTGTTGAAAATGTGGCCCAGTTTGTCAAAAACACAGCTGCTTTCCTTGGGGTTTCAGAATGCTCATAACAAATAGAATTTTTTTATGAATTTCTGAGAACACCCTGAGGAAAACAGCTGCATTATTACAGAACCCCTGAAACCTCAGATGAGTCTGAACTATTGTTTTTTGAAAGACTGCTACTTTAAAGCCTTTTTAGTTTCAAGTAATATCATTATATTATTTGATTACTAAAAAGATATTTTAGAGGAATATATGATGGTGATTTTTTCTAGTTGACTAGGAGAAGACTGCTAACACTGACAGACCTTGACTGTTGATCTCACCTGTTCAAATGGAGACAAATCAATATGCTACACACAGAATACAGTGGTGGCCTGTGCTGTTAGGTAATATTTTTTGCCAAACACTCAGCAATTGGGCTGGGAAAGAACCAATCCAAAGGCTCTACAGATAGGTAGAATCACCTCTCAACTCTTATTAATCTCCATGTACACAACTGAGTCAACAGACTCCAGGCTCACTTCATGGCTGAAATCCCTTATAGAAACTCCTTACTGAGATTTCTCTATGAGGAATACTTATTGCTTTCTTCTGTAGCCCCTACATAAAGTTTTACTGAAATAACTGGAGAAATCAATGCCTATTTATTCACAGAGCAATGAAACTAAAATCTAGGGCATTTCTTCTTCAGTTCTGCTCTGCTTTTTTAAATGACCTCTTCAGATTCACTAGCACTTCCTTAATGCCTAGGAATTTGTGCCTAGAGGCACAAGACAATGTTTCTAGCCCTCTTCACAAGATATGACATTGACCACACTCAGTCCTCTGAGGTGCTGCATATCTGCCACAAAAGCCTTCATAGGAATTGACATTGGACCTACATGAGTGCGTTCATGTGCACAGTTGCTTATGTTTACAGAACTACATAAAAAACTACACACTGAAGGAGGAACTGTGGGGTGATACCACATAGATGTTCAATACTTCGGATTCTCAAAGCCATCCTTTATAAAGGACTTGCAGATCCTGCAGGTGAAGAATGCTCTGGAAATGCAATGTAGTCTTTGCAGCAATAAATTATTTCTGCTGAGTTTTGAAAGGAATGGTATTTGGCTTAAGCAGGTAGGCTATTACTTGACAAAGTTTAAGCCTCTCTCTATAAATCCAGAAACTCTCTATAGGGCACAAGATAAAGGATGATGAAAGATAGTGAAATCACTTCTTCCTAAATATGTCCTAAAATACATCTGACAGGATCATGATATAGTAATTATAGGCTATGAACAAGATTAAAATATCCAGGAAATAAATTAATGTTATTTTATTTATATACAGCCTATTTAATTAATTTACAGCCAGCAGGAGAATTAAATGGCTGTAGGTCTCTGCCATGGCAGACATGCAACTTATTCAAGAACAGTCATCCTGAGTCTGATCATTAAAATTGAGTCAACTATAAACCATCTTGCACTGTTACAAAGTCTGGCATCATATGGCCCTGTTGTGCTGAGGTGTTAATTTAATCAGTCTGATACTGAAACCTGGCTCTAAGCAGTATGTATTTGGCAGGTACATTTTATAACAACTGCAGGTGTAAATTCCATGACCTAAATTGCTACTGTAAACTACTGTAATTCACAGCCTTTTTTTTTTTTTTTTCTTTTTCAGCTTAGTTCTTTCTACCCAGCTACACATTATTTTGCAAATATAATTGTGCAGACCATTTTTCAGTTCCTTATGCCTTTACACTGAGAAATTCTATAATGGTTTTAGATAGCAAAATTCCTAGAAAGATTCTGAACAGAAGAATTCCTGGAAGGGAACATGATGGGCAAATACCTAGAAAGCATTGGAATTTTACTAGCAAGACGTCGATCCTTGGGTTCTTAGAGAATATGAAAACAAAAATCTTATAAAGCACTAGGGAATCTTCCGAATGGTTCTGAACAGAAAAAGTCCTAGAAAGCAGTTTAAAAATCCTCAAATGCAATGGGAAATTCCTCAAAACGGCTCTGAAATTCCTAGAATGCTCATTGAATGTCCTGTAAAATTTCTAGAGTAGTGAAAATTTATGAAAATACAGATTTCAAAAAGTACACTGAACTTCCCAAAACCATTCAAAGATTTTTAGAAATGTTCAAGAATTTAGAATTGCTAGAAAGCTGTGGGAAATTTCTAGCAAGGACATGGACAGGAACATTACTCAGAGCTACCTGGAAGTTCAAAGAAAGCAAAGGCATTTCCAGGAAATGTTATGGAATGAGAAATTCCTGAAAATGACTAGAAAATACCTAGAAAAATACTATGTAGAATTCCTAGAAAACAGATACAAATTCTCGGAAACCACAAATACCTAGAAGGGTTCTAGATTGAGGAACTCCTCCTCAGAAATTGCTAGAAAGTTTCTGGATAGCAAAACTTTGCTTCAAGTCTCTTGAGTCTTAGTCCAGTATGGCACTTTAAGTTTCACTGATTCTTGTTCAGGGGGTACACATACACAGGAAAAGGTTTGAGACTCAACTAAACTGCCTTACCCTCAGAGTATCACGTCAAGGATTTTCAAAATGGTTTCTTTTTTAGACAGGGCCTTTGTAAAGACAGATTATCTGAGGTAGCTGTATTTAACCAGAATTCTAATCAAGTAGACAATATTTATTTTCTTTCAAATATGTATTTTCATGCCTCATTTAGTTAACGATTTATTTCCATAAAAGCTAAACGTTATCAAGTCATAAAATAAAACCACCTAGGAGAGGGGTGAAAGAAGACTCCTCCAACTCTATTAGCCATGCCAGTGGCTTCATGTCAGGGGGAGGAAACACTGAGCTGAGAGAGGGAATTTAGTTTAATATACTATGGAAACTTCTGGAATATTCAAGTAATGGAAACAGGGGCATTTCCTGGTTCTCTTGAGCATCCTGATCAAGGACAGGAATATAGGCAACTTAGAACCCGTTTAACTTAATTTAAAGCAGTCTTTTTCGTCCCTTTAAAACAAGATTTTTCAGCACATTTCATTTCTAACAATAATCAAATGCACCATTATTGCAATCTATATCATACTTCTTTTTCAAACAGCCTATAAACCTGAATTAAGACCCTTGATCTTTGGCACAAAGATGCAATGAGAAATAAAGTATTTTATTAGTTTTAATGAAATGAAGTGCAGAGAGGTCAGATGATTTATTTAAAGTGTCACAGTGCTTTGCCTCGATGCTGAACAGCAGCTAAGTAACCTGGAAGAAAGTTGCTTTGAGAGAGCTAAAAACAAAACCTAATGAAATTTCATCATTGCCAATTTTCAGGGAAAGAAAAAAAAAAATAAAATTCAGGCATAGGTGGGGGTGGATTCAAGGTTCTGGTAGGAGATTTTGCTTTTCCCACACACACCTACAGTCATTATGGGTCTCCCCTTCCTTTGAATGTTTACAATGCTAACTAGGCAATATAGATTAGCCCTTCCTTACCCAGAGATAGTAATTCTGTTGCTGTAATTTGCATGAAAAATACAGTTTATCAATTTTAAAGCTTGTTGTATCTTCTCAGGTTTCAAACGGAAATAATAAACAAGCCTAAAAGCCTATGCACTGAAGTCAGCAGGTGGCCCAACTTGCTAGACTACCTGTGAATCTAAGACAAGAATCCACTTTCACTGTTGCAATAGATGCTGCTAAATTTACCATTTTTGTACCTCATAAAGGTTTAGCATAACCTATGGAGCTAGCCATGTTTGATATTCCAAGATTCCCTAGACAATGTTTAAGGCTCTGGCTCTATCTTTTTCTGCCTTTCTTACAGACCCTTGATTTTTAAACTTCTCTATTTATAGCCCAAATCCAAATGGCAGATACATGTGGATCAGCAAGCATTCAAACTTCTAAGTCTACAATAAAGTTACAATTGCACAATGCTTTCATATCTTCCCACTCTGGTATAGATGTGGAATTCAGCTTTAAGTCCTTGCAACAAGTTATTCTTCATTACCTTTAAAATAATACCCTATGATGTCTTAGCAATTCATGAGGAACTGCATATTTCTTTAAATACAATCAGTTGTATGCATAATAACGCTGGAAGGTCTCGCTATATTAAAAAAAAGTATATTTTGTAAAGATAAAACTAGATTTCATTTCTTGATAGGGTATGTACAGAAGGCAGAACAGATATGAAAACACATGCAAATAAATTTAAATGCAGCCATGTTGCAAAACATTTCTGTAGAAATGTGTGTTGATAGACCTGTATGCCACGTGTGCTGACCTATTACTGGACTTTTAAAACCTGAAAATACTATTTTTCAGACAAAATCAGTTTAACTGTGTCATTCTACTCTAGGCAAATTGTTTCATTTTAATATTCAAGTTGGGCTTTAATGTTTTAATTTTGTGATATGATTGGTTTTCAATTTTATAATTGTAATAAAGACATATTTTCATTCTTTTAATATTTTTAATCTATTTTACTGATTACTTGCTGAATGTTTCTGAAATTCCTATTCCAATCAGTAAATTGTATTCTTATTGCTCACCGTTAGCATAAAAACTGGCATTCAATTTGGTTTCATATGTACCATGAAACAGTCTATTATGTGACCTAACTGCTACTTGGAATTTTTAGTTTTGACAATTTACCTTTTCAATACAGAAGTTTTAAGTACATAAGCATAAAATGTATATACATAAAATTATATATGTAGCATAATGTCTATATACACACACACAGTGTATATATGTACACACTGTACATAACAAAAAGCTTCCTGCTTCTATTACATATACTTCTATAGGGATTTCTAATATAAAACTTCATATACTTATGTAGAGTTTTCCAATAAAAGACTTTATCTATTATTTAGCACATTCCAAGCAACCAGTAAAAATATCAATTAACAGAATGTAATAACACACAGGCACAAGCCTGGAAGCTGAGGCATTGAGGATGGGAAACCTGTAGAGTCCTCCAATGCCAGAATCAAAGCGCTCAGTGCTTGGCTAGCTGGCCTGGGCAGTTTGCCCAATGTACATGTCTGGAAGGTAACCAAGTGGCCTGCCTGGTTTCTATCATAAATGTTAATGCATTCAATACATTCCAGTAGAAAATTTGCCCTTTGACTTTTCTGTATGTAGGAATCAAATGGAAGGATTTGGTAGATGCTCTATTACACGTTGTCTGCACAGTTTCAGCACAGCATTGAATATCCTCAGCCTTGTTCCTTTTTGTGTGTGTGCTCTTAGATTCAGTCCCTATACCTAATTCAGGCAATTCAACTGAGTCTAGTAAAGTTGGTGTAACAACTGAAATTAAGTTATTAGAAAAAATAAATAGGATGGTAAATGACTTTCATACCAGTTTTTTTTTTTTTTGTCTCCAGTGTACATTTGGGGGATGTCATTAGAGGAAAAGCCCTCTTAAATAACAATATTGTAAATTCATGTTAATATAAAGCTTCTTAACCTCCGTGGCAAGTCAAATCAGAACTTAAACATCCCTTTAGAGAAATTCACAAGTAATGGATAAAGGCAATAGCAAATTAATTGTGTTTTATGTGTTATCATTCAAATTGCCATGAAGCTTCCAAATGAAGAGCTGATTAATATGAATGAGGGCTACGCTGTTTCTATGGGAATATAAATGGCATAAATCTATACAAAAAAGTACACTCATACCTCCCAGTGCCATTCTATCTGTCTGTCTAGCCCAGATACAGACAAAATAAGACTGTAGAATTCACACCATGAAATTTATCTGTGGAACTGAGGTCCCATTTAATTCGTAGTGAAGTTAGAGGACTGTTCATAGGCTTCAGTGGGATTCCTTGACACATGTAACTGATTTAGGATCACAGGTCTCTTTGGCTTTCAAATGCAAGTCATGCTCTAAGTAACCTAGACTTTTTTTGTACTGACCTTCAACCACACTTGGATCAGGCCCAAGAAAAGATGAAAAGCAAATAAACTCCCATCCAACACAATTGCAAGAGTTACCAAAATCAGCTGGAATCTACTACCTGCTTGCCTGTTTAGTCACAGATTGTCATTTACACTTTCAAACATAAAAGTAAATTGACAGACCTGCAAGCTAAGAATTGCTGACATACATATGAGCCAATCACTGGGTTCAAGCAGATCTCATCTGCCCTAAAGGCTCTTATTCATATGCCTTGCATGGGATGAGAAAAAGGACCCTGTCATTTTTAGAACTGTCCCATGTTTGGGGTATGAAAATGCTATGTTTTTGAACTATGTTTATTCATTATTAATATAATCTCATATTCTGTTAAGTCTACTGTTTATTTTAGAATATAGCAGCAATATGACAGTGATTCAAAAGCACATAAAATGGGTAGAAACTTTGCTTTCAGGGTAGAAAGCAAAATTTTTCAGAAGATAATTGTTTCTTAAACAGAACCTGTTACCAGGCGAGTTTTGCTGATTCTCCAGTTTAAAATATTTTGGGAAAGAAGGAAATGAAATCTTGACAAGTATCTAGTCAACACATGTTTTATAAAAGATAGGGATAAAGTAATAAGCTAATCAGTAAATTGCAGATTGCTTGATCCAGTAATAGAGAGGAAGCTCCAGAAAACTCTTTAAGAAGAATAAGATGGATGGGATAGAAGCCCAAAATTGAAATGCTTTAAACTTTGTATTTGAATAATGAGAAGATCCAAAGGCAACACACTCTGCTTCCAAGGGACTGTGTTAAGACAGGAGGGGAAGCCTGCCACTCCCTGAAACAGTATTTCATTGTAATTCTTTTCAGTCTGTCATAATTTATGTGTAAGATTGAAAGGCAAGTTCAGGGTTAGTGATCAGAAACATACATGAGTTATTGTCCCTGCTTGTGCCCTTGCTGGCCTTATTTTAACATGGCCTCACAATCACAGTCTCCCAAGCACTTAACTTTTAACCATTCACCCTAAAAGATAGAGCAATTAGTGATTTTTTATTTTTTTTTTTTTAAAAAAAAAGAGAGAGAATGACTACATTCCTGAAACATCTGGAGGGTAGGGGAGGCCTCTACTCAAGGACATTTGCAGACAGTGGGATGCCTAAATGAAAGAAAGAAAAAATATGGCTTTGATTCATATGAAAATAAACCTTTTAACAAAACAAGCTTTATGACTTGAACAAAGTTCTTCATATCAAGAATCGTAACACAAGGTGTGTTTACAAAGTTCTGAATTTGAAGAGGAGTTATGACTTTTGATAAGCATTTTTCTTAACTTGTGAAACAAAATTACAAAATAGAGTTGTATCCAAGAACAGGAAAAACCTAGTTAGTTCATTAACTTTCGTTCTTTGCACATGCAGATGTTCTTTTTCACTGAAATACACTTGTCTAAGCTAAACTTAGAATTTAGGCAAAATATTATTCCATACTCTAGATTCTACAACTATGTTTTGTGTTGTTTTTTTATATCATATGTACAATTTTCCATTATTAGTTTCCATCAGGTTTCCTTCTGAAATGTCACTCTTATTTCCTCTTTTCTTGGTGTATCTCTGAATTCTGTCCAATTTTTTGTTATATTTTTAGCAGGAAAGTGCCAAAACACTGTGAATCAGATCAGGTAAGGTGGCATGCAAAGCACTACGTGGTGCTGTCCCAAGCTGTGATATTTGCCAACCAGGGATCCCTGGGAAATTCACTGGCCATCTGAAACTTCCTGTTCCATTTGAAGTGTGACTCTGTGTCACTGTTGATAATTTTGACGTGAGCTTGCAACAACCAACAAGATTATGGCATTACATATTTCAGTATTGCTTAGTTTTGTATTTCCACGTGCTCCATCAAGTGACATCAATTAATATTTAAAAAACCCACTGAATGTCTCCACATGATTTCTTTTCCAGACAATGAACATACTCAAAAATATGCTGCTATGATTCCCTGGAGTTTACGCGTAGTGCAAAAATCCTCCACAGTTTAGCCTCAGCTATGTTCGCTAATAAAGAAACTGACCTGTGTTTTGCTGTACATGTATGTATGGACATTCAGAAAGGAAGGCTTAAATGAGTGGTTTTGTTCTTTGGGTCAACTACCACCTAGAGAGAAATTCTAAAAGTATTGCTTACAGATTTTTTTTATCCCTGTTGTTGTTAAAATGAGGATATTAAATATCTAATCCTAATAGGTTTTTCAACTAATAAAAATACCTGACCTAGACCAGAGAAAACTGATTTAATTTGCAACCTTCAGTTTGAATGAATGCAATAGCTGCATTTTTATAACAGATTTTTGTTTAAATAATTGGAATATTCTCTACACTTTGTCCCCCTAAAGATTGGTGCTAGAGATGGGAAGAAGATATGCACCTTTTATTTTTGTGTACGCTGAATTTCAGTAACAATTTTTCAGAACGCTAGAAATGTAGGGTTTTATTGTAGCTGTCTTTTGGGGTTGCAAATTGTTAACATCTGCCTTTTAGTATCATTTTTTACAATAGTCTGCTCTCTAGATATCTTGTTAATGACTGTAATTTTCTAGTCAGCTGCTATCTGTCAAGGTAGTTTAAAGGTCACCTCTTGCAATGTATTAGAGAACCTCATACAGAATGTAGGCATGGGTTCTTTACAGCAGACAGAGCTTGTGCTTGGATTTGCTTTGTGTTTCAAAACAAGGAGTTCAGCAGCCCCAGGTCACACTGATCTAGCAATTTCACTCTCCTTTGTTGCTTGATCTTTGGTCATATACTTTTCTCTATGTTTTTTTTCTAATGACAGCTTGCTGTTTCTTTTGTTATCCCTGCTGTATTTGTGAGACATTCCTTACTCATCTGTAACTGGTTGCACTGTGTTAAACAGAGATGTAAATTTCTCCTCCACTTCTCCCTTAGTGATGTCATTTTCTTGAGTTTTTAATGAAATTACAAATGTCATTGGACACATGCAATCTTTTCAGTGCTATTTACAAATCTTACGCCATAAAGAAAATTAAGGACTTTCTGTATTTATGGCTTTGTTTATATGTATTGAATGAAACTTTTTGGTGGTGACTAAAAGAATGATTGCACATTTGCCTTGGAAACACCTGCCATTCCCCCTATCTCAGGTACTCACTAGTATGACTTAAAACTGAAGAGTGCATTTCCCCCATGCCTAAAATTACAGAAAGATAATAAAAACACATTTAACCTCTTTTAGGGCAAAGGCAGCCTTACATGAGAGGTCCAATTCACATTTGAGGCATAGTTAGCTGAAGGAATAATGATGCTATGCTATCCCTCTTTTGGAAGTCAAAAACATCTCGCTGAACCATGGAGTTGCTGGGGCTGGAAGTAACCTCTGGAGGTCATCTGATCCAGCTGAATGAAGTTCATTCAGCACAATTTAGTTCCTTAAGCCTTATCAACAGGGGACTAATCCAGCTGTCTTTGCTCTTCATTGGAACAGAAGAACTTACCTGATCCCTTTGTGCAGGGACTCAGGTGTGAGAGCATTGCTTCCTATAGATGAAGGACTATATATATAAATAAATAAGTAAAGGCAGTGTTGTTTTTTGTTGTAGGTTTTTGTTTGTTGTTGTGTTGTGTTTTTTTTAATTAAAAAACCAACAGCTTAATAACTACACTAGACATCTAAAACTTTAAGCACATAGTTTACAGATGAAAAATCAATTGCCCTCACTTCTCTAGAGCAAGCTCTATAGGTATATATTTGATCACAGGGCTGACATAGTAGGTTGAATCCCATACACCACAGCAGAAAAGGAAATAGAGAGAGGCCTTGATCATATTCACAGCCTCACCAGGCATTGTCAGAAAATGAGATTGAAATTGGACCTGGTCCAAAAGAAGATGGTGTTTGAACCAGCATATTTCCTTTAGGTTAAAATCCTAGGTGGGATTATATCTTTGCCCTCAAGGACAGAGTGGAAAAGATTTAATCCAAGCTTTTTTCATTCTACTGCATCTAGGTGTTACATTGACTTGTATTTAAGTAAGGTCTTAATCATCACAGCCACCTCCCTATGGGATTTTATAGCTGTAAAATCTGTCCAGAAGGGCTGAGGCCTTGTAACTTGCCTTGTCCTCAGCATTTCATCTTGTCCCCTTCATTAGTCTCCCTAATTTAGGTGATGAAGCTGACCACTTGGTCTGTCCAGGCCCCCTTCTAACAGGCAAAGGAATGACCTACTCGAAGGTACCTATTTTTATAAACTTTTGTTCTGATCTGCCCTCTGAATGAGCCTCTCTCTTTTGCTCTCCGTTGTTTACAGAAGGAACATAAGGAGATTAGCAAATTAAATTTTTTAGATAAACTGTGAAAGTAGCTTCTTCCTGCTCCTTGTCCTCAACTCAGGCCTGTGAAACCCACTAAGATTAGTGCATGTAAGTAAAATGGTGCAATATTGAGATTTAAATTCCATTTTTGGTGTTAGCTCTGAGCCTCAGAGCATTAGTTTCAGTATGTAAACTTTACAGTAAGTATGTTTGCGGACATGACAAACAGGAAGCTGGCAAACTTTGCGTGTGTGCAGGGTCCTCCAAACCACCAGTCTAACAAATGCCAGAGTCTACTAAAGTATGAGCTGCTCATGAAGTGAATGGTTGAATAGAAGGAGAGAGATCTTTAACTTGTG